>OX422193.1:3186370-3886370 GCA_949130485.1 Agelas oroides | reverse complement strand
TTGGATTTTTGCTGACATTTTGACTGAATGCTTCAGTGGTCATCTGGGCAAAAGTATGCATGTGCTGCTGCCGTATGGTTCAAACCAGTCAATACATTTTGCTTCATATATGTATGTACACCCATGTGTAACAATCACACCCACAGGTGGTATCATAGCATCCATCGATGAATTGTCTCTCGGCCGCCCATTTTTCAAGGGGGATAATGTAAATTTTTGAAATGTCCATTCCAGGGGAACGAATATTTTGGGAGTCCAAATGTCGAGATACATTTGTTTTTCCACCTTCATACGGGCCTAGTTACAGGAAACTAAATTTCTGAAGTACATGAATCAAGAACAATTGTATCTCGAGAACCACACAGTGCATAAAGCCGAAGACTTACACCATTACGTTGGTAAGGACCAGTAGATTCTAATGTTACTAGTATCGTTTGCCTATTACGTAGCTGTAAATTCAGACTAATAGGCATCGACAAAACAAGCATCTCATGAATATAGTTTGATTACAGCAACCGCATCACATTTATAAGCACCTGGATAGACTTCATCTGCTCCTCTATTCTCCTTAGCCTCTCCTCCCTCCTCAGACCTGCTATATGAAAGTCATAGTCCTTAGCCTGAACAGTGAGGAATGGATAATACTACCTTTCTGAGAGCCTTGTATTTTTTCGTCACGTGAGCAATGTCAAGGGTAGAGAAGGTAGTAGAGAGGGTTTAATTGCACACAGGTGTACTCAGCTCAGAACAACAAATAGAACAAAGGTACAGGACAATTATCTAGCTAGTGGGTGGTGACTGCCATGCACTCTGAGCATTGAGCATATAGTTGATTGAACAACATGCAAAATGTTACCTTTTTGTTCTGGCCGTTTGCTGATTATGATAACAATTCTGGTGTGGGGGAAACTGGGAACGAGGCTAATTATAACTAACACGTGCGAGTCAGCAAAGAGTCAGTGATAGCGTCTTTGCATTTGTGCAGGGCTGCCTGAATACAAAGGGCATGGCAGGAACCACAACTGGTAGCTGCACTTCATACTGTGAATATTGTGTTAGGACCACCCAAGAGAAACAGTGTAGCAAGGTAAACTTTAGAATGAGGTGATAATGAGGTGATAACGAGGTGTGACATTGCAAGGGGGTGGGTCAGGTGTCATAAAATGATTCATCAAAGAACGTGCTGTACATGTACATGTACATTTAGGAATGTGAGTCAATGCAATAACAGTTGCTGAAGCCGTAACTAGTCTGCACTACTCTTTGGGGCAGTCTCTAATTGCTGGACTGGAATATGAATGGAATGGGAAATGGAATGGAAAATGGAATGGAAAGTGGAATGGAACAGTGAACATAGCTAACTTGTGTAACTGGCTCTGCTCAGTGTAAGTTGAACTACCTTAATGTATCTCTAGGGCTGTTATCTCACCGCACAGATTATGGCAATGCCGACTGTCATGATTTATCCAAGCATGGTACTGTTGCTAGCTTATTGTCAGGTACTTTGTTATTGTAGTCTTGCAAACCCAGACCCTCGTAGCTACAAAAAGCAAGAGTCTGGCTTCGCAAGACTATAGTTATGCAGGCCCGTAGGCAGGGGGGTTCGAGGGGGTTCGCTCGAACCCCCCTTTTGGCCTCCAAATAATTTTATGTACACCGCCTAACTGTACATTTTAAGTGCCCTACAGCTTGAAAGTGGTCCACTAGTCTTGCTGCTGTTGAGAATTACCGCTGTTCAACGTTGCAGCTATGCGAGTTTGTTCATGGAAAACCAGCGCGGAACGTGCGCGTAATAGGTTTACGTTGCTGCGATGAAAGGACGCACGCGAATATATGCGTAAATAAATCGCTATTTCAGGCGCTCAAGAGTTCACAAGTTGTCCTTCTAGTGATGTTACCTGCCTGCTGTTCTGCCAACCATAGTACCTTCTCTCGTAGAAATTCCAAGTCAGCTGGCTTAGCAAATGCACATGGACAGCCAAACATTTGATGCAATTATCCGCGAGCCATATCATGTAGGTACTACAATTCTGCTTCTGTCTCAAAATGACCTCAGAAGCAATCTCAGAGCATCTAATTTCTAAAAAAATTCCTGGGGGAGCATGTCCCTAGACCCCCTAGTCTTGCATGCTTATGCATGCATACATACACATCATATACCCATGTAACCCCCCTTCTAAAAGTCCTGGCTACAGGCCTGGTTATGGGATTGTCTTTGTGGACAAAATGTGATGGCAGGAATTAGTGCTCGATCTCAGTCTCCTCGCTTCAGTCTTCATCTGTGCACCACAATCTTCGGTCACTCCTAGGTCTCACAACCTTAGTACCTTCCTTAACAGTAGTAAGTGTGGCCCCCATGCATGGTACTGTAGCTCTTCTCCGGGGACCCTGAGTTCTGACCATGACATCATAATAGTAGAAAAGGAAGAATGCTGGCAACACTGGACTTGCTCATATGTAGCCTCTGCAGTAAGACCCCTAGACACATAGTAGCTAGCACAACCTTGAACAACAGTGCCAGTTACACAAGTTAGCTGTAATTGTGTACATTGACCATTCCATTCCATTTCTTTTCCACCGTTCCATTCCATATATTCCAGTCCAGCGATTAGAGACACCTTTCATGGTGCACTATCAAAATGTTGCTCAGTTGTCTGTTCCATGCTCTTGAGTATATCACTATATACATTATGCAGCATTGTGGCTGTTGCTCACTAGGTAAAGTGACAACTGAGCTGCAAACACAAGCACTGAATTGATCTGCAGTTGCAGTTTGTGCAAAGCACACCCAGTGAGAATTTTAACTGGGAGTAGATCGAGTAACCATACTGGGCCAATCTCTGAGTATTTTCAGAAATTTCTGCTGTTTAAATTTTTGCAGTTAATGATTCCAGAACGCAAATTTCACATACATGTACTTGTATATGCATCAATAGAAAAAAATGAAACACCTTGTCCCTTTGTTTCTGTACTCAGAAGCGATAGGCTGGTAAGAATAAAGGCAATCACTTGTTCTTGGCTGGCGCTGCTGTCCAGTTTCATTCGTCTGCCTCTGGACTTACTGTAGCATTTTGATTTCCCGATCGGCTTGTCAATGAGCAATAATCATCAAAGATACACTCACTGGCAGGCTTTTACCAGAGTTAGAACAAAGGGATAGTTAGAAGAAGTGCTAGATTGAAGCGTGATGTTTCAGTGAGTAAAAATTACCTATGTATGAACTTGGGGGGTAAAGAAAGGAGAGTGTTCACTCAAGGGGGCATATTATCGGGAGCACTGGCGATTTTAGGGGGTGCGATAGCGATAGCGCGGTGTGTGCGCTGCATACTAACGTGCAGTCCAACTCGTGAAATGCACCCACCATGAAAATTTCAACGATTACAGTACTCAGTAGTGCATATTTAGTTGAAAGTGGCCTTGAATCACTTCTCACACATTCAAGAATTTCCCGGGGGAGCAAGCCCCCAGACCCCCCAAGGTAGATTATAGCTGCTTATTCACCCCAGAATTGCTAGTGATCAGGAGTTTACGGTATATGATAGCAACTGATGCAAATCAACTTAGGTCCTGGATCTCTGTTCATAGCAGAAATCGAATGAAAACTATTCATGACATTCTAGTTGGCCATTCCGCCCACCTTAATGTCATGAACCTTCTGTGCCCTCCATCTTGCCTCCTCCCTCCTCCTCTCCAGCTCTTGATGAGGACCTACATAAACGGATCAACTCTTACATGATAGTGTGCCTAATGAAGTAGGTGTGAACATAAATTGGGACATGTTCTGAAAACTGGACTTGCTCCCAACCATTTTCCAAGTAACATGCCAAAAAAGGGAACCGTGCACCTCCATTCATCACTAAGCAAAAAAATTTTGCCTTGTTAGGAACGAGACAATGATGGGAATTTGACCAGACTTCCTCCTCCCATGTGAGAGTCTTTTAAAACTCACATGAGCAACATTAAGGGTAGAGAGGGTTTAATTGCACACTGGTGTACTCAGCTCAGAACAACAAATAGAACAAAGGTACAGGACAATTATCTAGCTAGTGGGTGGTGACTGCCATGCACTCTGAGCATTGAGCATATAGTTGATTGAACAACATGCAAAATGTTACCTTTTTGTTCTGGCCGTTTGCTGATTATGATAACAATTCTGGTATGGGGGAGCCTGGGAACGAGGGTGATTATAACTAACACGTGCGAGTCAGCAAAGAGTCAGTGATAGTGTCTTTGCATTTGTGCAGGGCTGCCTGAATACAAATGGCATGACTGGAACCACGCTGCACTTCATACTGTGAATATTGTGTTAGGACCACCCAAGAGAAACAGTGTAGCAAGGTAAACTTTAGAATGAGGTGATAATGAGGTGATAATGAGGTGTGACATTCCAAGGGGGTGGGTCAGGTGTCACAAAATGATTCATCAAAGAAAGTGTACATTTGTGAGTCAAGGCAATAACAGTTGCTGAAGCAGCAACTAGTCTGTACTACACTTTTGTGATCCACAAGCGAAATGCTGTTCAGTTGTCTGTTCCATGCTCTTGTGTATGCAAATATTGCCCTTGACAATTAAGACCATCTAAGTCTGCAGATCTGATAATGCTGTATCTGCGATACCGCAGATACACCCAAGAAGGGTGGTGTTTCTGGAGGCAGGCCTGGCAAATTCGTCCAGACAGCTAGGGCAAGCCAAGAGCAGAGTTCTCTTTTCCCGGTATTCCCTAGCAATGCAAGGCTTTGCCTGCAACAGACACTGTAGGTTTATGAGTGAAGGACAAAGTCCTCCGCATTGGAGAAAGCAAGGAACAAAATAGACTGTTCCTGGTAGTGGTTAGACCTCACAAACCATGCAGTGTGCTCATCCACCCTAGCCAGATGGCTGAGGTCTTTATTCAAGGCAGGTATTGATACGAGTATATTCAAGGCACACTCCACTCACAGTGTTGCAGTATCAGCAGCAGCTAATGCAGGTATCACATCCTGAAGGGTGCTGTTGGAGTAGTGAATCAGTGTTCACCAACTTACATTATAAGCCAGTCAGGTCAGGTGCTTTTGGAGAAACTGTCCTCTCCAGCATTGGCAACTACAGCTACAAACTACCTTAAGGGCACTATTGTTTACGGGTATTTAATTTAGTGATTTTAGTGAATAGCCCGTTTTTCGCTAAAGATTGTATTCGCCGATATTAAATTCATTGCTACATTTTTGAATAAATAGAATAAGTAATTTCAAAGTCGCTAAAATTATTACCTGCTAAATCCGCTATTTTCCAAAATCGCTAATATTTGTACCCGTTAATAATAGTAACCCTAAGGTACTATTGTTGATATGTGAGACTGAGCTCTCTGAAATATGATTACAGAAGGGCGCCAGCTATTCTGGATTATATGAAGAAGGTGAAGTTTAACCTATCAACATCCCGCCCTTACCCACCCTGATTTGTTGCCAAGACAGTCTCATTAGCCAAGGGAATTGACCCCAGACGGGGAAGATGGTGTTTCTCAAAAGCAAGTTTATCCATCCTCAATAGCAAAAAGACCAAAGTGTCAGGAGTTGCTGGAGGTTTTTAAGGCATTAGCAGTCATAAATAAGGCATTGATGACATTGTTTGATCCCACAAGGAAGGGAAAAAAATGCAATTTACTGCTAAGGAGCTGTCAGAGGTAGAATTTGGGGGCAATACCATAGTTGATATGTTTAACTTCACCTTCTTCATAGTATCCAGAATTGCTGTGTGGGCTGAGACATTCTGTAATTATGTCATACTCGCATAAGAAGAGATACCAGCTAGGCACTCCCCGCCTTCACAATTCTGAGAATAAGGAGCCTGGGAACAAGGCTAATATACCCTACATAGTACCGAAGTCAGCAAAGAGTCACTGATAGTGTTCTTTGCATATGTGTAAGGCTGCCTGAATACAAAGAGCATGAGTAGAACCAAAAACTGGTACAGCGTTTTGCATTGACCTTGCAATATTAGACCCACTAAGCCAAAACCACAAAATCAATTAGGAATCCATACTTCAAAGTATAGGTTGGCCTGTCATTAGCTATGTGTAAAGGTTAATCTACTTTGTTGTTTGTCTTAGCCAATATTCAAATTTTGCAAGGTCTGATGCAAACTGCTGTAACACTAGTAGGGGATAAACTTTGAAGGAGATAGAAGAAGTGATAATGAGGTGAGAACGAGGTGTGACATTGCAAGGGGCGAAGGACAGGTGTCACAAAAATAATTCATCAAAGAACGTGCTGTACATATACCTTTAGGAATGTGAATCAAGGCAATAAGAGTTGCTGTATAACTCTTTGTCGTGCACTATCAAAATGTTGTCTAGGTGTCTGTTCCATGCTCTCGTGTATAACACTGTATAAAAGTAACACACTATTCAGCATTGTGGCTGTTGCTCACAGGTAGAGTGAAAACTGAGCTGCAAATAATAGTTATATTCCCCAGACAGAGCAGCAAAGGGTGAATGCTGTTCTGTCTGGGGAAATGTTGGATGTTACTCCTAGCAACCAGCTGCCACACCCATTATCACATCCACCCATTCCACTGTGTTATTCAAGTTCATAGATTTGGTTGCTAAGCAACATCTAATAATCAAAAGCGATCTGCAGTTGCAGTTTGTGCAGTGTTTCAACTGGGAGTAGATCTACCTTAAGGGAACCATCAACAAATGGAGTTCAAAGTTTAGCAAAATTTTGTGATACATTTTGCATGCCACTACTCAGGCCTGTCAAGTCGCACACATCGTGCATGTGACACATGCAATTGACTCCTTTCACATGCTCACACACAAAACAGGATTATTCTGATGAATATTTTTTCATACCTGGGGCTGGGGTATAGACAGCATATTTACAAACATAGACCATAGAATCAAAGGGTGTCACTAATCACTGGACTGAAGTGGGCTGGACTGGATTCACAAAAACGTCAGAAAAAGTTATTAAACCACCAGAAACAGAATTTAAGCACACGTATAAAAAATCAAGGTACATAGAAATTCTAGGGGTTGTAAATGGAGTCTGATGATTTGAAATGTTACTTGTTACATGTATAACCAACAGTAGTCTCACCAGTCTGGCTACACAAGACTAAACCATCCTAACCTCGTTCCCAAGCCCCGCCCAGCTTTCTATCGCTTGCAGTATCCATGTGTAGAGAGCCTGGGAAGAAGACTACTTCTGTTCGTGTGCTTCTAGCATCTTCATTCTAGGTTTTGTGTAAAAGATTGGTAATATAGATTGTGTGCATGGCGAGGGATACTCTCCGTATTGTACTCTACTCGCTCCGTCAAAGGTTCCGACTATGCGGGTCATCTCGATGAGTCACTTGCTAGAAAAATCGTTTACTCATGGCCAGTTACATCCTAAGTCCAGGGTGAGAGCAAGGATTTACGTGGCATCCCACAAGCCTAAATAGCTACCTTTGCTGAGCTCTGTTGTTGCTAGCTGCTGGTCTTATATATGTGTGCTCAATTTTGCTTCCAGTGGTTTACTAACTTATTTCTGACATTTCTGTGAATGTGAGTCCAGTCCAGTCCACTTCAGTCCAGTGATTAGTGACACCCAGAATCGAAATGCCATGAGCATTAGGCCGCTATTTGTTGCATAATAGCTTCTCATCTCCCGCCTGCAGGGGACCCACTTCTGTCTCAGTACATGCGCTATTAGTATCTCGTGCGCCAAATTGCGGCTGATTTACGTGTCGATTTGTAAACGCAGCTTACTGCAAGGTACTTGTTGAAAAAGTTGCCTCCTTCTCTTATAGCATTGGAGCGCTCATCCGAGACGGAAAATTATCAAGCTCCTCTTGTGCATGGTCAGGTGCAGCAACTTATCTCACAATTACTAACCTCCCCCATTTTATTGCTGACGTGTAGCTAACATTTCAGAGGATCGTTGTCAGTTGATGACACACTGACCAGCATTCTGACTTCTCAAATGGCTAGTGCAGAGCCATGCCACAAATTCAAAGAACCACTACATAGATAATATGTACCAAAGCACACAAACATATTGAGGTGTCGAAGAATGTTGTGCTTTCTTTATCTACTAGTCATGCTTGACATTTCAACAGATGTCATGTGCAATCTTACTCATTGGCATATGAAGACCTTGACAGCCCTGCACTACTTAAAGCCTCCCTACTGAGGAGAACTTGAGCATGGGTGGAACTCAGGCACGTGTATAGTAATCTAGGCCTGGGGATTAGACTTACCAAACTGGGCCAAAATCTGGGTATCGGAAATATTTTCAGTTTCAACTTTCATGGTCAGTGGTTCCAGAACCTGAATTTCACATACATGTACATGCATCAGCAGAAAGAAAGGACAATTCTTGTCTCTTTGTTCCTGTACTCAAAAGCTGGTGAGTACAATAGCAAGTAAGAGTGTGCAACTTCATATGGTTCTACACCCGAGGATGCTGTAGGCAATCAGCAGTGAATAGGTTTAACAGTAGTTTCGTGACCAGCTGGAAAAACCTACTGAAAATCCGTCTGGTAACGTAAGGCAAGATTCTGGGGCTTTTGCACACGTCAGCAGGGTTTGAATGCGGCCGGTGCTGACCATATATGGAAGTTCTCGCCTCTAAATGGCTTCAATTATTACCAATTAGCATCCGCACAAGTGCTAGTGCGCCAGTGGGCCGCCCCAGTAACTGGACATGCTGCAATTTGATTGGCACGTTCAAATAACTCCGTCGTAAGTAGAAAAGCCCCAGAATCTTGCCTTACGTTACCAGACGGATTTTCCGTAGGTTTTTCCGGCTGGTCACGAGACTAGTTTAGCAGGTACTTAACGCGAAGCCTTTGTAGGTGCACGTGTACAGAAGCTGTGTAAACACTGAATAGCACCCACAGGACTAGTTAAGTACCTAACCATAACCACACCCTAACTGATATAAATTAGTATATAGCTTATGGATGGTAACATTCTGTCACTAATAGATAGTGCCAACCCCAGAACAGCGCTAAAAGGTTGGTTGGAGACAGTAAAAATAAGGGACAGTAACTTACATGTAAATGTCATTGTTAGAAGCATTTATAACTGAGATTATTATGGAATCAAGCAATCAACTTTCTTAAGAGTCTGGAAACAGTGACCCATGCTTATCTTAAGCACAAATTGCAAGGGGAATTGTGGGTACTAGGGGGGATTTCCTCCTGTATGAAACCTGCAAGGGAGACAAGACAAACCATGAGTGACTAAAATCAATGAATCAACAAATTTCTTTGATACTAAAGAGACATGGCAACCCTTTCTTCCTTTCAACCAAAGATAAGAGGTCACCTGACTGCTCCAATCCAACTGGTACTGTGCATACGTACATACTGTTAATACCACATACTGGCATGCAATGTAACCTAATTCCAGCTTGTATAATTATGTGGCTCTCACAGACTGCATGCACCTAACAGACAATCCATTGCAATTTAATAAAAGGGATTGGGCAACATGCAGAAATCGAGGACTGGGCAACGTGCAAAGATCGGGCAACATGCAGAAATCGAAATACGAAACAAAGCAAGTAAAGCAAGTGGCCCAGACTACACAGAGAAACACACATTCAAATACTGGGATGAGCCAACATAAAACAAATTTATTTAGGACATGTTGCCAGCATGCCCATGGAAAAAACCTCTCCAAAAACCTCTTTGAGGAAAAAAGGGAGGAAAAATCCAAATAAAAACACACATCCCAGAAATACCTCCATGCAGGCAAATACAGAAAACAAGCCAGTCTGTTGTTTCTGTGCATAGTAGCTGGACCCTCCTCCAGGTTGCCAATGTAGTCATACTCGATTTTCCTTTCTAAATGCTCTTTGTGAGTGTTCCTGCTCATCTGCTGTCCGGAGCTGGTGTGTATGACATACAATATTCCACACTGTAAAAAAGGTGGGAGTGTGTCACACCAAATACAGTGTGACAAGGCTGTCTCCACAGTCCCACCATATTTAGAGGGAAAATCACACCAACTCTTAAAGGTGGGAAATTCCCACCACCTTTTCACACCACTCTTTCACACCAAATATTGTCACACTGATGTATCATTTGATGCAGCAATACATAACAGAAAAAGCCAGAGCACTATGGTTGTAAAAGAAAACAATACAAAAAACAAACATATCTTTGCCTGGGCAACAAGGAAAGGTTTTAACATGATGTGGTCTAATCTAGTGCTGCAAGCAGGTGCTTTACTGAAGCTGGCACCTTAGCTTTAGAACCTAGAAAAATACACTCGAGAGAAATTATTACACCCAGGGGTAGCTATAACATATATTAAAACAAAAAAATGCACTTATGAGCGGCAATGATACATCTTCTACTTTACATTCACAAAGTACAGACTTGTCTACTATCAAAAATGCCTGACGTGGGGGACTTATGATGAAGAAGTATGGGCTCTGCTGCTTGCCTCTGACGACGTCCTCCAAGCATGAGGAGCCCTGCAACAAAAAAAGCAACAAGCTCAGTTCACTGCAGTCGAGCACCAAAATTCGCAAGACTATATTCTCCATTTCACCCTTGTTTCTGTGGTAACAAGTGGGTATATACTGACAGCACGCTGTAGATTCTGTTCCTTATACCACAGGAAGTTGTAAAATGATGTTTCATATAAGCTACTTTGTTTTCAGTGAAAACTACCATGTGTGTTTACTAATAACAACAAGGACCATATAAACCACAGTAGACAGTGATTTATAAACAACCCTCACCCTCAGGCTGCGACCTCGGGCTCGGGTGGTTTATGGACCATAAATCCCTGTCTACTGTGGTTTATGTAATAGATCGATAAACCACAGTAGACAGCCCAAGGGCGCAGCCCGATGGCGAGGGCTGTTTATTGCCATAAATCCCTGTCTAATGTGGTTTATCCTCCACTCTGATTGGTCCTTGTTGTTATTAGTAAACACACATGGTAGTTTTCACTGTAAACTAGGTATGTTATTAGTAAACATCATTTTACAATTTCCTGTGGTATATGGAACAGAATCGACATAATAGTTAGACACTGAGACCGAGGGATCTATGCGATTTAGAAACCCAAGGGCCCCCAGGCTGTAGTGTCCCGAGCACAGCGAGGGTGCTACTAGGGGGGTTTATAAATCGCGTCGATCCCTCGGTCTCAGTGTCTCACTTTTTTAGATCATGGCTGAAATCCAGCATATTTTCGAAGTATAAACATGATGTGTGTAAAGACAAATATATTTGTGTAAATAAGCGAATTCTTGTTTTCTGTAAATCAAAAATTTCTTTTTCTATTCGGGCGTATGCGGAAGTCCGGTTATTACTCCATACACCCCCTCCGTGAGCAGCTCTGTCTTTGAAACTGGCTGTGTTCTTCGAGTGAAGACAACGCTTTGAGCAGCCGCTTGTTGTTCTCAGTGTGACCTTTCTTCACCAAGGTATATCGTAACCTGCACCCGTACTTTCAGAACACAGGTGAGTTATAGTTTGGTTGTTGAGGTATGTTCTGTTCGCTCGGTTCACTCTGCAGGGTAGCTAGTCAGACGGCTCTTCGTGTCCACAGCTTTCCGTCGCTTGTGATGGCGGTATTTGCTACATACTACTGACAATGTAAGGCCAAAACAATGGCCTCATGCTCTGAGCAATAAATTACAGGTGTTCTATGAAATATTCTATGAGAATTTAAGGTGTTCTATGGGATTTAGAACACCTGCTGTTGACCAATCATATTGAAGCATTTACTTCAACCATGATCTAAAACTTCCTGTCAGTATATGTATACCCACCCGTTGCCACAGAAACAAGGGTGAAGTGCAGGGAGTATATCCAATTACTCCACTCAAACCAACCAAAACAGAGCCCAGTTTCAGAAAGCTCAACTCACCCCCTTCAAAACTAGGTATGCTTTTTCATTAACTCTTTGAACGCTCAGCAGCAATTTTACGTCACAGTTAATTAACCGGCGACAGCTGTTGCACAATCACATTACCATTCTGAAGTCAAATTGTCAAGTGTTGCTAAGAAGCCAGTGGCCTGATTTGTGTAAATAGTGTGTAACTAGGCTGGACTGGTTTATCTAAGTACCTGATCACTGCTAGGTAAGCTATTTCTACTTGTTTGAAGCCATTTAGCAAGGCTATACCATAACTCACCAGCACTTCAAAAGTGCCGATTTTCCCACTTGTTACCTACCGCTCCAACCGTAGCACCGCCCCTTCCTGCTTTTCCTGGACAGTGCAGTGATGTAAGTGAAAAGGCATGGCCTCAACAATTACCAGTAAATAAGAAGGGATTTACCCCGAAGAGCTGCTAGGCTTTGCTTCTTCGTGCGGTAGTTGCCCGAATGTAATATAAATACGCCTAATGCGCTCATGTGAAGTAAAGATCAGGTGAATATATATGCCTATCGCGTTCAAACAGTTAAATGAGGCATTTAACTACACATTATTTGATGATGAATAGAATTCGGCTGTTCTTAGAATTCTATTGCATTAACAATGTGACGGTCTAGTGGAAAGAGGAGAGAGGAAACTCAGAATGTGCTTTGCCTGCACATTCCTTGCTCTTAATTTACAAGCGCTATTTTTCTGCATGGAAATGCTTCAACCTCCATTGCTTGGCATACATTAGAAAAGTAAAGACATGATAGTCACATGACTACAATTGATGATGATGTCAGTTGGTGTTTACTGTGTATAATCAGTTATGAGTAGCAGAGTGTTTACCCAATCCCCCTGTTGTTTAGCTGTCTCTTAACCCTTGCCATGCAGCCCTAGCCTCGGTCCCAGGCTCTCTCCTCACCTCAAAAAACGGGGGAGGAGAGAGCCTGGTAACATTCGCGAGAAAGCTGTCGACTTCCGGCACATCATCATTCATGTGATCAACGTAGGACACTCCCACTTTAGTAATAAATTGTCATGTGATTTAATAAGCTGCCATGCAAATATCGGTACTATACCTGGTAGCAGCGCAAGCTATTTACAATTTCGCTCTTGTCTTTGAGGCATCCACAGCTCTGTTGAATTCTGTGACGCACTTTTTACGTGTAAACTCGGAGCTGCGAATATGGTGAGCGAGCCGGTCCCGCAAACCAACTACAATGAACTTCAATCTTAGACTCTCTGGACTTGCTACCCTTCCGCACATCCGAAAACTGGTTTTCACCAACCTTAGAGGTGTCTTCGAGTTCATTTTCGAGTTGACAATTTTTTGCTGAGTGGACAAAATGTCACGTGTACACGTGGTTTTGTTCTGTAATCTGATTGGTACCACCAGAGGCAGGCGCCAGAAGTCGACAACTTTTCCCGCTGATGTTACCAGGCTCTCTCCTCCCCCCGTTTTTTGAGGAGAGAGCCTGGGAACGAGGCTAATGCAGCCCTCCCATGAAAAATCGTAACAGGATAGTTGCAACCATAAATTACTACTTGATGGCCTAGAAATGAGGCTGTCTATATCCTACATGCACAAAAACAATCTGCATACCTGACTGAAGTATACCACTTTGGAGTGATCAGGCTTGCTGCGGCTGTTGGGCAACAGATAGATACATGCAAGGAGTGCCAACGCTATCAATGGGTCATCTTCTCCTGCAGAGGAACAGACGTCTGGAATTAGTGTTCATTACAATCTTCATATATTCATTTCAACAATAAGTAATTTCAAGGTGCCACACATCAGTGCATAGATCTAGTTGCATGGCCAGAGCCCACTACCTCAAAATAGAAAAATTACACACAATACCAAACTGCAGTATGAAATTTGAACACCTTCCATCTGTCAACCTGGTGTGGCATGATCTGAAGCTACAGCATGGTAGCTCTAATATAGTGGGAATTGAAGAACCCTTCAGATTGAATGTGGCCAGTATGCCCACTGAGATTCCCTCTTTTAACTAGTCAGATGCTCTTATCGAGCAAGGGGTAGTCACTTATATGTCGCCTGTAGAAGCGTTTGCGACCGCGATCTGATTGCCAAAAAAGTGTGCTTGATCGCTTGATTGCTTGATCATTCCCTTCTGAGGCTCTTGGTTGCTTGGTTTCCAAGGGTCAAAGGTTAAATTGCAGCGATTATTAGCAGTTCGGAGGTCACCTTGATCCCCCCAAAAGGGCTTTGATCGCTTGATTCAATTTTGATCCCGGTCGCAAACGCTGCTACACGGGACATATAAGTGACTACCCCTTGCCAAGCCACTGGACTCACGGCGGAGGAGTATAGAGGCAAGCCTTGCAACAGCCAGGTTGGAGGCCTCAGTGACTTCACCATGGATGATATAGTACACGTCAACAGGCAAGATGCAATTTAGATGCAGTCTCGTGCAGAGACTTTGACTTTACTGCCTTGCCTGCGTGTACTATACTATCCATGACTTCAGCTGTCTGGTATAATTTGCAAATGGGGATGCCCTGCGGAAGGGGTTGTGGGCCTGGGGTAGACTGGCTGTACAAAAACATTACCCGGTGAGCAGATACACTCACTATCCACCACCTCAGCCTCTTGTCTCGCAAACCACACCCTTCACAAAGGTCTGTGTAGTTTGCGAGACTAAGCCTCTAGCTCTATCTCCCAACGCATTGTCTAGACCTTAAACGTTGAAATATATGCTGAAAAAAATCCACAGGAATCTGTATAATCAAAACCTTTGGCACAGGATTGTAAGCGATCAAAAACTGGACGGTGGGAAGGCCTGGAAACGTGAGGTTCGTACATTCTACTTTCCAGTCTAAAATCAAGTCCAAAATCGAGTCCATAAAATCCAGTCAGTCCATGGTCCAGTTCAGAGTCCAGAGTCCAGGTTTGGTACGTACCCGTTACACTTTGACTCCCACTGATTTGAGTTAGCATGTTGCCATGGTAACACTTGTTTATTTATTGTTTGTTTCAACCACAGAGCATGGCCATACCAAGCAGTCGGGCAGGTCGGATTTTGGTCCAACCAGTTTTTTGCAGACCCAACTTGCACAAGCACAAATTGAATATGGGTGGGCAGTGTTGAGCCACCATCGTAGTCTGATCATGAGTCTAGTCAGCTGCCATCCGAGTCCACAGTGAGCCGTGCCGTGTCAACTGCTATTGGTTGAGTTGAGGTGAGCTCTGCTTCCGAGTCTGAGGCAGAAATCTGCTTTAGGTATAACGCTCCACAACAACTGTTACAGTTTTTGAATAGAAATTATTTCACAGACCTTTCTATAATATTATTGTTGAACTGTCCAAAAAAATGGGAAACTAGCTACTACAGAGTAAAGCAAAAAAATTCCCATCTAGCTATGACTGCTGTAAAACTATACACAATATTATATCTGTTCCGGTAATACCATCTTGTTAAATGCCCAGGATCAGCTTTAACTTGCAGTTCATATTTTCTACATTCGCAGTTTAAATGTAGCAGAATTGCCGCCGCTTCCATTGGAAGGGAACTCCCTCTGTTGTTCAAAAATAGCAGCTGCCGCAATGGTGTTGCCGTCATAATTCGCAATAAGATTGTCATCACTGGTGCTATCTTATTCCTTAACGTACCCCAACAAGATAAGGTCTCCCCTTTTAGAGAAGTCTTCAGATGCTGAAAACGTGAAATTGATAGGACTGGAGACAGATGTGCCAAGGGGAATAGATGAAGCTTGATCACGAGGAACATCCCATATTGAGTAACGTGTACCCAGCACTTCTATTTTACAGCTTCCGTAGGGTTCGTAGTGACTTCCTGGGTCCTTTATGCACTTGAAAGAAAATGTTCCTTGAACCTTGTATCCAACTGAAGCTTCAAAGAAAAAATTCAGGATTATCAGTAGTACTTACGCTACTTACATTGTTTATCCCTCTGTAGTATAACTAGCTTATAGGTACATATATTAGCATGAATATCTAGTTATAAGCATGTAAGCTACTGTAATATTATTTTCCTTACCCATTGCAAATTGAAGCACCTGTACAGCAATTCTCTACCTCAGTCTTAGCTTAGCTCTGAACACCAGCTACTTCATCAGATTATGAAGTGCCGTATCACACTCACCTATCACTGTATTTATACCTGGCCTATACCTGCGGAGGAATCTAACCTTTATGTGCCTCTACTGCAATTAGAATAACTGTGGTATTGTGGCAAGCCACTAGCCACAAGAGCATCAGTACAAGCTGCTATGTCTTGCCACAATCATGGAATGCGTAGTAGAATTCTTGGAATACATCACTGCAAAATTTTTTAGGTGGCGCACATGTACAGAGAAGTAATGATAAGTCTATAAAATATCACATTTCAAACAAATAAGCAATTTGTTCAACAAAATGTAAGAAATCAGCCTGCTTTGATGTGACATACCATATAAATGTGAACCAAATTGAGCAATTTCTTCAAGAAATTGGGATGTGACATTACAAATTTGTTCCTTCCTATGTAATGTCACATCAAAGCATAGTTTGATTTCTTGAACAAATTGCTCAATTTGTCCTTACTATCTAGTAAGAACCCCGATAGCTCTTCTTGTTTTTTGGAAAGAGCCCTTGTATATCGATATATGTATTGCATGAAAGATTACTATAGCCCACCTGTATATATATATATATATATATATATATACTGAAAAAACAAGTTGGTTGTTTTAACCACAGAGGCATGTTTGTGGCCCAGTAACATATATGTAGCTGTCTGGTATGTGGAATTGCAAATCACAATGAGGTTAGCGTGTGCTGGACTAGTGAATTTCCACATACTGTAGTCTCACGAAACAGTGCCCGCCCCCTACTTTTGGCCCAATTTCCTGTATAGGGTCAGAGTTTACTCAAATGAGCGCCCACCCAGGAGCGAGCTTCGCGTGGCCAAGGAAAGCATACTCATGGAGTTTGAGAAGTGTAGCCTCGAGTGCTATGTATATATGAGGTAAGAAACTTTGTGTTATAGACTTCACTGAAGGTTATCACAAGGTTGCTTAAATTGCGTGGATGCCAATGTAGCTAAGCTACACCATACTCATGATATGTTGTCGTTCAGAGTGTTGTGTGCTGTCAGGACTTGACTTTGAAGCCACCACTGTTTGTGTTTGAAGGCGTTGTGTTGCTGGAAACATGACATGGGCACTCTTTCGTGGCTATATACATGTAGAAACACTTGAAAGACCGCCCACCCCCCCTCTTTGGCATACTTGTAAGGTGCTCTGCCCATGAGCGCTCTTTGGTGAGACTACGGTAATAACTCTGATGTTTTTTTTTTTCCAATTACTGCCTTGAGCTTCAAGGGTGATAAGTGTCTTATTGTATAGTCTCTTACCAAGTGCAATCACTTGTGCACAGGAAATGCTTGCGGCTGAGCAAGTCGTTGTTTCTAATCTTGCCTGCTCAACAATCTTTGGGCCCACTTATCTGCCCAGTCTCTCTTTGATTCAGTGATGTTGATTGTTGTAAGTCACTCCAACTCTTTCAAAAGCTGCATGATATAAAGGAAGCAACGTCAATACAATAAAAGATTCAAAAAAAAACCAGTTCACCAGCACCTATACACACACACATACATTATTCCATAGAAAATTAACAACTATTACCTGCTCAGGATCCTGTAGGAAAGGAAACTTCTTAAAAAGGGTTTGAACATTACAGGAGTTCAAAAGAATTTCTTGTCTCCTCATGACGAACGTGCATTCCATCAATTCCTCTACTACCATTACATTCCGTTTTGGCTTATGCCACTCAGCTTGAAGAATACGATTATGGCGCTGAAACGACACGTCATCCTCACCCGGTGGAATTTCTGGCAGGGCTAGCGGGTTACAAACACCAGGAGACTTCTTTACAATGTACTCTCAGGGTGTGTTTCTGGGCGTGGTTACGTAATCGCCGCATGTCTTTGAAATGATCGATCAGTGTTTGAACGATCCCTTCCTAAATGATTCATAAAGAAACAAACAGCATAAAGTTAGAATACTCCTGGATCAGTCTACTAGAAGTCAAGACAGTAACTAGCTTTATGGAGTAAATAAAATGTGGACATGGATCCACCCAATAATAACGATTGTTTCAAGTTCATAAAACACTTGCTATTACATGTACATAAAATACTACATGGACATTGATATTGGAATTTATAGATAGAAACACTATCACGCATACAAATTACGCAAAGTAGTTGCATGAGTTCGCTTCAGTTAAGGGCCATGCATAAGGCGACACTCATAAGTGCCAGCTCGAGATTCAGTTTAGCATGGAGATTCAGTTTAGCCTATGGGCAAAAAACAATTCTACTTACATGACTTGCTCCGAAGCTTGTTGAGCCAAGAAATGGATATTTTGTGATAATCTGCCTGGCAACACTTATGAAATCATTGCATGATAGATATCTTTTATACTGAAACATAGCAGCAGCTACGGCGGTATAAAACGCAGCCTCTTAGTCATCTTCTTTTTGGTCAAACACAAATGGACATCAGGTCAGTAGTTAGTTGGAAGTGGAAATGGGTCTGGCAAAGGGGTAGAGTCTTCTTTCGTCTTTTAGTGCACTTGGGAACTCCAACTAGAACGAAATCTTTCGAATCCTCAGATTTATTGTCTGCCTGATATGCAGTCGTACACGATGATGATGCAGTTTCACACACTGATGCAGTTGTGCAAGCTGATGTAGTCATACGTGTTGATGTTTTTGAGTGGACATCTTCAAAGCAAACTAGATCATTCTCCAACACGCGTAGGCGTTTTCATTTAGGCACATGCAAGGTGTCATCTTTAGAGTCCACCACACTGCTCTATAGCAGGGCTGCATGAAGTAATAAAGTCAGACTTGGTAAAGAAGACAAAATTCGTACCAAGGATTACTCATTTTCAATGGTAATTGGTGCATAGCTACAGAATGTTACTTCAAATTGGCGTGATAACACTTGTGTATGTACATCCTAGAGTAAAACTGAGTTACTGCATCAAATCTGTGGCAGGAACTGTGATCACTACATGCTTTTCTGACCCAAGCTACAATGAGATTTACGTGCACTATTTGTCAAAGGTTTGCTTATCCCAACCTGCAAGGTGTTATGCGGCACATAGACTCTGTTCATGCCCATGAGCCTTACTTCAAAGTAACATGTGGAATTGGAGGATACCCCAGGACATGCACAAACTTCTGGTCATTTCAGAAACGCATTTGCAGAGTATGCTTGAACTTGAGAATGAGTCATTTACAGATCCTCTAGAGTCTGATACAGAGCTTGAGGGTGTTAATCCTGGACCTGCAACCACTGAAACTCATTTTTCTCTAAAGCGTAATGCTGCATTGTTTTTGCTAAAGACCAAGGAAAAAGGTCGAGTTTCACAAGCAACTCTAGATGGGCTTGTTTCTGACTTGACAAATTTCGTCCGAATTAGATTAAATGAGGTACAGCGAGAGGTTAGATGCATCATCCAGCATGGCAGTGTACAAGTGCCAAATGATGTTGCAGCTGCAATTGAGAGGTCTTTCAACAGGGAAGAGATTTCAAGACCTTTTGCTCGATTGGAATCTGAATACTTTCAGAAAAAGTACTTTAAAGAAGAGTTGAAATTGATGGTATGTTCTTGGTGAAGATGATGGTCTACCGTTAGGTTGATAGCCACAAGTTCTTTAGCCTCGGTCCATGTAAGCACATGCACTGATTTGCGAAGGCAGTGCATATTAAGTCAGGGGAGGGGTCTTCTCCAACTATGTGTACAGTTAGTGGACTGTAACTAGCCTTATTCCTAGACTACTCCCCAGTTTTTCAGTTGCATAATGTACAGTACATCTCCAGGTTATTGGTCGCATAAAGGGTGACTGAAAAGCTGGATAGGAGCCTAGTTGAGAATGAGGCTAGACCATTATTAGTATTGTATGTGTTAGTATTGTATGTGTACCTGTAGGAGCCTGTTGAGAGAAGACTGGGATATTTTGAAATAGCATTCTTTGTCATAAGTAATGCCTTCAGTGTGCATAATTGTGAGTTGGGCTTGTTGCATTGGCAGAGATTGGCTGTATAGTTGTATCTTCGCTATAGCTAACTGCTGGAGTACAACACAGCCCTCAAGACTTTGGGTCCTCAGGTCCTGGTCCCCAGTCCTCACCTGATGGTGCCTATCTATTCTTTATACATCTGTTCTCTGTAACATGTGGTGCTTGGCCCGTTTACTGCCACTAATGATTGGTGATTCTGTACCTGAGGGAGATCCCAACTGGGACAATTTCTTACTGCTTCTAAGCATAGCAGATTACATCTTATCACCAATAGCATCATGGGGTATAGTCACTTCGCTAACTACCCTCATTGAAGATTACCTTGAATCCTTCAAGGAGCTTTATCCAGAATGTCCAATCATTCCAAAACAGCATTACCTGGTGCACGTGCCACAGTGGATGCTGAAGTATGTTTAGTGTTAATGCAGGGTTTCAATGTATGATTGTATTGTGTTTTTGTTGTTGTGTTCCGTAGGTGTGGTCCTCCAAGTAGGTTCTGGTGCATGCGTTTTGAGGCAAAGAATGACAGTGTGTTCGTAGGTGTGGTCCTCCAAGTTGGTTCTGGTGTGTGCGTTTTGAGGCAAAGAATGGCTATTTCAAGGATCTGGCTCATCGAATAAAGAATTTTTAAAATATTCCCAAGTCATTAGCTCATAGGCACCAGGCTTGGTCTTGCTATATATTTTTTAGCATTTTTTTTGCAGCTAGTGGAAGAGTTTTCAAGGACTTCACCACTGGACCAGGTAGGGGTTATTTTTATCCTGTTACCTAGGCAACAGTACTGTAGAAGAAGTATATAAACAGCATTTCTATGTGTTATATTCACACATTATAACACAATCAGCCCCACTTTTGATTGCTACAAATTTATTTATTTTTACTTTCAGTGACAAAAATATCTGTGGAAACGATGCCCTATGCTTCTCATTTGTGTGCTGCAATTCCTGAAATAGAGATGGAAAGTGCTGTTCAAAGGGGCAATATTACAATTTCACATGTGATTCCAAAAATGAGATCTGTTTATGTCCGTACAATAGGAGTTCATGGGTCAAGATTGGTGGTACAGTCTACAAACCAGACAATAATTATTGTAGCTATTTCCAGTGACCTGTTACCTGTGTTTGGGAAAATTATTGATGTTCTTATAGTTAGTGTTACTGAATGTTATTTTGTGTGTGAACTTTTAGTTACTGATAGTTTTATCATGCATATGAAATAAGGAAGCAAAGACAGCCAACACAGCTTGTAATTTGTAAGCAGAATGATTTAATTGATCATCACATTCTTGGAATATATCATGTTACTTTTGTATATTTGAAGTATTACCTACCAGAGAATATTTAAATTCAGTCATTACAAAATGTTGCCGAGAAACCTGGTAGGGATTTTCCACCATATACAGCTAGTATGATTTCCCACCTTCGGGACATTCCCACCATAATACTGCTGGTGTGACTTCACACTGGCTATATATCTGGTGGGACATTCCCACCATAATACTGCTGGTGTGACTTCACACTGGCTATCTGGTGGGACATTGGGAGTGTGACAGGGTCTTGGTGGGAAAAACCCACAAATGTTTTTACAGTGATATAAAAGGGGTGTCTGATTTGTATCTATGCATAAGCATGCATGACTAGGGGGGTGTGGGGGCATGCTCCCCCAGGAAATTTTAGAAATTAGATGCTCTAAGATTGCTTCTGAGGCCAGTTTGGGACAGAAGCAGAGCTGTAACAGCTACAAGGCTTGCCGAGTATTGCATTCAATTTTTGACTGTCCATGTATGCATTTGCTAAGCCAGCTGACTTCGAATTTCCACGAGAAAAGGTACTAAGGTTGGTAGAACAGCAGGTGGGGTGACATCACCAAAAGGACAACTGTCGAGTGCCTAAACTATATAGTGATTTTGGACAGTGATGATTCTGAGCAGCAGGGACCATTTCAAACGGTAAGACACTTAAAATAATTAAGCGGTGTATAATTATATAAACAATCTTTTGGAAGTAAAAAAAATAATTAAAGGGGGGTTCGAGCGAACCCCTCGAACACCCCCCCAGTCCTACGGGCCGTCCTGCAGTAGATACTGTAAACAACTTCCAAGTCTCAAATAGAAGAAATTACAGCTGTCACTCAGAAGACCCAGTGTGGAGCAGTCTTGTTCCAGTAGCTTAGAACCAGCGGCTGGAGCAAAAGCATGTGTGACAGGGTGATCTTTTTGTAGGTGCTGACGACATGGTGGCAGTGCACCATGCGCATATGTGGCTCTTCTGCAACAAAACACTATATGCCATTGTTGGGTTTGGCTAGTTTGGGATATATAGCCCTTTGAAAGTTCATTTGCAATATTTGCTCTAGCTAGTTTTGCTACAACTAGCAGTGAATAGCATAGAAAATGTTCATTCAAAACAGGACAACTGCATTTGCTGCAGTTAACATCTTGAAAGAAATCAAATGAATTGTTCAAACTACAAACCATACAGTTTGCCATGCACATCTTGCGCATGGCAAAACTTGCGTACAGTTCATTGCAAAGCAGTACAGGGATCAAGGTCAATGTTCCTTCACAATGATCATGTGTCATCAATTGGTCCACAAATTTAAGAAACAACAGGACTAAAATTGCAAGATTCCAACATTCAAACGTTTCTGTGTTGTTTCAATTTCAGTCCATAAAGAAGAGTTCACGCCGCTGCGGCGCTGTGGGAAAACAAAGAACAAACTTATCAGTTTATGAAGTTACATCATAACAATAATAGTTTTCCTAAGGCACTCACACTCACAGACACTAGCAGACTAGGGCTGTTTAGCTTTAAAAAAGGCAGAAGGGATGAAAACGGAAAAGCAGCTTTTTGAGTACAGAAAAATGAAAAGGCAGGAAAGTGGCTCTATATTAACTGATGACCCTGTTACTATATTCTTATTAACTAGGGATTATCCCATTGAGGTGAATTCATGACTTCTGATTATTATGCTTTCTTTCGAGTCAGCTCTGATCTTGTCATTCAAGAAGGACTATCAGACATTTTCTATCTCGGAATTTTGCTGTTGCACAGATTACACAACTACAGTTCAGCTGATGTACTTTTAGCTCTGATCTTCTAAGCTTTGTAATTCAAGAACGACTCAGCTGCTGCATGCATAGAACCATGCACACAAAGAGCTGTATAGTGTGCTTACGGTAGCAGCCAATGGACATGATATCGTCACAGCAGTTGTGGAAATAGTAGCACTTCACATCACAGTAGCAGCCTGACTCAGTCTTGCAGTCGTCTCCAGTACAGCATCCATTATAGCCGGCTGCTGCACAACCTGTGGCCTGGTGTCTGGCTGGGCCATTGTTGGCTTGGTCAAGCTGGTTTTGTACCTCTTTAGCCTCCTGATTACCCCAACCTCCCCACCCTGCAGAATTTCAAAAGGAAACAAAGATAAAGACAAAAAAGACCAGAGAGAAGATCACATTGCTTTGGCTTGCTAGGTTTTGATGTACTAATGCCAACTTACCACCGAGAGAAATGTGCAATAACAGAAACATGCTGAAAATGCCCGTTTAGCTGTCGGGTTATCTATCTAGCTAAGCAGCCTAATTTTGCTACTTACTTGATCTTGGGCAGGTTGTACCAATGTCGGGACAGCAGTTCCTGTAGATACGGCAAGTTCTATCACACCAACATCTGCCAGTAGAGACGTAGCAGCCTCTGCCACTTCGAGTACAGCGGGAGCTGAAGCCAGCAGCTTTACATGTCTTTGGGGGTGTTGGCTTGGGTGTGACAGGGGCAGCTGAAAGGAGTTGAGGGGGGGGGGGCAAAAGATGAGTCTTCTCCTTACTCATTAGGCTTGCACAATATAGAATGAAGGTGGGAGAGACAACAGTTGAGCATTGTTTTAAACTATGGCACAAGGTAAACACTCCATGAAAGTATGAGGTTAAGAAGTGGACAGTTGCTGAGGTCAGCAATGGAGACCCAACTTCCAATATTTTGAATTATAAAAAGTTATTAAGTAGTTCAAACTGAAGCCATGAGAAATCTGTGCCGTCTTTTGTGTTACAAATGAACATTCCCACAAATTACAATTTCTGTCATGCCACATTTACCACTGACTTACGTTTAGTGCATCCAATCGCGGAGATATCTGGGCAGCAGTTGCCATGATTGTGGCAAGCAGCATCACACCAGCACTTCCCAGCAGAGATGTAGCATTTATTGTCCGGCTCACTGCAGCATCCACGGGTGAAGCCAGCAGCAGTACATGCGGTTGGGTCTGGCAGTGGAACCGTTGGTGGGGAACCGGTGACTGGGTTGTTGGGGTCAAACTGGAGCCAGTCATAGAACTCAGCAAGGGTTGGTCCAAAGTTGCCACACTGACGCATATCCACTGGAGCTGGGTTCTGGTTTGGTTGTCCCTCATTAAGTACCACTCCCATGCCTTCAACTGCATGGTTCTCAACATGACAGTGCATGAACCAGATGCCAGGGTTGTCGGTTACAATGTCGATTATCGCATAGCAACCAGCTGGTACAATAATTGTATCCTTATGAGGTGTGCAAGGGTCACGAGGGTCAATCTTGCCAGATGCTGTGGGTGTGGGAACATTGCCGTTAGTTGTAGCTGAGGGGTATGTGTACTCTCTCCCAGTAGCCCATTTTGTTACAGGGCAGGCATAGTCTCCTCCTCGAGGATCTGTAACATAGCCACATCTTCCAGTGGCTGGATACTCACGATCACACTCAATGTCCTCAGAGAAGCAGTCGACAAAGCCAGTTCTTGCGTTCATTGGTGGTAGACCAATTTTGACCACATGAAAACAGTGTCCCGGGTGGCTGAAAGTACCATGTGGCCCAGCTACAGTGAGCACAAATCGATAGGATTTTCAAAACTCAAGACTTCTCATGTAGACACACCAGCAGGCTGGATTTAACACGGTGGTTGCGGGATATCCTCACATTTACACACAAATCGGGATTGTCAAGGTCTTTGCAGTACTCTCTGTCAAAGATCTCTTGAAATTCTTCATTATCGACTGTCAATTTGGGAGGGACTGATGGAAAAAGGCAGCGCCGTCCATCCACATGCAGAACTCAGAGCCTCCACACCTTCTGTACCAAACCGGAAGAAATGTACATGGTCTGGAGTAGCCTTTGGTAGTATATACTCTGGGGAGGGAAGGAGAAAACAGTGTGCTATTTGATAAGGAGACATAGTATACTGCCTCATCTTAGGTTTTTCAATGAGCTTACATTTAAACAGTGTGCTATTTGATAAGGAGACTATACTGCCTGGTTACAGTTGTGTGGCCTGACATTTGTCACACGTTCATCAAGCTTTTCTGTAAGTGTGTGAGAGATGGACTAGTCCAGTATTTTCACTGTGTGTTATGCACTGACATTTAGGACTTCCAGTACACTGCATAACTAATCTAGCTACTTGTAACCTGATTTAGACAGAATTACAAGACAAAAAGATTTTCATGTATGTATACAAATAGGAAATGCAGACACACAAGTACAACTACTTTGCACATATTGCATATAATTAGGGAAAGTAGTGTTGCTACAAAATCAGAAATGTTACAATACATAATTATCTGAACTGCTGGTTGCCAGAGATGCTAATGATGTCACCTTAGCAACAGTTTGTGGCAAGGGCAGCAGAACACCAGCCCCCCTAAAGGGGAAACTATGCCCCTTTTTTGTATGTGCTGAGTCCGAGACAAATCCCATGTGATTGAAATTCCTACCTTTGTACAAAATACTCTAGCTTGTCGTAATCCATTGTTCTGAATGCAGGCATTAGCTCGCTTGCACTGAGTGACCAGTGAGAGTGGCAGTGGCTAACCCTTTTTGTACACACATGCATAATCCAGCCCGTATGAACATGTAGTCGCAACCCATGGCGACCTTCATCAGTTGCAGAAAACGGCTGTTACTGAGACTGCAGGTTCTACTATCATTTTAGGTCAATTGTTCTTGGAAGCCATCTCAGAGCCTCCAATTGTCAAAAAAAAAGACCCCCTAATCTGAGGTAGTTTGCAGGGTTGGATATCAACTCTGGCCATACAAGACAATCACTTCACTTTCATATGACATGGAGAGCACTAGTGCATTGCCTGCATATATTTCTGCTATTAGAACATGTCTCTCAGTTTGCGTAAACCCATTTTCTTCTGTATTCAAGTTGTTGAACACATAAAATGATGTAAAATTTCAGCTAAAGATGCAGAGAATGGAACTACTTTTGTCAGTACACATGGTAAAGTTGGTTCATACAGATTTGACCACCAGATACAGCGTACATGTAGTTTAACTGAACACTCGGACAAACTGACAGCATAAAGCATCTATGAACAATAAAATAGCAGTGTTCAGAATAGCAAGGGCTCAACTTCATGGGGGTCTAGTGCAGTTGAATTCACAGTGTGGATTCAAAACTTCACCCTTCAACTCACTTCAGAAACATGAGATGCAAAAATTTTCTGGTAGTGGTAGTGAGAAAACTGGATCAAAGCCGAGCAAAGTGTAGCCTACGCACAATGTGGTTAAAGGCCTTAGCAACATAATCAAACGAACTTCTTTCAGACTGCTTATTCATTGAAGTTTACAAATATACATCATACACATGGTTTGTATGAAGTTGAAGTTTACCAAAAGTTGAAAGCATCATCGTTTAGCAATGGCAGTTCAGTGACAAGCGTGAAACAGAATGCTATTATACAGGTGTCTTTTTCTTGAGGAATTCTTTTTAACACAGTTCTTACGACTGCATCTTTGACATTATCTTTTTTATGTGTTCAATTTGCTGCTTTTATTTTGTGCAATTGTGAGGTTTCCTGTTGTAGCGTGTTCTTGTTTACAACTTGTAACTTCTCGGTCCTGTATGTACAAGTAGTCCATCATTAGTTTATGTACATAGTCTGTGAATAGTAGTTGCATTTTTGTATCCAGTTAGCACCACCACAGGTCTTGTATGATTATGTGTGGGGTACCCTAGATAGGATTACCTAGCACAAAACTGCAGCTGGGAGCTAGCTGGTTTGCCAGCAGTAGGACACAGGATGCCTACCAAGAGAGAGAAATAATTATAAACTTACAGGCTACATTTAGACTCCTTCCCAGGCTCACCCCTGCAGCCCGACAAAATATCTCATTGGAGCGCAGGGGAACCTGTAAGGCTACATCATGTCATTGTAGAACTCGGGGATGAAGTGTTGTGTTATATCTCACCTTGACGCCTCTTTCACACAACAGTAAAAACAGTCCACAAGTATGAAGATTGAAATGAGGAGTAAAAAAGTACTGGGTGGTCCGGGAGCTTAGGAACACTAGTTTCCAACAGACACACATTAATAACTCAATTCATAAATGGCTTCCATGAGCCCTTATGTGAATTAAGTGTTGATGCCCAAAGCTCTCTACTGAAAATGCATCAATCAAATTTCAGAATGCTGTCACATGGCAGGATATGGGACCAGCAATGATGTAACAATGATTTGCTTGGTACATAGTGCAAATTGACAATTTTGTACAACACCTGCAGGGAGGTTAAGGTAGTTCAACCCAGATCACCTGACAGCTTGTTGCTCAAGTAGCAGTAATGTTGATGTTTTGGACAAATTTGGGGATTATTTATCACTTAAATCAGTCTACTGCACATGCGTGAATCTGCGAGCTGACATTGCGCTGAAAATGACAAGTGCACTCACCCAAATAGTCTGAAGATCAAACAAAAGCCCAAGATCATCAAAGGTAGATGGGCTGACTCTATTGGAGAGCTGTTAGTGTAGGAGGAGGAGGAGGAGGAGGAGGAGGAGGAGGAGGAGGAGGAGAACCTTGGTGAAAACTGAGCATAACTTTTAAAGCTTTAACATCCATTTCTAATTACGCAATTTTCCTGCCAGAATAATCAGTGCTATTGACATCACAATATGTCATTAAGTAAACAAGGAAGTAGCCTATATAATTGCTGTCTGGCCAGTGGATTAATACTGCTGTGAGGTTGTATTGCTAGCACAGCATAGCTTCGTCCCCAAGCCCTGCCCAAAAAATCGAGAAAAGGGCCTGGTCACACTTGCTAAATTTGTCATATGTGCTGAGCCAGCATATTGTGCAACAATTATTACATGATCACATGGTAGCCAGCTACTGGCATTACAGAGTGGAAAAGCAGATCTTGCTAAGGAGTGACTGGAGGCTAATTCTGAGAGGCAAGAGTAATACACTATCAAGTGTGAAGGAATGCGCTCTCTATGTTTCTGAAATTTGAGGTCTACGAAAAGTCGGCTAGTCTCATTTCTATTTTCAAATCGTCTTGGAACAAGCGGTCAAAAGTTTATTAACTAGGGGACAAGGCTAGTCACAACAGCACTGCTGCTTGAATATACAATATTTCTCCTATTATATTTCTTCACTATTGTATCACACGAGCTATGTGGTGAGCATGAGAAAAAAGAACACCTGCATAGGCGTCGCACCCGGGGAGTCAGGGGGGGCCATGCCTTCCCACTTTTTTAGCCCTCAAAGTAGGCGTGGTCATGTATTTAGCTACCTAGCTAGACATTGTCGATCGATTAGTGCACTGTCTTGCAATTTTTGGCGAAGGATACTTGGTTTGCGCTTGCTGAACAGTATACGCGCTTTTGAGGGTTGTGGCAGGGGGCGTAACCTCAAATTTTTTGTGCACACTGCAGCATGCTTACTGCAAACTAACCCCCCCCCCCCCCCACTTTCAATTTGCTTCCAACCCCTACGACCTGCAGTGTGATCTCCTTTCAATGTGTACCGACTGAAGTGTTTGTTAAAAACCCTCTGCTCCCTTGAACTACGATGTGTGTGTTGTAAACAAAGTATTTATGGGGTGCTGGTTGTACAAGCAACTTAAATGCACACAAGAGGGTTGGGGTGCGAGCGTGAGGTTACAAAATGCAGGCACTTGCACAATCAAGAAAATCCAGCAATCAAAGAAGGCACTCGTAGTTCTCAGGTTAAGAAAGTGCCAGAATAGCAAATCACTCATGTGTGAATAGTTCAACAATACATGTAGGAAGGCGTACATTACATGATTGTACATGTGCCTAATGACAAGAGCTACACCAAACACAACACTTGCTATTATTTAAATAGGAAAATGCGTGATTTGCTACACCGTAGCCATCCTTCAACCAACCTGTGAGCACTTACTTCACACCATGGTAGCCAGTGAACTACTGCAGTTAAAGTTGATACAAGCAAGAAAATGTTCAGTAGTCAGTTTGACAAGTTGCAGGGAAGCTTCATGCCCGGACCCTTCCCTCCTCGAAGGGTTATTGAGAAGTGCAGTTGCTTGAAGCTTGATGGATTGCAAGCGAATCCAGAAGCACAAAATTTTATTTCACTTCACTTCAGGGTTTCATACAGGATTATTTTATGGGGGGGGATTTAGATGCGTGCAAAGGGTGCTTGCGTGCGTTGGTGCACCCGGTAGGGCTTTCTTGATTTTCTAATGTTTAACTCTTTAACAACCATAGGCTATTTACTGGAGGTGTTTATTAGGCTATGGATACCTTCCATGGTCCGTATTTTCACTTCTGCTTGGAGTTAGCACTGGAAACTTGAGGCAAAGCTTTATTGACACATTCTCATGACCTTGGACACACCCACTCATTAGCGAGCATTCAATAGTCAGGGCCCTCCGACCAGAGAACGCTCCTCCAGACTAAAAGCTGCCTAAAATGCCAGAAATGGAGTCCCTACAAGGTGAAAGGAGCGTTTTCTACGCCCATTTGTGCAAGAAAGCAGACAAATGGCCCACCCAGCATTGACCAAGGCTTTTCTACAGGCAGCTGCAACCGCCACCATGCACTGTCAGCCAGAGCGGTGCACCCACCCACCTCCCCCTGTCCCACCCTTTCTGCTAGCACAGAACCTATCTTCAAAACGGATTGCGCCAACTGATAACATGCGGCCAAAATCTGACGACGCCAAAAGGCATCATCGGTTGTTAAAGGGTTAAGGACAAGAAACGTCAGATTCAGCTATAATACATTAAGTCTATAATTATGCTCCCTATTGTAACTGTTGAGGCAATTATGACATCATAATTTGTATTGCAAAGATCACTATATTATCGATTATTAGAGAGTTTCTTGCTTTCCATACTTGAGAACTGGTTGCTAAGGGCAACACCCCCATACTCGAGAACTGGTTGCTAAGGGCAACACCCCCATACTCGAGAACTGGTTGCTAAGGGCAACTCCCCCATACTCGAGAACTGGTTGCTAAGGGCAATGTACCCATACTCGAGAACTGGTTGCTAAGGGCAATGTCCCCATACTCGAGAACTGGTTGCTAAGGGCAATGCCCCCATATTCGAGAACTGGTTGCTAAGGAAACAACTGCACTGTCTCAGAAATTGAAACAGGTTATCCAGAACAGGACCTTGTTCAAAGTAAAATGGTGGAGCGACTACTTCTTGCTAAGGGTCCACACACAGCTAGTTATGTAAAATTCACTCTCATGATGACCACACAGTGTGGGAGCATGTTAGGTCAACCACAGTTTCTATTTGCACGAGGCTATGCAAGTCGAGTAGTGTTCATACTTGTGGTCACCTACTGTTACCACTGCACAAAAGGATGTAAGTTTGAAGTAGCCTCGTTTGCAGACCTCCCCTGTTTGCGTTCACAATAATACATGGCTGGCACCAGCCTTCCGCTCCTGTGTATTATTGTGAACGCAAACGGAAGGTAAAAATGGGGGAGGCATGGGAACGAGGCTAAGTTTGAAGAGAGAGAAAAAATTTACAAGCATCGAACCTTCAAATGCTAGCCAGAGCACTTACCATGGCAAAAGAACCTAGCAACTAGATCTGTCATAATAAAAATAGAAGATTACAATGAAACATGCAGTTCTAGTGTGCATAGCTAATTGGCTCTGAAGTGAGCTAAAAGTCATGTGATATCCTGAGCACATCTTACAGCAGTGGCGTAGGAACCGTAGCGGCCGTAGCGGCTTTGACACAGCATGGCCTCTGCACTTCAAATTTGCTTCCTACGCCTATGTTACATACCCCCAACCCTCACACACACAGCCCAACACACACTGATTTGCACTCATGTGGATCGACATACAATCTTATGGTACCATGGCTCTCCACACAAGATCAGATCTCCCACACTTCCTTGTTAGTGATCCAAATGGTGCTCTGGCTTAAATTTAACACATCCAAATGCACTACAGTGGTGTAAGGAACCCCCTAGCAAGCACCCTGTCTGTATTGGCATACTGTAAGTGATCCAAAGACTGGCAGTGGGCTACACAGCCGTACACAAATCATTAAGTACAAGAAGCTGAACAGCACAAACACAGCTACAAGGTTGAAACAATGGAATGTGCAGTCAAGTATGCAAACCACCTAATTAAATCCAGCTATATATTTGTACATGAGGTCAAACACAACAGTACACTGTCTCTCACACATGACCCTTTAATAGGCTTAAACTGGACAAGGGAAGGCTAATTGCAATGATGCCTCGTAACATTAGATCTGTATGTTTGACAAGCATCACACAATACTATCAGACCTACAGCTGTTAGAGTGCTCTCCTCACAGGCTCTAGCGGACTATAACCTCTACCATATATGGTTTAGCTGTCGTTGAGAAGTAATTAAATTCCCGACTATACGGGCAGCCTCTTTACTGAAAACTCTTTCCTATCATCTGCCAGGGCATAATTTAACACTGAAGCAAAGCCTGTACTAGTCATAACGCAATGTACTGTAAGCTCCTAATAATATATACACCCTGCCCCCTTCAATCAAACACCCTCCCCCCACGTTATACTCTCCCAAGTTCTTACATATTATATTGAACGGTGTTTCCAGGAGGCAGGTTGACCTTTGCTGATGATAACAACAACAGGGGTCATTACTAACTGATCTTGATATTGCATAGTGGAACTTCAATGAGTGGACAATTCTTGGATCAAAAACTGGGACCCCTCTCAGTAACGCTGAGGAGGATTTGTTGATTGATGTCAGTTAGTTATGTAGCCCACCTGCACATTGTAGCTTCCTTATAAGGTAGCTTCCATATAAGAAGTTTTCACCTGCACATTGTAGCTTCCTTATAAGGAGTTTTCACCAAGCTACCAGCTGGACAATGTTTATGGCATCATTAGCAGTGTCTTATTGGATAGATAGCTTACTGTGATAAGTCTAGTAGGCAGCAGCTGACACAACAAAGTAGCTACACACGTGAAGACTGCAACAGCCAAGTTCAGGTAGTATAACGCAAAACATAGAGAGAGGATGCCAGAAAAGTATTATAAGGCATGACTGTATTGCTAGGGCTGCTGTAAATGAAAATGTATGTAAGGACTCCACACAACTGAGCGCATGTAGTTTGCAATTAAGGGCTACTTCCATAGAGAAGTTTCATGGTTTTACAATTTCACTTGAAAGCGTTTGAATTTATGATGACTTTGTTCTTTGTGGACAACAAAGTTTTATACTTCGTACTTTACAGACCATGCATCTTCCCCTCGGCCTCCCATCCCACCTCTCTTCTCTCTTGCCATTCCTAAAAAATACAACAAGTCCCAAAAAGTTTTCTGAATGAAAACAAGTGCATGTAGGGATGGACCCTCAACAACATCCTGTAAGCATGAAAATTATACCAACCTGTCACTATAGAAACAAGGATCAAATTTTACTATAGTAACATTTGCCCTTTATTTTCTGCATGCACAAAGTTGTAGATTCAGTTTCATATACCATAGAAGAGTATTACCTATATAAAACGATGTTACCTATAAACTATCTGGTTTACAGCGTAAACTACTTTGTATGTATACTTATAACAACAAGGACCAATCAGGAAGAATATAACACATAATTTTTTGTTAGAGTTGAGGGGTTATTGACCACAAATCCAGGGCTACCATGCATTCTATATTAGAAGCGTTAACTTACGGCAACTAAGTCAGCCATTTTCTTCACATGCAATGTTTCCGTATACCTCTCCGTAACACGTACGTAGCAGTAATGTGTGATCACTGTCTGAGGTAGAGTTATTAGTGGGGAGAGAGAGAGACAAAGTCCGCAAGCAAGTAAGAGAGCTTCTGAAACATGTGAGCAGACTTTGCACAGGCAACAACAGAACCGAACACATCTGGCAAGCACGAGAGCTTCTATTGTTCACGAGACAGTGATCGATTCTAGTCAACACACAAGTACAATCACATGCACTGCTGCGCCGAGGGTTTGGCACTTCAGTGCCTTTCATTAAGGAAAGGTTCTCGTAAAGTGAAGACAGAATGTGTCGCTAATAAATTATTCATAAGTTATTATTTTAACCCCGTACATCCTCGTATACTTGCAACAAACTGACAGCGCTAACGGCTAAGCCTATTAAAGTGTTCTACTGAAGGCTCTCATATATCCAAAGGAGGACGAGGCAAGCTCTTTCTCGCTGTGGAGGTACAGTGCTCCAAAGCAAGAGAGCAAAACTTTTGGAAATTTTTCAAATTGTATAGAAAAGCCTTCCTATCATCTTATTTACACATATAAACGGTACCAATCATCGTTATTTGCACGTACACGGCCTGTGCTGCGAGTTTTAGCTTCTCTATATACTTGCGATACTTAAGAGCCGTTGTGACGTAACATATAATTTGTAATGTCACAGATGTGCACTACGATGCCAACAAACCATCAGCCAGCTAGAATTTCTCGTATTCGAACCAAGTATTAGCTAGAGCATCGATTAACTAGGCTTCGTGGACAACGTAGCAAGTTAACTACAACTGGTTCTTCGCAGAGCCAACTAACAACTTCCTTGATCACCCTAGAAACCAGGAGGCGAGTCCTCAGAGTAAAACAACACTGCGCAATGTCAGTAACGTGCGCTCTACCACGAGAAACTGTAAGATTTCATACTCTGCCCTTATGCAGCCAGTGAACGCGGATCAATGAAGACAGCAGCCATACTGTTCACCAAGCCACGCGTTGTGGTGACATCACGAAAGGAACGCCCACCCATGAAACGTCACGCAAAAGCGCTCTCACTGTAACTCGTGAACCATGTACTCAAAATGAATGTGGTTTTCACCAAACAAAGCACACATCTTTTCTCAGACAGAAAATGCATTTAGCGTAGACAGTGGGCATGCAAATCTAAGCTATACAACAGGACTTGGAGGAGGGTGGAGGGAGTGCTACAACGACTGGCTTGCTGGGTTTTGGACTACTGTTTATTCAGCAGAACATAGTTGTAGTCCGAACTTTGCTATAGATGTCTCGGGGAAACAAATTTTTGATACACAACGTTTCGACCTGTGCGGTCTTCTTCAGGTGTATAAAATGATGGCATTAAGGCATGTGACTACCACAATACATCATACATGTTTAGTAAGCAAAAAAAAATTGTTCACAGTCACAAGCGATGACGTCTGTAGTGTACGCGTAGGTGGCGTACGCGGAGATGACGTGTCTACGGGTCCAGGTTCATCCCTGCTGGGGACAATGACTGTAGATGGTGGATCAGAAAGAAGAGAGAGAGCTACTGGCTTGCTGGGTTCTGGACTACTAGTCCCTACTAGGGTATAGTCTCGCGAGCCCGCCATATTTTACTTTCCTCCTAACAGAAATAAAGAAAAATACGGCTGGTTCGCAAGACTAGTGTGAGGGTGGGATCTGGGCATGAGAGGTTCACCATGCAACTAGAGACTCCCATGTTACACCCCAAGATGCAACTTAAAGGACCCGCGTAAATTACACCCCAAGATGCAACTTAAAGGACCCGCGTAAATAATATAATATAACTAATATAATACGCAGGCAAGAGGAAGCGTTGGACCTCCAATCTGAGTTGATATTCGTTAATGGCATGGCCCCATGAATGAAACTTTGGTACACCAACAACTCTCCCTTCACCAGACACACCACCGTCACCCCTCACAGCGACTTCCGAAGCGATTTTTTCGCGTACGTGACGTCACACGTTCAATATAATTTTTTTATTTTATTATTATTATTTTTATTTATTTATTATTTTTTTTTTTTCCAGATATAAAACAAAAGTCATAATGGACAGATAAAAATAATAAGTGACAGAGGTTTGTGTCATGAGTTAAACATCAGGTGAAATGTTTGATTCGGCGTTAACGAGGTCGACCGCTGTGGGAATTCTGATGGCATTTATGATGGCATGTCCGCACAATGATCGAGCTCCTCTGATGGACTGGATAGCAGAGCGTAGGAGGGAGAAAGCCAGACTACAGCGCAGCCAGCACAGTGTGCTGCTGTAGGGATGATCCCATTTTGAGGTAAGCAAGGAGGCCAATCTTTTGTAGAACGTGCTGGCTTCGTTAGCAAGTCCTCCCGTGGCGGAGATCACTAGGGGGGTGAATGAGGCGTGTTCAACTTCTCTAATTCTTTGTTCATATGCACGCTTCTTCATCTGTTCATGCTTTCTGTAGCAGGACGAGAGTTGAGTGTGTCTGTTCGACGGGGCATGGGGGTTGAACACCCTAACATCAAGGAAGGTTCTCTCAAAGGTCCCACCCCAGAATCCACTTGCTGCTATGTCTAGCCAAGCACCGTCTTGATGGTTGGCTGAGGCACCCGTCAGGGTTTCGTTTGACACAGGCTGTAATCCTGGCTCAATACACACGTGGCACACCTCAGTGAGTAGGGTGGCCGTCAGGTTGCGAATCTCGTTATGTCTAATTGAGGGGAATCCACCCTTGGCGCATGATAAAGCATGTTCCACCGAGAACTTGCTTCCACAGGTGTACATTGATGGCATCTCAGATGGTGTCCAGCCATACCTGAGGGCCAAAGCATCATGGAAAGCACCCTTGTGAAGAGCGAAGCCATGTTCTACTAAAGGTAGAGCAGTCAACCATGTCGACGATCCCTTCTCCTTTGCTAGGTCAACAGCTCTCCGCAGCGAGGCAGGCAAGAGCTCACATATTTCCTCAGTATCTGCGGAGGTTTTCGCATTGTCCTCTTGGCGGACTAGCGCTTTGGCTTCCAGTTGCTTGGTGATGATTTCATAGCCATATTCATAGTCTTGGGAGAGAATGTGATCACAGAGGATGGAGGTGACGAGTAGAGAGGAATGTAGCTCCAGGGTAGCACTTCTTGAAGGTATACTTATCCCAAGGCCACCGAGCCTTGCTGGTAAGGCAAACAGTGTAGAGTAAGTGACCAATTGTCGGACGGACTAATATTCGGACGCTTGTTTCAGGCAAACGAAAGGTTTTCTGCATTTCGATCTTGCGCCAGTTTGTAGACCTACTTGCGTACTATTTGCAATCCAAAGATGAACTTGCTGCGGTATTGCTTCGCGGTACTACAGGCTAACGAAATTAGCGTCCGAAAACTGCAGATTTCGGACGATACGATCAATTTTCGGACTTTGCTTAAATAGAAGCTGGAGAGCAGCGTAGAGCTGCCAAATTCGGGTAGGCAAGTACTCCTATTCTTCCCCTCACAAAGCTCCAAATTTTGGGTTCTGCTGAACTTTGCCGATGTAATAGCAAGACGTCATTCGCAGGCTATCGTCTGATCAATGTTCGGACACACGTGAGCAGAATTCATGCAGCAGTTAGCCTCGTACTCATGTAGGTACCTCCCCAGCCTAGGTACGAGCCCATGCAGACTATTTACCACGCTGTAAAACACAATATAGTGATATGAATACTCATACAGACTAGTCACACTATCACTGAAGGCATAATGGACGGTCCCAGTACCTGAGAATCTGATTCAATTGCAAATTCACACAAGAATAGAGGTAGCAAGTATTTATATCACTATTGTTGTTTTATAGCACGGTAACTACCGCCGCATAGTCTGGTAGAGTAAGTTAGCAATCATCGGACGACAGGTATATTCGGACACTCAAAAGCGGAGGGAAAACTGCGTAAACATTTGGCGATACCACAAGACTGTAGCTGAGGTACGTGGTACCTGGTGTACCAAAAATGACGCCCGCGCATTGTTTCCTGTTGGCGCTAGAAGCGATAAAATGGCCGTCCGAAAAACATCAATATTCGGAAAAGTGTATGTATTTTCAGACACTGTTGTTTGTGCCTTCTCTGAAGCTGCTTTTGGAGAGATTTTAGCATCGATACGATGCCCCAAGACCTCCCCAATTCGCAATATATTTTGGTAGCGGTAGCTGCTTTGAACACTCAGGGGCGCAGCTGAACATGGACCAGTCCGATTCGATCGATATCGGACGGTGAAATTTGTCATTTCTTGTTGTGTTGTCTCCAAACAAGTTGAAGTCTCCACCATATTAGCATCAGTAGAATCTACAGGCTCTTGGCTACATGCTGGTATTTGTCTGGTGTTTGTGCGTTGAGTAGTTCTCGAGATATTGCACGATATGGTTTGAACTCACCTATTTATGCTGCACATAATTTCATAAATCAACCAGCGTAGTTTATGGAAAGAAACATGAAATATATTTATATCTCGAGAACTACTCAACGCACAAACTCCGGACAAGTACCAGCATGTAGCCAAGAGCCTGTAGATTCTACTGATGCTAATATGGTGGAGACTTCAACTTGTTTGGAGACAACACAGCAAGAAATGACAAATTTCACCGTCCGATATCGATCGAATCGGACTGGTCCATGTTCAGCTGCGCCCCTGAGTGTTCAAAGCAGCTACCGCTACCAAAATATATTGCGAATTGGGGAGGTCTTGGGGCATCGTATCGATGTTAAAATCTCTCCAAAAGCAGCTTCAGAGAAGGCACAAACAACAGTGTCTGAAAATACATACACTTTTCCGAATATTGATGTTTTTCGGACAGCCATTTTATCGCTTCTAGCGCCAACAGTAAACAATGCGCGGGCGTCATTTTTGGTACACCAGGTACCACGTACCTCAGCTACAGTCTTGTGGTATCGCCGAATGTTTACGCAGTTTTCCCTCTGCGTTTGAGTGTCCGAATATACCTGTCGTCCGATGATTGCTAACTTACTCTACCCAGGCTGGGGAGGTGCCTGCATGGGTACGAGGCTAATTGCTGCATGAATTCTGTTTACGTGTGTCCGAACATTGATCAGGTGATAGCCTGCGAATGACGTCTTGCCATTTCATCGGCAAAGTGCAGCAGAACCCAAATTTGGAGCTTTGTGAGGGGAAGGATAGGAGTACTTGCCTACCGAATTTGGCAACTCTATGCTTTTCTCCAGCTTATGTATAAGCAAAGTCCGAAAATTGATCGTATCGTCCGAAATCTGCAGTTTTCGGACGCTAATTTCGTTAGCCTGTAGTACCGCGAAGCGATACCGCAGCGAGTTCATCTTTGGATTGCAAATAGTACGCAAGTAGGTCTACAAACTGGCGCAAGATCGAAATGCAGAAAACCTTTCGTTTGCCTGAAACAAGCGTCCGAATATTAGTCCGTCCGACAATTGGTCACTTACTCTGCATTCCAGATCACTGGGTGGAGGCCTTCCAGTCAGAGCAGGGAAGAGAACTGAAAACAGTGCATCATCAAGCGGTCTCAGCAGGGGGCCAATATCTGGGATGGTGCGACTCAAATATGTCCACTTGCTCATCAACCCATGTGTAAGAGCTGAGTAGGCAGCATGGCGTTGGGTCACGGCTATAAAAAATATATAACTACGTATAAAATCATTGCGTGTCTTGAGCGCGCTACCGTGCTTCGGGCTAATAGTATGCGCGTAATGCACGAGTATAAAGCTGGTGAAGGCGTGCCTTGCTGTTCACGATTGATAAACTGATGTCTGGCTCCTCCCTTGAGGGTAAAGCTTTTTTAAGAAGCCACAAAACTCTGAACTCTAAGGCCTTCTACTTCAGGCAAACTTGCAGCACAAAATCCTGATCTCTAAAGCCTTTTACTTTCAGGTCTTGTAGCCAAGTAGCAGTGAACTATGTTTTCCTGAAGCCTACTAGCAAACATTTACCTACGTAATAGCACTGAATTCGAACTCTAAAGTGTTCGAGCCAAGGTAAACCTGCAGCACTAACATCTTATGAGCATCTTGGGGTGCGGTTACTTTGCTCGTAATTACACCCCAAGATGCAACTTAAAGGACCCGCGTAATCAGAGAGTCGGTAGACTCTATGTAGGGATGGCGCCGACGCGCAATATATGCAATACTTAAGCAAAAGCCGTACAACTTCACCACAAATACGCTAAAAGCTTATTTAAGCGCCCAGGCATCCACTTTGAGTGCCTTTATGATCAGCAAGACTCATATAAGTGGCCAAAAGCCACGCGGAAGGCAGCTAAACGCAAAAGTGTGCGATAGTAAAAGTGCCATTTTTCGTATTCTTCTTTCTTCGTTACGACTTTTGTTCAAACAACGATAACTCAAAAACGGTTCAAGCACTCACCTTGATTTTAGCACGAAACAGATGCTCATCACAGCCCGCAGCTTCCCAACTACCCAGCGTCTTCATAGCTTCAAATTCAGCTTGGTCAACAAAAGCCATTCACAACAGTCTGAGGCTGCTGTCCGTTGCTTAGGACGCCATTTTCTAATGTTGTACGCATGCGCACACGAAGTCTCGTTCCCAGACCAAAGACCAAGGTCATTGGTCTGGAAGCGAGACTAGTACACAAGCGAAATGGCCAGCGGCGTGGCTGGCACGGTCTTTCCCCCCCGCGGCATTGGGCAAGGCTTATGAACACCACGGTAAGGCGCTACCTACTTGTAGCTACACTAAAAATAGCCTGAACTGTAAAGCTAGGGTTTGTCAGTTGTCAGTATGACTGTGCTGCAGCTGGTCAGTCGTCATGACAACTGAATCATGAAATTTGTTTCACAAAGTTTGGTAGGGAGAGTGGTTGTCCCTTCATCAGGTTCTCGCTGGCTATATTACACATAATTATTACATGCCTGGAACCACTACTAAACTGTGAACGGTGCCGTTTCAAAAGTCCTGGTGTTGCGGTTACACTTGAAATATTCTTCTTAGGTCTAACTGTAACTGAGATTAACATCAAAAAAGTCACCACTGAAGTGTAGCTGAAGAAGGGAATGTTACTCCTTTTAATTATGTATATACATCCTCTGTGTTTAGAAGTAACAGCCAAAAAGTAGGCAAACAAGATAGGGATAATGCATGAAAGCAAAGGTCAACATATTGGCAAAGCCCCATCCCTACATCTTTTTCACACTACAGTAAATAGACAGTGCATGGGGTCTTCCTAAAACATACCACAAGTTCACAACCTTCACTGGCAGTTCATGGCTGTAGCCTCATTCTCAGGCCACTTCCTCCTCCCACGTAGTCTGGGAACGAGGCTAGTATGACCTTCTTGGTAGCATTATGTTATACGGAACCTCAACAACTTAAGCAGTTAGTTGGAGTAGACTGCAGACTAGCCTCATCCCCAGGCCTGTTTAACTGTAGTGTGAAAAAGATGTAGGGATGGGGCTTTGCCAATATGTTGACCTTTGCTTTCATGCATTATCCCTATCTTGTTTGCCTACTTTTTGGCATGCCATCCCTACATCTTTTTACATTTTTAATGTTTTTTAAGTCTTGTATAATATAATATAATACACAGGTCAGAGGAAGCGTTGGACATCCAATCTGAGTTGATATTCGTTAATGGCATGGTGCACTTACCCCATGAATGAAACTTTGGTACACCAACAACTCTTCCTTCACCAGCTACACCACCGTCACCCCTCACAGCGACTCCCGAAGCGATTTTTCTGCTTATGTGACGTCACACGTTAATATACCTACGTACTAGACGAATGCAGGGCATTGTGGGGCGAACCTGAGCAAGCAGTATGCCAAGTCAAGTCTGGCCTCCTGCTGACCTCTATTGACTCTGAACACACTGCAAGGCTTGTCATGTGTATTGGTTCATACACAATCAGGAAAGCTGTTGAAAAGTCACAGCTATTCAATTATCAGCTACCTTGGTCCTATAGAATAATACTTAAAACAGCAAAATTTCCCATGTGTAACACATGTCACCTGTCCCATGTGTAACACATGGGGAACATATGTCACCTGTCCCTCCCTTGTCCCATGTGTAACACATGGGGAACAATTAAGTCAGACTTAAACAGTCAGTGATTAACTTTCTCTATACTTTTATATATTGGGGAACAGTTAAGTCACCTGTAATTAATTTGCTCAAAATGAAGGGTTAGTCCAAACAGTATGAATACAATTAAAAAATTAAACTTTGCACAAGCAGAAACTACTATATAGTTCCCCAAGAACCAAGTACGAATATCATTTAAATGTTAGCCCAGCAATTACTATGCAGTATGAATATGATTATGCATCTCACACACTCAGTGTCATTACTGTCAGGTGACACTGTACTGGCATTCAGGCCAGGAAACTTTAGTATGAACAGACTGTTGCTCTCTTCATCTCCTGTGACTCTCTCGATCTGTCTTGCTCACATCTTGTTGCTGTTTCTTCAGCAGTCTCATGGGTCAGTCTCCTCTGTTGCGCAAGGCTCACTTGCTCGAGACGGGCCTCTCTCTGATCTGGAGTCTCATGGGTCAGTCTCCTCTGCTGTGCAACGCTCATTTGCTGGAGACGGGCCTCTCTCTGATCCGGAGTCTCATCTGTTGTGCGAGGCTCACTTGCTGGAGACGGGCCTCTCTCTGATCCGGAGTCTCATGATCCCTTTATATTAGCCTATGCTATTGGGATCTTGCAACTCTGTACCTGTTCAGATTGCTAACATAAAAAAAAAAATTTAAAAATGGGTCAGTATCCTCTGTTGTGCAATGCTCATTTGCTGGAGACGGGCCTCTCTCTGATCCGGAGTCTCATGGGTCAGTCTCATCCGTTGTGCAATGCTCATTTGCTCGAGACGGGCATCTCTCTGATCCGGAGTCTCATGGGTCAGTCTCACCTGTTGCTCAACGCTCATTTGCTCGAGACGGGCCTCTCTCCGGTCCGGAGTCTCAAGGGTCAGTCTCATCTGTTGCGCAAGGTTCATTTGCTGGAGACAACTAGTTCTCTGGTGTGGAGTCTCTGCATGACGCTAATCGCCCTCTCCTGTAACCCAAAACTCTCTCCCGCTGGGCAGCAGACCGCGAAGCACGATGGGCTCTATCCCTTACTCTCCGTCTCACTAACCGTGCCTCCCTTTGTTTAGCGCTTTCAGCAGCGCGACGATCCCTGTCGCGTTGGTTTCTACGCCTTAGCCTTTCTCTCCTTCTTTCTTCGGATTCCGTAAGTGAGTCGTACATACAACTTCTTTCTGGCTTTCAAACGTAGCTAGCTTGGCTATATCTTTCGACATGTATAACATGTGGAAATATTGCATCACGCACAAATAGGGCAGAATGCATAATTATCATACGTCTAACTCACGCTAATGTATGGGAGTCAATGGGGAAGCCTTGCAGCTGCACGCAGTTTATAAAAAGTCGTATTTTTTACTACAAGTCACGCGAGAATCCGTATCAGTACTACAAGTCACGTGAGAATCCGTATCAGGTACTACAAGTCACGTGCGCTGCGTCTGAACGTGCAATGAAATCGAAGGTTCGTATGATAAAATCATTATCACCATAGTACCAAGCTATACCGGAAAAAAACATCACTCGTTTGTTGCCGTTGGCATTGTTACTCGTGCTGCGCACTCGTAACAATACAGACGGCAACAAAGTCGTGATATTTTCCGGTATAGCTTCGTACTATGGTGATAATTATATATTATACGGATTACGCACGTACCATATATTCAAGCCATGCTGTTGTGACCCAGTCAACCATCGTCTGCTTGGATGGGGCAGGTATCTTGGATGCAGGTGTGTTGCCTTCTGTACGCTTCTTTTCCAATTCCTCTGTACTCTGCAACATATACTCCTGCCATAGCTTTCTCAAGATGGCCTTGAAAGGTTTATTGAGGCTCACATCGAGTGGTTGGAGAATGGGTGTGCAACCACCTGGCACGATTACGGTGTGGACTTTGTTTTTCTTTAAGTTGTCTGACACAGAATCAGTGAGGTGTGCACTGAAAGAGTCCATTATTAGGAGAGACTCTGCCCCTGGCTGGTTAAACTGACAGCTTTTATTGCAGATTCCGTCTAACCACTTTAGCATGAGTTCACCATCCATCCACCCTTTTTGCTGGTGTGCAATGATGACACCTTCAGGTGCTTTTAGGCCCTTGATTGATCTTCTTGTCTTCCCTTTGAAAATGATCATTGGAGGGAGAATATCACCGTTTGCTGTGCAAGAGAGCACAACTGTGAGGTGGCGCTTTTCTGCTCCTGTTGTTCTCACTCATACCGACTTTCTTCCCTTGACATCAATTGTCCGTCCAGGAACAATATCAAAGAAGACAGGGGTCTCATCCATGTTGCCCAGCAATCTGTAGTCAATGTCAGTTCTGTTCCGAATTGAGCGTACCTTGTCCCTGAATGATTCCACCTTGGATTCAAGATCTCCTGGAAGTTTCTGAGCCATGGATGTACGTGCTTGCATGACAAGGTTATGGTCCTTGTCCTTTTCGGTTCTTTCTTCCTCTCCCCTTTGCTTCATCCACTCTTTCATGGAGCCAACGTTGAACATTCTTCCTCGCAATGCCAAAGTGGGCTGCAGCTGGTCTCACGCCATGCATTCTTGCATAGTCAGCTACTTTCTGCTTCTGCCTTAAGGTATACATCCGATGCATCATGCCTTTCCTGCCTCCTACATTTATGAACAAGCAGCAAACGGTCGTGTCAATGCAATGTTCAATGTGTTGTTTATTTTAATAAAACTGTGTAGTATGTCTGTAAATGTATATATTTGGGTACCTTGGCTTGGAGCACTTTCTGCCAATTTCTCTCTAATGTCCTCGGACCTCTCCTGTCTCTTGTCACTGCTCTCGTTTGGATTGATGTTCTCCTGTAGCTCTAGCCTTGGACGCTTTCTTGGCCGGCCTACTGGGGAAGAGGCTATATAGGATATCAAATGTATGCCGGTATTTGTGGAGCAATTTAACTTGGGTATGAGCTAATCTTGGGTTCATTGTACACACTCTGTCATTACTGTGAAATGGTAGCTACTGAAGGGTTGCAAGTTAAGGATGAGAGTTCAACATCTTGGTACAAACAAGTATATTCCGTTGGTTCCCTGCGTCTCCAACTTATTCACATCTTGGCACTATCTCCTCAAGTCACAGTCTATAGTGCATGGATATTTGCTGAGCACATACAGCTGCAGAATCAGAATTCTCTCAGCTATGGGGTATGGAATCAGGGTGGTGTAGATTATATTGTCCAACCTTTACCAGAGCACAATTACCAGAGTTGTGGTATGGGGTTTTAGAAGCTCTTCTGTAGCTGTTGCTCACGAGGGTTATTTGGTTGAGTCACGCAGACCTCTCTGGTTCGGGTCCTCACAAGCTAATCGCTCTGTCTTTAATACACCGAGGCGGCAGTGTCACACAGCACGTTAATAATCAGTCTCCGTCTTGCTAGTAGTGCCTCCCTTTCCTCACCGTTTTCAAGTCCCTGTTACGTTGGTTCCCACTGTTCAGCCTTTCTGTCCTGCTAGTCTTGTCTCTTTAGCAAGGGCACTGTCTCCTCAAGTCACGGTCTATAGAGCGTGGGTACTTACTAAGCACATACAGCTGTGGAATCAGGATTCTCTCAGCTATGGGTATGGAGTCAGGGTGGTGCAGACTACACTGTCGGCCCGTTTCAGGAGCACAATTACTGGAGTTGTGGTATTGGGTTTCCGAAGCTCTTCCGTAGCTGTTGCTCACGAGGGTTATTTCGTCGAGTCACGCAGACCTCTCTGGTTCGGGTCCTCACAGGCTAATTGCTCTGTCTTTAATACACTGAGCACTCCCCGTTGGCGGCAGTTTCAAGAAGCTCGTTAATAATCAGTCTCCGTCTTGGTAGTAGTGCCTCCCTTTCCTCACCGTTTTCAAGTCCATGTTACGTTGGTTCCCACTGTTCAGCTTTTCTGTCCTGCTATATTCTTGTCTCTTGTGCAACTGGTTACAACCAACATGCAATGTGGAAATATTGCATCGCGCACAAATGGGGCAGAATGTATATATACGGAATACGCACGTACTATATATATATATATATAAACTAGGAGAATGTAGAACATTGTTGGGCGAGCGTGAGCAAGCAATACACAGCTTTAACTTATATCAAAGGCTTTTCAGTGAAGTGTCAGATCACAGCACACACAGGTGGCGTGGCATGTAGCTGAACAAAGCTTGTCACTCTACTCTCTATAAAAGTGCTTAACAGCTTAGAGGAGACGGCTGCAGAGACTAGCTTCTCATGGGGTGGTACCATACAATACCATTAGTGCAACCTAAGCATCTACTCTGGCTAACTGTACGCTAAGTCTAAACACGGCCTGGCTTGTCGCGCATAGTCCTTACTTGAGTCTCAAGTAAGGACTATGCTAAGAAGCCTCAAGTTGAGGCATCTTAGAGATATAGCAGAGAGGGTTCGCCATCCATCAGCCATGGATAGAAGGAGGGTCTCTGCCGATTTTTGCTTTAGCCCTTTAAACACTGAATTTATTTCACTGGAGATTAGTTTTAGCCTAAACATGCCTTTAACGCACCGTATCTCCATTTGTGTCAAAGCTCTGACTCCAAAACTGAGCCCAACTCCACTTCCAGCCTTAGCAAGCAGACACGTGACCTTAACCACGCCCCCTCATTAACGAGCATGCAATGGTCAGCACTCTCGATTGGCAAACACCCGCTTAGAGCCCAAGAAGCCTTCCCTGCCAGAAATGAACCCCCTGAAAGGTGAGAGTAGCATTTTCTAAGCCTGCTCATGCAGCCAGGCCAAGAGTTGGCCCACCCGGTGCCAACCACGGTCCTTTTGCAGCCAAGCCTAGCAGCTGCCATGTGCACAGCACCCTGCGGGTGACCCCACCCACCTCCCCCTGTCCCACCCTTTCTGCTGACGCAGAACCTGCGCGCCAGCGCGCAGAGACTATCTTTTCTGCGCAGTGCGCAGTATGACGTTATCAAAAGTGTACTATAGGGTTTAAAGGGTTAACAGTGAAGTGAGCCAAAACAAAAGGCAGCATTTAATGATATTCATGAGGGCTCTGTTGACCACTGCAACCGGACAGTGTCGAGTAAGGGCTTAGAATACTGAGTTGGCCACTGCTGGTCTCTGCAAGGCTGTAATGATATTCATAACCAGTCCCAATGTGCCAAACTGTATCCAACTGCTTGTTAATGAGATTCATAGCCCATAATGAGACTAATGGCTCACTTGGAGCGGGTTACAACTCAGGCAGGGTCAGACAAAGGCTTAGGGTTCAAATGCACTTCAGCCACACAAACTATTCCCCCCAGATTTCGGCCTTCACACGGACCATTAGCCCTTTAAACACTGAATTTATTTCACTGGAGATTAGTTTTAGCCTAAACATGCCTTTAACGCACCGTATCTCCATTTGTGTCAAAGCTCTGACTCCAAAACTGAGCCCAACTCCACTTCCAGCCTTAGCAAGCAGACACGTGACCTTAACCACGCCCCCTCATTAACGAGCATGCAATGGTCAGCACTCTCGATTGGCAAACACCCGCTTAGAGCCCAAGAAGCCTTCCCTGCCAGAAATGAACCCCCTGAAAGGTGAGAGTAGCATTTTCTAAGCCTGCTCATGCAGCCAGGCCAAGAGTTGGCCCACCCGGTGCCAACCACGGTCCTTTTGCAGCCAAGCCTAGCAGCTGCCATGTGCACAGCACCCTGCGGGTGACCCCACCCACCTCCCCCTGTCCCACCCTTTCTGCTGACGCAGAACCTGCGCGCCAGCGCGCAGAGACTATCTTTTCTGCGCAGTGCGCAGTATGACGTTATCAAAAGTGTACTATAGGGTTTAAAGGGTTAACAGTGAAGTGAGCCAAAACAAAAGGCAGCATTTAATGATATTCATGAGGGCTCTGTTGACCACTGCAACCGGACAGTGTCGAGTAAGGGCTTAGAATACTGAGTTGGCCACTGCTGGTCTCTGCAAGGCTGTAATGATATTCATAACCAGTCCCAATGTGCCAAACTGTATCCAACTGCTTGTTAATGAGATTCATAGCCCATAATGAGACTAATGGCTCACTTGGAGCGGGTTACAACTCAGGCAGGGTCAGACAAAGGCTTAGGGTTCAAATGCACTTCAGCCACACAAACTATTCCCCCCAGATTTCGGCCTTCACACGGACCATTAGCCCTTTAAACACTGAATTTATTTCACTGGAGATTAGTTTTAGCCTAAACATGCCTTTAACGCACCGTATCTCCATTTGTGTCAAAGCTCTGACTCCAAAACTGAGCCCAACTCCACTTCCAGCCTTAGCAAGCAGACACGTGACCTTAACCACGCCCCCTCATTAACGAGCATGCAATGGTCAGCACTCTCGATTGGCAAACACCCGCTTAGAGCCCAAGAAGCCTTCCCTGCCAGAAATGAACCCCCTGAAAGGTGAGAGTAGCATTTTCTAAGCCTGCTCATGCAGCCAGGCCAAGAGTTGGCCCACCCGGTGCCAACCACGGTCCTTTTGCAGCCAAGCCTAGCAGCTGCCATGTGCACAGCACCCTGCGGGTGACCCCACCCACCTCCCCCTGTCCCACCCTTTCTGCTGACGCAGAACCTGCGCGCCAGCGCGCAGAGACTATCTTTTCTGCGCAGTGCGCAGTATGACGTTATCAAAAGTGTACTATAGGGTTTAAAGGGTTAAACCTATCTACACAACTGTTTACATACTAGTAGACACTCACGCTCGATCCAGCTACCTATCCTGGGTGTCGCTGCAAACACAACTTCTATAGGCTATCCTTTCTTCAATAAGTGCACACGCTCCGCCTGCAATCCCTGGCTATCTTTCATAAGCGTCATCTTTCCAAGTCACCTTGGAGCTAGCTGGCTGCCAAGTTGTACAAAAATCTTACTTAAGGTCCGCACGCGGCCCGCGGCTATTGCGTTAAATTACAGCTTCAAGAATATACGGAACGACGTACGACAGATAATAATAATTGGGCGAGCGTGAGCGAGCCCCACACTAGTGAGTTGAATCGAGATTTTTCATCGAATATTATTACTAGGAGAATGTAGAACATTGTGGGGCGAGCGTGAGCAAGCAATACACAGCTTTAACTTATATCAAAGGCTGAATCAGTGAAGTGTCACATCACAGCACAAAGGTGGCGTGGCATGTAGCTGAACAAAGCTTGTCACTCTACTCTCTACAAAAGTGCTTAACAGCTTAGAGAAGATGGTTGCAGAGACTAGCTTGTCATGCGCTGGTACCATACAACGTAGCCATTAGTGCAACCTAAGCATCTACTCTGGCTAACTGTAGGCTAAGTCTAAAGACAGCCTGGCTTGTTGCGCATAGTCCTTACTTGAGGCATCTAAGAGGTATAGCAGATGGGGTTTGTCATCCATCAGCCATGGATAGAAGGAGGGTCTCTGCTGCTTTCTGCTTTCAGCCTCTCTACACAACGGTTTAATAGCCCTTGTATACATACGTATAGTAGACAGAGGAGGTCGGACATGGTTGAACTTTACTAATTAAAATGGCTGAGGTCACACTAATTGATTTTTCGTATCTCAACAGACTAGCTCTCTCGACTCACTGAGGTGGGCCCCAGTTTTCAAATCAGGATTCAAGGCTGGATCCAGTCATAGAAAAAGCTAAAAAAACTTTCTACCTTGCAATATCCAAGATCAATTAGTGTGACCTCAGTTGTTTCAATCAGCAAAGGTCAACCATGTCCGACCTCCTCTGTATAGTAGATACTCACGCTCCAGCCATCTATCCTGGATGTCGCTGCAAACACAACTTCTATAGGCTATCCTTTGTTCAATATGTGCCCACGCTCCGGCTGCAATTCCTGGCTGCCTTTCATCTTTCAAAGTCACCTTGGAGCTAGCTGGCTGCCAAGTTATACGAAAATCTTACTTAAGGTCCGCACGCGGCCTGCGGCTATCGCGTTAAATTACAGCGTCAAGAATATACGGAACGACGTACGACAGATAATAATAATAATAATAACTAGGTAGATGCAGGGCATCATGGGGCGAGCCTGAGCTGGCTCGTATGATGTAATTTAGATTGTCGCTCTTGCACAGACTGTCTGACTGTCTCCTCTTCAGTCAACCGCTGAGTAGTGTTGGGCACAAACGATCCTGAGAGATGGGCATCATAGGGGTCCACGTCTTCGACAGATGGTGCTTCACTGTCATCAGCAACAGAGTCGAGTGTCACAGACCTCAGGCCAGTCAAATATCCATCCTCTGGTAGTAGAGCAAGGGCATCACTATTGATCTGAACACTGCAATAATACTGGTTGTTGGCGAGTAACCACTGAAGTGCAGCAAGCACTACAGACCTCCTGACACGAAAGTCATGATGGGAGTCAGCAGCTCCTTGCTTCCTCACAACAATGATGTCAAGTTCAGTGGGCAATCGTGGCAGAGAATTGACGAAGGAGGCCACGTCTTGTGGCAGGTTGATGACGTGTCCACTGTATGCGTACTGCCCATGAGGTAGTCAGTACAGTGGCATGATTGGTAGCACACCAGAAATCAACATTTCTTCCACTTGTGTTAATCCCTGTAAGAAGGAACACGTATCAGTTACATAGGATGACATAACAGTAATATTATTACTAACCTGCAGTTCAGATAGTAAGAAGGAACACATATCAGTTACATAGGATGACATAACAGTAATATTATTACCAACCTGCAGTTCAGATAGTAAGAAGGAACACATATCAGTTACATAGGATGACATAACAGTAATATTATTACCAACCTGCAGTTCAGATGGTAAGAAGGAACACATATCAGTTAAATAGGATGACATAACAGTAATATTATTACCAACCTGCAGTTCAGATGGTATAGGGCCAGGATCCATGTTGTTGGCAGAGGAGTATAACTTCGGTATATGCTTGTCCCGGCTACAGCGCAGACACTCAGCAGACCCCAAGTGAAGCTGAAGACCAGGAAAACTCTCCAAACAGGTGGTACATGTCGACAGATCTAGCGTAGCGAAGTGTGCATGAAACTTATGCATCTTAGCTCGAATGGAATGCTGTTCAAACAGTGGGAGCTGTGACTGCACAAGCTGTTGATCTCTGTGTCTCTGTCTGTCACACTGTAACCTGACCTCTCTCTCCTCGGCAGTGTCAGCTGCCAATCTCTCATGCTGGTAAGTACTCATATGCTGCAGCCTGGCCTCTCTTTCCTCGGGAGTCTCAGCTGCCAATCTCTCATGCTGGTAAGTACTCATATGCTGCAGCCTGGCCTCTCTTTCCTCGGGAGTCTCAGCTGCCAATCTCTCATGCTGGTAAGTACTCATATGCTGCAGCCTGGCCTCTCTTTCCTCGGGAGTCTCAGCTGCCAGCCTGTCCCTCATATACTGCAGCCTGGCCTCTCTTTCGTCGGGAGTCTCAGCTGCCAGCCTGTCCCTTCTCAGCTGCAGCCTGGCCTCTCTCTCCTCGGTAGTCTCAGCATCCAGTCTGTACCTTCTTTGCTGCAGTCGTGCCTCCCTATCTTCGGTACCTTGTGAAGCCCGCCTAGCCCTGTCCCTCATTCTCCATTTTCTCAACCTTTCTTCCCTTTGCTCCGCTGTCTCGGAAGCACGGCGGGCCCTCTCTCGTTCTCTCCGACTCCGCAACCTTTTCTCTCTCTTCTCTACTGATTCTGGGTTAGTATCCATACTCGCGAACAACCAAAAATCCACTTGGAAGGCGTGCAAATATTATAAAGTTCAACTATAGGTGCAATCATTGTCTATGGTGCAATACCAAATCACATTAAATTAGAGTGGAATTAGAATTTACGGAAAGATGTACGTACGTCCATATATACAGAGAAAATCTCAATACGACTCACCAATGTGGGGCTCGCTCAGGCTTGCCCCAATAATAATAATAATATTCGATGAAAAATCTCGATTCAACTCACTAGTGTGGGGCTCGCTCACGCTCGCCCAATTACTAGGAGAATGTAGAACATTGTTGGGCGAGCGTGAGCAAGCAATACACAGCTTTAACTTATATCAAAGGCTTTTCAGTGAAGTGTCAGATCACAGCACACACAGGTGGCGTGGCATGTAGCTGAACAAAGCTTGTCACTCTACTCTCTATAAAAGTGCTTAACAGCTTAGAGGAGACGGCTGCAGAGACTAGCTTCTCATGGGGTGGTACCATACAATGCCATTAGTGCAACCTAAGCATCTACTCTGGCTAACTGTAGGCTAAGTCTAAACACGGCCTGGCTTGTCACGCATAGTCCTTACTTGAGTCTCAAGTAAGGACTATGCTAAGAAGCCTCAAGTTGATTTTTGCTTTAAACCTATCTACACAACTGTTTACATACTAGTAGACACTCACGCTCGATCCAGCTACCTATCCTGGGTGTCGCTGCAAACACAACTTCTATAGGCTATCCTTTCTTCAATAAGTGCGCACGCACCGCCTGCAATCCCTGGCTATCTTTCATAAGCGTCATCTTTCCAAGTCACCTTGGAGCTAGCTGGCTGCCAAGTTGTACGAAAATCTTACTTAAGGTCCGCACGCGGCACGCGGCTATTGCGTTAAATTACAGCATCAAGAATATACGGAACGACGTACGACAGATAATAATAATAATAATATTCGATGAAAAATCTCGATTCAACTCACTAGTGTGGGGCTCGCTCACGCTCGCCCAATTACTAGGAGAATGTAGAACATTGTTGGGCGAGCGTGAGCAAGCAATACACAGCTTTAACTTATATCAAAGGTTTTTCAGTGAAGTGTCAGAGCACAGCACACACAGGTGGCGTGGCATGTAGCTGAACAAAGCTTGTGACTCTACTCTATAAAAGTGCTTAACAGCTTAGAGGAGACGGCTGCAGAGGCTAGCTTCTCATGGGGTGGTACCATACAATGCCATTAGTGCAACCTAAGCATCTACTCTGGCTAACTGTAGGCTAAGTCTAAACACGGCCTGGCTTGTCGCGCATAGTCCTTACTTGAGTCTCAAGTAGGGACTATGCTAAGAAGCCTCAAGTTGAGGCATCTTAGAGATATAGCAGAGAGGGTTCGCCATCCATCAGCCATGGATAGAAGGAGGGTCTCTGCCGCTTTCTGCTTTAAACCTATCTACACAACTGTTTACATACTAGTAGACACTCACGCTCGATCCAGCTACCTATCCTGGGTGTCGCTGCAAACACAACTTCTATAGGCTATCCTTTCTTCAATAAGTGCGCACGCACCGCCTGCAATCCCTGGCTATCTTTCATAAGCGTCATCTTTCCAAGTCACCTTGGAGCTAGCTGGCTGCCAAGTTGTACGAAAATCTTACTTAAGGTCCGCACGCGGCACGCGGCTATTGCGTTAAATTACAGCATCAAGAATATACGGAACGACGTACGACAGATAATAATAATAATAATATTCGATGAAAAATCTCGATTCAACTCACTAGTGTGGGGCTCGCTCACGCTCGCCCAATTACTAGGAGAATGTAGAACATTGTTGGGCGAGCGTGAGCAAGCAATACACAGCTTTAACTTATATCAAAGGCTTTTCAGTGAAGTGTCAGAGCACAGCACACACAGGTGGCGTGGCATGTAGCTGAACAAAGCTTGTGACTCTACTCTATAAAAGTGCTTAACAGCTTAGAGGAGACGGCTGCAGAGGCTAGCTTCTCATGGGGTGGTACCATACAATGCCATTAGTGCAACCTAAGCATCTACTCTGGCTAACTGTAGGCTAAGTCTAAACACGGCCTGGCTTGTCGCGCATAGTCCTTACTTGAGTCTCAAGTAGGGACTATGCTAAGAAGCCTCAAGTTGAGGCATCTTAGAGATATAGCAGAGAGGGTTCGCCATCCATCAGCCATGGATAGAAGGAGGGTCTCTGCCGCTTTCTGCTTTAAACCTCTCTACACAACTGTTTACATACAGTAGACACTCACGCTCGATCCAGCTACCTATCCTGGGTGTCGCTGCAAACACAACTTCTATAGGCTATCCTTTCTTCAATAAGTGCGCACGCACCGCCTGCAATCCCTGGCTATCTTTCATAAGCGTCATCTTTCCAAGTCACCTTGGAGCTAGCTGGCTGCCAAGTTGTACGAAAATCTTACTTAAGGTCCGCACGCGGCCCGCGGCTATCGCGTTAAATTACAGCATCAAGAATATACGGAACGACATGCCACGCCGCACCAGCCGCACCGCACCACCCGCTCTGCACGCGCTTGCGCATCCATCGCATTCGAGCTCACGCTCGCCCCCACAATGCTATGCATTCACCTAGTATTCGATGAAAAATCTCGATTCAACTCACTAGTGTGGGGCTCGCTCACGCTCGCCCAATTATCATATCTGTCATACGTCGTTCCGTATATTCTTGACGCTGTAATTTAACGCGATAGCCGCGGGCCGCATGCGGAACTTAAGTAAGATTTTCGTAGCCAGCTAGCTCCAAGGTGACTTGGAAAGATGACGCTTATGAAAGATAGCCAGGGATTGCAGCCGGAGCGTGGGCGCATATTGAACAAAGGATAGCCTATAGAAGTTGTGTTTGCAGCGACATCCAGGATAGATGGCTGGAGCGTGAGTATCTACTATACAGGAGGTCGGACATGGTTGACCTTTGCTAATTGAAACAACTGAGGTCACACTAATTGATCTTGGATATTGCAAGGTAGAAAGCTTTTTTAGCCTTTTCTATGACTGGATCCAGCCTTGAATCCTGATTTGAAAACTGGGGCCCACCTCAGTGAGTCGAGAGAGCTAGTCTGTTGAGATACGAAAAATCAGTTAGTGTGACCTCAGCCATTTTAATTAGTAAAGTTCAACCATGTCCGTCTACTATATGTATGTATACAAGGGCTATTAAACAGTTGTGTAGAGAGGCTGAAAGCAGAAAGTAGCAGAGACCCTCCTTCTATCCATGGCTGATGGATGGCAAACCCCATCTGCTATACCTCTTAGATGCCTTAAGTAAGGACTATGCGCGACAAGCCAGGCTGTGTTTAGACTTAGCCTACAGTTAGCCAGAGTAGATGCTTAGGTTGCACTAATGGCTGCATTGTATGGTACCACCCCATGACAAGCTAGTGTCTGCAACCATCTTCTCTAAGCTGTTAAGCACTTTTGTAGAGAGTAGAGTGACAAGCTTTGTTCAGCTACATGCCACGCCACCTTTGTGCTGTGATGTGACACTTCACTGATTCAGCCTTTGATATAAGTTAAAGCTGTGTATTGCTTGCTCACGCTCGCCCCACAATGTTCTACATTCTCCTAGTAATAATAATAATATTCGATGAAAAATCTCGATTCAACTCACTAGTGTGGGGCTCGCTCACGCTCGCCCAACTAGGGGAATGCAGAGCATTGTGGGGCGAGCGTGAGGGAGTTGTACGGTACATTAGCGTTCCATAACACTAACTTTTCCCACTTGCATACATCTCGCGTAAGAATAGTCTCATTCCCAGGTCTTCCCCACCTCCGACTTTAAACTATAGGCGGAGAATGCCTGGGGAAGAGGCTGTATAGGATATCAAAGGAATGCCTGTACACTGTTAAAAATAGGTTGCAGTGGTTACACCACATGGTGTAAGCTGAGTGTGGAATTATGGTGTAAATGTTTGTGGAGCAATTTAACTTGGTTATGACATTGTGCTAATCTTGGGTTCGTTGTACACACTCTGTGTCATTACTGTGAAATTGTAGCTACTGCAGCAGGCAACATGTCTCAAAGCATTTGGAGGCGGCTCGAATGGTTGCAAGTTAAGGATGAGAGTTCAACGTCTTGGTGCGAACAAGTGTATTCCGTTGGTTTCCTGCGTCTCCAACTTCTTCACATATTGGCACTGTCTCCTCAAGTCACGGTCTATAGTGCATGGATAGTTGCTGAGCACATACAGCTGTGGAATCAGAATTATCTCAGCCGTGGGGTATGGAGTCAGGTGGTGTAGACTATATTGTCAGCCATTTTCCAGAGCACAATTACTGGAGTTGTGGTATGGAGTTTTAGAAGCTCTTCTGTAGGTGTTGCTCACGAGGGATTTATTTGGTTGAGTCACGTAGACCTCTCTGGTTCGGGTCCTCACAAGCTAATCGCTGTCTTTAAATTATACACAGAGCACTACCCGTTGGCGGCAGTGTCACGCAGCACGCTGTTCAGCCTTTCTGCCCTGCTAGTCTTATCTCTTGAACAACAGTGGTCAACATGCATCAACATGCCATGTGGAAATATTGCATCACGCACAAATGGGGCAGGATGTGTATATACGGAATACGCATGTACCAAACATACATATATATATACATATATATATATACATAATACCGTAGTGTCCCGCAAATACGCTCCCCCTCGCGCATAAGCCCCCCCTGCATTTTTAGCGCAAAGTCTTGCAGAGGTATTTTTATCTGGCGCATAAGCCCCCCCTCAATCATATAATTATGGCTGTTACCAAAATTTACTGACAACTATGTGTGGCAGTCCCGTGTACAAATCGAAGGTTATTCCGTCGCGTATTTCGATCGCATCGCTGCGTCGTTAAGGGCGGGGCTCATATGCGCTTCGTAGATCATTAGATATTCATACATCTACGAAGCACGTATGGACCCCGCCCTTAACGGAAGTTCAGCGATATGGCGCAGCAATGCGATCGAAATACACGACGGAATAACCTTCGATTTCTACATGAGACTGCCACATGTATAAATAACATCCATCCAGATAGCAACTGCAAAGTCGTCAAATGCGTTGTCTTCTAGCTGGACACGAAGTTGTGGGTGGGGCACCGGAAGGGAGGGCGTAATCGCGAGAGAAAATGTCGCATCCCGCGTATAAGCCCCCCTTGCGCTTTGAACTAAGGCTAAGGTTGCAAAAGGGGGGGGGCGTATTTGCGGGACACTACGGTATATATATAGACAATTTTCTGTTTTCACCACAAGTGTGGGGCTTGCTGCGCTCACCCCAATAAATAACTAGGGGAATGCCGTGCATTGTGGGGCGAGCGTGAGGGAGTTGTATAGTGCATTAGCGTTCCACATATACACTACCCTTCCCACTTGTGTGACAATAGTCTCATTCCCAGGCCTTCCCCACCTCCAACTGTAGCCTGTAAAATTACAGGTGGAGAACACCTGGGGAAGAGGCGACGTAGGATAGGTGGAGAACGCCTGGGGAAGAGGCGACGTAGGATAGGTGGAGAACACCTGGGGAAGAGGCGACGTAGGATAGGTGGAGAACGCCTGGGGAAGAGGCGACGTAGGATATCAAATGTATGCCAGTGTTCGTGGAGCAATATAACTTGGGTATTTGCTAATCTTGGGTTCATTGTACACACTCTGTGTCATTACTGTGGAATGAAAGCTACTGCTGCAGACAACAAGGTCTCAAAGCATTTGGAAGCGGCTTGAAGAGTTGCAAGTTAAGCATGAGGGTTGAACATCTTGGTACAAACAAATACATTCCGTTGGTTTCCTATGTCTCAAACTTGTTCACATCTTTGCACTGTCTCCTCAAGTCACAGTCTATAGTGCATGGGTATTTGCTGAGCACATACAGCTGTGGAATCAGAATTCTCTCAGCTTTGGGGCATGGAGTCAGGGTGGTGTAGACTATATTGTCAGCCCTTTTCACAGCACAATTACTGGAGTTGTTGTAAGGGGCTCTTCCGTAGCTGTTGCTCACGAGTCACGAAGGTTATTTAGTCCAGTCACGCAGACCTCTCTGGTTCAGGTCCTCACAAGCTGATCGCTGTGTCTTTAATACACTGAGCACTCCCCGTTGGCGGCAGTGTCACGCAGCACGTTAATAATCAGTCTCCGTTTTGCTATGTGAGCCTCCCTTTCCTCACCGTTTTCAAGTCCCTGTTACGTTGGTTCTCGCTGTTCAGCCTTTCTGCCCTGCTAGTCTTCTCTCTTGAACAACAGTGGTCAACATGCATCAACATGCAATGTGGAAATATTGCATCCCGCACAAATGGGGCAGGATGTGAATACTCACGTACCAAACATACATATATATATACATAATATATATACATATATATATAGACAATTTTCCGTTTTCACCACAAGTGTGGGGCTCGCTACGCTCGCCCCAATTATGCACGTAACGTGCGAGTATAAAGCAAGTGAACGCGTGCCTTGCTATTCGCGATTGATAAACTGATGTCTGGCTCCTCCCTTGAGGGTAAAGCTTTTTTAAGAAACCATAAACTCTGAACTCTAAGGCTTTCTACTTCAGGTAAACTTGCAGCACAAAATCCTGATCTCTAAAGCCTTTTACTTCAGGACTTGTAGCCAAGTAGCAGTGAACTATGTTTTCCTGAAGCCTACTAGCAAACATTTACCTACGTAATAGCACTGGACTCTAGAGTGTTTGAGCCAAGGTAAACCTGCAGCACTAACCTCCTATGAGCATCTTGGGGTGCGGTTACTTTGCTCGAACATGAAACAAAACTTAATGCATCAATGATGTACCAATCATATAATATAAGGGCATATCAAGCTGCCATTGACTTCATGCACTATTGGTAATGGTTATGTTACGTTTGTCAGCTCAATGTAACCTTCCCATAACTTAAATCCTAAAACTAGTCTTGCCTGCCAGACCATGGCTTCTCCCAGCACCAATATGCTTACATGCAGACTTGTCGTATCTGAAACTGCTTTTGCTTCTACACACACAACACTGCAGCACTATCAGACAAGACTACTCCCATGCAAGACAAATCTAACCTCATCACCAGAATTTGGTGGTCGTGCAGGAGAGCCTGGGGACAAGGCTAGTTGATTAGTTGAGGACTGAGCTATCAAAGACGGGCCATAGTCTACTTGGAACTCGTGCCACACAACCAACACTTCCAAATGGACCAACATCCACTACAACAGTCTTGTACACATGTATGTATAGATTCTGTACCTCCACAGAGAGAAAGAGCTTGCCTCGACCTCCTTTGGATATATGAGAGCGTTCAGTAGAACACTTAGCCGTCAGTGCTGTCAATTTGTTGTAAGTATCCATGGATGGACGGGGTTAAAATAATGACTTATGAATAATTTACTAGCAACATTCTGCCTGCACTTTATGAGAACCTTAAGGAAAACCAAATGCCAGCACCATCTGTACCTGTAATGCACTTGTGATGGCGGTGCAGTCAGGAGCAGATGTGCTAACAGCTGGAGATGTGCTGATAGATGCACTGCTGCCTGATGGTGGAGAGATACTGATTGAGGGAATTTTTGTATCACCTTGAGGATGCTTCAGGCTCATGCAATAAGCAGATTACATTATTACAATATACTTTACAATGGGATTAGTTGATACATAAGCATGCTGCCTGAGTGTGGTGTTGCTTACATATCAACATATCAACTAAACCAAGAGAGTTTAGTTAATAGCTGGCAATTTTATTTACACCACTGATGATAGCTGCAAAAGTTTGCTATGCTTTTTATATAGTTTATTAAATTGCAAACCAAAAATTTCACATCAAATTATGCATCAACGAGCAACGTTTTGACTACAGTGCTGTAGTCTACTTCAGGGTACACTTGTACAACATGACAGTGGTAATAATTTGGAGACACTATTTGCAAGACGATTTACATATCTGGCTATTTCACTTAATAATATGTTGCTATGGTCTGATCGCAATGTAGCCGATAAGCAAGGGTCCACTCTACTATGCTAACCAGTCATTTCTGCACCACAAGTACCTAGTAGATCGTGCTGGTTGTGAGGTTTGGCCTATATCCACAGCAGGTAGGTCTTCATCACTAGATATTGCAGCAGGAGCATTATCCTACACAATAAAGTTACGTAAGTGTGGTTATGTCACAACTGAGCTTGGAACACTCAGTCAGTAACTAGTGTGTCTATGTGCCACTAACATAATTTATTCCATTATGACTGATGGAATTTTAATGTACCTGAGCTATCTGCACACCTACTGTGACTTAGCCCATTAAACCCAGAATTATTTTCACATGAGACTAGTTTTAGCCTATACATGCCTTTAACGCACTGTATCTCCATTTCTGTCCAAGCTCTGACTCCAAAGCTCAACCTAAGTCCACTTCCAGCCTTAGCAGGCAGACTCGTGACCTTGACCACGCCCACTCATTAACGAGCATGCAATAGTCAGCATTCTCGGTTGTCATACACCCGCTCTGAGCCCAAGCAGCCTTCCCTGCCAGAAATGAACCCCCTACAAGGTGAGAATAGCGTTTTCTAAGCCTGTCCATGCAGCCAGGGCAAGAATTGGCCCACCCGGTCCCAACCATGGCGCTTTGACAGCCAAGCCTAGCAGCCACCATGTCCATGTCACCCTGCGGGCGACCCCACCCACCTCCCCCTGTCTCACCCTTTCTGCTCACGCAGAACCGCGCGCATAGCGCGCAGAGACTATCTTTTCTGCGCAGTGCGCAGTATGATGTAACCAAAAGTGCACTATAGGGTTTAAAGGGTTAAGTCAGCTGAGCCAGTATCTCAGTTTTGGGCACACTGGTGCCTAATATGAAACAAAATGTATTCAAACCTGGCCATCAACAATCTGAAGCTCCTTCTGGGCCCAGATGTACATAGCCCGGGTTCCTCCACTGGATGCTAGCTACTTCCTTTGCTTTCCACTCATAAGGTGGACTCAGAGATGGAACTATTATAGTCATTTTGCTCCAGAACCAATAGACTGTAAAACCTTGAACGGAAACTCCATATCTCCTCCAAATGGCTCTTTGAATCATGATCTAATTTAGTCAGATATGTTGTCTTGAGACATTGTCCTAGAAGGCCTTGCCTTCCAAGATCACTACGCATTTTTCCTCGGGGGAAAGGAAATGTGCAAGGTTGACTGGAATAATTTAACGGGAGGCAAATGATATCTCTGTCATACAAAGTTGTGGTGTCAACCTTGCTTCTTTTTGGCCTATTGGAAGGACCAGCCAATGCACTCTTGGATTTGCCTCACACAAATTCAGTGGGAGGCATCAGGGTAAATGGCTCAGGTAAGGTACATTTAGAAAGTGAAAGTGTGAAAGTAAACTGTAACTAGTTCAATACTGGCAACTATGCTTGTACTAGAGTAATGAAGGTAATACTGGTAAGCATGGTAATGAAGGTAATACTGGTAAGCATGGTAGTGAAGGTAATACTGGTAAGCATGGTAGTGAAGGTAATACTGGTAAGCATCGTAGTGAAGGTAATACTGGTAAGCACCATGCTTACCAGTATTACCTCCACTACCATGCTTACCAGTATTACCTTCATTACCATGCTTACCAGTATTACCTTCATTACCATGCTTACAGTGTTACCTTCATTACCATGCTTACCAGTATTACCTTCACTACCATGCTTACCAGTATTACCTTCACTACCATGCTTACCAGTATTACCTTCATTACCATGCTTACCAGTATTACCTTCATTACCATGCTTACCAGTATTACCTTCATTACCATGCTTACCAGTATTACCTTCACTACCATGCTTACCAGTATTACCTTCACTGCCATGCTTACCAGTATTACCTTCACTACCATAGTGGAGGTAATACTGGTAGGTATGGTAATGAAGGTAATACTGGTAGTAATAGTAAACATGGTAATAATGATACTCATGTTGCTGCCATAGTTGTTATACCATTGACCACGCACCCACTAATGCAGGCAGAGCTTGTAGGATCTCCAGTCAAAGGATAAGAGCAAGAACAATCAGAACCTAGATCACCATATAATTTACTCTTCCTCATGTCCCAGATTGATAAAATAAAATTCGTATGTAGTTGTAATACGGCTCTAAAATCGTATCCGTCCCAATTCTCGCAGCCCAAAACAAAACCCGCTCTATTAAAATTATCTAGTTTGCAAAACTTTTCAAAATCCCCTCCCATCAAACTTTCTAATTGCACCATAAAAGTATTTCTTATGCTTTTGTACTCAGGACACTCCCAAAGGACATGAACTACACTCTCACAGTCGTCCCAATATAGCCCTTGCCATAAGTCGAGGACGCGAGGTTTCACCATCCCCCAGTGTGAGGCCACCAACACCCAGCCAAAAATCACTAGTCCCCATGGTGATACGACATCGGAGACTACTAAAACTCAGGATGTTAGCCTGCACACATCAGAGATTGTTTAACACACAGTCAACTAGCTAGCTCCGGGAATGTCCACCTCCAGGGTGCCAATTTGCAAAGCTGCACCAGTTTGCAGCCAGATACCTCATCATCGAGTACAAACACGTTGCCTAATTACACTGTTGATATGATTGACACTCCGTTTTTTTTCAAAGATGAAAATCACCCAATTATTGATGCTAGGAATTGTTAATAGCATCCATTGTGATGGTCAAAGTCATTCAATTATGGATGAAAATGCTGACCATCCAAAAGTGAATGGTCAATTTCATCCAATTTCAGATGTTTTTATAGGCATTCTGTCCCTCTAGAGAGAAATCAGTTGAAAACATCAGTTTTGGATGAAATTAATTCATGTGAGTCTTCCAAAGGTGGATGAATTGGGTGCAAATAATCATCCAATTTTGGAAGTGGAACCTACCACTGATTCAGAGTAACCATACCATCCTTACCACTGTTACCATGCTTACCACTACTACCATGCTTACAAGTACTACCATGCTTACAAGTATTACCATAATTACCACTACTGTCATACTTACCAGTGTTACCTTCACTACCATGCTTACCAGTATTACCTTCATTACCATGCTTACCAGTATTACCTTCACTACCATGCTTACCAGTATTACCTTCACTACCATGCTTACCAGTATTACCTTCATTATCATGCTTACCAGTATTACCTCCACTACCATGCTTACCAGTATTACCTTCACTACCATGCTTACCAGTGTTACCTTCATTACCATGCTTACCAGTGTTACCTTCATTACCATGCTTACCAGTATTACCTTCATTACCATGCTTACCAGTATTACCTTCATTACCATGCTTACCAGTATTACCATCATTACCATGCTTACCAGTATTACTTTCATTACCATGCTTACCAGTATTACCATCATTACCATGCTTACCAGTATTACCTTCACTACCATGCTTACCAGTATTACCTTCACTACCATGCTTACCAGTGTTACCTTCATTACCATGCTTACCAGTATTACCTTCATTACTCTAGTACAAGCATAGTTGCCAGTATTGAACTAGTTACAGTTTACTTTCATACTTTCACTTTCTAAATACACCTTACCTGAGCCATTTACCCTGTTGCCTCCCACTGAATTTGTTTGAGGCAAAACCAGAACAGCCTTCCGTCTGTTGCTGTGCAATCGTTTTGAAGACTACCGCCATGGTTGCGACTAATTCACGAGGTACAAGATCCTCGGACTGTTGCAGATTCGTATCAACAAAAAGAGCATTCTTCCTGTAGAGATAAGTAGATACTGAATGGATCACAACAAGTATTGAAAAATTGACAGAGGCACTGGCTATGAAGGCATGGTCGAGGGAAAACTGTTACGTGACAATCATCATGCGGGTTGAAATTGGCATGCGTGATTGCCTGAGAAACAATGATATTTATTATGATGGCCTTAGGAAGCTTAGTCTACCTTTCCTTTTGTACAAATGTGTGTCTTGTAAAGCTACTTTTAGTCACAAAACACGTTATCTGCATGCCTCATCAGGTCAACTTAGGTCAGATGCAAATTCCCGAATATTTAGAAGCTCTAGATTCAAATCTGAAGACATGTTAATCCATTTTAGTAGTACTGTGACACACCCATGCTTCAACCTATAGGTACTATCCATCTGAAATGTTTGGAAGGGTGTAGAAGTGTTTGTAGTACCATGCAGATGACCAGTATAGAAATGCACAGACTGGCAGTGGGTGCAGCCAGAGTATGTAGCCACAACACAAATGATGGTGGGTGTTGCGCTTTTGATAGCTGTATACACTCATATGTACTCACTAACTCCAATGAATTACAAATATACATTCGTCCTTTGCCTGAATGTAGTTTCAAATTCTTAAACGTACATTCAAGTTTTAGAAAAGACATTCAAGGTCTGGGACATGGTTCAAATTCACATATCAAACCTACATATCAGACCAATGTTGCATTAGTATTGGAAATTAAAGACGTACTTTTTGAATTTATAGAGTAGCAGCTGGTGCATGTGCAATATAAGACATCAGCTATGGATAGTGCTGTATGATGCATGTGTATGGCACCATAAATATCATAGCACTTAGAGCATCTAGTTGCACCAGACATCTGGTACATTGCTGGACACTGGGAAGCCATTCTGTTCGTCACTAGTTCCCCACATAGGAGTCAGTGACTGAGGAGTCTTGACAAGCTAGGGGGGTCACTCAATTCTATGACACCAGACAAACACCTGGTAGTAATAGGAGGGATAGAACTATAGTTGCACCGGCCACCTGATAGTAATAGGAGGGATAGAACTAGTTGCACCGGCCACCTGATAGTAATAGGAGGGATAGAACTAGTTGCGCCGGCCACCTGATAGTAATAGGAGGGATAGAACTATAGTTGCACCGGCCACCTGATAGTAATAGGAGGGATGCAGCTGGTTGCACCGGCCACCTGATAGTAATAGGAGGGATAGAACTAGTTGCACCGGCCACCTGATAGTAATAGGAGGGATAGAACTAGTTGCACTGGCCACCTGATAGTAATACGAGGGATAGAACTAGTTGCACCGGCCACCTGGTAGTAATAGCACCTGATGGTAATAGCACTGGGCACCTATATATAGGTGCCCGGTGCAACCAGCTGCATCCCTCCAACTAGCTCCATGGGTGCCCGGTGCAAGCCATCACGTGACATGTTCTTCATTGTCAGAGATCAGGGACATTGCGGCAAGAGAATTGAGCTGCATCCCTCCAATCACTACCAGGTGGCTGATGCAACCTGCTGCATCCCTCCCATCACTACTATACCTCCCATCACTACTATAGTAGTGATGGGAGGGATGCAGCTAGTTGTCAGGTGGAAGGGCTGTGTTTGCGGTACTTTTGCTGCTGCGTTTTCTCTCCTCTATCCTCAATCCTACCTCGTTGGATGCTCCACCAGTATAGTGACAGGCTGGTTGGTTTGGTACCCTACGGTTGGTACCCACAGACTCAGAGTACTGGATGGCCGCCGATACACTCTCGTACCTATCCACGAACGACTCTACTAGTACTCTTACTATTGGCCTGTGGTGACATTCAGAAAAACCCTGGTCCCATGGACCCTTGCTCTGTTTGTGGCAAGCGTGTGCGGGACAACCAGGATGGTCTTTTTTGTGAGGTGTGCCTTAATTGGGCACACCGGCATTGTGTTAAAATGTCGGAGAGCGAATACTACCACTGGGCCAACATTGAAGATGGTTGGATCTGTCTAAAATGTGAAAAGGAATCCTTCCCATACCATGATGTCTCTACCCTACCTCAGATACACGCTATCTGAGCAGTGGCACTGACTCCTCAGTATCTCAGTGCTCTACTTCCCATTGTATTAGCCCCTCTTCTGGCCTGAAATTACTATCTGCCAATGTCAGAAGCCTACTACCAAAAATCGATGACCTTCGAGGTCTCTGTTGCCATGAACACATCATTGTAGCCTCTGAAACTTGGCTCTTAAATGCCATCATGGACTCTGAAGTCCATATTCATGGATACAACCTCATAAGGAAGGATTGAAATCGGCATGGAGGTGGTGTTGCTATTTATGTATCTTCCTCCATCCCCTTCAAACAGCTCCAACTTCTGCACAGTGATCTTGAACTTGTAATAGTTGAGTGTACTCTCGGTCATCAGCTTTTCACAATAGCTGTATTCTGTCGTCCCCCAGGTACTAGTGCGGAGGTTATGGATAATCTACATAGTGTTATCTCTCTACTTAGGCCTCAAAATTTTGCAAATCTTGTCCTTCTTGGTGATTTTAACACCGATCCCAACACTCTGCATTCTTCCCAACTAAGAGACTCCTTCAACTAGTTGTTGACTGACTTTCGTCTCAGTCAGGTTGTAAGTGAGCCAACAAGGACCTCAGGAAGGTCATCATCTACTATTGATCTTGCTCTCGTTTCAAACATGAACTCATTTCTTTCCTGTCCTTGCACCCTTGGCAAATTCTGACCACAAGACTGTAGTACTAACCCTTTCTTCCCTGATGAGTCACAAGCGTCTCCCCCAGCCTAGGAAAACTGTCTGGATTTACAAGAAGGCTGACATTCAACTGGCTAAACATCTCCTGAGGGATCTGCCTATGGCCTCTACCTCCGGCAGTATTGACATCTTCTGGAGGAAATGGTCTAAATCGTTCCTGGCAGCCATCAGGAAATCCATTCCATCCAAGTTGGTACCAATCAAGTCAAGCACCCCTTGGATTAATTGGGAAATTCGCGGGGACATCGCGAAGCGTGAACTGTTTTACAAGCGCTATAAGAAAAGCAACTCCCAAGACTGGCTCAGTAAATTCAAAACCTTGAGAAACAAAATTGTAACCAACATCCGTGATGCCAAGAAACACTTTTTTATACGACTTTCTACATGTAGAAGTGATCCCAAGAAGTTCTGGTCCATTATAAAATCTGTCAAACCTTGTACCCACCTACCATGTTCCCTATCCAATGGCCAAGTTACTGTTTCCTCCGACACTGTTAAAGCAGGCTTGCTCAATGAGTTCTTCACATCTTGTTTTAACCCAGCCGTACAACCACCTTCCTACTCTGAACTTCCCCAGTGTGCAGAGGGAGATGCAGCTGATTATGACATCACCCAGTATGAGGTCTACATGCGTCTGAGAATGATTAAACCCCACTCAGCAGCAGGTCCTGATGGGATTACCTCCTGGATGCTGTCTACCTTTGCAGATGTTATCTCACCCTCCCTAGCCTCTCTTTACAACCTTTCTATCTACACAGGGCAGATCCCGGCTGACTGGAAGCTATCAAACGTGGTCCCCATTCCCAAAGAACCCAACAAAAATGATGTTAGATTCTTTAGATCAATATCCCTCTTCCCAGTTGTCAGTAAAGTTCTCGAGAGACACTTGCATCAGTTGTTAATGGATCAACTTTTATCCAGGAATGTGCTTTCAGACATGCAATTTGGGTTTAGAAGAGACAGATCCACTATCATTCCTCTGCTCATTGCTACACACCAGTGGCATCTATCACTTGAAAAACACCATAAAGTGGGCTGTGTCTTCTTCGACTTTGCTAAGGCTTTAGAGTCTGTGCCTCACCATGCAGGCACTTCTCAACAAGCTACATCAACTGAACATCCCGCCAGTTCTGTTTCGGTGGCTATCCAATTATTTGTCAGACCGTTTCCAGCGAGTGGTACTAAATGGAACCTGTTCATCCTGGCTACCTGTTACCTCTGGGGTGCCCCAAGGATCCATACTGGGGCCACTCTTGTTCTTGCTCTATGTAAATAATATTCCGTTCTCTAAAGATTCACACCTAATGATGTATGCTGACGATCTATTGCTCTTCAAACCAATATCCTGTCAACAAGATCTTTTAACTTTTCAGTGTGATGTGAATCTCATTTCCCAGTGGACCCTTCAAAACCATCTTTCTCTAAACTGTAATAAGACTAAGTACATGCTTATTTCCAGAAGCAGGCCTTGTAGCTGCAACTATTTCAATTTCCCAATTTATGTGAACAACAATCAAATTGAAAGAGTTCATCAGTACAAATACTTGGGGGTCTGGATATCTGATGATCTTACTTGGGCCAAGCACATTGAAAGTATCTGTAACAGATCACGGAGATTACTGGGCTACATCTTCAGAACATTTTCTCAGCACTGTTCCCCGGACTCCAGCATTCTCCATATATACAAGACTCAGGTGTTACCCATTCTTGAGTATGCCTGCATAGTATGGGACCCCAACCACAAGAAGGACCAACTACTTCTTGAGAAAGTCCAACTGTTTGCTGCTAGATTGGCAACAAAATCCTGGTCTCAGGATCAGGCTTCCCTGTTTACCAGCCCCCAACCTCCCATTGCTGATGAACCGTCGCTCATATCTTAAACTTATTTTTGCTTTTAAAACAATCATGTTTTCTGTCCCTTTGTTCTTTTCACTTATCACCCCCAACCTATAATTTAAGAATTAACCACAGTAAACAATTATTGCATCCCTTTGCTAGAACTGTTTCCTTTTCTTATTTGTACTCTATATCTACTGTCAAATTGTGGAGCTGTTTACCTCCAGATATTGTTGCCTGTACAAGTCTAAGTTCTTTTAAGTCCGCCTTAAAAGATCTGTACCTTACCTGAGCCTTGTACTCTACTTAATTAAGGCTTTTGTTCAGTTCATTTTATTTTATTTTCTGATCCCTTTATATTAGCCTATGCTATTGGGATCTTGCAACTCTGTACCTGTTCAGATTGCTAACATAAAAATAAAAAAGTAAAAAATGAAGACGACCGAAAATGATGCCGGAAACAGGTGGACCTGTTTGACTTGCTCGAGTGTTCAGCTAACTTGCCTGGTGACCTTAGACCTTCGGTGCAGTATTGCCTTTGTAGCTGTTCCCAGTGAGAGCACGAACTTTCGAAAAACACCGCAGCTAAGCAGGAAGGCGTGGCTGGCCTTGAGTATAGCTTTTTCTGTTGGAATGGAATGGGGCTTGAGCATAAAATTTTGCCATTGGAATGGAATAGGTTTTGAGCATGAAATTTTGCTCGTTGGAATGGAATACCTTTATAGCATGAAATTTTGTCATTGGAATATAACAGGTTTTGAGCATGAAATCTTGTCATTGGGATGGAATGGAGACTGACCAAGAAACTTTGCAAGATCTGAGCACAAAAAATATCAGTTCTGACCATAAAAATGAGTGTTGGACAATGAAATTGGAATGGGTTTGGACAATGAAATTGGAATGGGTTTTGACCATGAAAATTGTTGACAATTTTGTCTGCTTTGGAATGCCATACCCAGGATACATGGATTGGGAACATAGAAAAGTATGTATACATGTACTTGGTTTGGGAAATTAGGGCAAACGTGGACATTTGTTGAGTGAGGTAGGTCGTTTTCACAATATGTATCCCTAGTTATAATTATTATACATACATACAAAGTGCTGCAACAGTGTACAGAGCTAGATACAAAAGTCCTTTGATTTGTGATACATAGTAAAAAAAAAAGTGGAAAAATTTCTCGTGTGACATTCATATCAAAACAATCATTATACAGTTGACACAGTTCGCTTCAATTTAACAGCCTCGATCTCACTTGCCAGAGCACCAAGTTCAATATCACGTAACACCTCAATCAGTGTTTCCCAGCTCACGGGTTTCTTCCCCCTCCCAGTCGCCCATTCTTGGAGGATCTCTGTGTTGATTCGCTCAGGGTTTTGTCTGTACTCAAGTTCCATGTTGCGGACTCTAGTTCCACTGTGGTCATCCAGGAGGTGGAGACCGAAATTGTAGTATTTGGAGCTGATCTCTTGGGGAATGTTGATTGTTCTCCCTAACCCTTGAAACATGATGCAATTTCTCACAGTTGGGTGGTCTACAGTAACAACATAAAGAACAAGACCTTGTAACTTGGCATAAGCTACATGTTACACTATTACATGTTGGTAAATCTCCATAATTATTGTGCAATGCCAGTACAAAAACTACAAATGGAGCTACCGTATATACTGGATGGTGGTCAGGTTGAAGTGCATGAATACATTATTATGCACATACCTTCATCCACTTCCAATACAATATGTACTGCAGATAGTGTGGAAGAACAATTGCATAAGGTTTCATTTTTGCGAGAACATTGTGTGCATGCGTGTGTGTGCATGCGTGTGTGTGCATGTGGCAGTATATAAATGTGTAGTTTAATATGAGGCTGTGATTATCCTTAGGTAGTAAATGCACATTCATTAGCACATTTCTCATTGAACAATTCCATCATCTCCTGAACTAACATGCAAGAGATGGCCTTGCTGGCAAGAGATGAGTATGAAGTGCATACATATAGCTATACAGCAACCTCAGATTGCATTGATAATTTGACTGTATATAAATTGATACTGAACCTATAGGTGAACATAGTATACTTGGGTATATAATTATAGGCACAGTAAAAGCTGCTTACTGGAACTTTATTGTACTTGAACATCAAAACTCACACATGTTCACTTGTTACCTTCCTTAGGAAGCCACAATTTGTGTTCATCTGTCAGAGGGCCAGATGTATCTGGGTTGAGTTTGCACTTCCAGTAGTCAAGTGCATCAGCTGGGAGTGCAAGGTGTGGTCGGATGTTGTTGTGTTTACACAGGAAGGCCTGCTTGGGAACCAGTTGATACTTGAGGGTTTCTGCTACTTTCTGAAGGCCTTCAACAAGTGTCTGCCAAATTGATGAGCATAAATGAACACATATATCACGTCGTGTGTTAACATAAACCTCGAAGTGAGAGAATGCGTCAATCAGTGTGAGTGATCCAGGAGCACCTTCTGGGAGCTGGAATTTGATGCAGTTTCTTGCCAAACACAATGGTTCTGAGGGATTATTTTCACAGGGAGACAGTTTCCATGGATCAGAGCTTTGTGATGACCGAAGGTATGCTACCAAGGAACAGAAAACACCATGTGGTACCCACCCACATGAGAAGTGAATGGCAAGTGGAGCTACACCAGATGAGCTGGCTCGATATTGATCAACCTCTTCTGATTTCATTGTTCTCAGAAGGCAAGGCATGAAATATTTACCACTGCTGATAAACTGGGTTACAATCAGGCGATCCTTCATGAGCTTCAGAAAATCCTTTGGTTGAAAGAACCTGGTGTAGTTCTTTGGAAACTGGTCAAGGAGTTTAAGAGTAATACAACCTTCATTTCTGAATGCGCTCAATTCTCCTGCTATAGGTGAGTGGGAGTCTGCTCCATGCCTGAGATGGTAGTGGTACTTGACAACCTCAGAGATTTTGTCCAGAAGAAATTGTGTATCTACGAACACAACAAGTGGTAGCGAGTCCAAATAGTAGTGGATGACACCAAACTTAGCTAAATGTTCTAAGGCTAAATGCAATTCGTCTTCAGAAAGGTGGAGACTTTTACTAACTTTCAAGCACTCATCGATATGCAGTACCTTTCTACCATGGTCTTGTGCCAATTTCTGTATGAGCTGTTCAAATTTGAACCAACTGATGGGAGTCTTTTGAGGTTTCAAACTGGATGCTGCATTCCAAATCACTTCTGTTATCCTTTCAGCAACTTTATCATCTTCATGGCATGGATTCTTGGCATTAATAGGAAACACAAGCTCTTTCATCTCTTGGCCACGAAAAACCAAACGTTCGTTAAATTCTGGACAAAGGTTGCTTCGGAGTCTTTGATTCTTTTCTTCCCTTTTCTCTGAGCACTCATTTTCCTTATCTCGGTGAGTTCCTACCATCACTAATTTTGATTCCGGGTTTGTACTGCCATCGTGTTTGGATTGTTTTGAGCCCTTGTTTGTACTGCCATCATGTTTGGATTGTTTTGAGCCCTGGTTTTGATGGATGCACTGAGTCTGGATTGTCTGTACACAACGCATGAGCATCTCTTCATTTGTGAATGGGCATATCATGGGCTCACCAACTGGCTTGCCATTTTCAAAGTATTCAATTTTGGGATATTCACTTAGCTTCTGAGATAAATTCATGACAAACAAACACACCAATGTGTGCTGGAGAAAGCCGGGCAAAATTTCAAGGAATTCAATCTGGCCCCCACTGTCAATGAGGTATACCCACTCAAATTTGAGATGGTTTGGTTCAGATGTGGTTGCAATGTGTCGAGCTGTTTCATTTAATGATGAATTTGTGATTTCTTTCAGTTCAAAATCAGGGTTTGTGTTTCCTTGCGGTTCAGCATCAATATTGTGGGACTGTGGAGTCAAACAACAGTAGCAACACCTTTCCTTGTGAGAAGTACTTCTGTAGGGTAAGGTTTCAATACTAATGGATCGTGGCTTTTTAATTCCTGGACTAGTTTTTCTATTTTTAGTCTTAGTGTAACAGCAAAGTTTAGAACTTTTTTTCAGAGAAACACCTCGTGCCACTATGTCAGCAAGCATCGCATCTAGTTCACCAGGAGTAATTTCTTTCAGGTGTCCATCTTGTGTACTTACTCGGATAGCTCTAACTGGCCTTACTGCTATGGAGGTGCTGTTTCTAGGTTCTGGAGGGTCCCTTCTCAGTAACAAGTGCTTTGTATGCGTCTTGCCTGCCCCAGCCACACCAATAAGGAGGCATACCAGTGTTTGACTTTCTACATAGCCATGTTTCAAGGCTTCCTCTAGGAGTGACTTTGACTTTCTTAGTATGGCTGTAATTTCTGTGTACAAACATGATATTTACTATGTTATCAGTTCCTTAATAACTTTCAATACCTCAACATGTAGACATTGATGGAATATTTATACTGAATGTGAAACACTATTTTGAACCTTCGCAAATTTGTCATCAACAGCTTAGATGGCTGATTGATTGTGAAAACCTGCCACATGTACAGATTCGTCAATGCTTTGGCTATGAAGGCACTTTACAGTATTGTTAGAAAGATCCTTGTGGCAGGTGACTGGCTGCTCTAGCCAGGCAAGCTGGGTTTGATTCCTGGAAGCTGCTAGCTATTTGCTTTGCTCTCTTTTTGCCTTAAAATCTAAATTCCTACCTACACAAATGCACCATAAGCTGCAGATATTATGCCAACCCCCCTCTGTCACCCCTTTTGGGCATATGCTGTTAGTGAGCTTTAGGTTTAGCTCCATCGTCGAATGTTTTTGAAAATGCATATAACTAGCCTTGTTCACTGGCCACTGCCTGGTTTTCGTTGCTTGCAATAGGACCTTTACATGGGTGTCCACTGTCACCACTGACAATGCAAGGTGTTTAAGCTTAGTACAACACATGCGTCACTGATTTCCCCATAGTACACATTCAGTGAAGCTGCCATTTTCAAGAAAGCCCCAGCAGTTCTAGTGATAATTCACCTCACATATAACACTGTGAGGAACTGTGAGGGGTATGCTCAAGACCAATTGAAAATTCGAGGAAATGTTCCGTCCCAACTTTTGCCTCAAAGTAGTGTGCAAAATGGGACATATCAGGAAATATAAGGCAAAAACAGACATTTGGTACTTCATCCAAACAAAGTGAAGAGATTTCAACACCTTAATTTTTATAAAGCACTGCAAATCACATATTCAACTCTGTATGTAGCTACAGGGAAGCTTAGCTCCATTGACATTGTATTGGGAACATTTTAAACATGAACAACACATTTTTGGAATTTCCACATGATGATGCATGCAACAGTATAGGTTCTAGTTTTTGAACAGATGCAAATACATTGGGCCACCACAGGAGAAAATTGCTTGACCTTTGACCTCTGCATTGAAGACTGTACTTAACAAATGCCTTGACTTCTTTGACAACCGGCCAAGTGAGACAAGGTAGCAGGCGCACAATGTTAGTATCATCTTGCACAAACTTGCTCTTTGTTCTAGTATTGCATATATGAAAAAGTTATCTCCTAGGTTAGCTGTACTTAACAGAAAGTTGTGAGGACACTTCAGCAGTAATAAATGCAAACAAATGTCCTTATATTTCCTGATATGTGGCCTATTTTCAGAAGCTTATGGTATACTATATTATTTATGAACATAATAAAATGATTTAAACACCATGCAACCAAATTAACCTTTTGCCATATTTTGCGGTCTCGTCATTATCTGTTTCACTGCATACAGCAACAGCATTGGCGTAATGACACCGAGAAGAGAAAGCACTAATCCAGCAACAGATAGTGTATTGAATCCAACAGAGTTAGAGCCTAGTATGAGTGGTGTTGAAAGAGAAAACATATATGCATCTAATTGTAGATGAAATGTATGGTGGCTAGTAACTAAATTTGAGTGCATATAGTTTGCAATGGCTCGCAGAACTGTATGGTATTTGTGATATTCTGATTTGGTTTTCCTAGTGACTAATAATCAGCATCGGTCATGTTTGGAGAACAAGCGATTATCCCCCCCCCCCCCCTCCCTCACTCCATCACTATGTATTTTCCATGAGTCAGTGTTTTTATGTTGGGGGAGGTCAATTCTGTTGTATGCACTAGGCTAAGCTGGAATAGAAGTGAAACACCTTATTTAGTATATTATGCATTTGTGAAATCTGTTGGTGCCTGCCATCACTTTAACTACTGAGTGTAGAAATTTATTTGCCAATGATGTAGCTTTTAATTACTGTCTGCACATGTAGTAATGTGTAAACACATTTCAAGATGCACAAAAATTGATTTCAAAGTTAAGGGGGGGTAAATTGAATATTTGTGGGTCAGTCTACTTTACCACTCAGCCCTTCGACTGTGGTGACAATATGCTGATCATCTGGTATGGGCATCAAGGATGACGACATTCAATGCCAGTTCTTTAAGACAGAACTCGTGTAACAAAAACCACTGAAGTTGGCATTGAGTCTGGAGCCAGCCATAATGAACACTCAAGAATTACAGCAGACAGAGTTTTTAGCTAAACACGGAACTTGAAGTGATGTAAACAAGCTTGAGCTGACTCCAGCGTAACAATTTTCAACCGTGGCCTGTTTCAGATGTGGAAAAACTCAAAAAAGTCTCAAACATTAGCACAATGTCCCTTTGAACAGACCAAGTGTTTCAGTGTGGCAAAACTGACCAAATTTTGATTGTGTGTCACAGCCACAGCCAAACAGAGTAGCTTCTACTGAGGGATGCAGAGGAGCCCACAATATGATGCAAACCGTTGTTTGCATACTTTTTGGCATGCCATCCCTAAATCTTTTGATCATTTTAAATGGATTCTTTTAGTCTTGTAGTGGGTTATATAACAAACTAGGTAAACTTTATTAGATGTATTTGTTTTTTGAAGAGTAATCCAGTGTAGTAGTCTAGTGAAGTGGATGATTGAACACATCCATAAAGCCACATATTTTCTTCCTAAGTGCAAGGCTACTCCTTGTACAGTGTAGCAAGCTGTATGCTAGAAGCCTTCAGCTAATGTTGAGTGTAACAACAATATTATTATTATTATATATAACACACCAATAGATAGGTGTAGTAAGAGAAATGCATGTAACTAAAGAGAGTCCAGAGAAAGAGCTAGTTACAAAATCAAGTCCCAGAACTGAAATTCTCTAAGACAATTGGAACCATGTAACCTGACATCGGCCTTTGCAGTTGCGTAGTAATACAGACAGTCAAAAGACAGCTTCGAAGTGTAATAACATTCCACAAATACAGCAGATGACGGTTCCTTACAGCCAGTAAGTTTAACCTTGACCTCTTTCCTAGGCATTATCACTGTAGCTTCATCGCCTCCTTCACTGCATCAGCAGCTTCCATGCTATCACACCTGACAAAGTCTTCAAAATGTTTAGTTACTCCAGTTACACTATTAGGAATCTGAAGTAGCAGTTGAGTCCTAGAACCGTTATATCCTATAGATTGACACAAGTATGATCATTACTGGCCACAGCAGTTTACTTGGATCACCTCAACTTTATTAACTCGACTCCTAGTTGGCAACAGGACTACCTCTTGAAGATCCATCACTGCTGCTGCTGAAGGGTATTTGGATATGCTGGTATCTTGGGGTGCGGTTTCACTTGTATATACTAAAGGATAGCTGTAACACCAACAGCATTACTAACAGTTAATCTGAAACTTACGTGTCTCATGTTCAAAGAATGAAAATCCAAGTAAAGCCACTCCTAACATCAAAAATATTCCAAGCATGCATCCAAGAGCAATAGTAGATTTAGCACCTGGTGATAAGAGAAGTAAAAATAGTCACCAGCACGTCACATATGGAGTCACTATATTGACAGTAGTGGGGCCACCATGTGGGAAGAAACTCGGAAACATAGATACTACAGTAACAGCAACGTAAAGAGTGTGCCCCCCCCCCCCCCCCCCAAAAAAGCTGCATACTATGGGCTTGCAAGTGAAACAGTACCTGCATGAATCAAATGGAGACATATAGCTTAGCTAAATTAACAAGCTTGTGCATATCTAAAGCACTTTACATAGCTATTGCAAAAGTTCAGTGAGTAACGAAAATTTGCACCAGCGAAAATTTCCCGCTATACGGTATTCAAATTTGGCACACATAAGCAGCACATCAAGTGCTGGGCTATTATACTATATATAGATCAAAGAGGCATGTGATTTTCTATGCATTACAGAGCAAAAAAGTGGAGATTTGCTATAGAAGCACTTTCCCAGGCTTGTAGATAAATGAGTTCATGGGCTGAAATTGCTTTCGCAGGTCACATATTTTAACATGTGAAGTTCTGTTTCTTGCATCTGAGGAGTATGTACAATTACTTCAAAAATCACCAGTTGCTAAAAGTATAACCTCATTAATCAACACAACACTACAGAAAAAGGTTTTTTGGTTCCACCCAGCAAACAAGCTACTTATTGTCAACTCCAGCTGTACATGAACAATCAAAATATAACTCCCTGGAAAAATGCAGGTAGATGTTATGCTGCTTCCAAGTCACTTAATGTGTAGGAGGCAGTACCAGGTTGCATCAGCTGTATTAAAGTGACCGGCAGATGAGGACTGGTATCTCATGCAAGCTTACCATCATGCACTCCCATGTGATGAGCCACTGCTGCAATCAAGACTGTCACAATCTGCGGTGATGCAACTGTACTGAAAATGAGCAACACACCTCCAGTGATACTTTCTGCACTCAGTCCTGTGGAGTCATCTGTCGTAATAGAAATTGTCATGCGTAACCATATATTTGGGTATGTACACAGATATATACAACACAATCCCACTCTACATGTAGTCTGATCCGGTCTGTTTACAAATGCGTTATGCATTACAGTGGAACCTTGCTTAATGGACATTCTCTATAGCGGACACCTCATTATACAGGACAAAATGTTGCGGTCCGGATTGACTTTGCAATATGCGTAATACTTTACAGCTCTCCGTAATGCGGACATCTCGCTATTCTGTAAAGCGGACAGACTTTGCAGTCCCGCTAGTACCTGGACTGTACAAAATTCACTCGATAATGCGGATGCTGGCAGGCCTCTCGCACAAGATTGTCTGGCACCGCTGATTGATGGTCGACATCCCGTTCACTCGTCGCCAAATACAACGTTCATGCACTTTCAGACTACCAGGCTATTTGGGAGACTTGAGGATACTATCTCCTTATGTAATAGACACACTATATATATACAGAAACGTTTAGAATACGAAATGTACAAAACAAATAACGCAACCACAGAAATGCAACCACATACATACATCTCGAGTCACTACACTGTGGAATGCTGGATTTATGTGTAATTAAAGCAGGAGTAGATTGGGAGGTAGCATCGTCTTTTTTAGTTGCTCTTTCTTTTTTGGATCTAAGGTGTACTAAATTCCTGTTTTTACATCAACTCAAAAGTGCAGGACTTCTTCTGCCCAGCCTGTCAGATTGAATGCAGCCCATACTATAGACAAGCATTCAAGTCACTATTTTCTTTCCACTTGGGGTGTGGTTAGCCTCGTTTAAAAGATTCCAAAAATTTTTTAAAAGTGCTGGGGAAGGCTACGCCTGTGTAATAATATATCTTTAAAACCAATGAAATTCGCACCTTTAATTGTGTTAAATGGAACACACATACTAACCACTTTGTGTAGCCAGCACACTTCCAGCCACAACAGTCAGTAGTAGTACTACCATTCCAATGACAACCGGTTGAATATAAGCACAAGAATAAGCCACTAGTGGAAGCATGTTGGCGCGCCCAATATCTGATGTGAAGGGATGGCAGATAGAAGAAACATGCACTAGCTCACATGACATTATGAATAGTCAAGTCTTAACATAATGTTTATGAGGAACCAGCATAATATCATCGTACACATTAATTAATGAAGTGGGAATAAGCCAATACTGTAAGACTGGGTCTCAAAGATCAAATGTTTCCCACACATGCCCGACCAACGAAGTATCTTCAAATTGCATCAATATTTGCTTAGAGGAGATACACATGCTAACCTTTGCTCCGGAGATACTGGATCAGATAAAAAGTCAGAGGAATTGCAGCAAAAGAAATAACCCAAGAAGTGGCTGCAATCATAATCAATCCGTATGTTACAGCACTCGATCCAACAGTAGAGTTAGAACCTAACATGTGTGTGGTAAAATATATGATATGTACGGATCAATTTGGTTCTCAGTCCACATATATTTTCATTAGGAGCTCACACTTTTCCTAGATAATTGTAATACCAGTTTTTGCCGAGTGTCACTGAGTGTTGCTATTTGGCATTCATGGTATAGCAAAGGATTTTTCGTTTGTTTTGAAACTGTATGTAACATTAATGACAGATTCCTCAAGGATTGTAGCAATCTCATGAGGAGAATGAATTAATGAAATGAACTGTAAGGCTTGTGAATAATGTTCTTTCTTACAAAATCAAGCTTTCAGGAAATGAATGCATGCAATGGAACACATCCAGTCAAAAGCAACAACTTGGTGCAGGATGACCATCACCTATAAGGAGGGATCACTGCAAAAACAAGTTGGTTGTTTTAACTACAGAGTGGTTACCATGGTTGCAGACAAGCTGAAGAGACAGTGGTTATAAGAGGTTCACTTTTGGTACTGGAGACTAGTTGCATAAGGGAACCTGAGAGTTAGCTGCCCAGTTCATCTTACAACCACAGTAGACTGACAACCCTCAGAACATCTGTGAAGGAGTCATTACAAATGCAGTAAGGAACTTTCATGCTCTTAATGTAAACAGATGAGGGAAGCACAGATGTTCTGAGGGTTTTCAGTGTATCGTTGTGGTAAGATGAACTGGGCAGCCGTCCCTTGGGTTCCCTTTTTGCAATTGGTCTCTAATACCAAAAGCGAACCTCTCATAACCACTGTCTCTTCAGCTTGGCTGCAACCAGGGTAACCACTGTGGTTAAAACAACCAGCTTGTTTTTGCCATGAACACACAGCATAATATGAGTAGCTACCAATTTCATTCCTATACAAATATCAATGGCTTCTATAATACAGATTTCTAGTGCTGTTCTTGAGCTTCAACAGTAAATTTCAGAACACCACCACACTGTTTATCGTGACTTGCAGAAATGACACACTAGGCCTGAGGCTGAAACTTAAGTGCAGTAAATAACATTGCATAATCACATCATTCAATCCCTCCCAAACATGCGCACATGTCTAATTTCCAGGCTGTCCTGGTATACACATATTCAGTTTTTAGCATACAAAATTAGTGCTAACTTCCACAAAATCTATTCCATTACATTAATTTCTGCAAGGTGGGTAATAGCTTGCATGAAAGATGCATGCCACAATCCGTTGAAATGATGAGGAAAGCATGTATTAGTAAACACTCACGTTGTCCATTCTAGCTACAGACATTAATGATGTAATCTTTCTTTTGAAAGCTCACCAATTACCTCTAGTCTCGTCCCCAGACCCCACTATCTCATGAGGAGAAACGGTCGGTGAACCAAGTCGAATTTCTTGGGCTAGCGCACACTTTTGCGACAATGTAACCTAGCAACGATCAAAACATTTTGCGGCCAACCTGTTCAAAAAAGGTACGAATACTCGAATGGAGATGAACAAATTTTACTGTTGTAAGTCAAGTGCTACGTAATAATTACCGATCTCGCAATCACATTGGTGATTACCACTTTTGGGTAATAAGCCCAAGAAATTCGACTTCGTTCACCAGACCGTTTCTCGCCAGGAGGTGCACGCGGGCGGGGTACGAGACTAAATTATCTCACTGACACAATGCAGATTTGTCCACCAATTTCCCCCAAAATAAAATGCAGACTTGCCATCATTAAAAGGGATAATTAGTTCTGACTTCGAAACCATCGCACCTACAACAGAGTTAATTGTAGCAAATAATGACAACTGACCATCATAGCATCACAGTGTACTAAAGCTGTTAGTAGTTACTTTATTTAGTCTAGCTATAAGTTGGCAGCTGAATGCAACGACTTACCTGTGTGGTGTTCATTAACCTTGCCCACTACTACGGGAAGAGACCGTGCCAGCTAGCCTCGTTCCCAGGCCCGCGCCCAGCTTCCCGTCGCTTGCAGTACGGTTAAGCGGGAGAGGGCCTGGTACATTTTCTCACGTGAGTGACGTCACGGACAGGGCAAATTATGCGAACGTGGGGCACCATGTAAACCACTTCGCCCGCACGCACGCACTGGAGCACGACTATTCCGAGTCGAAAGATAGCAGCCCACTTTATGTCGCTATTCACGAGACAGTCAGGAGGACAGAGAGTTTTACCAAGCCAAAACAGTGAAGACACACACCAGCAATCAGTGAGCAATTTAGTCGTGCTCGCCCACGTTCAATTAAAGTCTTTCTACCGCCTTTCTACCCGTGACGTCACTGCAAGCGACGGGAAGCTGGGCGCGGGCCTGGGAACGAGGCTACGTGCCAGCCGCGCGCGTGGTTAACTCGCAATTTCGCTTGTGCACTAGTCTCGTTCCCAGACCAATGATCGTGGTATTTGGCCTGGGACCGACACTAAATGTGCGCATGCGTACAAAATCAGAAAATGACGTCCTTCGCAACGGACACGCCCACCTCCCCCCCACCCGCGGCCCGGTATCCCACCCCTAGAATGTTACTGCTCTCACATTACTTTTTAGGCCGTTTTGAAGCCGTTGATGCTAAGTCCTAACGATTCGGTTGCAGCAGTTACGCTTGAGAATGAGGCATTACTGTATGCGTTCTTTATTGTCTTCGCCGCCGTAATGGCACGCGCGTATTCACGACCTATTGTGAGCGTAGTTTCCCAAAACTTACGTTTCGACGGGGACTTTCTTCAGGCGACAAAGCGTGCTTGCCTCTAGCCCCAACAGAAATCTTGTGGATGACAGCTGTCATCCGAGCTCCCTGTTAGCGTAGCTACTCTTGGAGCAAGAATTGAACAACCCGCCGAAGTTCATACGGCATTTTTGCGCGGGTTGGTTGGCCGAATATTGGTCCGGCGGCCGCCGGTCCTGCTCCTGTTGTGAAGTTATACGGATTTTGCTTAAGTATTGCATATATTGCGCGTCGATCCCTACATAGAGAGTCTACCGACTCTCACCCAGGCTTCTCTTGTCATGAAAATTATTATCTAACTAGAGAATGCAAGGCATTGTGGGACGAGCCTGAGCGAGCGGTTGTCGTAGTAATTTGTAATTGTTTTTCACTTAACTCGTAAATCAGGAAGAGACTAGAGCAAGAAGAACAGAAAACAAGAGAAGCAGCTCTGAAAGAGACAAGGGAGAGGGCCAGGGTGGAAGAGACAAGCTGTTCGTGCTAAGTGTGAGAAACAGCACAAAGAAGAATTCCAGCACTTCCTACACTACAAGAAGAAACAAAGGAGATGGCGACCAGATTGTCCTGTTCCTCTTCATGAACGCTGGTCGTTTGCTCTGCCAGAAACTGTACTTTATCTTTGTTTATATATTACACAGAGTACGCTGTGGACTATGGGCAGAGATAAATGTAGAAGACCAGGTGAAGCAGCATGAGAGTACCATCACCAAGAAAGAGTATCATCTTCAACAGATTATTGAAGAGAGACTATTACAGACTTGAGAAAAATACCGTCAAGTACGTTCCAGCCTCTGCTCTCTTTGTTCAGGTGTTTCCTCTGCTCTAGATGTAAGTCGACTTTGTCTTGTTGCCTACGTCGTGCCACCCTCTGCTCTCTTTGCTCGGGCGTTTCCTCCGCTCTAGCTCTAGCTCGACGTTCTCTCTGTTGCTCCCTACGCCGTGCTAGCCCCTGCTCCTCTCTTATTTGTTGCTCATCCATTGTTTCTTTGGTGTTAAATACATGTACGAACCACGTTCAAAGTTCATCGGTACACGTGTCCTGATGCGCATGTGCATCATGCATGATGGTTACACATAAAAGCTTCAGGCTTCAAGCACGCACGATCACAAGGTCAAAATCACTGTACTACTCGCTACTGTGGGGCTCGCTCAGGGTCGTCCCAATAATGAACAGAACACTGCTTTTAGGTCTATATACTCATGGCCTGGTTGCATCTCCGAAGGTGACATTGAAGTGATTGACATCATACAAGCACAACCTCAGACTGAGCCCAGGCACTAACGCCCGCCGCGGCAGCACTGCCTCACGCTAAAGCATTCGGCAAGCTTCATCATTTCTCGGAACGGCTAGAAAAGGACATTTCTTCGTCTACTGCGAATCCAGTGCGAGTTACAGCGTGAGAAAATACAATCTGAGCTTTGTCAACTGTCCACAAATACGTACTAGACGCAGCCAAATAGCAGTTCGAACAAAACTAAACTGTAGGTAGTTGTGGCAGAAGCATGCGAGCGGATCAGACATGCCATGAAATACAGGGCCGCCGATATGGCCAGAGTTGTGCTTACGAATGCGCAAGCTATAGGAGGGTCAGGGAGCATACACCTCTAGAAAAATCTAAATCCACTGAGATTGATTCTTCGGACATACTTGGGCCGAAGTAATACAATCTACGGAAGCAAAGGAGCGGTTAGTTTTTTGATAGATTTCCAGCAGTTAGGAACCGTTGTCATCACGTCTCGGCGAATGATCCGACTTATGGCCGTGTTTCGACCTTTTTTGTTGCTGATTCACGTTTTTGTACAACAAAACGGAAGGGCCTGAGTTGCGGAGCTGCGCCTAGTGAGTTTAGCGCATCTATCCTTGAGACCGCGAGACGTACATCGATTTCGTGAGGGTTGACATGTCTGGCTCGGCGGGTACGAGAAATTAACCTAGTTTACCCCGCCTAAAGCTAGGTAAGCGGATCCCCAAAAAGCTTGCGGGTAGTGGTTAAGAAATTAATAACCCCACAAATAGTGACCTTAGGTTGTAACAACCAGTTTCGTCTGCGTGGTTACACTGAGTTGGTAAATTTCTATATAAAGCATGCGTCGCCTCAATAATGCACGAAATGGTGTAAGTGTAAACCCTATGCATCAACAATCAATGGGCACATCTCCCCTAAAAAATAGATGCTATGCAAAGTCACACAGTGCGCAGGACATGTTTCAGCATACAAGCTTAGCTACATTGGAACCTGTTTTCAGACTGCGTCCTTACCATTCGCCATGTCCTCCAGTGCCTCCATGTTCGACGCTCGCAAGCAACTAGTGCGCAAAACAGTGCAAAAAGTAGCTAGCTGACAAGAACTAGTTGACAGAAACTTGAAATTTAATGTTCTGTACTGTGACAAGAGCTGAATTTATAGATCTACATGCGACACGCCCACTGCGCCCCGCTTATAGACCCTGTGCCTAAGCAATGGGCGTAGTTACAAGTGCAGTGACGTCACGGGTGTGGCGTCAGTATTCTGATGGCGCAATGTAGGGCAAAAAATGGCTCTGTGAACGACAAGTTTATACAGCGACGAGGTTGTGAGCTCGCTGCTGAACGTTACCATGAGTCGCATCTAAAATCGCTGTAGTGTGACATACATCGCTATTAGCTTTATCACATACGTGAGCCACTAAGCGATCCAGTTGTCAGTATTGCTGGTAGGAGCCAACAAGGGGTCTACGTGTACATTACTGCTATACTACTGCCCTAAAAAATGGCGGTGAGTATGCGGCAAATCGTATTCCGCTTTTGTCCTGAATTCCTGCCTAGCGGCGCCGCCGCACAGGTGGAATTGACCAGGAGACAGTCGTGCGTTGGACTCTCAATCTCCCGGGCCAAGTTCTGTCGTGGAAAACCCCGGTGGTTTGACCTGTGGCTGTTACTTGCTGCGTGTGATATTGAACTATGCCCCGGCCCATGGCATAGTCAGTCCTCTTGTGTTGTTTGCTGTAAGCCAGTTGTTAGTGAAGGCATCTGGTGCACTCAGGGCAGTTAGGCCACTCCAAATGAGACTATAGTTTCCCGTCCTCCGCCCGCCCCCTCTGGAGACTACCGCGCCATTTGGCCATTATGGCCATTATTATTCTAAATACCCGAAATATTTCAAAATTATCTGCAGTGCCGTGTCCGGTCATCCAACGTGCAACTTACTGCTAGTGCGTAGTACAGTAGCAAACGTACTAGACTCGTGTAAAAGCAGACATAGTACCAACGTCGCCCGATTCAGTGGAACGCTAATAGTATGAATGTGTTCGACAGCTCCAGGATGCGGACATTCTGACGCAGACTCGCAGTTCATCCGGACATTGTTTCTCGCGCGAATTTAATTCGTGCTTATAATGAGATTCATAGTAATGGTTAACGGTAATGGACCGCCCGCCCGCATGTAAAATGAAAAAAAGTCAGGACGGGAAACTAAAGTCTCATTTGGAGTGGCCTTAAGGACCGTGGGAACTTTTATGCCCGCGCACGCCGCTTATCAAAACTGTCATGAGATTATTCACAGCTGCAAGTAATTATTCACAGTTGTGGTTATGTTAGCAGTGATATGATAGTCACGAGAAAGGAATACAACTTCTTTTAGGGTTTCTAGATTGTAGCTTAGTATATAGGCCTCCATTAGCCATGGTATAAGCATTCAAACTGGCAAACAGCATAACAGTAAGTGATGAAGATGTTGAAGGATTAGTCATTGATTGAATATGCATTCTTTCTCGTAATTCCGTCAATTCTACCTGTCCTGTATTCGGCCACATCTTGAGTACGCATGTTCAGTTTGGGATCCCTACCTTACAAAAGAAAGATCTCTTCTGGAGGATGTGCAAAAGTTTGCCTGCAAAGTCTGCTCTAAAAACTGGCACATGGACTATGAGAGCATGTTGACACACTTGAACATCCCGTCATTACAACAGAGGAGGCTGCAACTAAACTTAAAGGCCAATATGATGCATCAGTTTGTGCATGGAACTAGCTACATCCCAGATGGTACACTTCGTCCTCATCCCCCCACAAGATATGACACTCGAACCTGTTCTTATTTTTCTGTACCCTTTGCTAGAACAAATGCCTACTACCACTCCTTTTTTCCACACGTCTCGTTTCTGGAATAGTCTCCCACCTTATGTAGTTGAAGTACCTAGTAATTTAGCATTTAAGATACTTATAGAATCCTATGTATAGGTATAGGTTCATGTACCATATTAGCTCAGCTATCTCATGGACCACTGCTGTATGCAGAAATTCTATTAAAAAAATGTATAAACTGGACAGTTAATCTACAGTAAAGGTCATGGTTTCAGTTCTATAGCATCACTCTGGGGCTCTTTCAACACCAGTGAGACTGAATGCAACTTCAACACCTATTCCAGACAGTAACAAGAGCATCATATGACAGCTTGACTGGCTGTGATTTATATATGTACTAAATAATATGACAAAACTCCAGCTACTGCACAATCTACTACACAAAGGCTCCATGCAATCTTAGAATAATCGCTGTTTAACAGGTGATGCTGAAAACCCCGACACCCACTAGTAAGTCTAACAGCTATAAAGCTCATGAGTTGCTTTGCATGCGCAATTCACCGACTCTGTCAGGCTACAGAGACTCGCTCCACCCCATTCATGCGCGAATCATGTGACAAGAATGTAATTATGCCTCTTCGCGGTGAAATGGCCGGCTGGTACAAGACAAAAGCGGAAGCAAGCCCAGCCGGAATTTTTCCACCTGTCGGATGTAGGCTTTGTCAAAGGTGAGATACTTGTCCTGTTGACTTGTACTTGTATTCGAGTTGGCAAGAGTCACCCACCTAACGTCACCGAGATATCGTCACTAATAGCGACCGGATGTAGCTGTTTTTGACAGGAAGTTAGGGCTTTACGACCGTTGCACAAGTCAAACTCGTTCGCCAAGAGTACCAATCCCGAGTACCTTACCATGACGATGAGAAGGTCAGCACTCATCCGCGGGAAAAATTCCGGATTTAAGCGCTTTTATTGCTGAACCAGGGCGGGGCTAATTATCTTGTTGTGTAATGTGCGATGGTAAACAACTTTAATTATGAATATAAGCAAAAGTTAGTGATTCACATCCAAGTTACAAAAGCAGTTGAAATCCTGCATCATTTTCGCTGTTTTCATGTGGACCCAGTCATTAACTCCCCTGAGCAATGCTTGCCACAAATGGTGTCATCCTAAGTGTGCCTGGGTCGGTGATGAGGAATATTAAGACTAGAAAAATTCTCCAGGTGACTGTTTTTGTCCAGCTTGTTGCCTTCCCAGTTTTACAAGTTCCTTGAAAATCCTCTACACTAATTGCAGAACTCTTTTCCCCAAGCTCAATTCCCTGCGTGCAGCTGCAGCCACAGACTCTCCTGCTGTGATAGCCCTGAGTTGTGGCTAGACAAGGATATTGGAAGTGCAGAAATAGCAATTCCAGGATATCAGTCTGTTCGTCGAGACCGGGACATGGCGGCGGCATTATACTTTATGTTAAGGACAACATTTCTATTTCTATGCCTCAATACCATGATACTCTCGAGCTACTCTCAATTGAAATCAGCCTTCACCATCGTAAACTCCTACTAATTCTATACTATCGTCCACCCTCCACCACTGCCGAAGACTTGTCCCTTCTGGAGTTGTATCTTGAGACCATCCCTCCAACTCCACTCTGTTCAGCTAGCCTTCTAGGTGACGTGACTTCAACATCAACCTCCTCTCACCTAAACATACCTCACACCAACTTTCCTGTCTCACCTCCAAGATGAACTTCACTCAGGTTGTTCAGCAACCCACCAGAAACTTCAACAATTCCAGCTCTCTTATTGATCATGCCTACCTAAATGACCCTGAATTTCTTGAATATTACCCCTTCGCTTGACACAACTGTATCCTTGTATGCATAAAACGTCCTCCTTGTTCCGTGAACCCCAAACGACGTACCATTTGGGGATACAACCACGCAGACTTTGATACAGCCAACAGTCTCCTGTCCCAAATTCCGTCTGAACCTCTACAACCCGGTGGCATTGACTCTTCCTGGACCCATGGAAGGAAACGTTTTTATTCATAATGTCTCGGTGCATTCCAAACAAAGTTGCTTCAATCAAGAATGAGCCACGCTGGCTCACCAGAAAGATAAAATTTCTCATCAAAAAGAGCTCTAGATTGTTTCAACAAGTGAAAAGAGGTCTAGATTGCTTGTGTGTGGAAGAAATACCAATCCACCAGGAATAAGATTGTCTCTGCAGTCAGATCAGCTAAAGCCACATACCTGAGAAACCTAACAAAATCAGTTGAATGCTCCTAGAGACTCTTGGTCCCACTATCACTCAGTCAAATGCTTACCATCTCGCATACCAGCTATCTTGCATACCAGCTATCTTGCATAATGGCTCTGTTTCATCCACAACCACTCCCTCCAAAGCCAACATGTTAAATATTTCTGTTCTTTTCAGCATCCAAAACTGACACATTGACACATTCAGTTTCTCATAGATCTTCCTTTTTTGTATCTGTTGTTTCTTTGTGGAATTCTCTACTCCCAACTATCCCATTCACATCTTCAGCTATATTTAAATCTCATATTGTTTTGTTATATGTATTAACTCTGTATCTTTTCATTCGCTTATTTTGTGCATTGTTTTCTTCCCTTTTTTTTCTTTCAGTTTTTGCCTTTATTTTTTGGGAAGCCTTCGAGCTAGCACCTGTTCTGCTACTTTGGCAACCCATATACCTGACTTTCTGTCATGCATTAAAATTTGGATAAAGAAAAAAAAATTCATGAACAACACCTCCACCATCACTATAGTGTCATCCTCCACCATCTACTTTTGAAACTCATGGGCTAGTCTCTTCCACTACTATCTACTCCCTTCCCTCCACCACCAAGGTGTTGTCAGAGACTAGCCCATAGTCCTGCAGAACCTTGTGTGTGTCTAGCAGCAGCTGCCTTGGCAGTTGAGTGACAATGCTGGAGAGTAATGGAGAGACTCATCAAGGAGTAGAGAGCCAACCTGTGGGGAAGGAGGAAAAGGGGCTAAGCCACTATTCATGATGCCACACTTAACCAGGGAAGAGGAGGAGTAGAAGGTAAAAGGGGAGGGAATAAGGATATTTCAGGAAAAGTGTAGACTTGCATAAATACTAGTAAGATGCTGAATCATCCTGGGGTGAGCCTGAGCGAGTAGCAAATTGCATTTGGAATGCTACACTGCACGTGAGAGTCTGGCCCGCGAGACTACTCACGCTCGTTCTCACGGCTTAGCTGGGAACGAGGCTAATTATAACTAGCACCAGTAAGCCAGCAAAGAGTCACTAGTAGTGTTATTTGGATATGTGCAAGGCTGCCTGAATACAAAAGGGTGTGGGCAGGAACCAGGTAACATGACAATACTGCACTTCATACTGTGAATATTATTATTGTGTTAGGACCAAGAAAAACAGTTCAGCAAGGTAAACTTTAAAGGAGTTAGAATGAGGTGATAATGAGGTGTAACATTGCAAGGGCGTAGGCAATGTTTCACAAAATGATTCATCAAAGAACTTGCTGTAAATGTAACATATTTAGGAATGTGAGTCAATGCATGCAATAACAGTTGCTGAAGCAGTAATGTTGTTCAGGTGTCTGTTCCATGCTCTTGTGCATAACAAACACCATTACGATTTTGCAATGCAGTCTCACTAGTGTGGGGCTTGCTCAGGCTCACCGCAATGATTCTTGCCTTGACCAGACCATCTACATCTATAGGTCTGCAGATTTGTTAATGCTGGATTTGCGAGACCACAGATACACCTCAGAAGGGGTGCACTGGAAAAAACTAGAGGTTAATTTAACCCAAAATGGGTTACCTCAGTTGCAGGCTCTATACCACCTCCCACTTTTACCACAGTGTAGGGTTACAGTGTTTGTGTACTCAAAGTTCCAATATGGCATGAATACTTGCATAAAAGCACATAAATACTGCCCAAAGGTTAGCCAATAGTGCATGAATATTTTTCAGAGTCAATCCAATAATACATGAATATAGTGAGAGTTCCACCCCCTTTTGGCACAAACATGCAATCACAGAATGAATTTCATTTGCAACCCAATTCATTGTTTGCTAGAAACCTCCACTGGACAAGGGGTGTAACCCTAAACCATGGCAAAAGGAGGTGAGCCACTGCCTGGACCTAGATGAATCCAGACTGCAACTGAGATGACCTTTTCTGGGTTAAATCAACCTCCAATTTTTTTTACAGTGTGGTGTTTCTGGAGGCAAGCCTGACAAAGAAGTCCGGACAGTGCAAGCCCAGAGCTTTCCATTTCTTCTTCCCAGTTTCCCTAGCAATGCAAGTCTTTGCCTGCAACAGACACTGCAGGTATAAGAACGGAGAACGGAGTCCTTCCGCATTGGAGAAGGCAAGGGACAGAATAGACTGTTTCTGGCAGTAGTTAGGCCACACAAACCAGTGTGCTCGTCCATCCTAGCCAGATGGCTCAAGTCTTTGTTAGACAAGGCAGGTATTGATACTGGTATATTCAAGGCACACTCCACTTGCAGTGCCACAGCATCAGCAGCAGCTAATGCAGGTACATATATTACAACCACTGACAATCTGAAGGCTGTTGATTGGAGTAGTGAATCAATGTTCACCAAGTTCTATTACGAGTCACTCAGGTTATGTGAAGAAGGTGAAGTTTAACCTATCAACATCCCGCCCTTACCCGCCCTGATTTGTTGCCAAGACAGAGTCTCATTAGCCAAGGGAATTGATAGCAGAGGGGGAAGATGGTGTTTCTCAAAAGCAAGTTGTTCCATGCTCGCTAGCAGAAAGACCAAAGTTTCCAAAGTGTCAGGAGTGGCTGGAGGCTGTTTAGACAGTGACACTAGGCAAACCCTGCCATTAGCTGTCACAAAAAGGCATTGATGACATTGTTTGACATCATGAGGAAGTGACAATGACATTAAATGAAAAAATGCAATTTGCTACTAAGAAGCTGTCAAAATTAGAATTTGGGGCCAATACCATAGTTGATAATATTATGTTCCATGTCACCTTCTTCATATAATCCAGAATAGCTGGTGCCCACTTAGTCTCGTACCTAGACACTCCTTTCAGCCCTCCAAGAGGAAAGGGGGATGGTGAATATAATGTAATGTTTTTTTTACCTCCACAGAATTTCAGCGGCACAATCTGATTGGCTGATTTGGCAATTATCTCACCTGTACTAGGCTTCCTTACCACAAACTACTTAGCTTTATTCATTGCACTATTACAGACCTACTTAGCACACCTCCAATTTACTGAAGCCCTGCAAGTGACTTCAAAGGCTCACCTTTATGCTTACCTTTAAGCGGAATCCATAGCAACAGCTATATAGCCCATGGTATGAGGATGTACCAGACCTCTTGGGAGGGGGATCTGGGTTGAGACTAGTGCCTTCTGTGTGGGCTGAGATATTCTGTAATTATGTCATGGAGAAGAAAAGATACCAGGTGCCAGTTGGGGCAAGCCTGAGCGAGCCCCACACTAGTGGGACTGCATTGCAAACACGCGTGTGTATGTCTGTCTGTTTGCTTGTGGCCATATACCACAAGTATTTTACAAAGCTTTGAACGTCCTCGTATACTCAGAAGGTGAAGGCTATAGTCAGAGTGCAGCGTCGGTGACCTGAAGTGAAGATGACTGAAGTTGAAGCATGCATGGCAACTTACTTGTGGTTTGTACAGCTACGGACCTTCAACAGTAGGCTGCTCACAACGGTGTAAATTATGGACGGTAGTTGAGGTTGCTTCGGGTAAGGGTTGTGCATAAACGGCAATCATATATGCCAGAGGCTCAGCTCATGACTTGAACGTGAAGCTTAGTCCATGCATGTGTAGCTACAATAGCCGCCCTAGCTGGAAAAACGACTGGCATAATTATGCATGTGATACCTAGCTATCTCTGATGAGGACTTAGTTAGCTACTTGTGACGGTAGATAGTGCTGTGTGCCATGAAAAGTTGCAAATCAGCGTGTGCTGCTTGCTCAGGCTTGCCCCATGATGATAAATCATCTGACTAGTTATAATTAGCCTCATTCCCAGGCTCCTGCACACCAGAATCATGAAGGTGGGGAGAGCCTGGTAAGTCAGCAAAGAGTCAGTAATAGTGTTCTCTGTATATGTGCAAGGCTACAAAGGGCATGGGCAGGAACCAGAACTGTTAACATAACAATACTGCGTTTCACACTGTGAATAATGTGTTTAGGACCACCCAAAAGAAATAGCTTAGGCAGGTAAACTTTGAAGGTGTTAGAATGAGGTGATAATGAGGTGTGACATTGCAAGGGGGTGTCACAAAAATGGTAATCAAAGAACACACAGTTACATTTAGGAATGTGAGTCAAGGCAATAACAGTTGCTGAAGTACATGTATTAACTGTTGCCGATGTACTATCAAAATGTTGTTCAGTTGTGTGTTCCATGCTCTTGTGTATAACACTGTATACATTATCCAGCATTGTGGCTGTTGGTAAAGTGACAACTGAGCTCAGTTATACAATAAATTACCTTGTAACCATGGCAACTACCACTTGGTCATCATGCAAATACTCATGGCTATTTTGTCACTAGTACTCTAGCAATGACCTTTGACCCAAACTTTCCTGGGGTGGGGGGTATACTTGTCAAATAAAAGGGAATTTTTAAGATCTACAAGTGATGCGAATTGTAGGTCATAAAGTTGATTGCATGTGCTCAAAGTTATGGTTGATTAAGTACCAAGGGGGAAGTCAAAGTTTTGACCAAAAAATCAACTTTTTGGCTGGCTCTAACTCTGAAGCCACACAACATATGACACTGAAACTGACTATGGGTGAATGGCTCGACAGACACTATGTAAGAACCAAGTTTCGTCCAAATCCGTGAGGGTCAAGTTTTTTTGACAAGGAATGACGCAAAAGGCAATCACTTGTGTTCTTGGCTGGCACTGCCATCCAGTTACATTCATCTGCCTCTGCAAAGGTACACTCACTGGCAGGCTTTTACTGGAGTTAGAACGAATAGATAGTAGAAGTAGTGCTGGATTGAAGCATGACATTTAAATGAGTAAAATCACCTATGTAAGAACTTGGGGGATAAAGAGAAGAGAGAGCATTTGCTCAAAAGGAGTGCATTTGTTCAAAAGGGGCACATTATCGGAAGCTTACAGTATACGGTAGCAATCAAGTTAGGTCTTAGATCTCTGTTCATAGCAGAAATCTATTCATAACATTCTAGTTGGCCATTCCACTGACCTCATGGATCTTCCTTACTCTCTGTCTTGCCTCCTCCCTCCTCCTCTCCAACTCTGGATGAGGACCTACATAAATGGATTATTACATGATAGTCAGAGGCTTGGGAACTTCAGCTAATGAAATCCACACACTCCACAGTAGATCAACTTTCGACAAAACTACTGGCCACCATTAGTTTTACCTACAGCTACCTAAGGAGATGAGCCTAAGCCTCAGGCCTCCAACCCAGTACTATTGGCAACAAAATTTGGGGCTGAAGCCTGGGTATGAAAGGTAGGAATGGCCGTAAAAATAAGGCTATTGGAGGCACAACAGCATGGTCAAAAAAGACACAAGAAGATGGTCAAATAAGACTACACGTTCAAGCAGACTATTCGTGCAAGCCAGACCCTCCCAACCCACATGACGTTAGTGACAGAATATTATCATCTACAATGTATATGCCATACTGCATTTATACAGCCCTAACCCAATCCTAACTACACCCTAACTCATATAAATTAGTGTATAGCTTATGGATGGTTACATTCTGTTACTAATAGATAGTGCGAATCCCAAACAACACTGAAAAGTTGGTTGGAGACAGTAAAAATAAGGGGCAGCAATCAACTTTCAGTGACCCATGCCCTGTATGAAACCTTGCAAGGGAGACAAGAAAAACTATAAGTGACTAAAATCAATAAATCAATACTAAAGAGACATTGTGACCATTTCCTCCTTTGAACCAAAGAAATAGAAGTCACTGCTCCAATCCAACTGTTTACGGTGTGTACAACGGTTCTGTTAACACAACATACTGGTATGCAATATCACCTAGTTCCAGCTTGAATATGTGGAGGTATATCATGATGAGCAATCAGTGACACCACTGTACACAGCTATGTGCATTCCCAATTCTCCTCCTCTAATATCTTTGATCAAATGACCAAAAAGGGTAGTCAGTTATATGTCCAGTGTTGAAACGTTTGCGACCGGGATCAAAACCCTTTCCAGCCCAATGACGCCATACGGCGTCATGGCCACACAAGGTCCTATTTCAGTCTTCTCGTTCATGTTAGCGGTGTAGTACGAACTTTCTGCGTTAGTAACTGTATTCATTACACCCACCGGAAGCTAATATCGCGTAGTTAAATTGAAAATTATCTACATTTGGACCGGAAGTTAATGTGTAAGTCACGACCGATCTCGAAAAGTATACAAGCGACGAAGATGCAACAAAAAGCTACGTGAAGCTAAAGAAAGCACTAGCTACACTGCAGATTTCAAGAAGAACAAACACGAAACAGCCAAGCTATAAGCTTGAGAATATTCCGAAGGTAGCGATTTCCGGTCTGGTTTGTCATACAGCCTGTACTTTTTGTGGTAAGCTTCAAAACTCCACTGATGCTAAGCGAACTGTAAGGCTCTATAATATTTTTACCAGAAGTCTGTAGCTGTTTCCCAATTGGCAATATGATACGCAATATGCAACACGTTCTTCCTTCTCAATATTGCCATTCGCGCTATGGGCTGGAAAGGGTTAAGAGCCAATCAAGGGGACAAGGCGACCTCTGAACCAAAAATCAACAGATCAAGAAATTTATGCGCTACTGCAATTTGACCTTTGAACCACTGAAAATCAACCAATCAAGGCTTCAGGAAAGCACGACCAAGTGATGCAACACATTTTTTGCTGATCAAAAATCTTGATCCTGGCCACAATCACTTCAACAGACAACAGCTAAGTGACTACCCCTTGTGATCAAGAGGTTCAGAAGGGAATAATCAAGCAATCATGATGCTGCAGAAAATATGGACAGTCACAAAACTGTAAGACTTGTCCTTTCACATACTCTTGCTAGAGTATGCTATAATTCTGAGCGAAGAGAGGCTATATTTGCATTCAATTGAGATTTTTCGTTGTTGTCGTCAACGGGATCACTTATCAGACTGGCAGGCATGAAAGCTCTAGCTGTTACTAAACAATGTATGCAAACTGCAGGTATGTCAAGTGGGATATTGACATTCAACCTGCATGAGACTCACCTTCAGACAGAAATGTATAAAAGACGTCGGATTCTTGCTTAGTTGAAGGAGGTATGCATGAAGGTTCCAGTATGTCTGGCATAACGCCATACAAATTGTGAAACTACTCTAAGCTGGTCGGAAGAAATTAGCAAGAGCATTAAGGCTTTCAAAAATGCAATCTCATAGTCAGATTCGGCACAAAGCTACATGATGTCCCAGTTTTGCAAAATCCTGATACCATGCACACAGCATCTGAACTGACACTAGTTTTGTCATCATAACTTAACCTCATTCCCAGGCACCCCCACTCTGGAATGTGAATGTGGCAATCATGAAAACGGGGATAGCCTAGCATTTTTCCTCTTGTGAGCAACGTCAAGGGTAGAGAGGTTTTAATTGCATGTTAAAAACGTTGAACATATAGTAGGTTCAACAATGTTCACCATTTCATTCTGGCACTTTGCTGATCATGTCATGCTCACATAAGAAGAGATCATGATGCTAGTCAGGAACCAGGTAACATGACAACAATACTGCACTTCATACTGTGAATATTATTATTGTGTTAGGACCAAGAAAAACAGTTCAGCAAGGTAAACTTTGAAGGAGTTAGAATGAGGTGATAATGAGGTGTAACAATGCAAGGGGTAGGCAATGTTTCACAAAATGATTCATCAAAGAACCTGCTGTAAATATAACATTTAGGAATGTGAGTCAATGCATGCAATAACAGTTGCTGAAGCAGTAATGTTGTTCAGGTGTCTGTTCCATGCTCTTGTGCATAACAAACACCATTACAATTTTGCAATGCAGTCTCACTAGTGTGGGGCTTGCTCAGGCTCGCCGCAATGATTCTTGCCTTGACCAGACCATCTACATCTATAGGTCTGCAGATTTGTTAATGCTGGATTTGCGAGACCACAGATACACCTCAGAAGGGGTGCACTGGAAAAAAACTAGAGGTTAATTTAACCCAAAATGGGTTACCTCAGTTGCAGGATCTATACCACCTCCCACTTTTACCACAGTGTAGGGTTACAGTGTTTGTGTACTCAAGTTCCAATATGGCATGAATACTTGCATAAAAGCACATAAATACTGCCCAAAGGTTAGCCAATAGTGCATGAATATTTTTCAGAGTCAATCCAATGATACATGAATATAGTGAGAGTTCCACCCCCTTTGGCACAAACATGCAATCACAAAATGAATTTCATTTGCAACCCAATTCATTGTTTGCTAGAAACCTCCACTGGACAGGGGGTGTAACCCTAAACCATGGCAAAAGGAGGTGAGCCACTGCCTGGACCTAGATGAATCCAGACTGCAACTGAGGTGACCTTTTCTGGGTTAAATCAACCTCCAATTTTTTACAGTGTGGTGTTTCTGGAGGCAAGCCCGACAAAGAAGTCCGGACAGTGCAAGCCCAGAGCTTTCCATTTCTTCTTCCCCAATGCAAGTCTTTGCCTGCAACAGACACTGCAGGTATAAGAACGGAGAACGGAGTCCTTCCACATTGGAGAAGGCAAGGGACAGAATAGACTGTTTCTGGCAGTAGTTAGGCCACACAAACCAGTGTGCTCGTTCATCCTAGCCAGATGGCTCAAGTCTTTGTTAGACAAGGCAGGTATTGATACTGGTATATTCAAGGCACACTCCACTTGCAGTGCCACAGCATCAGCAGCAGCTAATGCAGGTACATATATTACAACCACTGACAATCTGAAGGCTGTTGATTGGAGTAGTGAATCAATGTTCACCAAGTTCTATTACAAGCCACTCAGGTTATGTGAAGAAGGTGAAGTCAAACCTATCAACATCCCACCCTTACCCACCCTGATTTGTTGTCAAGACAGAGTCTCATTAGCCAAGGGAATTGATAGCAGAGGGGGAAGATGGTGTTTCTCAAAAGCAAGTTGTTCCATGCTCGCTAGCAGAAAGACCAAAGTTTCCAAAGTGTCAGGAGTGGCTGGAGGATGTTTAGACAGTGACACTAGGCAAACCCTGCCATTAGCTGTCACAAAAAGGCATTGATGACATTGTTTGACATCATGAGGAAGTGACGATGACATTAAAAGAAAAAATGCAATTTGCTACTAAGAAGCTGTCAAAATTAGAATTTGGGGCCAATACCATAGTTGATAATATTATGTTCCATGTCACCTTCTTCATATAATCCAGAATAGCTGGTGCCCACTTAGTCTCGTACCCAGACACTCCTTTCAGCCCTCCAAGAGGAAAGGGGGATGGTGAATATAATGTAATGTTTTTTTACCTCCACAGAATTTCAGCGGCACAATCTGATTGGCTGATTTGGCAATTATCTCACCTGTACTAGGCTTCCTTACCACAAACCACTTAGCTTTATTCATTGCACTATTACAGACCCACTTAGCACACCTCCAATTTACTGAAGCCCTGCAAGTGACTTCAAAGGCTTATCTCTATGCTTACCTTTAAGCGGAATCCATAGCAACAGCTATATAGCCCATGGTATGAGGATGTACCAGACCTCTTGGGAGGGGGATCTGGGTTGAGACTAGTGCCTTCTGTGTGGGCTGAGATATTCTGTAATTATGTCATGGAGAAGAAAAGATACCAGGTGCTAGTTGGGGCAAGCCTGAGCGAGCCCCACACTAGTGGGACTGCATTGCAAACACGCATGTGTATGTCTGTCTGTTTGCTTGCGGCCATATACCACAAATTTAAAAGTAACATATTTTACAAAGCTTTGAACGTCCTCGTATACTCAGAAGGTGAAGGCTATAGTCAGAGTGCAGCATCGGTGACCTGAAGTGAAGATGACTGAAGTTGAAGCATGCATGGCAACTTACTTGTGGTTTGTACAGCTACGGACCTTCAACAGTAGGCTGCTCACAACGGTGTAAATTATGGACGGTAGTTGAGGTTGCTTCGGGTAAGGGTTGTGCATAAACGGCAATCATATACGCCAGAGCCTCAGCTCATGACTTGAGCGTGAAGCTTAGAAATGCATGTATAGCTACAATAGCCGCCCTAGCTGGAAAATCGACTGGCATAATTATGCATGTGATACCTAGCTATCTCTGATGAGGACTTAGCTAGCTACTTGTGACGGTAGATAGTGCTGTGTGCCATGAAAAGTTGCAAATAAGCGTGTGCTGCTTGCTCAGGCTTGCCCCATGATGATAAATCATCTGATTAGTTATAATTAGCTCCATTCCCAGGCTCCCCCACACCAGAATCATGAAGGTGGGGAGAGCAAAGAGTCGGTAATAGTATGTGCAAGGCTACAAAGGGCATGGGCAGGAACCAGAACTGTTAACATAACAATACTGCGTTTCATACTGTGAATAATGTTATTAACGTGTTAGGACCACCCAAAAGAAATAGCTTAGGCAGGTAAACTTTGAAGGCGTTAGAATGAGGTGATAATGAGGTGTGACATTGCAAGGGGGTGTCACAAGAAATGGTAATCAAAGAACACACAGTTACATTTAGGAATGTGAGTCAAGGCAATAACAGTTGCTGAAGTACATGTATTAACTGTTGACGATGTACTATCAAAATGTTGTTCAGTTGTGTGTTCCATGCTCTTGTGTATAACACTTGTATACATTATCCAGCATTGTGGCTCTTGGTAAAGTGACAACTGAGCTGCAAATACTTGATGTAAATTACCTTGTAACCATGGCAACTACCACTTGGTCATCATACTCATACTCATGGCTATTTTGTCATGTCATGTTTATGAAAGCCATACTAACCAAAATGCACCCCTATCAGGTAGGTTTGATCAGTTGCACATCTCTCCTAACTGCCATTACATTCTGTAAGTATCTCTGAATCCCATGGCTGTCCCAAAACCAATTTTATAGCACTTAAAGAGAAGGCCCCAAAGAAAGTACTCTAGCAATGACCTTTGACCCAAACTTTCCTGGGGTGGGGGGTATACTTGTCAAATAAAAGGGAATTTTTAAGATCTACAAGTGGTGTGAATTGTAGGTCATAAAGTTGATTTGCATGTGCTCAAAGTTATGGTTGATTAAGAACCAAGGGGGAAGCCAAAGTTTTGACCAAAAAATCAACTTTTAGCTGGCTCTAACTCTGAAGCCATCCATCAAATAATGCTGAAACTGACTATGGGTGAATGGCTCGACAGACACTATGTAAGAACCACGTTCAAGGGTCAAGTTTTTTTGATATGCAATGACCCAAAAGGCAATCACTTGTGTTCTTGGCTGGCACTGCCGTCCAGTTTCAATCGTCTGCCTCTGCACTTATTTGATTTCCCAATTGGCTTGAGCAATAGTTGTCAAAGGTACACTCACTGGCAGGCTTTTACTGGAGTTAGAACGAATAGATAGTAGAAGTAGTACTGGATTGAAGCATGACAATTAATTGAATAAAATCACCTATGTAAGGATAAAGAGAATTAAGAGAGTGCGTTTGCTCAAAAGGGACACATTATTGGAAGCTTACAGTATACGGTAGCAATCAACTTAGGTCTTAGATCTCTGTTCGTAGCAGAAATCTATTCATAACATTCTAGTTGGCCATTCCACTGATCTTAATGTCATGGATCTTTTGAGTCCTCCATCTTGCCTCCTTCCTTTGTCAACATTGACCAAATGGGAATTGACAAAGTGGGAATTGACGAAGTGGGAAGTTGACCAAATGGGAATTGACAAAGTGGGAATTGACAAAGTGGGAATTGACAAAGTGGGAATTGACAAAGTGGGAAGATACCATTCCACAGTAGATCAACGTTCAACAAAACTACTGGTCACCATTAGTTTTACCTACAGCTACTAAGGAGATGAGCCTAAGCCTCAGGCCTCCAACCCAGTACTATTGGCGACAAATTTGGGGGTGAAGCCTGGGTATTAAAGGTAGGAGTGGCTGTAAAAATAAGGCTATTGGAGGCACAAGAGCATGGTCAAAAAAGGCACAAGAAGATGGTCAAATAAGACTACACGTTCAAGCAGACTATTCGTGTAAGCCAGACCCTCCCAACCCACACGACATTAGTGACAGAATGCTATCATCTACAATGTATATGCTATACTGCATTTATACAGCCCTAACCCAATCCTAATCACACCCTAACTTATATAAATTACTGTGTAGCTTTATGGATGGTAACATTCTGTCACTAATAGATAGTGCCAATCCGAGAACGACACTGAAAGGTTGGTTGGAGACAGTAAATATAAGGGGCAGCAATCAACTTTCAGTGACCCATGCCCTGTATGAAACCTTGCAAGGGAGATAAGACAAACCATAAGTGACTAAGATCAAAGAGACATTGCAACCATTTCCTCCTTTGAACCAAAGAAATAGAAGTCACTGCTCCAATCCAACTGTTTACGGTGTGTACAACGGTTCTGTTAACACAACTTACTGGTATGCAATATAACCTATTTCCAGCTTGAATATGTGGAGGTATATCATGATGAGCAATCAGTGACACCACTGTACACAGCTATGTGCGTTCCCAATCCTCCTCCTCTAATATCTTTGATCAAATGACCACAAAGGGTAGTCAGTTATATGTCCAGTGTTGAAACGTTTGCGACCGGGATCAAAATTGAATCAAGTGATCAAGACACTTACTTTTAAGAGCCAATCAAGGGGTCAAGGGGTCAAGGTGACCTCTAAACCAAAAAATCAACAGATCGAGAAATTTATGCGCTACTGCAATTTGACCTTTGAACCACTGAAAATCAACCAATCAAGGCTTCAGGAAAGCACGACCAAGTGATGCAACACATTTTTTGCTGATCAAAAATCTTGATCCTGGCCACAATTGCTTCAACAGGCGACACATAGGTGACTACCCCTTGTGATCAAGGGCTTTGGAAGGGAATAATCAAGCAATCAGGTACAATTTTGATGCTGCAGAAAATTCGGACAGTCACAAAACTGTAAGACTTGTCCTTTCACATACTGTTGCTAGAGTATGCTATAATTCTGAGCGAAGAGAGGCTATATTTGCATTCAATTGAGATTTTTCATTGTTGTCGTCAACGGCATCACTTATCAGACTGGCAGGCATGAAAACTCTAGCTGTTACTAAACAACAGTGACCCAAGGGAAACAGATGCTACAGTGAGATATTAGTAAAACACGGATTTCTCCAGAGCAGTAAGCACAACAACTATCAAACTTATTGGTATGACAGTTCCACCTGTGAGCAACCAACACCAAACAAATTGCAACTGTACTGTAAGACAAACACGCTCTTTGTCCCTACCAACTCAAGCTTACAACAGGAGTCATTTTTACATGGTAAGACTGGTCTTGTTCCCAGCGTACAATGTACATGGATTGGGAACGTAGAAAAGTATACTTGTTTTGGGAAATATGAGGGCAAACGCGGACATCCACGGAGCGAAGTCATTTGCACAATGTGTATCCCTAGTAGCTAGTATAGTGCTTAACCCACGCACTATACTACCTATAGTTAGTTGCACGGGCCAGACTCCCACGCAGAGAGGAGAGAGTCTGGTCAAATTCCCATCAGGCTTTTGTATTGCAGCAGAGTACCCAATGAAGTAGGTGTGGACACAATTTCGGTTCCAGTCGGTGTTCCCCAGCAGTAGTACACTGCTACAACTATAGTACCACCTAGTCTCGGAACCAGACCCTCGCGTGCGAGGGTCTGGCTCCGAGACTAAGTACCACCATGTATGGTTAGGTACTTTGTTAGCATACTGGTATGTAAACTGTGGGCCCCATTAGCTGAAAGGGGCTTTGGTTGCAGTTCTGTAAGTATTCATTCACTCAATGAGTAATTACATGACACTAATGGGTGTTGGGCCCAGCTTGGGATGAGAAAACTGAGGCTTACATAAGGTTGAATCAGTATCTTTGGTAAAGCTTTGAATGTCCTTGTGTACTCTGAAGGTTTAAGCAGATAGATAGTAGAAGGCTACAGTCAGAGTGCAGTGTCGGTGACCCGAAGCGAAGACGACTGAAGTTGAAGCACGCATGGCAATTTACTTGTGGTTTGTACAGCTACAGACCTTCAACAGATGGTGAGGACTTAGGTAGCTCAGTATTCGTGACAGTTTGGCTTATAGTAGATACAGACCTTTTCTGGTTGGTTGAGGTAGCATAGCTGCAGAGTAGCATGAGTGACTAATTAAATAATGACAAGTGTTGTTTTTGATGTACTGCTTGCCATTATTTAATTAGGCATGCTTGAGTGATTTGCTACTCTGCAGCATCCCTCAACCAACCTGAAAAGGTCTGTAGTGACAAATCTTACTGTGTGACGGCATGAAAAGGAGCAAATCAACAATGTGTGCTGCTTGCTCAGGCTCACCGCACAATGTTACATCATAGGACCACCCAAGGGAACCACGTAAACAGTTAGAATGAGGTGATAATGAGGTGATAATGAAGTGATAATGAGGTGTGACATTGTAAGGGGTCCAGCCAGGTGGTGTCACAAAGATGATTCATCAAAAAACGTGCTGTACATGTACATTTAGGAATGTACGTCTAGGCAATAACAGAGTTCTTGCCCGCAACACTGAAACACTGCAAATATATGTATATGAGGACAGAGTCCTTCCAAGATGGAGAAAGCAAACTATTTCTTGCAGTGGTTAGCCCACACAAATAATGTGTGCTCATCCATCCTAGCCAGATGGCTGAGGTCTTTGTTCAAGGCAGGTATTGATACCAGTATATTTAAGGCACACTCCACTCACAGTGTCACAGTATCAGCAGCAAGTAGTGCAGGTATGACATCCTGAAGGCTGCTGATTGGAGTAGTGAATCAGTGTTCACCAAGTTCTGGTATAAGCCACTCAAGCCAGGTGCTTTTGGTGAAGCTGTTCTCTCAAACAACTTGCAACTCGAACTACAAACTATCATATTTGATATGTGAGACTGAGCCTTCTGAAATATAATTACAGAATGGCCCACGCAGTGGGTCCTGGCTATTCTGGATTATATGAAGAAGGTGAAGTTTAACCTATCAACATCCCGCCCTTACCCACCCTGATTTGTTGTCAAGAGAGAGTCTTAATAGCCAAGGGAATTTATCCCAGAGGGGAAAGTTTTTCAATGCTCTCAAGCAAAAAGATCAAAATGCTGGAGGTTTCAAGGCAGTGACACTAGGTGCATGCCGACATTAGCATTCACAAAAAAGGGATTGATGACATTGCTTGAAGCCACAAGGAAATGACAAAGACATCGAAGGAAAAATAAGGCACCTGTTACCGCGCAAACAGAAGTGAATTTGTTGAGTTGGCTTTTCGAACGCAGCAGCTAACTTTCATCACTGTCTATTTCCGATTGTAAGCGAGCTATCAACATGGATAAAAATCTAAAAATATGCAAGACCTCTCGATAAAACATAGCCAGGAATTAGCAAAACCCTTCATGGATTCATTAGTTCCATTTAGTCTCGCAGGCCAGACTCTCATGCAGGGAGGAGAGTCTAACCCTACCCCATTTGTGTTGCATACTCAGCAGCAGGGCGCCTTGTCAATAAGCCAATTAACACACCAAGAAATTCTTGGTGTGTTAGGCACGAGACGATGATGGGAATTTGACCAGACTCTCTCCTCCTGCATGAGGGTCTGGCCTGCGAGATTATAAGTACTTTATGTTGGAGGAGGTTTGCAGCAATCAATCGATTGCCGACTGAGTCTGTGGTTCTAGAAAACCTACTAACATGGGACAGGATTTAGCAGAAAAAGAACCTCTAGGCCAAGAACATATCTAATTTTGTTGTCACACAACTGTACGCTACCAGAATATTACATGTGTTTATTAGCACCCCATGAATATAAGCATCCCACAATTATAAGCACACATTCTGGCTGCTACCATAGATCAGGAAATGTTCACGTTAAAAAATAATTCGCGTAAAAAAAATTAATTTTTGCGGTTCGTTTGATCCGTGAAATTTAACAGTTGACGGTTACAATAGAAACGAGTGCCTGGAGCGTTCCTAGTGCTTAGTCTACTACCAGGTGTTGGGAGAGCCAGGTATCACCGGCTGTAACACTGTGGCTGTCAGGAGTAGTCGTCGATTGGACATTTACCTCGGGAGGTGTGGACGTGCGCACATGCTTATTTGTTGATCACCGTCGCGTAAATGTTTTTATTTGTTGCTAATTTCGAAAATAGGCACTGGTGCTTAATATCCAGATTTTACGGTATTACGTGACAGGTAAATGGTAACAATCTCCTATACCATTCCAGATTAACAGTTATCAAGAGTCTATACTCGCATTCCTAAGCTACACATGCAAACTTAAAATGCTCTTTTCCGTATGTGGCCTGAGAACAAGACTAGTCCTGTCTCTCAACCTCAGACCCAGGTGACCACTCTTCCTTCCTCCTCTGACCACCCACATGACTGTCACCTGACTCATCCTTTTTTATCACATGATCTCCATTAGAAGCCACACCACTACTATCAGTAGTCACATGGTCCAATCATCTTTGAGAATTAGCTGTAGGATCATGCAGGTGTCTTTGTCCTAGACTGATAGGTGCTGGTCCCTCTCCTCCCAGTGTCTGCCCCTTCCCCCTGAACCCTCGGATGGACCTCATCTGGTCCTCTATTGTCCTGAACCCTTCCTCCCTCCTTGGACCTGTCATACAAGTGTCATAGTCCTCAGTGTGAGGAATAAAGAATGGCTCAGAACAGCAAACAGAACAAAGGTATGGGGCAACTATCTGGCTATAGTGGGGGGCAATTGTCATAACATAGAGTCGTTACTGTTTTGCTCTGGCCCTTTGCCGATTATGCATGTGCTTGCTAACAAGGAAAGATACCAGGCTCTCCCCATCTTCACAATTCTGGTGTGGGGGAACCCAGGAATGAGGCTAATTATAACTAGCACTTGTAAGTCAGCTAAGAGTCACTGATAGTGTTATCTGAATACAAAGGGCATGGGCAGAAGTGGGTAACTTAATAAAATTGTGCACCCAAACAGCTTAGAAAGATAAACTTAGAATGAAGTGATAATGAGGTGATAATGAGGTGTGACATTGCAAGGGGGTGGGCCACATGTCACAAATATTCATCAAAGAATGTATACATTTAGGAATGTGAGTTAAACGCAATAAAAGTTGCTGAAGCAGTAACTCTTCATGATGCACGATCAAAATGATTTTCAGTTGTCTGTTCCATGCCAGAATCATATAGCGTTACACACAAGACTTGTGTATAACACTATATGATTGGGCCTTGACCAGACAATTTAGGTCTGCAGACCTGATAATGCTGGATCTGTGATACCATGTATACCCCAGAAGGGGTGGTGTTTCTGGAGGCAGGCCTGGTGAAGTAGTCCAGACAGGGCAAGCCAAGAGCAGAGTTCTTCTTCCTAGTTTTCCTAGCAATGCAATGCTTCACACACAACAGACACTGTAGGTATATGAATGGAGGACAGAGTCCTTCTGCATTGGAGAATGTGAGGATAAAATGGACCGTTCTTAGCTAGACCACCCTAGTGAGATGGCTGAGGTCTTTGTCAGACAGGGCAGGTATTGATAACAGTATATTCAAGGCACACTCCACTCGCAGTGTCACAGGATTCAGCAACAAGGCTAACTATAACTAGCACCAGTCAGCAAAGAGTCACTGATAGTGTTGTCTGCATGTGTGCACTGTAAAAAAATTGGAGGTTGATTTAACCCAGAAAAGGTCATCTCAATTGCAGTCTGGATTCATCTAGGTCCAGGGTGTGGCTCACCTCCTTTTGCCAGGGTTTAGTGTTACACCCCTTGTCCAGTGGAGGTTTCTAGCAAACAATGAATTGGGTTGCAAAATGAAATTCATTCTGTGATTGCATGTTTGTGCCAAAGGTGGTGGAACTCTCACTATATTCATGTAGTATTGGATTGACTCTGAAAAATATTCATGCACTATTGGCTAACCTTTGGTAGTAGAGCAAGGGCATCACTATTGATCTGAACACTGCGATAATACTGGTTGTTGGCGAGTAACCACTGAAGTGCAGCAAGCACTACAGACCTCCTGACACGAAAGTCATGATGGGAGTCAGCAGCTCCTTGCTTCCTCACAACAATGATGTCAAGTTCAGTGGGCAATCGTGGCAGAGAATTGACGAAGGAGGCCACGTCTTGTGGCAGGTTGATGACGTGTCCACTGTATGCGTACTGCCCATGAGGTAGTCAGTACAGTGGCATGATTGGTAGCACACCAGAAATCAACATTTCTTCCACTTGTGTTAATCCCTGTAAGAAGGAACACGTATCAGTTACATAGGATGACATAACAGTAATATTATTACCAATCTGCAGTTCAGATAGTAAGAAGGAACACATATCAGTTACATAGGATGACATAACAGTAATATTATTACCAACCTGCAGTTCAGATAGTAAGAAGGAACACATATCAGTTACATAGGATGACATAACAGTAATATTATTACCAACCTGCAGTTCAGATGGTAAGAAGGAACACATATCAGTTACATGCATAGGATGACATAACAGTAATATTATTACCAACCTGCAGTTCAGATGGTATAGGGCCAGGATCCATGTTGTTGGCAGAGGAGTATAACTTCGGTATATGCTTGTCCCGGCTACAGCGCAGACACTCAGCAGACCCCAAGTGAAGCTGAAGACCAGGAAAACTCTCCAAACAGGTGGTACATGTCGACAGATCTAGCGTAGCGAAGTGTGCATGAAACTTATGCATCTTAGCTCGAATGGAATGCTGTTCAAACAGTGGGAGCTGTGACTGCACAAGCTGTTGATCTCTGTGTCTCTGTCTGTCACACTGTAACCTGACCTCTCTCTCCTCGGCAGTGTCAGCTGCCAATCTCTCATGCTGGTAAGTACTCATATGCTGCAGCCTGGCCTCTCTTTCCTCGGGAGTCTCAGCTGCCAATCTCTCATGCTGGTAAGTACTCATATGCTGCAGCCTGGCCTATCTTTCCTCGGGAGTCTCAGCTGCCAGCCTGTCCCTCATATACTGCAGCCTGGCCTCTCTTTCGTCGGGAGTCTCAGCTGCCAGCCTGTCCCTTCTCAGCTGCAGCCTGGCCTCTCTCTCCTCGGTAGTCTCAGCATCCAGTCTGTACCTTCTTTGCTGCAGTCGTGCCTCCCTATCTTCGGTAGCTTGTGAAGCCCGCCTAGCCCTGTCCCTCATTCTCCATTTTCTCAACCTTTCTTCCCTTTGCTCCGCTGTCTCGGAAGCACGGCGGGCCCTCTCTCGTTCTCTCCGACTCCGCAACCTTTTCTCTCTCTTCTCTACTGATTCTGGGTTAGTATCCATACTCGCGAACAACCAAAAATCCACTTGGAAGGCGTGCAAATATTATAAAGTTCAACTATAGGTGCAATCATTGTCTATGGTGCAATACCAAATCACGTTAAATTAGAGTGGAATTAGAATTTACGGAAAGATGTACGTACGTCCATATATACAGAGAAAATCTCAATACGACTCACCAATGTGGGGCTCGCTCAGGCTTGCCCCAATAATAATAATAATATTCGATGAAAAATCTCGATTCAACTCACTAGTGTGGGGCTCGCTCACGCTCGCCCAATTACTAGGAGAATGTAGAACATTGTTGGGCGAGCGTGAGCAAGCAATACACAGCTTTAACTTATATCAAAGGCTTTTCAGTGAAGTGTCAGATCACAGCACACACAGGTGGCATGGCATGTAGCTGAACAAAGCTTGTCACTCTACTCTCTATAAAAGTGCTTAACAGCTTAGAGGAGACGGCTGCAGAGACTAGCTTCTCATGGGGTGGTACCATACAATGCCATTAGTGCAACCTAAGCATCTACTCTGGCTAACTGTAGGCTAAGTCTAAACACGGCCTGGCTTGTCACGCATAGTCCTTACTTGAGTCTCAAGTAAGGACTATGCTAAGAAGCCTCAAGTTGATTTTTGCTTTAAACCTATCTACACAACTGTTTACATACTAGTAGACACTCACGCTCGATCCAGCTACCTATCCTGGCTGTCGCTGCAAACACAACTTCTATAGGCTATCCTTTCTTCAATAAGTGCGCACGCACCGCCTGCAATCCCTGGCTATCTTTCATAAGCGTCATCTTTCCAAGTCACCTTGGAGCTAGCTGGCTGCCAAGTTGTACGAAAATCTTACTTAAGGTCCGCACGCGGCACGCGGCTATTGCGTTAAATTACAGCATCAAGAATATACGGAACGACGTACGACAGATAATAATAACAATAATATTCGATGAAAAATCTCGATTCAACTCACTAGTGTGGGGCTCGCTCACGCTCGCCCAATTACTAGGAGAATGTAGAACATTGTTGGGCGAGCGTGAGCAAGCAATACACAGCTTTAACTTATATCAAAGGCTTTTCAGTGAAGTGTCAGAGCACAGCACACACAGGTGGCGTGGCATGTAGCTGAACAAAGCTTGTGACTCTACTCTATAAAAGTGCTTAACAGCTTAGAGGAGACGGCTGCAGAGGCTAGCTTCTCATGGGGTGGTACCATACAATGCCATTAGTGCAACCTAAGCATCTACTCTGGCTAACTGTAGGCTAAGTCTAAACACGGCCTGGCTTGTCGCGCATAGTCCTTACTTGAGTCTCAAGTAGGGACTATGCTAAGAAGCCTCAAGTTGAGGCATCTTAGAGATATAGCAGAGAGGGTTCGCCATCCATCAGCCATGGATAGAAGGAGGGTCTCTGCCGCTTTCTGCTTTAAACCTCTCTACACAACTGTTTACATACAGTAGACACTCACGCTCGATCCAGCTACCTATCCTGGCTGTCGCTGCAAACACAACTTCTATAGGCTATCCTTTCTTCAATCAGTGCGCACGCTCCGCCTGCAATCCCTGGCTATCTTTCATAAGCGTCATCTTTCCAAGTCACCTTGGAGCTAGCTGGCTGCCAAGTTGTACGAAAATCTTACTTAAGGTCCGCACGCGGCCCGCGGCTATCTCGTTAAATTACAGCGTCAAGAATATACGGAACGACATGCCACGCCGCACCAGCCGCACCGCACCACCCGCTCTGCACGCGCTTGCGCATCCATCGCATTCGAGCTCACGCTCGCCCCCACAATGCTATGCATTCACCTAGTATTCGATGAAAAATCTCGATTCAACTCACTAGTACAGTGTGGGGCTCGCTCACGCTCGCCCAATTATCATATCTGTCGTACGTCGTTCCGTATATTCTTGACGCTGTAATTTAACGCGATAGCCGCGGGCCGCGTGCGGACCTTAAGTAAGATTTTCGTAGCCAGCTAGCTCCAAGGTGACTTGGAAAGATGACGCTTATGAAAGATAGCCAGGGATTGCAGCCGGAGCGTGGGCGCATATTGAACAAAGGATAGCCTATAGAAGTTGTGTTTGCAGCGACATCCAGGATAGATGGCTGGAGCGTGAGTATCTACTATACAGGAGGTCGGACATGGTTGACCTTTGCTAATTGAAACAACTGAGGTCACACTAATTGATCTTGGATATTGCAAGGTAGAAAGCTTTTTTAGCCTTTTCTATGACTGGATCCAGCCTTGAATCCTGATTTGAAAACTGGGGCCCACCTCAGTGAGTCGAGAGAGCTAGTCTGTTGAGATACGAAAAATCAGTTAGTGTGACCTCAGCCATTTTAATTAGTAAAGTTCAACCATGTCCGTCTACTATATGTATGTATACAAGGGCTATTAAACAGTTGTGTAGAGAGGCTGAAAGCAGAAAGTAGCAGAGACCCTCCTTCTATCCATGGCTGATGGATGGCAAACCCCATCTGCTATACCTCTTAGATGCCTCAAGTAAGGACTATGCGCGACAAGCCAGGCTGTGTTTAGACTTAGCCTACAGTTAGCCAGAGTAGATGCTTAGGTTGCACTAATGGCTGCATTGTATGGTACCACCCCATGACAAGCTAGTGTCTGCAACCATCTTCTCTAAGCTGTTAAGCACTTTTGTAGAGAGTAGAGTGACAAGCTTTGTTCAGCTACATGCCACGCCACCTTTGTGCTGTGATGTGACACTTCACTGATTCAGCCTTTGATATAAGTTAAAGCTGTGTATTGCTTGCTCACGCTCGCCCCACAATGTTCTACATTCTCCTAGTAATAATAATAATATTCGATGAAAAATCTCGATTCAACTCACTAGTGTGGGGCTCGCTCACGCTCGCCCAACTAGGGAAATGCAGAGCATTGTGGGGCGAGCGTGAGGGAGTTGTACGGTACATTAGTGTTCCATAACACTAACTTTTCCCACTTGCATACATCTCGCGTAAGAATAGTCTCATTCCCAGGTCTTCCCCACCTCCGACTTTAAACTATAGGCGGAGAATGCCTGGGGAAGAGGCTGTATAGGATATCAAAGGAATGCCTGTACACTGTTAAAAATAGGTTGCAGTGGTTACACCACATGGTGTAAGCTGAGTGTGGAATTATGGTGTAAATGTTTGTGGAGCAATTTAACTTGGTTATGACATTGTGCTAATCTTGGGTTCGTTGTACACACTCTGTGTCATTACTGTGAAATTGTAGCTACTGCAGCAGGCAACATGTCTCAAAGCATTTGGAGGCGGCTCGAACGGTTGCAAGTTAAGGATGAGAGTTCAACGTCTTGGTGCGAACAAGTATATTCCGTTGGTTTCCTGCGTCTCCAACTTCTTCACATATTGGCACTGTCTCCTCAAGTCACGGTCTATAGTGCATGGATAGTTGCTGAGCACATACAGCTGTGGAATCAGAATTATCTCAGCCGTGGGGTATGGAGTCAGGTGGTGTAGACTATATTGTCAGCCATTTTCCAGAGCACAATTACAGGAGTTGTGGTATGGAGTTTTAGAAGCTCTTCTGTAGGTGTTGCTCACGAGGGATTTATTTGGTCGAGTCACGTAGACCTCTCTGGTTCGGGTCCTCACAAGCTAATCGCTGTCTTTAAATTATACACAGAGCACTACCCGTTGGCGGCAGTGTCACGCAGCACGCTGTTCAGCCTTTCTGCCCTGCTAGTCTTATCTCTTGAACAACAGTGGTCAACATGCATCAACATGCCATGTGGAAATATTGCATCACGCACAAATGGGGCAGGATGTGTATATACGGAATACGCACGTACCAAACATACATATATATATACATATATATATATACATAATACCGTAGTGTCCCGCAAATACGCTCCCCCTCGCACATAAGCCCCCCCTGCATTTTTAGCGCAAAGTCTTGCAGAGGTATTTTTATCTGGCGCATAAGCCCCCCCTCAATCATATAATTATGGCTGTTACCAAAATTTACTGACAACTATGTGTGGCAGTCCCGTGTACAAATCGAAGGTTATTCCGTCGCGTATTTCGATCGCATCGCTGCGCCGTTAAGGGCGGGGCTCATATGCGCTTCGTAGATCATTAGATATTCATACATCTACGAAGCACGTATGGACCCCGCCCTTAACGGAAGTTCAGCGATATGGCGCAGCAATGCGATCGAAATACACGACGGAATAACCTTCGATTTCTACATGAGACTGCCACATGTATAAATAACATCCATCCAGATAGTAACTGCAAAGTCGTCAAATGCGTTGTCTTCTAGCTGGACACGAAGTTGTGGGCGGGGCACCGGAAGGGAGGGCGTAATCGCGAGAGAAAATGTCGCATCCCGCGTATAAGTCCCCCTTGCGCTTTGAACTAAGGCTAAGGTTGCAAAAGGGGGGGGCGTATTTGCGGGACACTACGGTATATAAAGTCACAAAAAAGTTTTCTCAATGAAAACAAGCACATGTAGGGATGGAACCCTCAAAAACCAACCAAACAAGATAGGAACAACACCACAATACTTTTACACCATCCCTACATCTTGTGCCATTTTGCCGACTATGCATTGTGTTTGTTACTTGTGTGCACAGAAGGGTTGTCTTGGGCATGGAAGCCTGTGGAACGAGCAGTACTGGGTGTGTAGTGCACGTTGTTGTGTATAGAGAGTGCGTTGTGTTGTGGGTGGCTGTAACTTTGTTACGGTTGAGTGTGGCAGGCATGGTTAGCTAGTTTAATATGTACAAGCTGTGGGGTGCAAGATCAGTGCTGAGTCTGTGTGGCATGTTGGAGTGGGTTGCGTATGTTGTGGGCTTTTGTAGCTGCTGGGCATGGCAGGTAAGGGTTGTCTTGTAAGTGAAGGCTGTGGTGTGAGCAGTACTGGGTCGGTCCGTAGTTAACGACATGGTGGTGTGTTTGAAGGGTTTGTGGGGTAGGTAGCTAGTTGTAGGGAGAAAGGTTGTTTGTTGGTTTGTGGGTGTAGCTGGTGTGCAGTGTTGTTTTAGTTAACTATAACTTTAACTAAATATATTTTAGTATGGCCTTTTTAAAATTTAGTTAACCAAAAGTGCAACTTAAATTTCTTGCTAACTTGGGGGCTGTAACTAAAACGTCCAAGGACGTACAAGAAGAAACCGTAACTGTACTAAAACAGAATACAGCCTGTTTTCAACAATAAGTGTAACTAAATACCTTTTAGTAAGGGGTTTTAGAGTTTCAGTGGTTGAAAGTATAACTAACTAAAAATTTTTTAAAACCGGGAAACTAGAACTAAACTAAACCAAAAGTATTTTCTAAATAAAAACTACTAAACTAAAAGCACAAACCCTAAAAACTTAAATTTGAAGGGTTTTGTGGTGTACGTGGTTGGCAAAATGGCACAAGATGTAGGGATGGTGTAAAAGTATTGTGGTGTTGTTCCTATCTTGTTTGGTTGGTTTTTGAGGGTTCCATCCCTACATGTGCTTGTTTTCATTGAGAAAACTTTTTTGTGACTTGTTTGCTTTGTTTTTTTTTTTGGTTTAGGAATGGTAAGAGAGAAGTGACATGGGAGGGTAGGCCGAGGGGAAGATGCATGGTGTGTACAATATGATAGTAGAAAGAGCTAAGAATTGTCATAAATTCAAACGCTTTGAAGTGAAATCGTCAATCCAATCATCAAACTTCGGGGGGTTTAGAAGTACAGTCCAAGCAAAGCCTCATAAAAACCAAGTGAAAAGCAGATGAGTTTAATAAGGCTTTGCATGCAAGCTTATAAATCCTGCACTCATTTCACGTGGACTACTAATGGGTTCGCCGAAAAACTCTCCATAGACTGTCACCAGAGTATTGAGTCGTAAGACCCCATTACAGAACTGTTTGATGGTGAGTAGCTATAGTCTAAATGGGTTTGAAACGAACGCATAGGGGTCTGTGGAGCTGAACAACCGCCAGTTCTGTGGCCACCTCTAGTGCAGAAGTTTGGAATGAATCCATGCACTGTTGACTCGGTGCTACAAGAGTTTGAGTATACCAAGCTACCAATAGGCTGCCACTTGCTTCGTTGGAGGAATATGAAGACTCAGGCACAACACAAAAGGAGGATGTTAAGAAGACACCAGCCAAAGTGCTACCATCAACTCGCAGTAAACATTGTATGTGTACTATATGCATGTAAATGACTATAACAAGCAAATTTGAAATGTGAAAGTTGACAATAAAACTTGAAATTGAATATCAGTAGCTAGTGTTCTAAGTCATATGAAGTACTTGATGGTTAAAACACTAGCTGGCATAGTACCGTCTATACCACTTGAGCTTGGCTTTTGCAGCCTTCAAATTAGTCATACGAGCTGCTGCCCTTTTTTTGTCAGGGTTCCTCCAATAGCTACTATGGGAGGATACGCGGGAAGCTGCCCTTCCTTTCTCATTGTCCTCCCAATAGCGGGTATGGGAGGATACGTGGGAAGCTGCCCTTCCTTTCTCAGGGTCCTCCCAATAACGGGTATGGGAGGATGCCCTGGAAGATGCCCTTCCTTTCTCAGGGTCCTCCCAATAACGGGTATGGGAGGATGCCCTGGAAGATGCCCTTTTGGTCTCAGGGTCCTCCCAATAACGGGTATGGGAGGACGCCCTTTTCGTCTCAGGGTCCTTCCAATAACAGGCATGGGAGGACACCCTTTTCGTCTCAGGGTCCTTCCAATAACAGGCATGGGAGGACGCCCGGGAAGATGCCCTGTGTTTCTCCGGGTCCTTCCAGTAATTATTACGGGACGCTTGCCTTTTTTCCCCTTTGTTTCGCAGGTAGTTCTGCTTGTACTTCGCTCGTTTCTTGCGGACATTACGCATATTGCGTTCGATGTAAAGTGCAGCACAACCACGTCAACTGATCCACGAAATCAGATTTGCAAACTGCAACGCTCAATTCTCACCTTCTCTACGAAGTACTGAACCACGTGCTCAGTTGAACCCTGGTGACGTAATTATGAGTAATATTTAATTCGAGCAAAATGGCGTGTAGCAGCTAGCGTAAGTGTGAGATTACCTGAGAATCGCCGACAAGTTTGAGTTCTTTCTTTTAGACCGATAAGTGGCAGGTGCAATACCTAGTGATTTATCCTGTTGTTTTGCGTTTGAATCGTTGTAAAAGCTCCAGCCGTTATCGTGCTATCGCGGTGAGAGGCAGAAGAAGAAGAAGAAGAAGAAGAAGAAAGAAAGTCAGAAGATAGACGATTTGTCCGTTTTGGCGACTTGCCGGTCTGGTGCTTAGCGATACTTTCCAGCAAACTTAACAGTCTCTTTGCTCATTAAAACACTTGATAATGCCTGATATGGCTCATACAGGCCTTTGACTAATCTAACGAAGACATTTTGAGCGTGTTATTTGTGCACTTTTAATGTGGCGGCCATTTTTTTTCGGGGTCATCCCTACATATGGCGTACTACCGTACGCCATGATATAGACAATTTTCTGTTTTCACCACAAGTGTGGGGCTTGCTGCGCTCACCCCAATAAATAACTAGGGGAATGCCGTGCATTGTGGGGCGAGCGTGAGGGAGTTGTATAGTGCATTAGCGTTCCACATACACTACCCTTCCCACTTGTGTGACAATAATCTCATTCCCAGGCCTTCCCCACCTCCAACTGTAGCCTGTAAAATTACAGGTGGAGAACACCTGGGGAAGAGGCTACGTAGGATAGGTGGAGAACGCCTGGGGAAGAGGCGACGTAGGATAGGTGGAGAACGCCTGGGGAAGAGGCGACGTAGGATAGGTGGAGAACGCCTGGGGAAGAGGCGACGTAGGATATCAAATGTATGCCAGTGTTCGTGGAGCAATATAACTTGGGTATTTGCTAATCTTGGGTTCATTGTACACACTCTGTGTCATTACTGTGGAATGATAGCTACTGCTGCAGACAACAAGGTCTCAAAGCATTTGGAAGCGGCTTGAAGAGTTGCAAGTTAAGCGTGAGGGTTGAACATCTTGGTACAAACAAATACATTCTGTTGCTTTCCTGTGTCTCAAACTTGTTCACATCTTGGCACTGTCTCTTCAAGTCACAGTCTATAGTGCATGGGTATTTGCTGAGCACATACAGCTGTGGAATCAGAATTCTCTCAGCTTTGGGGCATGGAGTCAGGGTGGTGTAGACTATATTGTCAGCCCTTTTCACAGCACAATTACTGGAGTTGTTGTAAGGGGCTCTTCCGTAGCTGTTGCTCACGAGTCACGAAGGTTATTTAGTCCAGTCACGCAGACCTCTCTGGTTCAGGTCCTCACAAGCTGATCGCTGTGTCTTTAATACACTGAGCACTCCCCGTTGGCGGCAGTGTCACGCAGCACGTTAATAATCAGTCTCCGTTTTGCTATGTGAGCCTCCCTTTCCTCACCGTTTTCAAGTCCCTGTTACGTTGGTTCTCGCTGTTCAGCCTTTCTGCCCTGCTAGTCTTCTCTCTTGAACAACAGTGGTCAACATGCATCAACATGCAATGTGGAAATATAGCATTGCGCACAAATGGGGCAGGATGTGAATACTCACGTACCAAACATACATATATATATATACATAATATATATACATATATATATAGACAATTTTCCGTTTTCACCACAAGTGTGGGGCTCGCTACGCTCGCCCCAATTACGCACGTAACGCGCGAGTATAAAGCAAGTGAACGCGTGCCTTGCTATTCGCGATTGATAAACTGATGTCTGGCTCCTCCCTTGAGGGTAAAGCTTTTTTAAGAAACCATAAACTCTGAACTCTAAGGCTTTCTACTTCAGGTAAACTTGCAGCACAAAATCCTGATCTCTAAAGCCTTTTACTTCAGGACTTGTAGCCAAGTAGCAGTGAACTATGTTTTCCTGAAGCCTACTAGCAAACATTTACCTACGTAATAGCACTGAACTCTAGAGTGTTTGAGCCAAGGTAAACCTGCAGCACTAACCTCCTATGAGCATCTTGGGGGTGCGGTTACTTTGCTCGAACATGAAACAAAACTTAATGCATCAATGATGTACCAATCATATAAGGGCATATCAAGCTGCCATTGACTTCATGCACTATTGGTAATGGTTATGTTACGTTTGTCAGCTCAATGTAACCTTCCCATAACTTAAATCCTAAAACTAGTCTTGCCTGCCAGACCATGGCTTCTCCCAGCACCAATATGCTTACATGCAGACTTGTCGTATCTGAAACTGCTTTTGCTTCTACACACACAACACTGCAGCACTATCAGACAAGACTACTCCCATGCAAGACAAATCTAACCTCATCACCAGAATTTGGTGGTCGTGCAGGAGAGCCTGGGGACAAGGCTAGTTGATTAGTTGAGGACTGAGCTATCAAAGACGGGCCATAGTCTACTTGGAACTCGTGCCACACAACCAACACTTCCAAATGGACCAACATCCACTACAACAGTCTTGTACACATGTATGTATAGATTCTGTACCTCCACAGAGAGAAAGAGCTTGCCTCGACCTCCTTTGGATATATGAGAGCGTTCAGTAGAACACTTAGCCGTCAGTGCTGTCAATTTGTTGTAAGTATCCATGGACGGGGTTAAAATAATGACTTATGAATAATTTACTAGCGACATTCTGCCTGCACTTTATGAGAACCTTAAGGAAAACCAAATGCCAGCACCATCTGTACCTGTAATGCACTTGTGATGGCGGTGCAGTCAGGAGCAGATGTGCTAACAGCTGGAGATGTGCTGATAGATGCACTGCTGCCTGATGGTGGAGAGATACTGATTGAGGGAATTTTTGTATCACCTTGAGGATGCTTCAGGCTCATGCAATAAGCAGATTACATTATTACAATATACTTTACAATGGGATTAGTTGATACATAAGCATGCTGCCTGAGTGTGGTGTTGCTTACATATCAACATATCAACTAAACCAAGAGAGTTTGGTTAATAGCTGGCAATTTTATTTACACCACTGATGATAGCTGCAAAAGTTTGCTATGCTTTTTATATAGTTTATTAAATTGCAAACCAAAAATTTCACATCAAATTATGCATCAACGAGCAACGTTTTGACTACAGTGCTGTAGTCTACTTCAGGGTACACTTGTACAACATGACAGTGGTAATAATTTGGAGACACTATTTGCAAGACGATTTACATATCTGGCTATTTCACTTAATAATATGTTGCTATGGTCTGATCGCAATGTAGCCGATAAGCAAGGGTCCACTCTACTATGCTAACCAGTCATTTCTGCACCACAAGTACCTAGTAGATCGTGCTGGTTGTGAGGTTTGGCCTATATCCACAGCAGGTAGGTCTTCATCACTAGATATTGCAGCAGGAGCATTATCCTACACAATAAAGTTACGTAAGTGTGGTTATGTCACAACTGAGCTTGGAGCACTCAGTCAGTAACTAGTGTGTCTATGTGCCACTAACATAATTTATTCCATTATGACTGATGGAATTTTAATGTACCTGAGCTATCTGCACACCTACTGTGACTTAGCCCATTAAACCCTGAATTATTTTCACATGAGACTAGTTTTAGCCTATACATGCCTTTAACGCACTGTATCTCCATTTCTGTCCAAGCTCTGACTCCAAAGCTCAACCTAAGTCCACTTCCAGCCTTAGCAGGCAGACTCGTGACCTTGACCACGCCCACTCATTAACGAGCATGCAATAGTCAGCATTCTCGGTTGTCATACACCCGCTCTGAGCCCAAGCAGCCTTCCCTGCCAGAAATGAACCCCCTACAAGGTGAGAATAGCGTTTTCTAAGCCTGTCCATGCAGCCAGGGCAAGAATTGGCCCACCCGGTCCCAACCATGGCGCTTTGACAGCCAAGCCTAGCAGCCACCATGTGCATGTCACCCTGCGGGCGACCCCACCCACCTCCCCCTGTCTCACCCTTTCTGCTCACGCAGAACCGCGCGCATAGCGCGCAGAGACTATCTTTTCTGCGCAGTGCGCAGTATGATGTAACCAAAAGTGCACTATAGGGTTTAAAGGGTTAAGTCAGCTGAGCCAGTATCTCAGTTTTGGGCACACTGGTGCCTAATATGAAACAAAATGCATTCAAACCTGGCCATCAACAATCTGAAGCTCCTTCTGGGCCCAGATGTACATAGCCCGGGTTCCTCCACTGGATGCTAGCTACTTCCTTTGCTTTCCACTCATAAGGTGGACTCAGAGATGGAACTATTATAGTCATTTTGCTCCAGAACCAATAGACTGTAAAACCTTGAACGGAAACTCCATATCTCCTCCAAATGGCTCTTTGAATCATGATCTAATTTAGTCAGATATGTTTTCTTGAGACATTGTCCTAGAAGGCCTTGCCTTCCAAGATCACTACGCATTTTTCCTCGGGGGAAAGGAAATGTGCAAGGTTGACTGGAATAATTTAACGGGAGGCAAATGATATCTCTCTCATACACAGTTGTGGTGCAGGCCCGTAGGCAGGGGGGGTTCGAGGGGGCTCGCTCGAACCCCCCTTTTGACCTCCAAAAGATTTTATATACACCGCTGAACTGTACATTTGAAGTGTCCTACCGTTTGAAAGTGGTCCACTAGTCTCGCTGCTATTGAGAATCACCGCTGTCCAAACGAGTCTCATGGTTGCAGCTATGCGAGTTTGTTCGTGGAGGACCAGCGCGGAACGCGCGCGGAAGCTGTTTACGCCGCTGCGATGAAAGGACGCGCGTAAATATTTGCGTAAATAAATCGCTAGTTCTGGCGCTCGAGAGTTGTCATTCTAGTGATATACATATTAAATCGCTGCTCAGGTGATCGAGAGTTGTCCTTCTAGTGATGTTACCCCATCTGCTGTTCTGCCAACCTTAGTACCTTCTCTCGTGGAAATTCAAAGTCAGCTGGCTTAGCAAATGCATACATGGACAGCCAAAAATTGGATGCAATACTCCGCGAGCCATGTAGCTACTACGGCTCTGCTTCTGTCCCAAAATGGCCTCAGAAGCAATCTCAGAGCATCTAATTTCTAAAAAATTTCCCCAGACCCCCCTAGTCTTGCATGCTTATGCATCCATACATCATTGTATACTAATCAGACGTCCATGTAACCCCCCTTCGAAAAATCCTGGCTACGGGCCTGTGGTGTCAACCTTGCTTCTTTTTGGCCTATTGGAAGGACCAGCCAATGCACTCTTGGATTTGCCTCACACAAATTCAGTGGGAGGCATCAGGGTAAATGGCTCAGGTAAGGTACATTTAGAAAGTGAAAGTGTGAAAGTAAACTGTAACTAGTTCAATACTGGCAACTATGCTTGTACTAGAGTAATGAAGGTAATACTGGTAAGCATGGTAGTGAAGGTAATACTGGTAAGCGTGTTAATGAAGGTAATACTGGTAAGCATGGTAGTGGAGGTAACACTGGTAAGCGTGTTAATGAAGGTAATACTGGTAAGCGTGGTAATGAAGGTAATACTGGTAAGCATGGTAATGAAGGTAACACTGGTAAGCGTGGTAATGAAGGTAACACTGGTAAGCATGATAATGAAGGTAATACTGGTAAGCATGGTAATGAAGGTAATACTGGTAAGCATGGTAATGAAGGTAATACTGGTAAGCATGGTAGTGGAGGTAATACTGGTAAGCATGATAATGAAGGTAATACTGGTAAGCATGGTAATGAAGGTAATACTGGTAAGCATGGTAGTGAAGGTAATACTGGTAAGCGTGGTAATGAAGGTAATACTGGTAAGCGTGGTAATGAAGGTAATACTGGTAAGCGTGGTAATGAAGGTAATACTGGTAAGCGTGGTAATGAAGGTAATACTGTAAGCATGGTAATGAAGGTAATACTGGTAAGCATGGTAATGAAGGTAACACTGGTAAGCGTGGTAATGAAGGTAATACTGGTAAGCATGATAATGAAGGTAATACTGGTAAGCATGGTAATGAAGGTAATACTGGCAAGCATGGTAATGAAGGTAATACTGGTAAGCATGGTAGTGGAGGTAATACTGGTAAGCATGGTAATGAAGGTAATACTGGTAAGCGTGGTAATGAAGGTAATACTGGTAAGCATGGTAATGAAGGTAATACTGGTAAGCATGGTAATGAAGGTAATACTGGTAAGCATGGTAATGAAGGTAATACTGGCAAGCATGGTAATGAAGGTAATACTGGTAAGCATGGTAGTGGAGGTAATACTGGTAAGCATGGTAATGAAGGTAATACTGGTAAGCGTGGTAATGAAGGTAATACTGGTAAGCATGGTAGTGGAGGTAATACTGGTAAGCATGGTAATGAAGGTAATACTGGTAAGCATGGTAATGGAGGTAATACTGGTAAGCATGGTAGTGGAGGTAATACTGGTAAGCATGGTAATGAAGGTAATACTGGTAGTAATGGTAAACATGGTAATAATGATACTCATGTTGCTGCCATAGTTGTTATACCATTGACCACGCACCCACTAATGCAGGCAGAGCTTGTAGGATCTCCAGTCAAAGGATAAGAGCAAGAACAATCAGAACCTAGATCACCATATAATTTACTCTTCCTCATGTCCCAGATTGATAAAATAAAATTCGTATGTAGTTGTAATGCGGCTCTAAAATCGTATCCGTCCCAATTCTCGCAGCCCAAAACAAAATCCGCTCTATTAAAATTATCTAGTTTGCGAAACTTTTCAAAATCCCCTCCCATCAAACTTTCTAATTGCACCATAAAAGTATTTCTTATGCTTTTGTACTCAGGACACTCCCAAAGGACATGAACTACACTCTCACAGTCGTCCCAATATAGCCCTTGCCGTAAGTCGAGGACGCGAGGTTTCACCATCCCCCAGTGTGAGGCCACCAACACCCAGCCAAAAATCACTAGTCCCCATGGTGATACGACATCGGAGACTACTAAAACTCAGGATGTTAGCCTGCACACATCAGAGATTGTTTAACACACAGTCAACTAGCTAGCTCCGGGAATGTCCACCTCCAGGGTGCCAATTTGCAAAGCTGCACCAGTTTGCAGCCAGATACCTCATCATCGAGTACAAACGCGTTGCCTAATTACACTGTTGATATGAGTGACACTCCGTTTTTTTTCAAAGATGAAAATCACCCAATTATTGATGCTAGGAATTGTTAATAGCATCCATTGTGATGGTCAAAGTCATTCAATTATGGATGAAAATGCTGACCATCCAAAAGTGAATGGTCAATTTCATCCAATTTCAGATGTTTTTATAGGCATTCTGTCCCTCTAGAGAGAAATCAGTTGAAAACATCAGTTTTGGATGAAATTAATTCATGTGAGTCTTCCAAAGGTGGATGAATTGGGTGCAAATAATCATCCAATTTTGGAAGTGGAACCTACCACTGATTCAGAGTAACCATACCATCCTTACCACTGTTACCATGCTTACCACTACTACCATGCTTACAAGTACTACCATGCTTACAAGTATTACCATCATTACCACTACTGTCATACTTACCAGTATTACCTTCATTACCATGCTTACCAGTATTACCTTCATTACCATGCTTACCAGTATTACCATCATTACCATGCTTAACAGTGTTACCTTCATTACCATGCTTACCAGTATTACCTTCATTACCACGCTTACCAGTATTACCTTCATTACCACTCTTACCAGTATTACCTTCATTACCATGCTTACCAGTATTACCTTCATTACCATGCTTACCAGTGTTACCTTCATTACCATGCTTACCAGTATTACCTTCATTATCATGCTTACCAGTATTACCTTCATTACCATGCTTACCAGTATTACCTTCATTACCATGCTTACCAGTATTACCTTCATTACCATGCTTACCAGTATTACCTTCATTACCATGCTTACCAGTATTACCTTCATTACCATGCTTACCAGTATTACCTTCATTACCATGCTTACCAGTATTACCTTCATTACTCTAGTACAAGCATAGTTGCCAGTATTGAACTAGTTACAGTTTACTTTCATACTTTCACTTTCTAAATACACCTTACCTGAGCCATTTACCCTGTTGCCTCCCACTGAATTTGTTTGAGGCAAAACCAGAACAGCCTTCCGTCTGTTGCTGTGCAATCGTTTTGAAGACTACCGCCATGGTTGCGACTAATTCACGAGGTACAAGATCCTCGGACTGTTGCAGATTCATATCAACAAAAAGAGCATTCTTCCTGTAGAGATAACTAGATACTGAATGGATCACAACAAGTATTGAAAAATTGACAGAGGCACTGGCTATGAAGGCATGGTCGATGGAAAACTGTTACGTGACAATCATCATGCGGGTTGAAATTGGCATGCGTGATTGCCTGAGAAACAATGATATTTATTATGATGGCCTTAGGAAGCTTAGTCTACCTTTCCTTTTGTACAAATGTGTGTCTTGTAAAGCTACTTTTAGTCACAAAACACGTTATCTGCATGCCTCATCAGATCAACTTAGGTCAGATGCAAATTCCCGAATATTTAGAAGCTCTAGATTCAAATCTGAAGACATGTTAATCCATTTTAGTAGTACTGTGACACACCCATGCTTCAACCTATAGGTACTATCCATCTGAAATGTTTGGAAGGGTGTAGAAGTGTTTGTAGTACCATGCAGATGACCAGTATAGAAATGCACAGACTGGCAGTGGGTGCAGCCAGAGTATGTAGCCACAACACAAATGATGGTGGGTGTTGCGCTTTTGATAGCTGTATACACTCATATGTACTCACTAACTCCAATGAATTACAAATATACATTCGTCCTTTGCCTGAATGTAGTTTCAAATTCTTAAACGTACATTCAAGTTTTAGAAAAGACATTCAAGGTCTGGGACATGGTTCAAATTCACATATCAAACCTACATATCAGACCAATGTTGCATTAGTATTGGAAATTAAAGACGTACTTTTTGAATTTATAGAGTAGCAGCTGGTGCTGGTTGGTTTGGTACCCTACGGTTGGTACCCACAGACTCAGAGTACTGGATGGCCGCCGATACACTCTCGTACCTATCCACGAACGACTCTACTAGTACTCTTACTATTGGCCTGTGGTGACATTCAGAAAAACCCTGGTCCCATGGACCCTTGCTCTGTTTGTGGCAAGCGTGTGCGGGACAACCAGGATGGTCTTTTTTGTGAGGTGTGCCTTAATTGGGCACACCGGCATTGTGTTAAAATGTCGGAGAGCGAATACTACCACTGGGCCAACATTGAAGATGGTTGGATCTGTCTAAAATGTGAAAAGGAATCCTTCCCATACCATGATGTCTCTACCCTACCTCAGATACACGCTATCTGAGCAGTGGCACTGACTCCTCAGTATCTCAGTGCTCTACTTCCCATTGTATTAGCCCCTCTTCTGGCCTGAAATTACTATCTGCCAATGTCAGAAGCCTACTACCAAAAATCGATGACCTTCGAGGTCTCTGTTGCCATGAACACATCATTGTAGCCTCTGAAACTTGGCTCTTAAATGCCATCATGGACTCTGAAGTCCATATTCATGGATACAACCTCATAAGAAAGGATTGAAATCGGCATGGAGGTGGTGTTGCTATTTATGTATCATCCTCCATCCCCTTCAAACAGCTCCAACTTCTGCACAGTGATCTTGAACTTATAATAGTTGAGTGTACTCTCGGTCATCAGCTTTTCACAATAGCTGTATTCTATCGTCCCCCAGGTACTAGTGCGGAGGTTATGGATAATCTACATAGTGTTATCTCTCTACTTAGGCCTCAAAATTTTGCAAATCTTGTCCTTCTTGGTGATTTTAACACCGATCCCAACACTCTGCATTCTTCCCAACTAAGAGACTCCTTCAACCAGTTGTTGACTGACTTTCGTCTCAGTCAGGTTGTAAGTGAGCCAACAAGGACCTCAGGAAGGTCATCATCTACTATTGATCTTGCTCTCGTTTCAAACATGAACTCATTTCTTTCCTGTCCTTGCACCCTTGGCAAATTCTGACCACAAGACTGTAGTACTAACCCTTTCTTCCCTGATGAGTCACAAGCGTCTCCCCCAGCCTAGGAAAACTGTCTGGATTTACAAGAAGGCTGACATTCAACTGGCTAAACATCTCCTGAGGGATCTGCCTATGGCCTCTACCTCCGGCAGTATTGACATCTTCTGGAGGAAATGGTCTAAATCGTTCCTGGCAGCCATAAGGAAATCCATTCCATCCAAGTTGGTACCAATCAAGTCAAGCACCCCTTGGATTAATTGGGAAATTCGCAGGGACATCGCGAAGCGTGAACTATTTTACAAGCGCTATAAGAAAAGCAACTCCCAAGACTGGCTCAGTAAATTCAAAACCTTGAGAAACAAAATTGTAACCAACATCCGTGATGCCAAGAAACACTTTTTTATACGACTTTCTACATGTAGAAGTGATCCTAAGAAGTTCTGGTCCATTATAAAATCTGTCAAACCTCGTACCTGCCTACCATGTTCCCTATCCAATGGCCAAGTTACTGTTTCCTCCGACACTGTTAAAGCAGGCTTGCTCAATGAGTTCTTCACATCTTGTTTTAACCCAGCTGTACAACCACCTTCCTACTCTGAACTTCCCCAGTGTGCAGAGGGAGATGCAGCAGCTGATTATGACATCACCCAGGATGAGGTCTACATGCGTCTGAGAATGATTAAACCCCAGTCAGCAGCAGGTCCTGATGGGATTACCTTCTGGATGCTGTCTACCTTTGCAGATGTTATCTCACCCTCCCTAGCCTCTCTTTACAACCTTTCTATCTACACAGGGCAGATCCCGGCTGACTGGAAGCTATCAAACGTGGTCCCCATTCCCAAAGAACCCAACAAAAATGATGTTAGATTCTTTAGACCAATATCCCTAGCTCCTCCCAGTTGTCAGTAAAGTTCTCGAGAGACACTTGCATCAGTTGTTAATGGATCAACTTTTATCCAGGAATGTGCTTTCAGACATGCAATTTGGGTTTAGAAGAGACAGATCCACTATCATTCCTCTGCTCATTGCTACACACCAGTGGCATCTATCACTTGAAAAACACCATAAAGTGGCCTGTGTCTTCTTCGACTTTGCTAAGGCTTTTGAGTCTGTGCCTCACCAGGCACTTCTCAACAAGCTACATCAACTGAACATCCCGCCAGTTCTGTTTCGGTGGCTATCCAATTATCTGTCAGACCGTTTCCAGCAAGTGGTACTAAATGGAACCTGTTCATCCTGGCTACCTGTTACCTCTGGGGTGCCCCAAGGATCCATACTGGGGCCACTCTTCTTCTTGTAAATAATATTCCGTTCTCTAAAGATTCACACCTAATGATGTATGCTGACGATCTATTGCTCTTCAAACCAATATCCTGTCAACAAGATCTTTTAACTTTTCAGTGTGATGTGAATCTCATTTCCCAGTGGACCCTTCAAAACCATCTTTCTCTAAACTGTAATAAGACTAAGTACATGCTTATTTCCAGAAGCAGGCCTTGTAGCTGCAACTATTTCAATTTCCCAATTTATGTGAACAACAATCAAATTGAAAGAGTTCATCACTACAAATACTTGGGGGTCTGGATATCTGATGATCTTACTTGGGCCAAGCACATTGAAAGTATCTGTAACAGATCACGGAGATTACTGGGCTACATCTTCAGAACATTTTCTCAGCACTGTTCCCCGGACTCCAGCATTCTCCATATATACAAGACTCAGGTGTTACCCATTCTTGAGTATGCCTACATAGTATGGGACCCCAACCACAAGAAGGACCAACTACTTCTTGAGAAAGTCCAACTGTTTGCTGCTAGATTGGCAACAAAATCCTGGTCTCAGGATCAGGCTTCCCTGTTTACCAGCCCCAACCTCCCATCGCTGATGAACCGTCGCTCATATCTTAAACTTATTTTTGCTTTTAAAACAATCATGTTTTCTGTCCCTTTGTTCTTTCCACTTATCACCCCCAACCTATAATTTAAGAATTAACCACAGTAAACAATTATTGCATCCCTTTGCTAGAACTGTTTCCTTTTCTTATTTGTACTCTATATCTACTGTCAAATTGTGGAGCTGTTTACCTCCAGATATTGTTGCCTGTACAAGTCTAAGTTCTTTTAAGTCCGCCTTAAAAGATCTGTACCTTACCTGAGCCTTGTACTCTACTTAATTAAGGCTTTTGTTCAGTTCATTTTATTTTATTTTCTGATCCCTTTATATTAGCCTATGCTATTGGGATCTTGCAACTCTGTACCTGTTCAGATTGCTAACATAAAATAAAAAAATTAAAAAATGAAGACGACCGAAAATGATGCCGGAAACAGATGGACCTGTTTGACTTGCTCGAGTGTTCAGCTAACTTGCCTGGTGACCTTAGACCATCGGTGCAGTATTGCCTTTGTAGCTGTTCCCAGTGAGAGCACAAACTTTCGAAAAACACCGCAGCTAAGCAGGAAGGCGTGGCTGGCCTTGAGTATAGCTAATTCTGTTGGAATGGAATGGGGCTTGAGCATAAAAGTTTTCCATTGGAATGGAATAGGTTTTGAGCATGATATTTTGCTCGTTGGAATGGAATACCTTTATAGCATGAAATTTTGTCATTGGAATATAACAGGTTTTGAGTATGAAATCTTGTCATTGGGATGGAATGGAGACTGACCAAGAAAATTTGCAAGATCTGAGCACAAAAAATATCAGTTTTGACCATAAAAATGAGTGTTGGACAATGAAATTGGAATGGGTTTTGACCATGAAAATTGTTGACAATTTTGTCTGCTTTGGAATGCCATACCCAGGATACATGGATTGGGAACATAGAAAAGTATTATACATGTACTTGGTTTGGGAAATTAGGGCAAACGTGGACATTTGTTGAGTGAGGTAGGTCGTTTTCACAATATGTATCCCTAGTTATAATTATTATACATACATACAAAGTGCTGCAACAGTGTACAGAGCTAGATACAAAAGTCCTTTGATTTGTGATACATAGTAAAAAAAAAGTGGAAAAATTTCTTGTGTGACATTCATATCAAAACAATCATTATACAGTTGACACAGTTCGCTTCAATTTAACAGCCTCGATCTCACTAGCAAGAGTACCAAGTTCAATATCACGTAACACTGTAGTTAGTGTTTCCCAGGTCACGGGTTTCTTCCCCCCCCCAGTAGCCCATTCTTGGAGGATCTTTGTGTTGATTCGCTCAGGGTTTTGTCTGTACTCAAGTTCCATGTTGCGGACTCTAGTTCCACTGTGGTCATCCAGGAGGTGGAGACCGAAATTGTAGTATTTGGAGCTGATCTCTTGGGGAATGTTGATTGTTCTCCCTAACCCTTGAAACATGATGTAATTTTTCACAGTTGGGTGGTCTACAGTAACAACATAAAGAACAAGACCTTGTAAATTAGCATAAGCTACATGTTACACTGTTACATGTTGGTAAATCTCCATAACTATTGTGAAATGCCAGTACAAAAACTACAAATGGAGCTACCGTATATACTGGATGGTGGTCAGGTTGAAGTGCATGAATACATTATTATGCACATACCTTCATCCACTTCAGAGGGTACTTCCAATAGAACACGTACTTCTGCAGATGGTGTTTGCACTCCTAACCATGAAAGAACAATTGCATAAGGTTTAATTTTTGCGAGAACATTGTGTGCATTTGTGTGTGCATGTGACAGTATATAAATGTGTAGTTTAATATGAGGCTGTGATTATCCTTAGGTAGTAAATGCACATTCATTAGCACATTTCTCATTGATTAATTCCATCCTCTCCTGAACTAACATGCAAGAGATGGCCTTGCTGGCAAGAGATGAGTATATGAAGTGCATACATATATATAGCTATACAGCAACCTCAGATTGCATTGATAATTTGACTGTATATAAATTGATACTGAACCTATAGGTGAACATAGCATACTTGGGCATATAATTATAGGCACAGTAAAAGCTGCTTACTGGAACTTTATTGTACTTGAACATCAAAACTCACACATGTTCACTTGTTACCTTTCTTAGGAAGCCACAATTTGTGTTCATCTGTCAGAGGGCCAGATGTATCTGGGTTGAGTTTGCACTTCCAGTAGTCAAGCGCATCAGCTGGGAGTGCAAGGTGTGGTCGGATGTTGTTGTGTTTACACAGGAAGGCCTGCTTGGGAACCAGTTGATACTTGAGGGTTTCTGCTACTTTCTGAAGGCCTTCAACAAGTGTCTGCCAAATTGATGGGCATAAATGAACACATATATCACGTCGTGTGTTAACATAAACCTCGAAGTGAGAGAATGCGTCAATCAGTGTGAGTGATCCAGGAGCACCTTCTGGGAGCTGGAATTTGATGCAGTTTCTTGCCAAACACAATGGTTCTGAGGGATTATTTTCACAGGGAGACAGTTTCCATGGATCAGAGCTTTGTGATGACCGAAGGTATGCTACCAAGGAACAGAAAACACCATGTGGTACCCACCCACATGAGAAGTGAATGGCAAGTGGAGCTACACCAGATGCTGATGAGCTGGCTCGATATTGATCAACCTCTTCTGATTTCATTGTTCTCAGAAGGCAAGGCATGAAATATTTACCACTGCTGATAAACTGGGTTACAATCAGGCGATCATTCATGAGCTTCAGAAAATCACTTGATTGAAAGAACCTGGTGTAGTTCTTTGGAAACTGGTCAAGGAGTTTAAGAGTAATACAACCTTCATTTCTGAATGCGCTCAATTCTCCTGCTATAGGTGAGTGGGAGTCTGCTCCATGCCTGAGATGGTAGTGGTACTTGACAACCTCAGAGATTTTGTCCAGAAGAAATTGTGTATCTACGAACACAACATGTGGTAGCAAGTGCCAATAGTAGTGGATGACACCAAACTTAGCTAAATGGTCTAAGGCTGCATGCAATTCGTTTTCAGAAAGGTGGAGACTTTTACTAACTTGCAAGCACTCATCGATATGCAGTACCTTTCTACCATAGTCTTGTGCCAATTTCTGTATGAGCTGTTCAAATTTGAACCAACTGATGGGAGTCTTTCGAGGTTTCAAACTGGATGCTGCATTCCAAATCACTTCTGTTATCCTTTCAGCAACTTCATCATCTTGATGGCATGGATTCTTGGCATTAATAGGAAACACAAGCTCTTTCATCTCTTGGCCACGAAAAACCAAACGTTGGTTAAATTCTGGACAAAGGTTGCTTCGGAGTCTTTGATTCTTTTCTTCCCTGCTCTCTGAGCACTCATTTTCCTTATCTCGGTGAGTTCCTACCATCACTAATTTTGATTCCGGGTTTGTACTGCCATCATGATGGGTGCATTGAGTCTGGATTGTCTGTACACAACGCATGAACATCTCTTCATTTGTGAATGGGCATATCATGGGCTCACCAACTGGCTTGCCATTTTCAAAGTATTCAATTTTGGGATATTCACTTAGCTTCTGAGATAAATTCATGACAAACAAACACACCAATGTGTGCTGGAGAAAGCCGGGCAAAATTTCAAGGAATTCAATCTGGCCCCCACTGTCAATGAGGTATACCCAGTCAAATTTGAGATGGTTTGGTTCAGACGTGGTTGCAATGTGTCGAGCTGTTTCATTTAATGATGAATTTGTGATTTCTTTCAGTTCAAAATCAAGGTTTGTGTTTCCTTGCGGTTCAGCGTCAATATTGTGGGACGGTGGAGGCAAACAACAGTAGCAACACCTTTCCTTGTGAGAAGTACTTCTGTAGGGTAAGTCTTCAATACTAATGGATCGTGGCTTTTTAATTCCTGAACTAGCTTTTCTGTTTTTAGTCTTAGTGTAACAGCAAAGTTTAGAACTTTTTTTCAGAGAAACACCTCGTGCCACTATGCCAGCAAGTATCGCATCTAGTTCATCAGGAGTAATTTCTTTCAGGTGTCCATCTTGTGTACTTACTCGGATAGCTCTAACTGGCCTTACTGCTATGGAGGTGCTGTTTCTAGGTTCTGGAGGGTCCCTTCTCAGTAACAAGTGCTTTGTATGTGTCTTGCCTGCCCCAGCCACACCAATAAGGAGGCATACCAGTGTTTGACTTTCTACATAGCCATGTTTCAAGGCTTCCTCTAGGAGTGACTTTGACTTTCTTAGTCTGGCTGCAATTTCTGTGTACAAACATGATATTTACTATGTTATCAGTTCCTTAATAACTTTCAATACCTCAACATGTAGACATTGATGGAATATTTATACTGAATGTGAAACACTATTTTGAACCTTCGCAAATTTGTCATCAACAGCTTAGATGGCTGATTGATTGTGAAAACCTGCCACATGTACAGATTCGTCAATGCTTTGGCTATGAAGGCACTTTACAGTATTGTTAGAAAGATCCTTGTGGCAGGTGACTGGCTGCTCTAGCCAGGCAAGCTGGGTTTGATTCCTGGAAGCTGCTAGCTATTTGCTTTGCTCTCTTTTTGCCTTAAAATCTAAATTCCTACCTACACAAATGCACCATAAGCTGCAGATATTATGCCAACCCCCCTCTGTCACCCCTTTTGGGCATATGCTGTTAGTGAGCTTTAGGTTTAGCTCCATCGTCGAATGTTTTTGAAAATGCATATAACTAGCCTTGTTCACTGGCCACTGCCTGGTTTTCGTTGCTTGCAATAGGACCTTTACATGGGTGTCCACTGTCACCACTGACAATGCAAGGTGTTTAAGCTTAGTACAACACATGCGTCACTGATTTCCCCATAGTACACATTCAGTGAAGCTGCCATTTTCAAGAAAGCCCCAGCAGTTCTAGTGATAATTCACCTCACATATAACACTGTGAGGAACTGTGAGGGGTATGCTCAAGACCAATTGAAAATTCGAGGAAATGTTCCGTCCCAACTTTTGCCTCAAAGTAGTGTGCAAAATGGGACATATCAGGAAATATAAGGCATAAACAGACATTTGGTACTTCATCCAAACAAAGTGAAGAGATTTCAACACCTTAATTTTTATAAAGCACTGCAAATCACATATTCAACTCTGTATGTAGCTACAGGGAAGCTTAGCTCCATTGACATTGTATTGGGAACATTTTAAACATGAACAACACATTTTTGGAATTTCCACATGATGATGCATGCAACAGTATAGGTTCTAGTTTTTGAACAGATGCAAATACATTGGGCCACCACAGGAGAAAATTGCTTGACCTTTGACCTCTGCATTGAAGACAGTACTTAACAAATGCCTTGACTTCTTTGACAACTGGCCAAGTGGGACAAGGTAGCAGGCGCACAATGTTAGTATCATCTTGTTCTTGCTCTTTGTTCTAGTATTGCATATATGAAAAAGTTATCTCCTAGGTTAGCTGTACTTAACAGAAAGTTGTGAGGACACTTCAGCAGTAATAAATGCAAACAAATGTCCTTATATTTCCTGATATGTGGCCTATTTTCAGAAGCTTATGGTATACTATATTATTTATGAACATAATAAAATGATTTAAACACCATGCAACCAAATTAACCTTTTGCCATATTTTGCGGTCTCGTCATTATCTGTTTCACTGCATACAGCAACAGCATTGGCGTAATGACACCAAGAAGAGAAAGCACTAATCCAGCAACAGATGGTCCATTGAATCCAACAGAGTTAGAGCCTAGTATGAGTGGTGTTGAAAGAGAAAACATATATGCATCTAATTGTAGATCAAATGTATGGTGGCTAGTAACTAAATTTGAGTGCATATAGTTTGCAATGGCTCGCAGAACTGTATGGTATTTGTGATATTCTGATTTGGTTTTCCTAGTGACTAATAATCAGCATCGGTCATGTTTGGAGAACAAGCGATTATCCCCCCCCCCCCCCTCCCTCACTCCATCACTATGTATTTTCCATGAGTCAGTGTTTTTATGTTGGGGGAGGTCAATTCTGTTGTATGCACTAGGCTAAGCTGGAATAGAAGTGAAACACCTTATTTAGTATATTATGCATTTGTGAAATCTGTTGGTGCCTGCCATCACTTTAACTACTGAGTGTAGAAATTTATTTGCCAATGATGTAGCTTTTAATTACTGTCTGCACATGTAGTAATGTGTAAACACATTTCAAGATGCACAAAAATTGATTTCAAAGTTAAGGGGGGGTAAATTGAATATTTGTGGGTCAGTCTACTTTACCACTCAGCCCTTCGACTGTGGTGACAATATGCTGATCATCTGGTATGGGCATCAAGGATGACGACATTCAATGCCAGTTCTTTAAGACAGAACTCGTGTAACAAAAACCACTGAAGTTGGCATTGAGTCTGGAGCCAGCCATAATGAACACTCAAGAATTACAGCAGACAGAGTTTTTAGCTAAACACGGAACTTGAAGTGATGTAAACAAGCTTGAGCTGACTCCAGCGTAACAATTTTCAACCGTGGCCTGTTTCAGATGTGGAAAAACTCAAAAAAGTCTCAAACATTAGCACAATGTCCCTTTGAACAGACCAAGTGTTTCAGTGTGGCAAAACTGACCAAATTTTGATTGTGTGTCACAGCCACAGCCAAACAGAGTAGCTTCTACTGAGGGATGCAGAGGAGCCCACAATATGATGCAAACCGTTGTTTGCATACTTTTTGGCATGCCATCCCTAAATCTTTTGATCATTTTAAATGGGTTCTTTTAGTCTTGTAGTGGGTTATATAACAAACTAGGTAAACTTTATTAGATGTATTTGTTTTTTGAAGAGTAATCCAGTGTAGTAGTCTAGTGAAGTGGATGATTGAACACATCCATAAAGCCACATATTTTCTTCCTAAGTGCAAGGCTACTCCTTGTACAGTGTAGCAAGCTGTATGCTAGAAGCCTTCAGCTAATGTCGAGTGTAACAACAATATTATTATTATTATATATAACACACCAATAGATAGGTGTAGTAAGAGAAATGCATGTAACTAAAGAGAGTCCAGAGAAAGAGCTAGTTACAAAATCAAGTCCCAGAACTGAAATTCTCTAAGACAATTGGAACCATGTAACCTGACATCGGCCTTTGCAGTTGCGTAGTAATACAGACAGTCAAAAGACAGCTTCGAAGTGTAATAACATTCCACAAATACAGCAGATGACGGTTCCTTACAGCCAGTAAGTTTAACCTTGACCTCTTTCCTAGGCATTATCACTGTAGCTTCATCGCCTCCTTCACTGCATCAGCAGCTTCCATGCTATCACACCTGACAAAGTCTTCAAAATGTTTAGTTACTCCAGTTACACTATTAGGAATCTGAAGTAGCAGTTGAGTCCTAGAACCGTTATATCCTATAGATTGACACAAGTATGATCATTACTGGCCACAGCAGTTTACTTGGATCACCTCAACTTTATTGACTCGACTCCTAGTTGGCAACAGGACTACCTCTTGAAGATCCATCACTGCTGCTGCTGAAGGGTATTTGGATATGCTGGTATCTTGGGGTGCGGTTTCACTTGTATATACTAAAGGATAGCTGTAACACCAACAGCATTACTAACAGTTAATCTGAAACTTACGTGTCTCATGTTCAAAGAATGAAAATCCAAGTAAAGCCACTCCTAACATCAAAAATATTCCAAGCATGCATCCAAGAGCAATAGTAGATTTAGCACCTGGTGATAAGAGAAGTAAAAATAGTCACCAGCACGTCACATATGGAGTCACTATATTGACAGTAGTGGGGCCACCATGTGGGAAGAAACTCGGAAACATAGATACTACAGTAACAGCAACGTAAAGAGTGTGCCCCCCCCCCCCCCCCCAAAAAAAAAGCTGCATACTATGGGCTTGCAAGTGAAACAGTACCTGCATGAATCAAATGGAGACATATAGCTTAGCTAAATTAACAAGCTTGTGCATATCTAAAGCACTTTACATAGCTATTGCAAAAGTTCAGTGAGTAACGAAAATTTGCACCAGCGAAAATTTCCCGCTATACGGTATTCAAATTTGGCACACATAAGCAGCACATCAAGTGCTGGGCTATTATACTATATATAGATCAAAGAGGCATGTGATTTTCTATGCATTACAGAGCAAAAAAGTGGAGATTTGCTATAGAAGCACTTTCCCAGGCTTGTAGATAAATGAGTTCATGGGCTGAAATTGCTTTCGCAGGTCACATATTTTAACATGTGAAGTTCTGTTTCTTGCATCTGAGGAGTATGTACAATTACTTCAAAAATCACCAGTTGCTAAAAGTATAACCTCATTAATCAACACAACACTACAGAAAAAGGTTTTTTGGTTCCACCCAGCAAACAAGCTACTTATTGTCAACTCCAGCTGTACATGAACAATCAAAATATAACTCCCTGGAAAAATGCAGGTAGATGTTATGCTGCTTCCAAGTCACTTAATGTGTAGGAGGCAGTACCAGGTTGCATCAGCTGTATTAAAGTGACCGGCAGATGAGGACTGGTATCTCATGCAAGCTTACCATCATGCACTCCCATGTGATGAGCCACTGCTGCAATCAAGACTGTCACAATCTGCGGTGATGCAACTGTACTGAAAATGAGCAACACACCTCCAGTGATACTTTCTGCACTCAGTCCTGTGGAGTCATCTGTCGTAATAGAAATTGTCATGCGTAACCATATATTTGGGTATGTACACAGATATATACAACACAATCCCACTCTACATGTAGTCTGATCCGGTCTGTTTACAAATGCGTTATGCATTACAGTGGAACCTTGCTTAATGGACATTCTCTATAGCGGACACCTCATTATACAGGACAAAATGTTGCGGTCCGGATTGACTTTGCAATATGCGTAATACTTTACAGCTCTCCGTAATGCGGACATCTCGCTATTCTGTAAAGCGGACAGACTTTGCAGTCCCGCTAGTACCTGGACTGTACAAAATTCACTCGATAATGCGGATGCTGGCAGGCCTCTCGCACAAGATTGTCTGGCACCGCTGATTGATGGTCGACATCCCGTTCACTCGTCGCCAAATACAACGTTCATGCACTTTCAGACTACCAGGCTATTTGGGAGACTTGAGGATACTATCTCCTTATGTAATAGACACACTATATATATACAGAAACGTTTAGAATACGAAATGTACAAAACAAATAACGCAACCACAGAAATGCAACCACATACATACATCTCGAGTCACTACACTGTGGAATGCTGGATTTATGTGTAATTAAAGCAGGAGTAGATTGGGAGGTAGCATCGTCTTTTTTAGTTGCTCTTTCTTTTTTGGATCTAAGGTGTACTAAATTCCTGTTTTTACATCAACTCAAAAGTGCAGGACTTCTTCTGCCCAGCCTGTCAGATTGAATGCAGCCCATACTATAGACAAGCATTCAAGTCACTATTTTCTTTCCACTTGGGGTGTGGTTAGCCTCGTTTAAAAGATTCCAAAATTTTTTTAAAAGTGCTGGGGAAGGCTACGCCTGTGTAATAATATATCTTTAAAACCAATGAAATTCGCACCTTTAATTGTGTTAAATGGAACACACATACTAACCACTTTGTGTAGCCAGCACACTTCCAGCCACAACAGTCAGTAGTAGTACTACCATTCCAATGACAACCGGTTGAATATAAGCACAAGAATAAGCCACTAGTGGAAGCATGTTGGCGCGCCCAATATCTGATGTGAAGGGATGGCAGATAGAAGAAACATGCACTAGCTCACATGACATTATGAATAGTCAAGTCTTAACATAATGTTTATGAGGAACCAGCATAATATCATCGTACACATTAATTAATGAAGTGGGAATAAGCCAATACTGTAAGACTGGGTCTCAAAGATCAAATGTTTCCCACACATGCCCGACCAACGAAGTATCTTCAAATTGCATCAATATTTGCTTAGAGGAGATACACATGCTAACCTTTGCTCCGGAGATACTGGATCAGATAAAAAGTCAGAGGAATTGCAGCAAAAGAAATAACCCAAGAAGTGGCTGCAATCATAATCAATCCGTATGTTACAGCACTCGATCCAACAGTAGAGTTAGAACCTAACATGTGTGTGGTAAAATATATGATATGTACGGATCAATTTGGTTCTCAGTCCACATATATTTTCATTAGGAGCTCACACTTTTCCTAGATAATTGTAATACCAGTTTTTGCCGAGTGTCACTGAGTGTTGCTATTTGGCATTCATGGTATAGCAAAGGATTTTTCGTTTGTTTTGAAACTGTATGTAACATTAATGACAGATTCCTCAAGGATTGTAGCAATCTCATGAGGAGAATGAATTAATGAAATGAACTGTAAGGCTTGTGAATAATGTTCTTTCTTACAAAATCAAGCTTTCAGGAAATGAATGCATGCAATGGAACACATCCAGTCAAAAGCAACAACTTGGTGCAGGATGACCATCACCTATAAGGAGGGATCACTGCAAAAACAAGTTGGTTGTTTTAACTACAGAGTGGTTACCATGGTTGCAGACAAGCTGAAGAGACAGTGGTTATAAGAGGTTCACTTTTGGTACTGGAGACTAGTTGCATAAGGGAACCTGAGAGTTAGCTGCCCAGTTCATCTTACAACCACAGTAGACTGACAACCCTCAGAACATCTGTGAAGGAGTCATTACAAATGCAGTAAGGAACTTTCATGCTCTTAATGTAAACAGATGAGGGAAGCACAGATGTTCTGAGGGTTTTCAGTGTATCGTTGTGGTAAGATGAACTGGGCAGCCGTCCCTTGGGTTCCCTTTTTGCAATTGGTCTCTAATACCAAAAGCGAACCTCTCATAACCACTGTCTCTTCAGCTTGGCTGCAACCAGGGTAACCACTGTGGTTAAAACAACCAGCTTGTTTTTGCCATGAACACACAGCATAATATGAGTAGCTACCAATTTCATTCCTATACAAATATCAATGGCTTCTATAATACAGATTTCTAGTGCTGTTCTTGAGCTTCAACAGTAAATTTCAGAACACCACCACACTGTTTATCGTGACTTGCAGAAATGACACACTAGGCCTGAGGCTGAAACTTAAGTGCAGTAAATAACATTGCATAATCACATCATTCAATCCCTCCCAAACATGCGCACATGTCTAATTTCCAGGCTGTCCTGGTATACACATATTCAGTTTTTAGCATACAAAATTAGTGCTAACTTCCACAAAATCTATTCCATTACATTAATTTCTGCAAGGTGGGTAATAGCTTGCATGAAAGATGCATGCCACAATCCGTTGAAATGATGAGGAAAGCATGTATTAGTAAACACTCACGTTGTCCATTCTAGCTACAGACATTAATGATGTAATCTTTCTTTTGAAAGCTCACCAATTACCTCTAGTCTCGTCCCCAGACCCCACTATCTCATGAGGAGAAACGGTCGGTGAACCAAGTCGAATTTCTTGGGCTAGCGCACACTTTTGCGACAATGTAACCTAGCAACGATCAAAACATTTTGCGGCCAACCTGTTCAAAAAAGGTACGAATACTCGAATGGAGATGAACAAATTTTACTGTTGTAAGTCAAGTGCTACGTAATAATTACCGATCTCGCAATCACATTGGTGATTACCACTTTTGGGTAATAAGCCCAAGAAATTCGACTTCGTTCACCAGACCGTTTCTCGCCAGGAGGTGCACGCGGGCGGGGTACGAGACTAAATTATCTCACTGACACAATGCAGATTTGTCCACCAATTTCCCCCAAAATAAAATGCAGACTTGCCATCATTAAAAGGGATAATTAGTTCTGACTTCGAAACCATCGCACCTACAACAGAGTTAATTGTAGCAAATAATGACAACTGACCATCATAGCATCACAGTGTACTAAAGCTGTTAGTAGTTACTTTATTTAGTCTAGCTATAAGTTGGCAGCTGAATGCAACGACTTACCTGTGTGGTGTTCATTAACCTTGCCCACTACTACGGGAAGAGACCGTGCCAGCTAGCCTCGTTCCCAGGCCCGCGCCCAGCTTCCCGTCGCTTGCAGTACGGTTAAGCGGGAGAGGGCCTGGTACATTTTCTCACGTGAGTGACGTCACGGACAGGGCAAATTATGCGAACGTGGGGCACCATGTAAACCACTTCGCCCGCACGCACGCACTGGAGCACGACTATTCCGAGTCGAAAGATAGCAGCCCACTTTATGTCGCTATTCACGAGACAGTCAGGAGGACAGAGAGTTTTACCAAGCCAAAACAGTGAAGACACACACCAGCAATCAGTGAGCAATTTAGTCGTGCTCGCCCACGTTCAATTAAAGTCTTTCTACCGCCTTTCTACCCGTGACGTCACTGCAAGCGACGGGAAGCTGGGCGCGGGCCTGGGAACGAGGCTACGTGCCAGCCGCGCGCGTGGTTAACTCGCAATTTCGCTTGTGCACTAGTCTCGTTCCCAGACCAATGATCGTGGTATTTGGCCTGGGACCGACACTAAATGTGCGCATGCGTACAAAATCAGAAAATGACGTCCTTCGCAACGGACACGCCCACCTCCCCCCCACCCGCGGCCCGGTATCCCACCCCTAGAATGTTACTGCTCTCACATTACTTTTTAGGCCGTTTTGAAGCCGTTGATGCTAAGTCCTAACGATTCGGTTGCAGCAGTTACGCTTGAGAATGAGGCATTACTGTATGCGTTCTTTATTGTCTTCGCCGCCGTAATGGCACGCGCGTATTCACGACCTATTGTGAGCGTAGTTTCCCAAAACTTACGTTTCGACGGGGACTTTCTTCAGGCGACAAAGCGTGCTTGCCTCTAGCCCCAACAGAAATCTTGTGGATGACAGCTGTCATCCGAGCTCCCTGTTAGCGTAGCTACTCTTGGAGCAAGAATTGAACAACCCGCCGAAGTTCATACGGCATTTTTGCGCGGGTTGGTTGGCCGAATATTGGTCCGGCGGCCGCCGGTCCTGCTCCTGTTGTGAAGTTATACGGATTTTGCTTAAGTATTGCATATATTGCGCGTCGATCCCTACATAGAGAGTCTACCGACTCTCACCCAGGCTTCTCTTGTCATGAAAATTATTATCTAACTAGAGAATGCAAGGCATTGTGGGACGAGCCTGAGCGAGCGGTTGTCGTAGTAATTTGTAATTGTTTTTCACTTAACTCGTAAATCAGGAAGAGACTAGAGCAAGAAGAACAGAAAACAAGAGAAGCAGCTCTGAAAGAGACAAGGGAGAGGGCCAGGGTGGAAGAGACAAGCTGTTCGTGCTAAGTGTGAGAAACAGCACAAAGAAGAATTCCAGCACTTCCTACACTACAAGAAGAAACAAAGGAGATGGCGACCAGATTGTCCTGTTCCTCTTCATGAACGCTGGTCGTTTGCTCTGCCAGAAACTGTACTTTATCTTTGTTTATATATTACACAGAGTACGCTGTGGACTATGGGCAGAGATAAATGTAGAAGACCAGGTGAAGCAGCATGAGAGTACCATCACCAAGAAAGAGTATCATCTTCAACAGATTATTGAAGAGAGACTATTACAGACTTGAGAAAAATACCGTCAAGTACGTTCCAGCCTCTGCTCTCTTTGTTCAGGTGTTTCCTCTGCTCTAGATGTAAGTCGACTTTGTCTTGTTGCCTACGTCGTGCCACCCTCTGCTCTCTTTGCTCGGGCGTTTCCTCCGCTCTAGCTCTACCTCGACGTTCTCTCTGTTGCTCCCTACGCCGTGCTAGCCCCTGCTCCTCTCTTATTTGTTGCTCATCCATTGTTTCTTTGGTGTTAAATACATGTACGAACCACGTTCAAAGTTCATCGGTACACGTGTCCTGATGCGCATGTGCATCATGCATGATGGTTACACATAAAAGCTTCAGGCTTCAAGCACGCACGATCACAAGGTCAAAATCACTGTACTACTCGCTACTGTGGGGCTCGCTCAGGGTCGTCCCAATAATGAACAGAACACTGCTTTTAGGTCTATATACTCATGGCCTGGTTGCATCTCCGAAGGTGACATTGAAGTGATTGACATCATACAAGCACAACCTCAGACTGAGCCCAGGCACTAACGCCCGCCGCGGCAGCACTGCCTCACGCTAAAGCATTCGGCAAGCTTCATCATTTCTCGGAACGGCTAGAAAAGGACATTTCTTCGTCTACTGCGAATCCAGTGCGAGTTACAGCGTGAGAAAATACAATCTGAGCTTTGTCAACTGTCCACAAATACGTACTAGACGCAGCCAAATAGCAGTTCGAACAAAACTAAACTGTAGGTAGTTGTGGCAGAAGCATGCGAGCGGATCAGACATGCCATGAAATACAGGGCCGCCGATATGGCCAGAGTTGTGCTTACGAATGCGCAAGCTATAGGAGGGTCAGGGAGCATACACCTCTAGAAAAATCTAAATCCACTGAGATTGATTCTTCGGACATACTTGGGCCGAAGTAATACAATCTACGGAAGCAAAGGAGCGGTTAGTTTTTTGATAGATTTCCAGCAGTTAGGAACCGTTGTCATCACGTCTCGGCGAATGATCCGACTTATGGCCGTGTTTCGACCTTTTTTGTTGCTGATTCACGTTTTTGTACAACAAAACGGAAGGGCCTGAGTTGCGGAGCTGCGCCTAGTGAGTTTAGCGCATCTATCCTTGAGACCGCGAGACGTACATCGATTTCGTGAGGGTTGACATGTCTGGCTCGGCGGGTACGAGAAATTAACCTAGTTTACCCCGCCTAAAGCTAGGTAAGCGGATCCCCAAAAAGCTTGCGGGTAGTGGTTAAGAAATTAATAACCCCACAAATAGTGACCTTAGGTTGTAACAACCAGTTTCGTCTGCGTGGTTACACTGAGTTGGTAAATTTCTATATAAAGCATGCGTCGCCTCAATAATGCACGAAATGGTGTAAGTGTAAACCCTATGCATCAACAATCAATGGGCACATCTCCCCTAAAAAATAGATGCTATGCAAAGTCACACAGTGCGCAGGACATGTTTCAGCATACAAGCTTAGCTACATTGGAACCTGTTTTCAGACTGCGTCCTTACCATTCGCCATGTCCTCCAGTGCCTCCATGTTCGACGCTCGCAAGCAACTAGTGCGCAAAACAGTGCAAAAAGTAGCTAGCTGACAAGAACTAGTTGACAGAAACTTGAAATTTAATGTTCTGTACTGTGACAAGAGCTGAATTTATAGATCTACATGCGACACGCCCACTGCGCCCCGCTTATAGACCCTGTGCCTAAGCAATGGGCGTAGTTACAAGTGCAGTGACGTCACGGGTGTGGCGTCAGTATTCTGATGGCGCAATGTAGGGCAAAAAATGGCTCTGTGAACGACAAGTTTATACAGCGACGAGGTTGTGAGCTCGCTGCTGAACGTTACCATGAGTCGCATCTAAAATCGCTGTAGTGTGACATACATCGCTATTAGCTTTATCACATACGTGAGCCACTAAGCGATCCAGTTGTCAGTATTGCTGGTAGGAGCCAACAAGGGGTCTACGTGTACATTACTGCTATACTACTGCCCTAAAAAATGGCGGTGAGTATGCGGCAAATCGTATTCCGCTTTTGTCCTGAATTCCTGCCTAGCGGCGCCGCCGCACAGGTGGAATTGACCAGGAGACAGTCGTGCGTTGGACTCTCAATCTCCCGGGCCAAGTTCTGTCGTGGAAAACCCCGGTGGTTTGACCTGTGGCTGTTACTTGCTGCGTGTGATATTGAACTATGCCCCGGCCCATGGCATAGTCAGTCCTCTTGTGTTGTTTGCTGTAAGCCAGTTGTTAGTGAAGGCATCTGGTGCACTCAGGGCAGTTAGGCCACTCCAAATGAGACTATAGTTTCCCGTCCTCCGCCCGCCCCCTCTGGAGACTACCGCGCCATTTGGCCATTATGGCCATTATTATTCTAAATACCCGAAATATTTCAAAATTATCTGCAGTGCCGTGTCCGGTCATCCAACGTGCAACTTACTGCTAGTGCGTAGTACAGTAGCAAACGTACTAGACTCGTGTAAAAGCAGACATAGTACCAACGTCGCCCGATTCAGTGGAACGCTAATAGTATGAATGTGTTCGACAGCTCCAGGATGCGGACATTCTGACGCAGACTCGCAGTTCATCCGGACATTGTTTCTCGCGCGAATTTAATTCGTGCTTATAATGAGATTCATAGTAATGGTTAACGGTAATGGACCGCCCGCCCGCATGTAAAATGAAAAAAAGTCAGGACGGGAAACTAAAGTCTCATTTGGAGTGGCCTTAAGGACCGTGGGAACTTTTATGCCCGCGCACGCCGCTTATCAAAACTGTCATGAGATTATTCACAGCTGCAAGTAATTATTCACAGTTGTGGTTATGTTAGCAGTGATATGATAGTCACGAGAAAGGAATACAACTTCTTTTAGGGTTTCTAGATTGTAGCTTAGTATATAGGCCTCCATTAGCCATGGTATAAGCATTCAAACTGGCAAACAGCATAACAGTAAGTGATGAAGATGTTGAAGGATTAGTCATTGATTGAATATGCATTCTTTCTCGTAATTCCGTCAATTCTACCTGTCCTGTATTCGGCCACATCTTGAGTACGCATGTTCAGTTTGGGATCCCTACCTTACAAAAGAAAGATCTCTTCTGGAGGATGTGCAAAAGTTTGCCTGCAAAGTCTGCTCTAAAAACTGGCACATGGACTATGAGAGCATGTTGACACACTTGAACATCCCGTCATTACAACAGAGGAGGCTGCAACTAAACTTAAAGGCCAATATGATGCATCAGTTTGTGCATGGAACTAGCTACATCCCAGATGGTACACTTCGTCCTCATCCCCCCACAAGATATGACACTCGAACCTGTTCTTATTTTTCTGTACCCTTTGCTAGAACAAATGCCTACTACCACTCCTTTTTTCCACACGTCTCGTTTCTGGAATAGTCTCCCACCTTATGTAGTTGAAGTACCTAGTAATTTAGCATTTAAGATACTTATAGAATCCTATGTATAGGTATAGGTTCATGTACCATATTAGCTCAGCTATCTCATGGACCACTGCTGTATGCAGAAATTCTATTAAAAAAATGTATAAACTGGACAGTTAATCTACAGTAAAGGTCATGGTTTCAGTTCTATAGCATCACTCTGGGGCTCTTTCAACACCAGTGAGACTGAATGCAACTTCAACACCTATTCCAGACAGTAACAAGAGCATCATATGACAGCTTGACTGGCTGTGATTTATATATGTACTAAATAATATGACAAAACTCCAGCTACTGCACAATCTACTACACAAAGGCTCCATGCAATCTTAGAATAATCGCTGTTTAACAGGTGATGCTGAAAACCCCGACACCCACTAGTAAGTCTAACAGCTATAAAGCTCATGAGTTGCTTTGCATGCGCAATTCACCGACTCTGTCAGGCTACAGAGACTCGCTCCACCCCATTCATGCGCGAATCATGTGACAAGAATGTAATTATGCCTCTTCGCGGTGAAATGGCCGGCTGGTACAAGACAAAAGCGGAAGCAAGCCCAGCCGGAATTTTTCCACCTGTCGGATGTAGGCTTTGTCAAAGGTGAGATACTTGTCCTGTTGACTTGTACTTGTATTCGAGTTGGCAAGAGTCACCCACCTAACGTCACCGAGATATCGTCACTAATAGCGACCGGATGTAGCTGTTTTTGACAGGAAGTTAGGGCTTTACGACCGTTGCACAAGTCAAACTCGTTCGCCAAGAGTACCAATCCCGAGTACCTTACCATGACGATGAGAAGGTCAGCACTCATCCGCGGGAAAAATTCCGGATTTAAGCGCTTTTATTGCTGAACCAGGGCGGGGCTAATTATCTTGTTGTGTAATGTGCGATGGTAAACAACTTTAATTATGAATATAAGCAAAAGTTAGTGATTCACATCCAAGTTACAAAAGCAGTTGAAATCCTGCATCATTTTCGCTGTTTTCATGTGGACCCAGTCATTAACTCCCCTGAGCAATGCTTGCCACAAATGGTGTCATCCTAAGTGTGCCTGGGTCGGTGATGAGGAATATTAAGACTAGAAAAATTCTCCAGGTGACTGTTTTTGTCCAGCTTGTTGCCTTCCCAGTTTTACAAGTTCCTTGAAAATCCTCTACACTAATTGCAGAACTCTTTTCCCCAAGCTCAATTCCCTGCGTGCAGCTGCAGCCACAGACTCTCCTGCTGTGATAGCCCTGAGTTGTGGCTAGACAAGGATATTGGAAGTGCAGAAATAGCAATTCCAGGATATCAGTCTGTTCGTCGAGACCGGGACATGGCGGCGGCATTATACTTTATGTTAAGGACAACATTTCTATTTCTATGCCTCAATACCATGATACTCTCGAGCTACTCTCAATTGAAATCAGCCTTCACCATCGTAAACTCCTACTAATTCTATACTATCGTCCACCCTCCACCACTGCCGAAGACTTGTCCCTTCTGGAGTTGTATCTTGAGACCATCCCTCCAACTCCACTCTGTTCAGCTAGCCTTCTAGGTGACGTGACTTCAACATCAACCTCCTCTCACCTAAACATACCTCACACCAACTTTCCTGTCTCACCTCCAAGATGAACTTCACTCAGGTTGTTCAGCAACCCACCAGAAACTTCAACAATTCCAGCTCTCTTATTGATCATGCCTACCTAAATGACCCTGAATTTCTTGAATATTACCCCTTCGCTTGACACAACTGTATCCTTGTATGCATAAAACGTCCTCCTTGTTCCGTGAACCCCAAACGACGTACCATTTGGGGATACAACCACGCAGACTTTGATACAGCCAACAGTCTCCTGTCCCAAATTCCGTCTGAACCTCTACAACCCGGTGGCATTGACTCTTCCTGGACCCATGGAAGGAAACGTTTTTATTCATAATGTCTCGGTGCATTCCAAACAAAGTTGCTTCAATCAAGAATGAGCCACGCTGGCTCACCAGAAAGATAAAATTTCTCATCAAAAAGAGCTCTAGATTGTTTCAACAAGTGAAAAGAGGTCTAGATTGCTTGTGTGTGGAAGAAATACCAATCCACCAGGAATAAGATTGTCTCTGCAGTCAGATCAGCTAAAGCCACATACCTGAGAAACCTAACAAAATCAGTTGAATGCTCCTAGAGACTCTTGGTCCCACTATCACTCAGTCAAATGCTTACCATCTCGCATACCAGCTATCTTGCATACCAGCTATCTTGCATAATGGCTCTGTTTCATCCACAACCACTCCCTCCAAAGCCAACATGTTAAATATTTCTGTTCTTTTCAGCATCCAAAACTGACACATTGACACATTCAGTTTCTCATAGATCTTCCTTTTTTGTATCTGTTGTTTCTTTGTGGAATTCTCTACTCCCAACTATCCCATTCACATCTTCAGCTATATTTAAATCTCATATTGTTTTGTTATATGTATTAACTCTGTATCTTTTCATTCGCTTATTTTGTGCATTGTTTTCTTCCCTTTTTTTTCTTTCAGTTTTTGCCTTTATTTTTTGGGAAGCCTTCGAGCTAGCACCTGTTCTGCTACTTTGGCAACCCATATACCTGACTTTCTGTCATGCATTAAAATTTGGATAAAGAAAAAAAAATTCATGAACAACACCTCCACCATCACTATAGTGTCATCCTCCACCATCTACTTTTGAAACTCATGGGCTAGTCTCTTCCACTACTATCTACTCCCTTCCCTCCACCACCAAGGTGTTGTCAGAGACTAGCCCATAGTCCTGCAGAACCTTGTGTGTGTCTAGCAGCAGCTGCCTTGGCAGTTGAGTGACAATGCTGGAGAGTAATGGAGAGACTCATCAAGGAGTAGAGAGCCAACCTGTGGGGAAGGAGGAAAAGGGGCTAAGCCACTATTCATGATGCCACACTTAACCAGGGAAGAGGAGGAGTAGAAGGTAAAAGGGGAGGGAATAAGGATATTTCAGGAAAAGTGTAGACTTGCATAAATACTAGTAAGATGCTGAATCATCCTGGGGTGAGCCTGAGCGAGTAGCAAATTGCATTTGGAATGCTACACTGCACGTGAGAGTCTGGCCCGCGAGACTACTCACGCTCGTTCTCACGGCTTAGCTGGGAACGAGGCTAATTATAACTAGCACCAGTAAGCCAGCAAAGAGTCACTAGTAGTGTTATTTGGATATGTGCAAGGCTGCCTGAATACAAAAGGGTGTGGGCAGGAACCAGGTAACATGACAATACTGCACTTCATACTGTGAATATTATTATTGTGTTAGGACCAAGAAAAACAGTTCAGCAAGGTAAACTTTAAAGGAGTTAGAATGAGGTGATAATGAGGTGTAACATTGCAAGGGCGTAGGCAATGTTTCACAAAATGATTCATCAAAGAACTTGCTGTAAATGTAACATATTTAGGAATGTGAGTCAATGCATGCAATAACAGTTGCTGAAGCAGTAATGTTGTTCAGGTGTCTGTTCCATGCTCTTGTGCATAACAAACACCATTACGATTTTGCAATGCAGTCTCACTAGTGTGGGGCTTGCTCAGGCTCACCGCAATGATTCTTGCCTTGACCAGACCATCTACATCTATAGGTCTGCAGATTTGTTAATGCTGGATTTGCGAGACCACAGATACACCTCAGAAGGGGTGCACTGGAAAAAACTAGAGGTTAATTTAACCCAAAATGGGTTACCTCAGTTGCAGGCTCTATACCACCTCCCACTTTTACCACAGTGTAGGGTTACAGTGTTTGTGTACTCAAAGTTCCAATATGGCATGAATACTTGCATAAAAGCACATAAATACTGCCCAAAGGTTAGCCAATAGTGCATGAATATTTTTCAGAGTCAATCCAATAATACATGAATATAGTGAGAGTTCCACCCCCTTTTGGCACAAACATGCAATCACAGAATGAATTTCATTTGCAACCCAATTCATTGTTTGCTAGAAACCTCCACTGGACAAGGGGTGTAACCCTAAACCATGGCAAAAGGAGGTGAGCCACTGCCTGGACCTAGATGAATCCAGACTGCAACTGAGATGACCTTTTCTGGGTTAAATCAACCTCCAATTTTTTTACAGTGTGGTGTTTCTGGAGGCAAGCCTGACAAAGAAGTCCGGACAGTGCAAGCCCAGAGCTTTCCATTTCTTCTTCCCAGTTTCCCTAGCAATGCAAGTCTTTGCCTGCAACAGACACTGCAGGTATAAGAACGGAGAACGGAGTCCTTCCGCATTGGAGAAGGCAAGGGACAGAATAGACTGTTTCTGGCAGTAGTTAGGCCACACAAACCAGTGTGCTCGTCCATCCTAGCCAGATGGCTCAAGTCTTTGTTAGACAAGGCAGGTATTGATACTGGTATATTCAAGGCACACTCCACTTGCAGTGCCACAGCATCAGCAGCAGCTAATGCAGGTACATATATTACAACCACTGACAATCTGAAGGCTGTTGATTGGAGTAGTGAATCAATGTTCACCAAGTTCTATTACGAGTCACTCAGGTTATGTGAAGAAGGTGAAGTTTAACCTATCAACATCCCGCCCTTACCCGCCCTGATTTGTTGCCAAGACAGAGTCTCATTAGCCAAGGGAATTGATAGCAGAGGGGGAAGATGGTGTTTCTCAAAAGCAAGTTGTTCCATGCTCACTAGCAGAAAGACCAAAGTTTCCAAAGTGTCAGGAGTGGCTGGAGGCTGTTTAGACAGTGACACTAGGCAAACCCTGCCATTAGCTGTCACAAAAAGGCATTGATGACATTGTTTGACATCATGAGGAAGTGACAATGACATTAAATGAAAAAATGCAATTTGCTACTAAGAAGCTGTCAAAATTAGAATTTGGGGCCAATACCATAGTTGATAATATTATGTTCCATGTCACCTTCTTCATATAATCCAGAATAGCTGGTACCCACTTAGTCTCGTACCCAGACACTCCTTTCAGCCCTCCAAGAGGAAAGGGGGATGGTGAATATAATGTAATGTTTTTTTTACCTCCACAGAATTTCAGCGGCACAATCTGATTGGCTGATTTGGCAATTATCTCACCTGTACTAGGCTTCCTTACCACAAACCACTTAGCTTTATTCATTGCACTATTACAGACCTACTTAGCACACCTCCAATTTACTGAAGCCCTGCAAGTGACTTCAAAGGCTCACCTTTATGCTTACCTTTAAGCGGAATCCATAGCAACAGCTATATAGCCCATGGTATGAGGATGTACCAGACCTCTTGGGAGGGGGATCTGGGTTGAGACTAGTGCCTTCTGTGTGGGCTGAGATATTCTGTAATTATGTCATGGAGAAGAAAAGATACCAGGTGCTAGTTGGGGCAAGCCTGAGCGAGCCCCACACTAGTGGGACTGCATTGCAAACACGCGTGTGTATGTCTGTCTGTTTGCTTGTGGCCATATACCACAAGTATTTTACAAAGCTTTGAACGTCCTCGTATACTCAGAAGGTGAAGGCTATAGTCAGAGTGCAGCGTCGGTGACCTGAAGTGAAGATGACTGAAGTTGAAGCATGCATGGCAACTTACTTGTGGTTTGTACAGCTACGGACCTTCAACAGTAGGCTGCTCACAACGGTGTAAATTATGGACGGTAGTTGAGGTTGCTTCGGGTAAGGGTTGTGCATAAACGGCAATCATATATGCCAGAGGCTCAGCTCATGACTTGAACGTGAAGCTTAGTCCATGCATGTGTAGCTACAATAGCCGCCCTAGCTGGAAAAACGACTGGCATAATTATGCATGTGATACCTAGCTATCTCTGATGAGGACTTAGCTAGCTACTTGTGATGGTAGATAGTGCTGTGTGCCATGAAAAGTTGCAAATCAGCGTGTGCTGCTTGCTCAGGCTTGCCCCATGATGATAAATCATCTGACTAGTTATAATTAGCCTCATTCCCAGGCTCCTGCACACCAGAATCATGAAGGTGGGGAGAGCCTGGTAAGTCAGCAAAGAGTCAGTAATAGTGTTCTCTGTATATGTGCAAGGCTACAAAGGGCATGGGCAGGAACCAGAACTGTTAACATAACAATACTGCGTTTCACGCTGTGAATAATGTGTTTAGGACCACCCAAAAGAAATAGCTTAGGCAGGTAAACTTTGAAGGTGTTAGAATGAGGTGATAATGAGGTGTGACATTGCAAGGGGGTGTCACAAAAATGGTAATCAAAGAACACACAGTTACATTTAGGAATGTGAGTCAAGGCAATAACAGTTGCTGAAGTACATGTATTAACTGTTGCCGATGTACTATCAAAATGTTGTTCAGTTGTGTGTTCCATGCTCTTGTGTATAACACTGTATACATTATCCAGCATTGTGGCTGTTGGTAAAGTGACAACTGAGCTCAGTTATACAATAAATTACCTTGTAACCATGGCAACTACCACTTGGTCATCATGCAAATACTCATGGCTATTTTGTCACTAGTACTCTAGCAATGACCTTTGACCCAAACTTTCCTGGGGTGGGGGGTATACTTGTCAAATAAAAGGGAATTTTTAAGATCTACAAGTGATGCGAATTGTAGGTCATAAAGTTGATTGCATGTGCTCAAAGTTATGGTTGATTAAGTACCAAGGGGGAAGTCAAAGTTTTGACCAAAAAATCAACTTTTTGGCTGGCTCTAACTCTGAAGCCACACAACATATGACACTGAAACTGACTATGGGTGAATGGCTCGACAGACACTATGTAAGAACCAAGTTTCGTCCAAATCCGTGAGGGTCAAGTTTTTTTGACAAGGAATGACGCAAAAGGCAATCACTTGTGTTCTTAGCTGGCACTGCCATCCAGTTACATTCGTCTGCCTCTGCAAAGGTACACTCACTGGCAGGCTTTTACTGGAGTTAGAACGAATAGATAGTAGAAGTAGTGCTGGATTGAAGCATGACATTTAAATGAGTAAAATCACCTATGTAAGAACTTGGGGGATAAAGAGAAGAGAGAGCATTTGCTCAAAAGGAGTGCATTTGTTCAAAAGGGGCACATTATCGGAAGCTTACAGTATACGGTAGCAATCAAGTTAGGTCTTAGATCTCTGTTCATAGCAGAAATCTATTCATAACATTCTAGTTGGCCATTCCACTGACCTCATGGATCTTCCTTACTCTCTGTCTTGCCTCCTCCCTCCTCCTCTCCAACTCTGGATGAGGACCTACATAAATGGATTATTACATGATAGTCAGAGGCTTGGGAACTTCAGCTAATGAAATCCACACACTCCACAGTAGATCAACTTTCGACAAAACTACTGGCCACCATTAGTTTTACCTACAGCTACCTAAGGAGATGAGCCTAAGCCTCAGGCCTCCAACCCAGTACTATTGGCAACAAAATTTGGGGCTGAAGCCTGGGTATGAAAGGTAGGAATGGCCGTAAAAATAAGGCTATTGGAGGCACAACAGCATGGTCAAAAAAGACACAAGAAGATGGTCAAATAAGACTACACGTTCAAGCAGACTATTCGTGCAAGCCAGACCCTCCCAACCCACATGACGTTAGTGACAGAATGTTATCATCTACAATATATAGCCCTAACCCAATCCTAACCACACCCTAACTCATATAAATTAGTGTATAGCTTATGGATGGTTACATTCTGTTACTAATAGATAGTGCGAATCCCAAACAACACTGAAAAGTTGGTTGGAGACAGTATAAATAAGGGGTAGCAATCAACTTTCAGTGACCCATGCCCTGTATGAAACCTTGCAAGGGAGACAAGAAAAACTATAAGTGACTAAAATCAATAAATCAATACTAAAGAGACATTGCGACCATTTCCTCCTTTGAACCAAAGAAATAGAAGTCACTGCTCCAATCCAACTGTTTACGGTGTGTACAACGGTTCTGTTAACACAACATACTGGTATGCAATATCACCTAGTTCCAGCTTGAATATGTGGAGGTATATCATGATGAGCAATCAGTGACACCACTGTACACAGCTATGTGCATTCCCAATTCTCCTCCTCTAATATCTTTGATTAAATGACCAAAAAGGGTAGTCAGTTATATGTCCAGTGTTGAAACGTTTGCGACCGGGATCAAAACCCTTTCCAGCCCAATGACGCCGTACGGCGTCATGGCCACACAAGGTCCTATTTCAGTCTTCTCGTTCATGTTAGCGGTGTAGTACGAACTTTCTGCGTTAGTAACTGTATTCATTACACCCACCGGAAGCTAATATCGCGTAGTTAAATTGAAAATTATCTACTTTTGGACCGGAAGTTAATGTGTAAGTCACGACCGATCTCGAAAAGTATACAAGCGACGAAGATGCAAAAAAAACTACGTGAAGCTAAAGAAAGCACTAACTACACTGCAGATTTCAAGAAGAACAAACACGAAACAGCCAAGCTATAAGCTTGAGAATATTCCGAAGGTAGCGATTTCCGGTCTGGTTTGTCATACAGCCTGTACTTTTTGTGGTAAGCTTCAAAACTCCACTGATGCTAAGCGAACTGTAAGGCTCTATAATATTTTTTACCAGAAGTCTGTAGCTGTTTCCCAATTGGCGATATGATACGCAATATGCAACACGTTCTTCCTTCTCAATATTGCCATTCGTGCTATGGGCTGGAAAGGGTTAAGAGCCAATCAAGGGGACAAGGCGACCTCCGAACCAAAAATCAACAGATCAAGAAATTTATGCAATTTGACCTTTGAACCACTGAAAATCAACCAATCAAGGCTTCAGGAAAGCACGACCAAGTGATGCAACACATTTTTTGCTGATCAAAAATCTTGATCCTGGCCACAATCACTTCAACAGACAACAGCTAAGTGACTACCCCTTGTGATCAAGAGGTTCAGAAGGGAATAATCAAGCAATCATGATGCTGCAGAAAATATGGACAGTCACAAAACTGTAAGACTTGTACTTTCACATACTCTTGCTAGAGTATGCTATAATTCTGAGCGAAGAGAGGCTATATTTGCATTCAATTGAGATTTTTCGTTGTCGTCATCAACGGGATCACTTTTCAGACTGGCAGACATGAAAGCTCTAGCTGTTACTAAACAATGTATGCAAACTGCAGATATGTTAAGTGGGATATTGACATTCAACCTGCATGAGACTCACCTTCAGACAGAAATGTATAAAAGACGTCGGATTCTTGCTTAGTTGAAGGAGGTATGCATGAAGGTTCCAGTATGTCTGGCATAACGCCATACAAATTGTGAAACTACTCTAAGCTGGTCGGAAGAAATTAGCAAGAGCATTAAGGCTTTCAAAAATGCAATCTCATAGTCAGATTCGGCACAAAGCTACATGATGTCCCAGTTTTGCAAAATCCTGATACCATGCACACAGCATCTGAACTGACACTAGTTTTGTCATCATAACTTAACCTCATTCCCAGGCACCCCCACTCTGGAATGTGAATGTGGCAATCATGAAAACGGGGATAGCCTAGCATTTTTCCTCTTGTGAGCAACGTCAAGGGTAGAGAGGTTTTAATTGCATGTTAAAAACGTTGAACATATAGTAGGTTCAACAATGTTCACCATTTCATTCTGGCACTTTGCTGATCATGTCATGCTCACATAAGAAGAGATCATGATGCTAGTCAGGAACCAGGTAACATGACAACAATACTGCACTTCATACTGTGAATATTATTATTGTGTTAGGACCAAGAAAAACAGTTCAGCAAGGTAAACTTTGAAGGAGTTAGAATGAGGTGATAATGAGGTGCAACAATGCAAGGGGTAGGCAATGTTTCACAAAATGATTCATCAAAGAACCTGCTGTAAATATAACATTTAGGAATGTGAGTCAATGCATGCAATAACAGTTGCTGAAGCAGTAATGTTGTTCAGGTGTCTGTTCCATGCTCTTGTGCATAACAAACACCATTACAATTTTGCAATGCAGTCTCACTAGTGTGGGGCTTGCTCAGGCTCGCCGCAATGATTCTTGCCTTGAACAGACCATCTACATCTATAGGTCTGCAGATTTGTTAATGCTGGATTTGCGAGACCACAGATACACCTCAGAAGGGGTGCACTGGAAAAAAACTAGAGGTTAATTTAACCCAAAATGGGTTACCTCAGTTGCAGGATCTATACCACCTCCCACTTTTACCACAGTGTAGGGTTACAGTGTTTGTGTACTCAAGTTCCAATATGGCATGAATACTTGCATAAAAGCACATAAATACTGCCCAAAGGTTAGCCAATAGTGCATGAATATTTTTCAGAGTCAATCCAATGATACATGAATATAGTGAGAGTTCCACCCCCTTTGGCACAAACATGCAATCACAAAATGAATTTCATTTGCAACCCAATTCATTGTTTGCTAGAAACCTCCACTGGACAGGGGGTGTAACCCTAAACCATGGCAAAAGGAGGTGAGCCACTGCCTGGACCTAGATGAATCCAGACTGCAACTGAGGTGACCTTTTCTGGGTTAAATCAACCTCCAATTTTTTACAGTGTGGTGTTTCTGGAGGCAAGCCTGACAAAGAAGTCCGGACAGTGCAAGCCCAGAGCTTTCCATTTCTTCTTCCCAGTTTCCCTAGCAATGCAAGTCTTTGCCTGCAACAGACACTGCAGGTATAAGAACGGAGAACGGAGTCCTTCCACATTGGAGAAGGCAAGGGACAGAATAGACTGTTTCTGGCAGTAGTTAGGCTACACAAACCAGTGTGCTCGTTCATCCTAGCCAGATGGCTCAAGTCTTTGTTAGACAAGGCAGGTATTGATACTGGTATATTCAAGGCACACTCCACTTGCAGTGCCACAGCATCAGCAGCAGCTAATGCAGGTACATATATTACAACCACTGACAATCTGAAGGCTGTTGATTGGAGTAGTGAATCAATGTTCACCAAGTTCTATTACAAGCCACTCAGGTTATGTGAAGAAGGTGAAGTCAAACCTATCAACATCCCACCCTTACCCACCCTGATTTGTTGTCAAGACAGAGTCTCATTAGCCAAGGGAATTGATAGCAGAGGGGGAAGATGGTGTTTCTCAAAAGCAAGTTGTTCCATGCTCGCTAGCAGAAAGACCAAAGTTTCCAAAGTGTCAGGAGTGGCTGGAGGATGTTTAGACAGTGACACTAGGCAAACCCTGCCATTAGCTGTCACAAAAAGGCATTGATGACATTGTTTGACATCATGAGGAAGTGACAATGACATTAAAAGAAAAAATGCAATTTGCTACTAAGAAGCTGTCAAAATTAGAATTTGGGGCCAATACCATAGTTGATAATATTATGTTCCATGTCACCTTCTTCATATAATCCAGAATAGCTGGTACCCACTTAGTCTCGTACCCAGACACTCCTTTCAGCCCTCCAAGAGGAAAGGGGGATGGTGAATATAATGTAATGTTTTTTTACCTCCACAGAATTTCAGCGGCACAATCTGATTGGCTGATTTGGCAATTATCTCACCTGTACTAGGCTTCCTTACCACAAACCACTTAGCTTTATTCATTGCACTATTACAGACCCACTTAGCACACCTCCAATTTACTGAAGCCCTGCAAGTGACTTCAAAGGCTTACCTTTATGCTTACCTTTAAGCGGAATCCATAGCAACAGCTATATAGCCCATGGTATGAGGATGTACCAGACCTCTTGGGAGGGGGATCTGGGTTGAGACTAGTGCCTTCTGTGTGGGCTGAGATATTCTGTAATTATGTCATGGAGAAGAAAAGATACCAGGTGCTAGTTGGGGCAAGCCTGAGCGAGCCCCACACTAGTGGGACTGCATTGCAAACATGCGTGTGTATGTCTGTCTGTTTGCTTGTGGCCATATACCACAAGTATTTTACAAAGCTTTGAACGTCCTCGTATACTCAGAAGGTGAAGGCTATAGTCAGAGTGCAGCGTCGGTGACCTGAAGCGAAGATGACTGAAGTTGAAGCACGCATGGCAACTTACTTGTGGTTTGTACAGCTACGGACCTTCAACAGTAGGCTGCTCACAACGGTGTAAATTATGGACGGTAGTTGAGGTTGCTTCGGGTAAGGGTTGTGCATAAACGGCAATCATATACGCCAGAGCCTCAGCTCATGACTTGAGCGTGAAGCTTAGTCCATGCATGTATAGCTACAATAGCCGCCCTAGCTGGAAAATCGACTGGCATAATTATGCATGTGATACCTAGCTATCTCTGATGAGGACTTAGTTAGCTACTTGTGACGGTAGATAGTGCTGTGTGCCATGAAAAGTTGCAAATAAGCGTGTGCTGCTTGCTCAGGCTTGCCCCATGATGATAAATCATCTGATTAGTTATAATTAGCTCCATTCCCAGGCTCCCCCACACCAGAATCATGAAGGTGGGGAGAGCAAAGAGTCGGTAATAGTATGTGCAAGGCTACAAAGGGCGTGGGCAGGAACCAGAACTGTTAACATAACAATACTGCCCTTCATACTGTGAATAATGTTATTAACGTGTTAGGACCACCCAAAAGAAACAGCTTAGGCAGGTAAACTTTGAAGGTGTTAGAATGAGGTGATAATGAGGTGTGACATTGCAAGGGGGTGTCACAAAAATGGTAATCAAAGAACACACAGTTACATTTAGGAATGTGAGTCAAGGCAATAACAGTTGCTGAAGTACATGTATTAACTGTTGCCGATGTACTATCAAAATGTTGTTCAGTTGTGTGTTCCATGCTCTTGTGTATAACACTTGTATACATTATCCAGCATTGTAGCTCTTGGTAAAGTGACAACTGAGCTGCAAATACTTGATGTAAATTACCTTGTAACCATGGCAACTACCACTTGGTCATCATACTCATACTCATGGCTATTTTGTCATGTCATGTTTATGAAAGCCATACTAACCAAAATGCACCCCTATCAGGTAGGTTTGATCAGTTGCACATCTCTCCTAACTGCCATTACATTCTGTAAGTATCTCTGAATCCCATGGCTGTCCCAAAACCAATTTTATAGCACTTAAAGAGAAGGCCCCAAAGAAAGTACTCTAGCAATGACCTTTGACCCAAACTTTCCTGGGGTGGGGGGTATACTTGTCAAATAAAAGGGAATTTTTAAGATCTACAAGTGGTGCGAATTGTAGGTCATAAAGGTGATTGTGCTCAAAGTTATGGTTGATTAAGAACCAAGGGGGAAGCCAAAATTTTGGTCAAAAAATCAACTTTTTGGTGGGCTCTAACTCTGAAGCCATCCATCAAATAATGCTGAAACTGACTATGGGTGAATGGCTCGACAGACACTATGTAAGAACCACGTTCAAGGGTCAAGTTTTTTTGATATGCAATGACCCAAAAGGCAATCACTTGTGTTCTTGGCTGGCACTGCCGTCCAGTTTCAATCGTCTGCCTCTGCACTTATTTGATTTCCCAATTGGCTTGAGCAATAGTTGTGAAAGGTACACTCACTGGCAGGCTTTTACTGGAGTTAGAACGAATAGATAGTAGAAGTAGTACTGGATTGAAGCATGACAATTAAATGAATAAAATCACCTATGTAAGGATAAAGAGAAGAGAGTGCGTTTGCTCAAAAGGGACACATTATTGGAAGCTTACAGTATATGGTAGCAATCAACTTAGGTCTTAGATCTCTGTTCATAGCAGAAATCTATTCATAACATTCTAGTTGGCCATTCCACTGATCTTAATGTCATGGATCTTTTGAGTCCTCCATCTTGCCTCCTTCCTTTGTCAACAATGACCAAATGGGAATTGACAAAGTGGGAATTGACGAAGTGGGAAGTTGACCAAATGGGAATTGACAAAGTGGGAATTGACAAAGTGGGAATTGACGAAGTGGGAAGATACCATTCCACAGTGATCAACGTTCAACAAAACTACTGGTCACCATTAGTTTTACCTACAGCTACTAAGGAGATGAGCCTAAGCCTCAGGCCTCCAACCCAGTACTATTGGCGACAAATTTGGGGGTGAAGCCTGGGTATTAAAGGTAGGAGTGGCTGTAAAAATAAGGCTAATGGAGGCACAACAGCATGGTCAAAAAAGGCACAAGAAGATGGTCAAATAAGACTACACGTTCAAGCAGACTATTCGTGTAAGCCAGACCCTCCCAACCCACACGACATTAGTGACAGAATGCTATCATCTACAATGTATATGCTATACTGCATTTATACAGCCCTAACCCAATCCTAATCACACCCTAACTTATATAAATTACTGTGTAGCTTTATGGATGGTAACATTCTGTCACTAATAGATAGTGCCAATCCGAGAACGACACTGAAAGGTTGGTTGGAGACAGTAAATATAAGGGGCAGCAATCAACTTTCAGTGACCCATGCCCTGTATGAAACCTTGCAAGGGAGATAAGACAAACCATAAGTGACTAAGATCAAAGAGACATTGCGACCATTTCCTCCTTTGAACCAAAGAAATAGAAGTCACTGCTCCAATCCAACTGTTTACGGTGTGTACAACGGTTCTGTTAACACAACTTACTGGTATGCAATATAACCTATTTCCAGCTTGAATATGTGGAGGTATATCATGATGAGCAATCAGTGACACCACTGTACACAGCTATGTGCATTCCCAATCCTCCTCCTCTAATATCTTTGATCAAATGACCACAAAGGGTAGTCAGTTATATGTCCAGTGTTGAAACGTTTGCGACCGGGATCAAAATTGAATCAAGTGATCAAGACACTTACTTTCAAGAGCCAATCAAGGGGTCAAGGTGACCTCTAAACCAAAAATCAACAGATCGAGAAATTTATGCGCTACTGTAATTTGACCTTTGAACCACTGAAAATCAACCAATCAAGGCTTCAGGAAAGCACGACCAAGTGATGCAACACATTTTTTGCTGATCAAAAATCTTGATCCTGGCCGCAATTGCTTCAACAGGCGACACATAGGTGACTACCCCTTGTGATCAAGGGCTTTGGAAGGGAATAATCAAGCAATCAGGTACAATTTTGATGCTGCAGAAAATTCGGACAGTCGCAAAACTGTAAGACTTGTCCTTTCACATACTGTTGCTAGAGTATGCTATAATTCTGAGCGAAGCGAGGCTATATTTGCATTCAATTGAGATTTTTCGTTGTTGTCGTCAACGGCATCACTTATCAGACTGGCAGGCATGAAAGCTCTAGTTGTTACTAAACAACAGTGACCCAAGGGAAACAGATGCTACAGTGAGATATTAGTAAAACACGGATTTCTCCAGAGCAGTAAGCACAACAACTATCAAACTTATTGGTATGACAGTTCCACCTGTGAGCAACCAACACCAAACAAATTGCAACTGTACTGTAAGACAAACACGCTCTTTGTCCCTACCAACTCAAGCTTACAACAGGAGCCATTTTTACATGGTAAGACTGGTCTTGTTCCCAGCGTACAATGTACATGGATTGGGAACGTAGAAAAGTATACTTGTTTTGGGAAATATGAGGGCAAACGCGGACATCCACGGAGCGAGGTCATTTGCACAATGTGTATCCCTAGTAGCTAGTATAGTGCTTAACCCACGCACTATACTACCTATAGTTAGTTGCACGGGCCAGACTCCCACGCAGAGAGGAGAGAGTCTGGTCAAATTCCCATCAGGCTTTTGTATTGCAGCAGAGTACCCAATGAAGTAGGTGTGGACACAATTTCGGTTCCAGTCGGTGTTCCCCAGCAGTAGTACACTGCTACAACTATAGTACCACCTAGTCTCGGAACCAGACCCTCGCGTGCGAGGGTCTGGCTCCGAGACTAAGTACCACCATGTATGGTTAGGTACTTTGTTAGCATACTGGTATGTAAACTGTGGGCCCCATTAGCTGAAAGGGGCTTTGGTTGCAGTTCTGTAAGTATTCATTCACTCAATGAGTAATTACATGACACTAATGGGTGTTGGGCCCAGCTTGGGATGAGAAAACTGAGGCTTACATAAGGTTGAATCAGTATCTTTGGTAAAGCTTTGAATGTCCTTGTGTACTCTGAAGGTTTAAGCAGATAGATAGTAGAAGGCTACAGTCAGAGTGCAGTGTCGGTGACCCGAAGCGAAGACGACTGAAGTTGAAGCACGCATGGCAACTTACTTGTGGTTTGTACAGCTACAGACCTTCAACAGATGGTGAGGACTTAGGTAGCTCAGTATTTGTGACAGTTTGGCTTATAGTAGATACAGACCTTTTCTGGTTGAGGTAGCATAGCTGCAGAGTAGCATGAGTGGCTAATTAAATAATGACAAGTGTTGTGTTTGATGTACTGCTTGCCATTATTTAATTAGGCATGCTTGAGTGATTTGCTACTCTGCAGCATCCCTCAACCAACCTGAAAAGGTCTGTAGTGACAAATCTTACTGTGTGACGGTATGAAAAGGAGCAAATCAACAATGTGTGCTGCTTGCTCAGGCTCACCGCACAATGTTACATCATAGGACCACCCAAGGGAACCACGTAAACAGTTAGAATGAGGTGATAATGAGGTGATAATGAAGTGATAATGAGGTGTGACATTGCAAGGGGTCCAGCCAGGTGGTGTCACAAAGATGATTCATCAAAAAACGTGCTGTACATGTACATTTAGGAATGTAAGTCTACACCCCTTGTCCAGTGGAGGTTTCTAGCAAACAATGAATTGGGTTGCAAATGAAATTCATTCTGTGATTGCATGTTTGTGCCAAAAGGGGGTGGAACTCTCACTATATTCATGTAGTATTGGATTGACTCTGATAAATATTCATGCCCTATTGGCTAACCTTTGGGCAGTATTTATGCGAGTATTCATGCCATATTGGAACTTTGAGTACACAAACACTGTAACCCTACACTGTGGTAAAAGTGGGAGGTGGTATAGATCCTGCAACTGAGGTAACCCATTTTAAACTGAATGATGAATCCAGACTGCAACTGAGAAGACCTTTTCTGGGTTAAAATAACCTCCAATTTTTTACAGTGTGCAAGGCTGCCTGAATACAAAGGGCATGGGCAAGAACTAGAAAACTAGTAGCACCAGTCAGATGCTGCATCATCCTGGGGTGAGCCTGAGCGAGTGCTCAAATTCACGCATAGATGACCACACGTGCTGACATGCAGCTATTTGTCCAGCTGAATCAGCTACTGTGGCTACACAGGCATGAGCTATATAAATAATAAGCTTCACACTCAAACTGTGAGCTACATAGCATGCAGGTAGTTCATGCACAGCGCTTACTGTGACTCGCAGCAGGCGTTGTCACGTGGCCATCCGACTCACACTAACAGCATAGACTTATCTGGAAGTAAGCTACCGTGCGTGCTGCAAATGCATTCAACTTGATTCATCTTCACTCCCTGCGGTTCCTTCCACACCTACGCTAAAGTCTGCAGTAGCTACATGTACCCCCTACACGTACACATGGGTATTCGTAAAATATTTGAATGCGCTCTTTTACAATTTTTTTTGAATATGCTTGGTAATTATACCAAATGAAAGGAGCTACAAGTGGTGCAAATTGTAGGTCATAAAGTTGATTGTGCTCAGTTATGGTTAAGGTTAATTAAATACCAAATTTGCCAAAAAATGTAACTTTTTGGCTGCCTCTAACTCATAAGTACCAAGGGTAAATTGAAATTTGGCAAACATCGACCTTTTGGCTGGCTCTAAATCTGAAGCCATACAACATGAAACTGAGCATGAGTGAATGTCTCAACAGACACCAAGTCGAATTTCTTGGGCTAGCGCACGCTTTTGCGACAATGTAACCTAGCAACGATCAAATATTTTGCAGCCAACCCGCTCAAAAAAGGTACGGATACTCGAATGCAGATGAAGAAATTTTTCCGTTGTAAGGGAAGTGATACGTAATAATTACCGATCTCGCAATCTCATTGGTCATTACCCGTTTTGGGTAATAAGCCCAAGAAATTCGACTTCGTTCACCAGACTGTTTCTCGCTGGGAGGCATGCACGGGCGGGGCACGAGACTACCTCCTCTCCAGCTTTGGACGAGGACCTGCATAAATGGATCAACTCTTACATGATAGTGCCTGCATGCTGTAAGCAGAAGCTTTGGAACCTCAGTTAATGAAGCTAGTGAAATCCTCACATTCCACAGTTGATCACCTTTCAACAAAACTACTGGTCTGTCACAGCAGAATCAAGTACTCGTACCTACAGCTAAGTGGGTGAAGCCTGGGTATGAAAGCTGGGAGTGGCCTGAAAAAATAAGGCTATTGGAGGCACAACAACATGGTCAAATAAGGCACAAGATGATGGTCAAAAAAGACTACACGTCCAAGCAGACTGTTCATGCAAGACAGACCCAGCCAAACCACTGATATTAGCGACAGAATGTTATCATCTACATGCTATACTGTATTTAACCCTAACCACACCCCAACTCATATTAATTAGTGTATAGCTTTATGGATGGTAATGTTCTGTCACTAAATCCAAGAACGACACTGAAAGGTTGGTTGGAGACAGTAAAAATAAGGGGCAGCAACTCGTCATTATTAGAAGCATTTGTAACAAGATTATTATCAATCGACTTTCTTAAGAGTCAGGGAACAGTGACCCATGCTTTTTTGAAGCACAAATCACAAGGCCACATAAAGTTAAGTTCCTGTTTCTGGTCTGCATGTGGGTCAATTTTCTCTGAGGTAATTAATTGACTTACGTAATCAGATGTAATCAGTATTCAGCATGCAACCACAGTGTTTACACAACCTGCACTCAGTGGCTTCACCATCCAAGCTTCTATACTTTGGCTCCTTAGATACACAGTCTTGTCCCCAGACCTCACCCTCCATGATGCATTTTGCTGTTTGTACACCTTTTTCTTTCCACTTTGGTTTCCGAAAAAAAAAAGAAAAAAAAAAGCCTGGTGGCTTGGTCATTTTTAAGTGACTTGTGGGACCAGAAACAGGATTTGTGTGGCCCAAGGGGATTGGTAGATTAGGGAGAATTTCCCCCCTGTATGAAACTCTGCAAGGGAGACAAGGTGAACCATGTGTGACTTTGATACTAAAGAGACATGGCGACCTTTTCCTCCTTTGAACCAAATATAACAGAGGTCACCTGACTGCTGCAATCCAACTGGTTACTGTACATACAACAGTTCTGTTAACACCACATAGCTACCAGCATGCAATACAAATCCTGAACAAATTCCAGCTTGAATATGTGGAGGCGTGTCATGATGAGCAATCGCTTTGACATCACTGTACACAGCTACGTGTGTTCCCAATCCCCCTCCTCTACTATCTTTGATCCACAGTAAATCAAGTGTTTGTGACCGGGATCAAATGGAATGAAGCGATCAAGCTCTGTCAGAGCCAATCAAGGGATCAAAGTGACTTCCAAACTGCAAAAATAAACAGATCAAGATTGCACTCTGCAATTTGACCTTTGAACCACAGAAAAAAATCAAGTGATCAAGAGCATCAGAAGGGCAACCAAGCACATTTTTCACTGATCAAAAAACTTGATCCCGGTTGCGAATGCTTCAGTAGGTGACATTTAATTAAGTGACTACCCATGTGAGCAAGAGCTTTGGAAGGGAACAATCCAATCAGTGCAATGTTCACAATTTTGCTGCTGTATTAGTCACAAGAAAATTTGGGCAGTCACAAAACTGGTCCTTTCGCATACTCTTACTAAAACGTGCAATAATAGCCCATGCACTATACTAGCCATGAGTCTCGTTCGGACCGTGGGAAGTGGCTACTCCAAATAATGCCCACCACAACGTCTCCGCTTACTTCCATCTCACTCACCTTCAGGTTCTTTCTCCTTCTGTGGGTGTCTCCGCCATAGATAGTTCCTCAGCTGGCGAGCCGCACAGAAGAACAAGTGGCGACTGCTCACGAACACTCCGAAAAGCAGGAACTCCACTGTGCCATGGTCACTGAATACTGATTCGTACTGATTATCGCCGCGGCTGCAAAGCCGGGGGAGGGGGGAGTCCGGGGAGTGACACTCCTCCTGCCCCCCCCTCCCCCCCCCCCCCCCCCCCCCGGAGGATGTAAATGTTCTTAGTTGACAGGACTCGTTATTCTTGATATCTTTACGCCTGACTATGGATTATTCTCCTCAAATTATGCCGAGGTTTCCTTTGTTACTTCTGCAACTACTTTATTGCTCCCCCCTCTCCTACTCCTCCTTTTCTCCTCCTCCTCCTTCTTCTTTTCTCCTCCTTCTTCTCCTTTTCCCCTCCTCCTCCTCCTCCTCCTCCTACTCCTCCTCCTCCTCCTCCTTTTCTTCTGCCTCCTTCCTTTCCACCCCCCCCCCCCCCCCCCCCCCCCACTGTACCCACTCACCCTCCCTGTTTATTCCCATCTCACAGAGTAGTATGTGTGATCTTTGCTATCTTGAGCACTGCAATGTGATGGAGGAAATCAGCCAGGTCAGTCAGTGATACCATTGGTCTGAGCTATGGAGACCAGTCTAACTTCTGCATCAACCAACTGGTCAGGAACGGCAGTCAAGAACCGAAACAAAAGTACCTGCCAAAGGTCACACTGTAAAAATGTTATGGTTACTTTTAACCATGGTTTGGTCACCTCAGTTGCATTCCAGTTTTGTGTGTGTGACATGTAAAGTCAGGGCCGTAGCCATCAGGTTTGGAGTGTTCAGGTTCGTAGTGCGTGCGTAAGCACGCTACAGTTAGGGAGGTTTTGGGCATGCTCCCCAAGAAAATGATTGGAATTTAGAGGCTGTGCGATTGCTTCTGAGAGCAGTTTTGGACCAATGCGATGCTTCTCGGAGGCCAGACGTTTCGGCTTTCCGGTCATTCGCTAATCTCGCAAGCTTCATGCACCCTTCACACATGGAGCCTGCGAGACTATAATCGTTCGCTTAATTGGAAGAACGGAAAGTTTTTCGAAGAAGACTCTGAAGAGGTTTTTTCGCACTGTTTGCGGTCATCTTGCAAATTTCAGATGTGTGCTTGGGGGCCTTGCGTAGGTGACCGCCGAGCAATGGCACTAATTCGCGATGCCAAGCAAGCCGTGGGTGAGGGAAAAGTGGTCCGGTTGAAACCGGACTAACCGGACCAGCGGCTACGGCCCTGTAAAAGTTCAAGGTGTGCTTACGATTTGAACCAGAGTGTAGTTGAGAAGCTTCCCTCTCTTGTAGTATCTCCTTTCAGAAAGCCTATAAATCAACCGATTTCTGGTTAGGTTTGTTGCTTTTTTTGATCTTACACATTTGCCCTGGAGGAGTTCCTTGGTTGCATGGTTGTGGTAGAAATGCCAGGAATGTAGCCAACTAGGTCTTCTGAAAAAAGAAAGTAGCTAATGGTAACCAATGAAAAAGCTCCTCAATGAACTTTCAAGCAAACCTATTTTGGTAGCATTCCTTGGTCACACTGATTGCAACTGAGACAACCTAAAAATGTGGTTGAAGTAACCCAAGTGTTTTTGCAGTGCAGCCCTACTTTTCATAGCCTCCCTATGCCACACCCACTTCCATTTGAGACCACACCTACTTTTGGTCAACGCTACACCCACTATTGATTAATGTCACAGTAACCAAAGTACGAGTAGTCATTAGGACACCCAAACTGCTGAAGCTTCATATGTCCCATTGTGGAGGGGTGTAGGGTTATTAATCCTCAAGGTCTGGGTGATGCCAGTTGGTAGCTTCAGCAAGCTACTTAGTGATGCACCAGATGGTAAACTGCCACCATTGAAGTACCAGGAAGTGTAAACCCAACTCCAGTGTGCAGTAGGAGCATTTCCACTTATGTTGAGGGTGATGGTATCTGAAGTTGTGAAGGGGGTGGATTTACTGCTTTGAGTAGCTCTGATGTACCCTCTATTGACTGAGCATTCTCCAGTAGTGTGTGTAGATGGATTTTCTATGGAATGACGGCATGTAACCTTATTAGTTAGTATATTAGCTATACTTCAACAATGTTAATATTTGTCTGTCTGCTTACCATCAGTGTAGACATTAAATACAACTGGAGAAAGGATTGGATTATACATTCCATGTCAAATCAACACAAAAATGTAGCGACCGTCACCGATTTGGACGAAACTTGGTACTTGCATAGTGCCTACTGAGACATTATCCCAGAATGAGTTTTAGCCCCATTGTATGGCTTCAGAGTTAGAGCTATTCAAAACTAAATTTTCCAGCAATTTTTGGCTTACCCATTGCTACAAAATCAACCATAACTTTGAATGTGATTATCGTTTATCACCTACCAATTGCACCATGTTGTAGCTCATAAATTTCTCTTTCATTTGATATATTTAATGAGTATATCCCATAATTTTGAGGTCAAAGGTCATTGTGTGTGTACTTTGACCTTTACTATCTCAAAAACGGATGTTTCAATTTTGATTAGTTTTTTTCCTAAATGTTGTTTGGGCCTTTCTCTTTGATTGCTGTAAATTTTATTTTGGGACTGTAATGGGTTTAGGAGATACATGGCCAAATTTTATGACACATACAGAATTTTGCTACTAATCAATCTCATAGTTGATATGTATGCATTCAGATATTCATTACTCAGTACCATAAATATGTTCACTAACAAATGCTAATGATATAGTTAGTTACAGTAGTAAAAGACGGTGCATCAAGAGACTGTATTACTTCCTAGCTTTAAGTTTTTCTGAGGCAGTTCTACTTTCCTTCTGTGTTAAAGTATACACACGTTGTTGTTCTTGGGTCCACTGTAGTCAAAATGTCAGCTATTGGTATAGTGAGGATATCTTGCACACGAGGATACCTGAATGAATGGGACGATGAGGATGTAGGAAAGTCAGTCTTACTTCACTAGTATCAGGAGAAAGCTGGAGCACACAAGCTACCCACCAATGTTCATTGTAGTAACATGTTACAAATCCCGAGATTTGTTCTACTGGTAGCTCACTCTCGCATGAAGTTACTCTTTCTTCTTTGGAGATGGTAGAGGATGAAGAGACTCGGTTTCTCACTCGGTCTTTCGAGATTGGAGCAAACGAATGAAGTTTGCGAGTTCCAGGAATTGTCCGAGGTCTCTGAAATCGTTCTTCAAGATATGTTTGCTCTCTCTTATAGTCCTCTGTGCTGCAATATTCAAAAGAGACTGCTGAGTGCAGGTATATTATCAGAAGCCCACTCAAACAGCTGACGAGGAGTCATTATCTGTTGATCATACGGTCTTTGCAGGCTAGCTCTTGCAGCAAGGCGTTTAACTGTGCCACCAAGGCCATCACAAGCACCTTTGCCATGAGACGTTACAGAAAAATGCCATTCAGCATACACTCTGAAATCTTCTTTATGATGGCACAAGTTGATGAAATTCTTGCGATTTTTGTATTGGGATGCTGCTCCATCAGAAAAGTATTAAGATCTGAAGACAACTTTCTTTTCAAATAAGCAATAAACCTTTTTTGGAACAGATAGACAGCAACCGTATCATGCTGCAGACAGTCAGATATGACAACATAGCTCAGATGACAAAGCTTCCCAGAGTCAATGTGTAGTAGGCAACAAAAGGATGGATAGTGGCCTGGGAGTTATTCCAGTGGAATCCTTGTGCTGCATCTTGAAGGATGAAGAAGTAATTCTCTGAGAAGTCTACATTGACTAACAGCTCCCCAGGCTGTAAAGTGGACTTGCAATCCTTGTAGAATGAGGCTTGTTGCATTGCTATAAAAGAGTGAGGGAGAAGAAGTTCTAATTTCTCGCAGAATGACTCCACAAACTCATCAACTGGCTTGGTGACTGTTTCAAGTGTAGATCTATCAACAGAAACCCACTGCTTGAAGACAACACTGTCAATCATGTTGTCCTCCATAATGGCAAGTAGATCATCCTTGAGCCTAGTGATGCCAGGACAAAAATCACAAGTACCCAAGTAGCATCCAGGTTGGGGTGGATTGCAAATCATTGGTGCTAAGCAGTTGTGATATGTTGAGAGAGGGGTATCATTGTGTGCTGTCAAATCAGATAGCTTCACACCCAGCATCATCAGTTTCACATTCTGATGGATGGTACAAACACAAACTGAATGGGTACCACTAGCTCCAGCCAAAATGCAGTGCTTGGGTCGAAGGTCAGCAAATTTGGAGAACCCAACTGTTTCAGTTGGAAACCGATCTTTGAACAGTTGGTATACTTCTCTCAAGTTACTCAGGACCAATCTCTTCTGGATGTGTACACGCTGTTCACCTTGTTTTACAGAAACAAAATCTTTCTTTCCAGGCATAATTCTGCTTACATCATCAGACTCATAGAAGCCACGAACAAGGTCAGCAGTGTTAGGGGCTAGGGGATGGCCTAGCTTGGGATTAGGAGTTGCGAGGATTCCCTTCTCCCTCACAAGATCTTTTGCTTTTCGAGCCATATAGTTTGTTGCACCAAACTCACTCTGAATCTTTCTAATAGGCCAACTTTTTGGCAGAATAGTTAGAATCTGCACCTTTTCACTATTTTTGGTTGTTGTGTGAAACTTTTCCTTTAGCTGTTTAATTATTTCAACCTCGTTGTCGGTCTCATCAGATGACTCATCATGTATCATCACCCTTTTCATGGCTGTAGTGATTTTTTTAATCTTTTGTTTGGGGTACTTGGTTTGCTGGAGCTTACGCTTGTTAACTGGTGTCTCACCAATTTCACCCAAGCATTGGTTGAGTGATGCTAGTGACTCAGAGGTGTCAGCATAAAATTCACTCTCTGATTCCAATTCAGAAGCAGAGGAAACTTGGGAGGTTGTAGGTATTTTTGCAAGCTTCTTTCTGCAGTTGTCACAGATCTTAGACCCCATTCATATGGAAGGAGCTCTCTCACACATCCATTTTGTGACTTGTCTGAGATTCTTTCTTTTATAGGAGTGGTTATGTTGATCGAATGGGTTGCAACAGGTGTTGCTCCACTGTGACTGGGCCATGATATCGCAGAGGATCAAAAGTCGAACAATGAGAATGTCAAAAACAGCAGTAGAGGTCTTGCACTTACAGTTTACTTGAGAATGAAACAACTGAATGTTGTTTTGGAATCAAACACCATTTTTATAGCACATCACCGGGAAAGTCATAATGTGTCCTAGGATGCATCCAGGAGGCCATCACTTGTCCCTGGATGCAACCATGATGTCACCACCATGGAAGGTCACACCTCTGTTGACTAGCAACAGACCTTATAAGGAAGGTTGGTGGGAAGGGGGTGGGGTTCTGGCCAAGGGTTGTCCTGGACAACAGCAATCAAAAGAAGGAACTGGAATTGAACTTCATACAAGTGCACTAAGATGCAACTGTTTCAAAATATGAACTAGCTGATAAAAATTTACATTTCAGTGCTATGATACCTTGACAAATGACTCTCACATCTCTGCCATGGTGACAGTTACATTGCCCCACACTACCAGTGCTGCACTCAGTCACATTGTGTTCAGTTCCTCTACAAGAGATGCTTCCAAGAACTGGTCCACTCCTCTCTCCAAAGTAGGCATCACCGACAGAAATTGCCCCTACATACACAATGAAAACTAGCTGTTGCTGTGCACTTATATGAAGGAACCTGTAAAATTGGCAAACTCTAACTGAAACCACTAAATTTACCTGATGTCTTCATGCCCAGTTGCCTGCACACAACCATTGCCTCTTCTCTCCCAAAGAGCTGCACTCAGGCTAGGAAGTGGTGTTTCCCTGACAGATAACACTGGCTACTTGCCCCCTGGATAAATAGATATTCATAACACTATGTTAGTGACTAAGTGAAGAAATGAGAACATACCGGTTAGGTACATTGTAGCCATAAGGATAGTAAAAAGAAATGGAGTAGTTCCTGGGTGCACACTGCTGAAGTGTCTCCTCTGTACCAGTACATCTGAAATCTTGAACCATTATTGTGGCATTGCCTCTCCCAAAGAGTGCAGTGGACAAGGGAATTGCCCCTGAATGCAAAACATGGTAAGAAAAATCATTTTTGTTGCTAAAATTAAGTACCAAAATCTGGAACAACAGTGGACATGGGAATTGCAAAACAAGGTCTTACATAATCATCTGTGCTGCTGAAATTAATACATCTAAAACCCAAGACCAGTTTTTGAAGTATGAGTTGGAAACTCCTGCATAGTCACTTCTATTATTTCTGTTATTGGAAAGTTGGTAGTACTCACAGTTTGCTGGATAGTGTAGATGTTTGCACACAACAGTGGCATCTCTGAAGTCCCAGTAGGAGTAGCCACTAACAGCCCACCATATTTGGTTGTGGCACACCTCCACCCTTCCCTCCATCACTGTCTCTCCTCCAGTAAGACGTACATCACCCTCAGTACAACCACAACTGACTACAAGTAAAAAACAAGTACACTCTTAGACTAGTCTGGATACCTGAGATCAAGCATCTGAGTAACTGCTTACCATAGCAACTAACTCCAACATTATAGCTCGAGGAACAGTAAGAACCTGAGAAGCTGCAGTTCAGTAACTCATTCTCCAAGAAGGATGATTGATGTAGGAAGGTCCATGTGAGCCATATCCATATATGTAGTAAGCACGACGAATGGCTGAACTTCCTATTATTGGGTATGCAGAAGAGAAAATACATCAACGAAATATACACACGTTCCTAAAAGTAACTTTTGTAGATAGAACAATGTTTATGCAGCTAAAATTAGCTGTAGGCACTGTCTTTGGCTACTAACATATAGTTATAACGTTATTTGTGATGGATCAGCCAGCAAACAAAAATTTTTAAAGTGTTGACACACTACACACTCCCACTCAGTGGTACAGTAAACACTGCTTACTAGGGTTTGCTTCTTTGGTCAGTTGTCTGCATACAACTCTTGACTCTTGCACGTTCCAACTGTAATCACAGACAGACACCCAGGAGTTGCTGAGACAAATCTCCAGTCTTCCCTCATAGACTGTTTCACCACCAACCAGATGAACAGCACCATGTGTACAGGGTAGTGCTGTAGTGTGATAGTGGTGTGTAGTGTACTAGTATGTAAACATTACACTACAAATATATGAAATAATATGCTAATGATCTGCAGTGGTTTAAAGCTCTTTAGGGCCCAGATTTATCTGGAAATTTTCTTCACTTCTTTCCTCTATTTTCGCCTCAAAGAATCTATTATTAGTAAATTCTCTTTATGCCTACCTGTTGTTTGTACTCACTGTGACAACGAAGATGTATTATGGGACTCCTGATGTGGTTGGCTGTCTTGGGAAGTAGGTTCACTCATAAATGATAATGCCCAGTTGGTTTTGCTGTTAGGGGTGTGTGTTCATCCGGAGTTCACAATGTGTAGTTAAGCAGAAGTGCCAAACTGTGAACTGCCAAACTTATTAGGTATTTGGTCACGGAAATACAATACCCCTGGTATGTATCAAACTACATGAGAGATGATACCAGACCCTTGCCAACTTTATGATGTTCTCACACAGGTAAAACCTGGAGACAAGGTTAAGTCCAAGTGGCATTAATTTTACTGTTAGACATAGGCATCATGCACTTACCACACTTCACTCCAGCTTCATTTCCTGGTCTGCAGTTGTGAACTCCAATACTATAGCCACGACTACAGCTGAGCAGAGATGACTCACTTCCTCTGCAGCTCACATCATCAAGGTGATAAGGCCCACTGCCACTGCCAAAGTAAGCATTGTAGTAGGCAACAGCACCTGGCAGTGTGTGAACAGATGTGCAAGACCTGTTTCACCACAATTGCTCTAGCAGTTATATCTTGTGTAGTATTTTCACAACGTGTTGTAATGTCAGCATATATTCCTTGATACAGCAAAATTATATGCATGTCAAGAGTCTTTTGTAAAGTGCGTAATTATTGCAATCCTTTTCGAGAGATGCTTCAGTACATGAAAAGTAAAATGCACACAAAACATTTGCCATGTATCTACACTGTGCACACATGGTAGTAAATGGTTCAGTCTCACACCTGGCAGCCACTAGATTAGGGTTTTACTGAAAATACCACTCCATTAAAAAAGAAGCCATGCTGATTTCCAAATACTGCATTAACATATATTCAGCCCATTGGGAAAGTGAAGCAAGCAGTTGATAAATAATCAAAGCACAAAGGCATAGTTCCCTACTAGAATTGTCATGCAAAGCCTAGAGAGAACAGTGATCTTGGGACGCAATTGATGCATGTAATATAACTACAGGTACTTAAAATTTGGAGAAAATAACAGGGAAATTTATTAGCATACTAGTGTAAGGTAGTCCTAACTGTCTGCACACAACTCTGGCATTACTAGAATCCCAGTAATCATCACACACTGTCCCACACACTCCATCGATGCAGATCTCCACTCTGCCTTCATTAAGGGATCGTCCACCAACCAGCCGAAGGGTCCCATTAATGCAACCTGATATGAGTTGAACAGTCATAATAATATTATGTATATGTCCAACACAACCAACCAAGTCTCAGTACATACGATAGCACAGGTGCTTTAACCTGGACACCAGTACACTGCATATGTAACTATATGGAATGCTTATGTACTTGTTGATAGCATTCCATATAGGAAAAGTGTTATCAATTGTAGCATTCCATTAGCCTCGTTCCCAGGCTCTCCCCACTAAGGAGGGGGAGAGCCTGGGAATGAGGCTAGCATTCCATATAGCAAAAGTGTTATCAACTGTAGCATTCCATATAGCAAAAGTGTTATCAATTGTATTTGGTTTTGCTTGCCAAACCCACAGTCCAATTAGATACCTTGGTTTTTCTAGCAATCAACATGCAATACCAAAATTTCACCTGAGTACTGTGGGTGTTTACACCGCACCCCAGCATCACTACTGTGGGAACGATAGTAAGGATAGGGGGAGCTGCTGCTGCACTCCAGAAGTGTTTGTTCACTTCCAATACAACTCAGACAGTTCAGAAAGATTGGGCCACTTCCAACACCAAATGTACTGCCGCTGATGTTGGGAAATGCAACTAAAATGGGATGTAGAGAGGTTACTTATATTTGGCGCATATGTCTGGCTAATAATCTTTATGTATGGTGTCTATAGGTTCCTAAATGTTGACTTCATCAAATAGACAAACCAGTTTCATACTTAGTCTAATGCAGCTTAATCTGTAAATTCTCAGAATGAAATGGAGTTGGAGTAGGTCTATGATTAACTTGGAAGATAACCTCACTCACTTGGGTTCTGGTATCCAAGTTGTTTGCAAACCACTGTGGCCTCTCTGGAGTCCCATCCATTGTTACTCACAGTCCCCCACATCCCATTGACACACACCTCTACTCTCCCTTCATTACTGTTTGCTCCACCAACCAGACGAACACTGCCATTGCTATAGACACTGAGATAATTCTGCAAATGCAACAAAACTGTGCAGTGAAGCTGTTAGACATAATATTGTAGTTACATCTCACACTGATTTGTACACAGATGCACTTGCTGTAGATTTAGTAAGAAACTAAACAAAGGGTCATTGATTATCACAAACCTGGCACAACATCACCATAGCAGAGCACTCCAGCTGTGTAATCCCTACTGCAGGAGCTTGTCATACTGTGTGTACAGTTCAGCAGATGTGACTCATTGCCATAGCACCGAAAGGTAGTGAGGTTAGCATCCACACCTCTTCCAAACCAGTAAGTGTAAGAAACAGCACCTACAAAAACAGTGGCATTAACTCAGCATGTCCAAATATCCAAGAAAATGTTTGAAAGAGTCAAACAATTGATTTATATACAACTACACAGTATATACAGCTATTTGAACATATGTAGATGGTTTAATTATAACTGTATAGTGTAACAATAATATGCTCCACTAACAGATTTTACACAGTTATGCATGTACACTGAATAAAAGACAACCATACTTATCTACATAACTCCGGTGGCATAGAGCTGCATAACACAATTAATCTTAAGTACGAACCTGTTGCAGGGTAACCCAGTTGTCTGCACACAACAAATGCATCCTGGTAGTTCCAATATGAGTCACACACACCAGTCCACTTTCCTTGCACACACACCTCCACCCTCCCCTCAGTTAGCTCCAGGCCTCCAGCAAGACGGACATTGCCATGAGTGCAGTTGGTAGCTACAGTGGGTAAAGGACTTGTGTGTAATTCAAGGCCATCCAAGTGCAAGAAACCAGTAACTACTGTCTTGTTTTTCAAATACATAATCACTGTAGGTCTTACAAGGACATATCACTCCACCATCACTAAAATGGGAGCAGTAGTCAGCATTGCCTATCTCATCCCGGTAGTACTGACAGTCCAGCAGGGAAGATTCTCTTCCAGTACAGGATACATAATTAAGATAAATTGGACCACTTCCCTGACCAAAAGTGGCACAACATCGGGAGTAGGAATCTGTGGTTTATTATATATGTTGGAAGGAGGGAGTCAAAAATAAACAACAACAACAACAACAACAACAACAACAGGTGTAGGTACTCTTCAGCAGCTATCAATTGCAGGCAATGAGGCAATGCATGCACATATGTTGAACTTTGAACTCATGCTAGTTGTTTCGTAACCAAAAATAAAATCTTTCAAGCCACAGTATTGCTGCATGGTTTAAATCTCTCTACCAGTTCTAAATCAAGCTCCACAATTTTGTTATGATAGTTACTTCCCTTGGAATAATTCTAGGTCTATTGTGTTACTTCAAGCAAAGTTGGATAACAGCATATTGTTTTGGAGATTCATTTGCTCCTTCTTGCTGTACCATTTAGCATAGCAGTAAAAAGCTTTCCAGTCACCCTATAGAGTTAAATTTAATTTAATGTACATCTCCAGCATCAAGATCAAGTAGCTAGTGAACTTGCTACTATAGATTTTTGGTTAATAGTTTGCTGGGCGACTTACCAGCTTACTACAGCTACGATGGGAGCTATGTTAAACTTTTTTGGCTGTACAGGTTGAATATCCACCCTGCTTTGTGCAGAATAAGTTTTGTTGCACTTGCAATTGGTTGAATTCTGTGCAAGTTGATGTAAGTCATAAATGTGCTGTAACCTTATTTATTCTGTGATGAACGCACATGCTCCACTGTCCACTTCAAATCCCAGCTGCCTGCCCACTTCAAATCCCAGCTGCTTGCACACCACACGAGCGTCACTGGAGCTCCAACTATTATGACACACGGTCTCCCACACTCCTCCAATGCACACCTCCACCCTCCCCTCCCTCTCGTTTGACCCTCCAACAAGACGAACATCTCCATAGTAGCTACAAGACTCCTGAGCAGCTGTATACAGAGATTATGGCAGAGTTACTAACCTACAGATGCTTCCTTGATATTTCTTTAGCCTACAACTCTACTTACCTGCTGGCACACTGAAGCTGAAAACAAGGACAACTACAGGTGTAATGACTTTCATCTTCACCTGTACAGTGTATGGGAAAGTGGAGGTCACAATTACAAAGACTGCATTGTCACATGCAGAATACAACTGTTTGACTGCATGATGGCACTAAGAGGGCCACCATTCTCTATACTGTGACTGTAGCAGTGTGCATCAACATACTACGTACTCATGATCTCCATAAAATAATCATTCGATCGCAAACTAGTTTGTTCTATATATGAAATCAATTGGAAGTCTTAGACTACAAAGATTAACCGTTCTTGAGCCTGCAGATTCTCACAAACAGTTATAAAATGAAAACCTGTTTCTCAACAACATGTTTACTATATGGTATGCAACCATGCATAGAGTCCCTAATAGCTGGGGAATACAGACTATGAATACTTGTCCGCACTCAGCTGCTAAAGTTTATTAGTGAGAACTGAAATGGAATGCATGCTGTTTTAATGATTTATGCAGTGGGTCTTTATGGCATACTGACACCTTATATGGTGAGAACAAACTGGACTAACCACTTGATGGGTTGCCTAAACTTTTATGTGCAGGCTGGGAATTGATTTACATTGCAGCCAAGTGAATTATACTCACAAAATGCTACAAGAAAATGCAGATCCGAGAAAGAATAATTTGGAACCAGATGCTTACCACTTGGCTACTTACAAAAAGGAAAGACCACTGCTATCGAGCTATATGGTCTTGACCATGCCTACACTGCCCACATGCAAAAATCTTATTACGAACTGTACAGACCACTACCACCAATCTTGACCATGCCTACACTGCCCACGTGCAAAATCTTATTACGAACTGTACAGACCACTACCACCAATCTTGACCGTGCCTACACTGCCCACGTGCAAAATCTTATTACGAACTGTACAGACCACTACCACCAATCTTGACCGTGCCTACACTGCCCACGTGCAAAATCTTATTACGAACTGTACAGACCACTACCACCAATCTTGACCATGCCTACACTGCCCACGTGCAAAATCTTATTACGAACTGTACAGACCACTACCACCAATCTTGACCATGCCTACACTGCCCACATGCAAAATCCCACCAGATTTATCACAACCCTTTCCAAGACTGCCATCAGCTTTTCAGGCACCATTCTTTTAAGAGGAACTCCCAGACACCTCCACATACAACTGTGTTTTACCAAAATTTGACTTCTTACTTTATACCTGCACCTGTATATTTCTATACCCATATCAGAAGGTTTCACTCCCATAGCTATCACTAAAAATGAGTCCCTTTAATCATTACAAGAGATAACAGACTACATTAGCTATATATCATGGGTTTGATTTGATGAACAAACACGTTTAGAGGAACAAATTGTGATGTTCTACATAGATATGGTGTGGTGTGTAAATAATGAGTAGTTACTACGTACATAGTTTAGAAAGATATTCTTGCATGACATGCACATAGTTTTGGAAAGTCTAATCAAGTTGTCTGCTGTTTGGGATCCAAAGCATGCAGAGGGACTCCACTGCGTTTAATGATGCATGCAAGAGGTAGGTATAACCAAAGTGAGTCAAAACCTTTTTGTACACTGCATACTTATAACAATAACGTGTGAATCACTTTAGTATATCTTCTCCACAAACTTACAACAAAATAGATGAACTCTATTACTATCAAATAGAATCATGGCCATTCTGAACTCAAGTGCTATTATTTTTGTTCCTCCTCCCATAATTGGATAGGCTGAGTTGAGCTATCTATTTAGCTTCATCCCCATGCATTGGAATACATGAATGTTGCATGAATGTATACCTAGCTGAGTACTGAATAGTGCCACTGCTTCCCACAAGAATGTGCTGACCAAGTGAACTTCACAATCTGGCATGCACTAAATATGGCGGTACATGCAGTTGCATTCACTGCCTGATAGCATGCGTAGGAAGGAAACAGTATTAAAATACTCAATGCAAGTACTAGTATCTATGCCATTTTGGATCATTGTGTTTGTGTGTGTGTGTGTGTGTGTGTTTGAGAGTCTTCCTGTTAAGGAGGGTGGCAGGGAACGTGTCCATTGCACTTTGAGTCAATGAAAATAAGATATTTGGTTTTCTTTTCTTATGGAGGCGCTTGTTTGTGTGTGGTATAAAGATAAAGTCGTGTGCTAGATTGGTTTGTGTCAGAGTAGTGTGTAGTCTGTTTCATGGTTTTACTCTGCTGGTCATCAGGGGAGTTCCCAGACTGATCATTGCATAATCACAGGTTTTGGCTCCTTCAAACTCTCGACCTGTGATCGGCTACAGAAAGGGCAGAGCCACTCCCATATGGAGTCCAGCGTACTCTGGCAGTTGATTGAGACATGCTGCATGTGGGCTTAGTACATGTAGGCTCCTGCATGTGATCTTACACATGCTTTGAGTGGCTGCATGATAATATTGACTATCAACCAGTGACCTAGAATCAAGAATACCTACCTATTTACGTTGAACTCTATACAGACTAGTAAAATGAAAGTATTAACAATGCCAGGATTGCACTTGTATAACTTATCTTTCCTGAAGGCAAGTCTGTCTGTCTGTCTGTCTGTCTGTCTGTGTGTGTGTGTGTGTGTGTGTGTGTGTGTGTGTGTGTGTGTGTGTGTGTGTGTGTGTGTGTGTGCATGTCAGGGTTTCATCTACAGTGGGGGAAAGGGGGGAAGCTTCCCCCCCAAGCAGTCTAAGTCAGTCAGAGTGCAGCAATCAGTATAGATTTCTACTGTTAGTGAACTCCATACACATGCAAGGAAACACATGCAGACTCACACTGGTATACTGTAAGCCTGAGACATCCAGTGGAGACTCACACAATTTTATATCTAACCACGTCGTTTGTCCATATATGGCAGCTGTGACTCCATTATCACAGCATAAACACTTGGGTTATATATTATATTCGGGTCAACTCTCTGATGCATTATAGCTACCAGAATGTTTCTAGACAGTTCATGCTTTGCGCCTTTTCCTTCTGAATACCTATTTGGCTACAATGGCTACATTAATTCCTGGTATGTTTTTTAAAACCATCCAACCAAGACGATCCTCCTGGGTCAGTTGTGCAAGATTAAAGACAACTCTGTTCTGGTATAGCTGTGCATACATCAAATGAATAGCACAAACTAAAAAGGTTAATTTATTATGTCAATCTGACAATCACAAAGAACGTTCATTTCAATAGTTGATGTGACTGATGCCACAGACACACCAATTAATTTTTTTAAGCACCTTGAATTCAGAAGTAACTTATTAACCAGCATTACAGTACTACTTCTATATATATATATATATCAGAGAGTCGGTAGACTCTATGTAGGGATGGCGCCGACGCGCAATACTTAAGCAAAAGCCGTATAACTTCACCACAAATACGTTAAAAGCTTATTTAAGCGCCCAGACGTCCTCTTTGAGTGCCTTTGTGATCAGCAAGACTGATATAGTTGCCCAAAAGCCACGCGGAAGACAGCTAAACGCAAAAGTGTGCGGTAGCAAAAGTGCCATTTCTTTCTTCTTTCTTCTTTCTTCGTTACGACTTTTGTTCAACAACGATAACTCAAAAACGGTTCAAGCACTCACCTTGATTTTAGCACGAAAAGGATGTTCATCACAGCGCGCAGCATCCCAACCACTCAGCGACTTCATAGCTTCAAATTTACTGTAGTCAAAAAAGCTGTTCACAGCACTGCCCGGCTGCTGTCCGTTGCGAAGGACGCCATTTTCTAATCTTGTACGCATGCGCACATCCAGTCTCGTTCCTAAACCAATAACCACGGTCATTGGTTTGGGAACGAGACTGGCACACGCGTGAAATCGCACGCGTTTTTAAACCAGCACAACTGCCACGGTCTCTTCCCGTGGTTGTGGGAAAGGCTCATGGACACCACGTAGGTAAGGCGCTGCATTCAGCTGCCAACTTATAGCTACACTACAAAATACAGCTTTAGTAACGCCGGTCAGCTTTTATGCTCTGTCGGTAGTTTTCTGTGCTGGTCGATCGGCATGTGGTCGAAAACCAGGAAATCGGCTTCACCATAGATAATACAGTACGGCCGTACTATATCATCTATGGCTTCACAAAGGGCTCGAAATCTGCTACGGAGAATGGTTAGCCCTTTCATCGGATTCCAGCTGGTATATTACACGCTTGGAACCACTACTAGACTGTCAATGCTGCTTCAAGTTCTAGGGTTATGGTTACACTTGAGAGAAACATTCTTCTTAGGCTTATAGGTCTAACTGTATGAGCAAAAAAGTACAGAAACAAGACTTAAAGAAATGTAAAAAGATGTAGGGACGGCATGCCAAAAAGTATGCAAACAACGTAGGGATGATGCATGAAAGCAAAAGTCAACATATTGGCAAAGCCCTATCCCTACATCTTTTTCACACTTAGCTACAGCTGATGCAATGCTGCTAGATCATATTAGCCTCATTCCTGAGCCGGCATGTGGGAGAAGGGAAGTGGCCTAGGGACAAGGCTGAAACCGTGCCATGTACTTTAATAACACTTACTATGATCATAAGTCTGCAGTCTACTCCAACTCACTGCTTAAAGTTGTTGAAGAGGTTCCATATATAATGCTACAAAGAGGGTGGTGATACTAGCCTCGTTCGCAGGCCACGTGGGAGAAGGAAGTGGCTTGAGAATGAGGCTACAGCCATGAACTGCCAGTAAAGGTTGTGAACTTGTGGTACGTTTTAGGAAGACCCCCATGCACGTCTACCTGTAGTGTGAAAAAGATGTAGGGATGGGGCTTTGCCAATATGTTGACCTTTGCATTATCTTGTTTGCATACTTTTTGGCATGCCATCCCTACATCTTTTTACATTTTTAATGTTTTTTAAGTCTTTATATATAGAAGTAGTGACTGGTGGCTGTTTTTGTAGATATAAATCTTCATGAATCAGGTTTTTGGAATGGCGGTAAAATTACACTGAATGACAATGGAAGTGGAACTCCATGCAAACTGATTACAAATACAAGATTTTGATTGGTCAGTTAAGGTCAACAAAACCAAGTGGCGGAGCAGGAGGGCCAGGGTAGGGTGGAGGGGCATTGGAGCCAGCTGGGTAGGGTGGAGGACCTGCTGTAGGACCAAGAGCTGGTGTGGAGGCTGGATAAGGAACTACTGCTGGTGTTTGCTGAGGTTGGTGGCCAAAGGTAGCTGCATGAAGAATTTACACACATGTTCATGCACAGTCCAAAGTTCAAGCACAAGATAACATATCTGAACATTTTATTTAACAACAACAAAAAAAAACAAAAAAAAACAAAAAAAAAAACAATTAATATTAGTTGCGTCCGATTACACCCGGAGATGCTCACAGGTTACTGTTTACTTGACAACAGCTACACTTTACCCTTTAGCCAAGAGACATGGATTCACCTAGCTACTTTACACCTACTTTCCCAGTGAATGAAGGCTCCCCATTGCTGCACTATAATGAATATTGCATTGTCCATTGCTGAACAATAAATTTACCTCCCTGAATCCTGGATTGTAATTTCACTCTTTTGTTAAATTAGTATCTCCTTTCAGAAAGCCTATAGCTAAATCAGCATTTCTGGTGAGGTTTGTTGTTTCTTCATCTTACACATCTACCCCGGCCTGGAGAGTTCCTTGGTTGCATGGTTATGGTAGAAAGTAGCCAAATAGGTCTTCTGAAAAAAGAGACTATAGCTAATGTAAGTAATGAAAAAGCTCCTCAGTGAACTTTCAAGAAAACCTATTTGCTATAGCATTCCGCCTTGGTGACCACCATGCACACTGATACAACTGAGACAACATAAAAATGTGGTTGAAGTAACCCATGTGTTTTTGCTGTGTATAGGAACTGCATGCAGGTCTTACTAGGAGGTGGTAGCTGGCTGATGGTAGCACCTTCTACACCACTCAGGGGAACATTGCCGAGGAAAAGAACAAAGTCAACATGAGGATTAATGGCACCAGATATGGAGGCCTTGATCTTCAGGTAGTAATTCACTTGGATTATGGAGCAGCTGGCAATGGTTGGCTCTGTAGCTGGTACAGGCAAGGGTGGTGGTCACCAAGATCTGCTGTTACCTGGCTCAATAGGATCACTGGCCACCTCTGCTACTGTTTTTATGCTATTTAGATGATGCCCCTGAGCAATGTAGATCACTTGCTTCTGTAACTGGGCTACAAGTTGCCTAATATGTCTGTTGCTACCATTCTCTATATCCACTTCAAATGGTATCGCATCCTGGACGACACAGAAACCAGTCCTGGGAACACGAGCTGTGAGACTTATTGGTCCGGAGGCACAGCACAGACAGCAAAGTGTCTTCTCCACTTGCAGCACCTTCGGAAGTCTCACATTTTGAACAATGTTTGGGTCTACTACTGGTGCAACAGCTATCTGTGCGGTGATTCTTTTGTTCCGTTTGAGCGCACTAGCTTTGACGATTGTGGCTTCAATCTCGTAGCGAATGTGTCCAACAGTACCCTCAAACGACGGTGGGAGCGGTCGACCACTAGGCTGGAACGTCAGAGCAAAGGGAAACTGGTAGCTCCCTGGCGAGAGCTCGTGGTTAGGTGCGTCGTCTCTGCTCCAGACGATAACGGTATGGTAGATAAAGTCCTCGTGAGAGTGGTAGGTCCTTTGGTTCTCACCACTACCAGATGACCAGCGTACGTCCGCGTATCCCCGCAGGGTCACTTGAATGGACTTGTAGCTTTGCTTGGCCTCTTCAGTAAGAACAAGGACACGTCCAGTAACATCAGATACAAAAACGCCCCGAGGAGGATGTATAATAAACAACTGGAAGTCTTTAACCATTGTTTGTAGCTAACGGTTGCTTTACGGCAGCGCTTATTGGGTGTCTGTCCGTCGATTGGTGCGTTTCAGTGCAAACGCGCGCGGCGAGACATAAAGGAAAGGCTGGCGGAAGTAGATAATGCTGATTGCTAGTCCCAACATCCATCGGCACCATGACAAACCATCTTGCCTCCCAAAACACACAACTTCCGGGCCTGAATCCCAAAATGGCATGGCCAGGACTAGTCTTCTAGTGTAGGAATTTCCTGGGCTGCTATGAAAATCTGATCTGGCCTGCAAGACTACAATCTGATAATCATGACAGCTGCTATTATGGCTATAGAACTGACCTTCTGTAATAGGGTGAGTTCACAACTCATCAGAGTACAAAGTGGAGAGTTCAGTTCAAGCGGATGTCCAGATCAGCAACAAATACACATGGGAATTCCCCCATGCCCACTTTGCAATTGCGCATGCGTAATATTGTTATGTTTGGATGGACTCCCTAAATATTTTCCAACCTGTAAGACAGTGGATAATTGAGGAGTGCTGCATGCAGACAGTGTACAACTGACAGAGAAAAACTTCTATGGATGCACACAATTGGTTTTAAAGTTAACAATTTGTCAGATTTAGAGCTATTAATTTACAAATGACCTACTGCTGTTGACTCGCCAGCTTGTGCTCCGGCCTGACAGCCAACTAGTGTACTGTGCAGTCTTGAACACCTCTGACAGGAGTTAACTGGAGGTAAATTGTTGTCCTTAAAGTTTGTCTAATTGTGTAGTTTCTCCAAAAATTTCACAAGATATCTTTGTAGCATGTACTGGACTGAAGTTATGACATTGTGTCATGTAATTGTCACACTATTTATGTGATTTGTGGATCTGAGCATGCGTAGTAGGGGTCTGTTGTAGAATGTTCTGAGCATGTGTTTGTGCTGATATAATTCAGTGTATTGGAATATTAAGCCAGTCTGTTAACCAATTACTGTTGTTGGTGGTGAGCGGTGACTCCACAGTGCTCAGAGCAGTGCAGGCCGGAAAGCACCAGTGGTCCGGTGGATCGACATCGGTAGTCGTAGTAGGCCTGGGTACTGAATCAATTCCGTGGCAGAGAATCCTGCTGACTGTGCCAGTGTAGCAGACGGCCTGCACTGCTCTGAGCACCATGGAGTCACCGCTCACCACCAACAGCAGTAATTGGTTAACAGACTGGCTTAATATTCCAATACACTGAATTATCAGCACAAACACATGCTCAGAACAGACACTTACTATGCATGCTCAGATCCACAAATCACATAAATAGTGTGACAATTACATAACACAATGTCATAACATCAGTCCAGTACACAGTGGCAGATTTAGCGGGGGTAAGGGGGGTGCAAATGCACCCCCCTTTGGCGGCTAGTAGTGTATTTATGCATACATAACTGCACGAGTCCATCAAATGATTATCCGGCCATAGATTACTAACCTCACGTAAGGTTATGTGAGGTTAATAATCTATGATGCATGCAGCAGTGGCATGTAGCAACAACAACCAGGCACAGTTACACGTATCAGTTCCTTACTGATCTCCAGACGTTTGACTAGGCCTAGAGTTGCATGCTTCGAGATATTCAGTTCCAGCTATTTTAAACAACTCACTAGCTAGCTTCCAGTCAGTACTCAATATTTCAATACTCAGGTCAGACGATAATTACGTGTGTCATGAATGCATTCATGTGACCAGAAGTGGGTGTGGCAACCCAAAACTTTCGGGTGCGCTTCGCGAGCCAGTGGCTGAACCCCCCTTTCTAAATTTCTAAATCCACCACTGGTACATGCTACATCTTAATATTTTGACAGTTTCTAAGTGTGTGTGTATTGGATAACTGTTCAGTGAGTGGTGCTTGTCCCACTGTTCAGTGAGTGGCGCTTGTCCCACTGTTCAGCGAGTGGCGCTTGTCCCACTGTTCAGCGAGTGGCGCTTGTCCCACTGTTCAGCGAGTGGCACTTGTCCCACTGTTCAGCGAGTGGCGCTTGTCCCACTGTTCAGCGAGTGGCGCTTGTCCCACTGTTCAGCGAGTGGCGCTTGTCCCACTGTTCAGTGAGTGGCGCTTGTCCCACTGAGTGGGTGGGTGGGTTGGAAGGAGGAGGAAGAATGGGGAGAGGGGTAGGGAGGGAAGGAAGGAGGAGAGGAGGAGAAATTGTATGAATGACCCAAAGAATTGGGCTATGTTATGAGTTAGTGCACCATGTGTGTTCTCTCTGCCTCCAGAGTGTGGCCTATGACTCGGGTGGTGATGTCAAGTCAAGAATCAAGCAATCTCTCAGACTGGAAACATTGTTTGAGTGCGTGACACCTACTGTGTGTGTCCTCTGCAGGACTCAGAAAGAGCATACTACACACATGCATATACACACACACATGCGCACACGCACACACACACACCCACACACACACACACACACACACACACACACACACACACACACACACACACACACACACACACACACCAGATATCTCACTCCCCCCACCGACCAGAAGCTACTGATGAAGGGTCTGGGACTCATGGTCAACCTCATCCAAAATGCTGAGGTGAATAGTCATACAGACTAGCATGTTGTTGACTTTTCTTTGTCAGATGCCACATGTAGCAAAAGCCGAGGGAAGCTAGGTTACTCTTTCCTCCCTCCCACTATCCCTCCCTCCCTCCCTCCCACCCTCCCTCCCTCCCACCCTCCCTCCCTGTCTCCCTCCCTGCCTCCCTCCCTCCCTCCCCCCTCCCTCCCTCCCCCCTCCCTCCCTCCCTCCCCCCTCCCTCCCTCCCCCCTCCCTCCCCCCCCTCCCTCCCTCCCCCCTCCCTCCCTCCCCCCCTCCCTCCCTCCCCCCCTCCCTCCCTCCCCCCCTCCCTCCCTCCCCCCCTCCCTCCCTCCCCCCCTCCCTCCCTCCCCCCTCCCTCCCTCCCCCCCTCCCTCCCTCCCCCCTCCCTCCCTCCCCCCCTCCCTCCCTCCCCCCCTCCCTCCCTCCCCCCCTCCCTCCCTCCCCCCCTCCCTCCCTCCCCCCCTCCCTCCCTCCCTCCCCCCCTCCCTCCCCGCTCCCTCCCTCCCTCCCTCCCTCCCTCCCCCCCTCCCTCCCCCCCTCCCTCCCTCTCCCCCCTCTTCAGGATGCAGACTCACTGATGTGTGAGTGTGGTGGTGTGCTACTAAACTCAATGGTAGCTTTACTCCAACACAACCAACCAAATCTCAGAACACTTGTGTACACGTATGTGCCAGTCTATCAATCAATGTGTCAACCACCACAGTATGAGTATATGTGGTAGTCCTATTGTCTTTTTGTGTGTTTGCTACATTCAAAGCTGCTTAATGTCAGTTAAAATGGAGCCCATGTATGCCGTCTAAATGCGTCAGATGTTGATTCATCTACAATGTGAGTGTGACGCCCCTCTTAACAGATGTTTGGCAATACAGTATTTGGAATGTAATAATGGCTGGGACAACTCTGCATGTGTAGTAGTGTAGTTCTGTCAACTACATAGTACCCTAACTGCACAGGTGATGTGTGTTCTCATGAACATCTCCAACACGTCTGGCAAGAGTAGAGACGCTCTGATCAACTGTGATGAGCTGATGAGATCCATTGCTGAGATACTAGTGAGTGTAACAGTACCCACGCACCTCTGTACTGCCCTCCTTCAACTCCTACCTCATCACACAATACACAATTTCACGAATAGGATTGGTCTTTTACTAGACAAACTAAAACGTGAATTTCATGCTTACTGAAGTTGCTACCTTACAATTGAATTATGTCTTTGTGAAGGTTGTGAGATAGCAGTCGAAATGTTGCATATTAAAATTTGTCTGGTGAAAGTTTGATAGTCTTGTTGCTTGATCTCAACATGTCAGGACCTTCTCTCCCAATAACTTCACTGCTACTCATGGATCTCTATATAGCTGCTTCCTCTTCTCCATCTTATTTCCTCCTCTTCCTTCTCCATCCCTTCCCTCCATCTCACCTCTTCCCCCATCTCTCCTCCTCTTCCATATTCTTCTCTCTTCCTTATGCAGAGGAGCAGTGACTGTGTCTCATTGCTCATGGCTACTTGCTCTGTGGTGAAACATCTGGCAGACTCATCAGTGCAAGGTACACGGTCAGATAATTATAGTGTAGTACAAGGGTGGATACTGTAACCTGTTACCTAGGCAGCACACAAGAATGCTGTCATATCTCTAACACATGAAATTAGATTGCAGAAGTCTTGCAACAAGCATAGCTGACAGGGAAAAACCACTATTAATTTACTGTGTATGAACCAAGAGGAATGGAAAGATCTAGAAAGCAGTTTTAACCACTGTGGAGGCCCTGTGAAGCTTGTGCAAGCCTGTTGATGTGCGGTAAAGACCTGACAAAGCCGTTTCAACCACAGTGGAGGTCCTGTGAAGCTCCTGCAAGTGTCTTTACGTGCCAGGAAAGATCTAGAAAGCAGTTTTTACCACTGTGGAAGTCCTATAAAGCTCGTGCAAGCCTGTTTAAATGTGGGAAATGTCTGAAAAACCGGTTTTAACCGCCGAGGAAGTGCTATGAAGCACGTGCAGGCATGCTTAAGTGCCAGAAAAGTTCGAGAAATCGGTTTTCACTACTGTGGAGGCACTGTGAAGCTCGTGCCACCCTGTTGATGTGCGGGAAAGACCTGATGTATTGTGTGTATGGATTGTGCATGCAGTACTGATGTATTGTGTGTTCTTGTCCAGATGCAAATATCAGTCAGTGTTCTCATATGAGAGTCACTACTGACTGTCAGTAGCTGCTGTCTTATTGTTCTCACACACAGAGTGAAGGACACACCGGACCACTTTTCTTCTCTGAGTGTCTAGTTCTAGTAACCTCTTCATTGTATCTTACATCATTTGTGAACTGATAACTATATTCTGCATTAATCAGTTAAGCAAATTTCAACTTTAGAAAATTAGTGTGCATGGTGGCCAATTATAACTAATAGCAGCTAGAATTAAGTACAACCATATTTCCACCATCATTCGGAGGAGCCAATGAAGCAGTAACCTGTAATGTTTTATTTCAACTTATTTTCTAATAATATTACGCTGTATTAAAAATGCTGTACTATACATACAAAAGTACATGCTTTGATTTGTGATACATGGTGGGAAAAATGTGTGAGAAAATTTAACATATTCAAACATTATAGTCTAGTTGGCTTCAATTTAATAACTTCAATCTCACTTGCCAGAGCACCAAGTTCAATATCACGTAACACTGTAGTTAGTGTTTGCCAAGTCACGGGTTTCTTCCCCCTCCCAGTCGCCCACTCTCAGAGGATCTCTGTGTTGATACGCTCAGCATCTTCTCTGTGCTTAAAGTTCAAGGTTGCGAACTCTAGTTCCATTTGGGTCATCCAGGAGGTGGAGGCCAAAATGGTAGTAATTGGTGCCAATCTCTTGTGGAAAGTTGATTGTTCTCTTCCTTCCTGGGAATCTGATGCATTCTAGCACAGTTGGGCAGTCTGCAGTGACAATACAAAGAACATATAATTGTAGTCAGCATGCATACTACATCACACTTGTTCCAATAATTACCATGCAATGCAAGTGTAGAAAATCTAGACCACTCAACAAGCGTAAGGAAAGCCACAACTGAAGCTTTTAAGAAATGCATGGCAGTCCCGTATAGAAATCGAAGATTATTCTGTCGTGTATTTCGATCGCATCACTGCGTTCAAAGCACCATATCGCTAAACTTCCGTTAAGGGCGGGGCTCATGTGCTTTGTACATTATCAGTACTAAATTAGCTGCAATGTGTTCATTTTCAGATGAAAGTGAAACTTATGCACATATATACCTTCATCTACTTGAGAATGTAATTCCAATACAGCCTGTACTTCAGCATTGGGTGCTTGCATTTCTAACCATAGAGAAATGATTGTAGGTCACAAATGTATTTCTAATATGCCGCATGTAAATCACATTTTAAAGTATTACTCATGCGAATGCTGCTGTGCCGAGTGTCAAATGTGTAATGGCTCAGTATTATCTGCAATACAGTGGAACATAACATTAATTGTGCCGTATGTAAATCACACTTCTGTAAAGTATTACTCGTGCAAGTGCTGCTGTGCTGAGTGTTAAAAATGTAATGGCTCGGTATTACCTGCAATATGTTCAGAACACCCAGCACATACCTCTAGAAAGTGTTTCCAATGCAACACGCACTTCTTCTTTGAGTGCTCGAGCTCCTATGTGTGTAGAAAGTTATGAATTTCATCTGGTACTTGTATATATTTCTAATTGTAGAAGAGCAATTGCATAAAGTCACAGAGATATGTTTTAGTATGCTACATGCGAATCAGAATGTCAATACAATTCATGCTTTTGTGCTGAATGGCTAATGTGATTGCTGAATATGGAAAATTTAATGTATACTGGTTTTGTACTAGTAACAGTCCAAACACCCTGCACATACCTTCATTCACTTTAGAATGTGCCTCAAACGGAATATACACTTCTTCCATGGGTTCTTGAAGGCCTGTGTGTAATCAGATTATAGAAAGTCATTCACTTCATCCATTTTGGAATATACTTTCATTACAGCCTGCATTTTCTAACGATAACTGAGAAAAGTGATTGCAGAAAACTCTAGTGGGCGACATGTACATCAACCACTCCTGATCATGCAGATGCTGACATACTTTGGTGCTGAAGGACGGGTTTTGGCTGAGCTGCTTCTGTGACTGTTCCTATAAGAATGAAAGAGCAATCATAACCTTTGCCGAACCTGCCACTTCATACTTGCAACAAATGCTAGTAATAAATTATCAGGGAGTGGTGTATAAGTAGTCAAGCTTGATGGGTGATATTAATAGCAGATGTAAGTATGGTAGCACTGTAAACCATGCAGTAGTTACCATCATTCACTCCAGAATCTGTTTCCATCACTGGGGGCTGCAGCCGCACATCTTCCTTGAGATCTAACAGCATTAAAAGACAATCGAATACTCTTATTATTAGTAGTAGTAAGTGTTGAGCAGTGTTTTCAGCAGAGTTTGCAGACATAGCACAACACAATAGTGACACAGAAAACTTCAAATCATCACCAGTCCTGAACCCAAGTTTAGAGACCTCCTGTATATTCTCCACAGTGAGCCCTCACTAGATCACCTGGGAAAAGTACTGGAGGAAGCTTGCAGTAAGTAGAAGTTTTCTGTGTCACTATTGTGTTGTGCTATGTCTGCAAACTCTGCTGAAAACACTGCTCAACACTTACTACTACTAATAATAAGAGTATTCGATTGTCTTTAATGCTGTTAGATCTCAAGGAAGATGTGCGGCTGCAGCCCCGAGTGATGAGCTGACACAATGTCAGAAATCGCACAATGAAACTCAAATAGCTATATTGTGCTGAGGAACTCAGGCAAGTAGAAACTGCTCTGTGAGTAGCTTAACCAATCCAGTGAGAGTCATGCTCCTCATCTAAGGTAAGGTAGGAGGGAGTACTGAGAGTTTTTGTATTGAGACTCAGTACCATCAATAGCCCCCACAACACATGTCTGAAGCATTGCTCCATATATTGTGCATCTTGGCTAGCACAAGAATATTTTGTACACACATTCAAAACAGATAAAGGTTGTAAATTAAGAAATTCACATGCAGGTACGTTGGTCCCCTTACATATTGAGTACAGGTACCTTCCTACCAAAGCCGGAGGAATGTCTCAGAGATTTCATCACAAAATCAGTTAGAAAATTGGGTGTTGTTCATGAAGGAGGTACAATCTCATGTGAACAATTAAGTGAAAAACCTTGAACCCCCTATTCCAGGCCCTACAGTGTGTTTAATATGTGACGTCCACTCTAAGAACAGGCATGGACTCAACAGAGGGCCACAAGAATGGTCTATAGAGAAACAACAAGAGTAGATTTTGGCACTCATCATAGCAGGTGCATGGATTCCATTAGTCTTGTTCCCTGGCATGTATATATATATAGCTTGCACGATGGGGTTGGTTTTGGATTGACAGTAGGGCTCCATCTGATGTAGACACCAGTACTCTATGTGTGCCTCATGATCTATCAACAAGCAGTAGCTGATCTAAATGATCACCTGAGTGGCGGTTGAACCTCATGGAAATTTTCGCCCACTATACAGTAGTGCAGTACACCTGGAAAGCTGTTGATGCTGGAACCAGTCATGCATTTGGTAATGCAGATGTTGAAATACCCTTTGCCCAATACAAAATGAAGCACAAGAAATAAACTAACAATAGAAAATGATTGTACCTGCAATAAACAAAAGTACATGTACTTGTTTGTTCAGCACATCCAATATCCTAGATACAATTTGAAGGCTGCATGCATTATTGTTCCACATTAACGAACACCACTATAGCTAGTTACTACTATATGATATTGCCTTGGTGAAATAATCTTCCAACCTGCTAGCCATGCATGTCTGTTAAAGTATTTGGTGCATCTGTATGTTGGGAGAAAAGACCTATAGCTACATGAATCAGGTACTGAAACCTTCAGTGCCACATTGGTGTACTGTCATAGGGGTGAGATTGGGCAGGACTAAAGATAATATGGCATAGCTACATTCTGTAGTGCTGTATGGTCACACTGCATGGGCTTTAGATAATCTTTGAGGGCCAACAGTAGTTACACTGTTAACAGTTTTGAATGGGCTAGCTATAAGCCCTGGTTGCTTATGGACTGTGATTCTGTGGTTTTGAGTTCAAAACTTTCAAAAACTGTTATTTCACCGTTATCAATTCTCTTTTGATGCAGAACAGGCCAATGTGGTGTTGGTGTCTTACTTGTGCATTGCTTGCATGAACTGTCCTTTTGTACAGTAACAGCCATACATCTTGAGTCCTGCCACAACCCCCAGGAGTGCATGCCATCGATCTTTTACAAGTTGAAAATGTAATAATTAATTTGCAGTTTTATTACTATGTCATTGTATGGATAAAAGCCACAACTATCATGCGTATATTGGCATCTGTAGGCCGCTTGTAATTTCGCGCCAATGCGATAGAATCTAGAATCTTGTTATGTACAGACTTGCTCATGAGAAAAAAATTACAGGTTTACCCCAAATTTAGATTTTAACCCTCTCCCTACGAGATTTAACTTCACCGCCTACAAGCATGCATTCAGAGAGTACGCAGCATAGTCTCGCGGAGCCAGACTCGAGTCTGGCTCCGCGAGACTATACGCAGCACATCAAGGGAGAAGAGAACAAGTAAGCATGGTATCAGTATAGTACTAAAACTATAGTCAGTATTGAATATCAGAAAAGGGATGCATTTCTGGCAGCTGTGTAGCTAGGGGGAAACAGACTGACATTTCAGATCAGCCCTCACAGCGTATGGAGGCCTAAGTTTTGTGTTCTCGTGGGCAGCAAAAAAGCTTGAATTATATTTTCTATTTCTACTCATGATCCTTGACTGATCAACACTCTTGTGTTTGGTGCGTAATTAGCAAACCTGCTGTGTTTGTCCGAGTATAATAATATGAACATGATGGAGTGGACAAAATAAGAGTTGACTCTGTGGCAGCATGTGCACATGCAGACGTTTTTCAGGTGTGCATGCTAGCTGCCATGTTCGATGATAGAACATACAAAGAATCCAAAGGAGCAAGTTGAACACTACCTCATAAGTGCCAGGAATATAGTTTGAGGGAGTGCTATATAGGGGGTAGTGTAGCCACACACTACAAGCTCTGGGCAGGTAAGGCAAAGTGGTTACTGAAAAATACAATCATGAATTCATCGAACATTATTACTTAGCATACTTGTATGCTAAACATACGTATGTTACTTCAAGTTGAATTTTTTGTCAACTCCATGTACTAAGTCCATGACATCAATTGAACAAATTAATATCAGTCAAATGCAAGCTTTATCCAGCTTGGAGATGATAGTACAGGATTATGGATGGGATGCCTAAAACTTGAAGGAAAGGTGTAAATGTACACCCAGCCTCTCTTTGATTATGCTGTCTTTTCCAGTAGTGCTCAAAGAGAGGGATGCTAGGGGAAGGTTCATCTGTGTGCAGTGTGTCCTGAGTCCTCTAGTACTCTGAGAGGGATGCTAGGGGAGAACTTATATGTAGTCTCTGAGAAGGACGTCTGTATTCACTGCTGCATGCGTTGACCTTGCAAAAAAAGCTGTGACATGAATATAATTATGTGGTTATTTTCGCCTGTAAAGAACTTACCACATAATGATATTCATATGCACAGCTTGTTTGTTTATATTTTGCAAGGTCAAGCAAACAGCAGTGGAAATAAATTGGGGAAGTGTATCATAGTCTCCTACCAGGCTCTCCCTCACATCCTGAGCTTGCAGTATGAGACTGGTTTCGTATGCAAGTGCGACAGTATAGAAATGAGAATTTTGCTTGATATGTAAAATAAGAACACAGCATTAACGGTTGCAATCGAACTAGGTAAGAATTTTAGACATTGCAGAAGGTATGCATAATTTGAATATGACTGATTGTGCATGCATAGTGAGGGTTCAATTTGAACCTCTAAAGCATGCACAATTTCATAATTTCTGCTGCTAGAAATTTGTCACATGCATAGATTACACAACTATAAAGGACTTCGTCAAATTTACAGATAGAGGAACTAACTGATGCTCGGACACTTACGAAACGTTGCGCTCTTGTTGCGTGTGCAGAGGTCCAGCAGACATAAGAACTGTAGGATAGGTGGGCTAATGTTTGATAATAATTATATACTTGAAATTCAACTCCAAACAGTCTTCTACCTGGGATTTAGCAAAAGAAATGCTACATCTGTTCAAGCACCTATTCTCGGAAAAAGGATTCTACTAGCGGACAAGTCTGATAATCATGTATTATATCATGTTGCTAGCCAAATTTGGCAACTGCTGCAGCATGGTATGGGCTCATAGGCAAGGCCAATGGAAGGGTAAGTGTTTTAGTCTTGTCAGAGGAGGCGGCAAATAAGTTACGCGTTTTACAATGTATTTTCGGACGTAATTTTCTATCCCCGCGTACTATAATAGAGCGTTTTCATCACGTGATCACAATTCCGTATACTAGAAATAAACCGCCATCTTGGTGTACAACTTGTAAAGTATGTTATTAGCAGTATATGCGATATCGATTAATAAACCCACAGGTAAGCGTTTATATAGCTGTTTTAATTTATGTAGCAATGGAATTTTGTCCGATTCAACACATATTAGAAGCATTATAAGTATATCACTCATTTCGTGAAGATCACCATAGAAGCTCCTATCTCGTTGTACACCAACATGGCGGCTGTTTTCTGTTTTCCTTCGTAATCTCGAAGGTGATGACGTCACATGAAAACGCTCTATAGTTTCGGGTATCAAAAACTATTCCAGCCCCAGCATGGCTTGTTGCTCTGATGATCTGGCACAGTTGCTACTGTGCTTAGACCTTTAAACTCTGAGGTCTGAAAATATATCAGTCTGAGAATAAATATTTGGCCTCTAGCATAGGAACATGAACACATTGAACAGACATAAAATAGTTTGATTTTTGAGCCTGATTTCAACACACAGCGTCGACATTTTCAACCATGTTTGACCCTTGGTGCATAGTTAGCATGCAATGTATAGCAACATAGCGCACAGATGCACACCACAGCATTGCACAGCAGGTTTGCTAATTATGCACCAAACACAAGAGTGTTGATCAGTCAAGGAACATGGATAGAAATAGAAAATACAATTCAAGCCTTTTTGCTGCCCACGAGAACAAAAAACTTAGGCCTCCATACGCTGTGAGGGCTGATCTGAAATGTCAGTCTGTTTCCCCCTAGCTACACAGCTTCCAGAAATGCATCCCTTCTCTGATATTCAATACTGACTAGTTTTAATACTATACTGATACAGTGGCGTAGCCAGGCAGGGGCACACTGGGGCACATGCCCTAGCAACTAGTGGCCGTGCCCCACCAGTGCAGGTACGTAAGTATGCGAATTATCGGCGCTGATAGTATCGTTGTAGACCGCGAATCGGGCGCGATTTCGGGCGCTAGATAGTCTTGAAATCGAACGGCGCAGTATTGCTATGTATATCCACATATTAATTACGAGTCTCGAACGCTCACTGTACGCGAGTGACGTACGCTGCACTACGATATGGCCTCAGAACCGACCTGGGAGGCTGTAAAATTCCAAGAATTTTCTGGGAGAGCATGCCCAAGACCCCCCTAAATGCTTCCGCACTTCGCGCAGGATTTCGTACAAACGTAGTGTGCCTAAGCTGTGCCCTAGCAACGGCGATATCCTGGCTACGCCACTGTACTGATACCATGCTTACTTGTTCTCTTTCTCCCTTCATGTGCTGCATACTCTCTGAATGCATGCTCGTAGGCAGAAATTCGGTGAAGTTAAATCTCGTAGGGAGAGGGTTAAAATCTAAATTTGGGGTAAACCCGTAATTTTTTTCTCATGAGTGAGCAAGTCTGAGATTCGCGCGTGCGTCACGTGCAATATCGATTCTGGCCGGCTGACCTCGGGCCTCGGGCCTCGACAAAGGATCTAGACAGTGTCAGTGAATGATGTCTACTCTAGAGGAAATTTCGTTGCGACCTGTGGACAGCAAAGATGTTGTGGATGGTCGTCATACCGCACCTACAGAACCACTGGAGCAGGATGATGCCACAGACAAGACACAAGGAACTTCATCCAGCAGTGAAGGGACAACAGTACAAGGGACTACAAGCCGGTGGAATGCAGTCTTCACTACAGCGGCAACCTTGCTTTCCACTTCCTTTCTGAGTGCTGGAATCTCTATGATAGCACCTTTTTATCCTATTGTGGTCAGTTGCATACCAGTAGTCATCATGAACAAGGCACTGTACTTGGAGAGACTCAGGCATATACTTTAGAATCTAAAAGTGGTTTTGAGAAAAGCAACCCGCTATTCTGTCTGTTTAATACCAAGAGACTAGAAACTGGGATCATTATCAGTTCCCAGCAGTTGTACTAGTCTGACGAAGCCAGACCCGAGCGCGAAGTGCAAAGGTCTGGTTGCAGGCCAATATTGCATTTTGTACAGTAGGAATTCAATTATCACGTGGATTACATAATGCCTAATAAGTTTTCGAATTCAGGCTTTGGGTCACTGTGGCCCAGTTCGTGCAGTTTTTTCCTACCTCTGCCAAGTTCTGACTGCTTTTCGAACACTTTCGAAATCTTTGTTAGAACGTAAATCCTCGCGAATATTGAAGTCTACGGATATGTGAATCTGATTGGACTGCAATATTTCTGCAGCGGGTACAAATCGCAATATGGGCTTGCAACCAGACCCTTGTGCTATGCTTGGGTCTGGCTTTGCCAGACTATGTTTGTACTCTGAATGTTTGGGACATCCCCTGTAATTACCATAACCAAGTAAACCTGCACACTACAAAACAATCAAGGTCCCTTTCGTGTGAATGCACTAGCTTTGACAACTGGGAACAAATTGAAGGGTTCGGAACATTGGAACACAACAATTGATTCACTCTAATTCATGGATGAGTTGTTAATTTTAATAAGCGTTCTAATTGCTAGTGAGCAAAGTACATGCATTTGTACTCTTAGTTTGCCAGAGATTCCACCATATTCCAACTGCACTGATGAAGGAAACGGAGTAATCATAGCATTTTTTTGTTCCTATATACACAGGCACAGAGGTACTCAGTTGCTGTTTACATTGCTGGATTTGTTATTGGCGTGGCACCTCTGTGTGTGACAGTGATGTCACCTCTTGTTGGATACTTTGTAAGTACCATAGCAGAGCTCTGTAAGTTGATCACTTTGCTGCTCACCTTATCATAAATTCTTCGTCATTTTGTGCCATAGCTTCCTCATTTGGGACTGAAGTTCACACAGCTTGCTGGACTATTCTTGGCTGGGGGATCCTTGATTCTCTTTGGGTACTAAATAACTGGCATTATGAATGTGGTTATTTTATATCATGTAAGCAAATGGCAGCGCCTTATTAGTCAACTAGGTAGAAGAAGTTGCAACCAAAAATCTTGTTCTCTTGTAAAGTTGTATAAGTACTGGTAAAACCCACAGCCCCTCCCTTACTTAGAGTTTATACTAGTCTCAAACCCAGACCCCCTTCAACCCTCCAAGAGGAACATTTTTGTACCTCCGTGGAATTTCAGTGGCACAATCTAATTGGCTGATGTGGCAATTATCTCACCTGCATTGGACTTCCTTACCACAAACCGCTTAGCTTTACTAATTACACCTTTACAGACCTATTTAGCACACCTCCAATTTGCTGAAGCCCAGCAAGCAACATAGCTTTTAGCAGAATCCATAGCAACAGCTAGCCATGGTCTGAGATTCGCCAGGATCCTCCTTTCCTCTTTGGAGGAGGGTGTGGGTAGAGACTAAGTTTATACTTGTACAACTTCTCCCATGTATTTCAGAACCTGGAAATAATAGGCTATGGAAAAGAAAAAGAATTATGCAGGAATAATGGGACAGAAAAAGTGAAGACACTTGATCATCGCATGGCAAGAGCGCATGATGACGTCATTTTTTATTGCGGAGGGAGTAGGAAGAGCGTGTAACTGCCAAAAATTCGTAACAGGCAGAATCTCCCGCGTGTACTAAAAATAGAACACACGTTCGCACAAGTTCGCAGTTCCACGATCTACGACCTCACCATGCAGTGTTACCCTCGTAGTCAACAAGATATGAACGCTCCAAGCTTACCTGGCAAGTTCTAGCTACACAGGAACGGTTGTCGGCCCTTCCTGACACAAGGAACTTGGTGTTACGATGCTATCCACGCCTGACAGTCGAAGAGGGCCCCTAACCTTTCAGTCAAACTCTTGAGCTTCTCCTTGGCTAACGCGCAGTCCTTATCCGACCGATAAGCCTCTAACTCGATTGCTTTCCAGCTACTTTTACTCACACTTCACCTGCACACTAGCTACAACTCGACCGGATGTGCTATTAATAAAAAATGACGTCATCATGCGCTCTTGCCGCATGCCTATTCCAAATAAAAAAACATTAAAAATGAAAAGAGATATAGTGATGGCATGCTAAAAAGGACACAAACAAGGAAGGGAGGATATGAAAGTGAAGATAAATATACAAACCTAAGCCTCGTCCATCCTTACATCTTTTTCACTATAGAGTAATGATGTAGGGATGGTGCTTTGGATATTTATCTTCACTTTTATATCCTCCCTGCCATTGCTACATCTCTTCATTTTATTCCTTGTTTCTGATTATTTTTTTCCAATGTGAAGTAATAAGCACTATTTCAATCAATTGCATCCATATAGATAATGCTTGAAACAGCACTGACTGTTTAGTACTTGTGATAAGTTCAAGCATGTAACAAGTTTGCCCCACAAACAGGTAGTCTGGACCCCAGACACTTTAATGCACCTTGTCTCATGGCCATGTGTAACTAGTTAAGTAGCCTCACAACCCCCGACCTTCATCCTGTTTACTGCATTGAAATTGTAAAGGTCTGGTACCTGAGGCTTTGTAGTGCAACAAATAGCGGTAAGTCAGACTGTGTGTCGTGTAGCAGTTAGCAGCACCTCACCTTTGTAGCGTCAGTAGTGTTGCTTTGAAACTAGCATCCCACCCACTTGGCTGGGAGAGGTCGTCAACTTGACTCACACCATGCTTGCATGGATTAGTCCATTCTCAGACCAATTGCAGTGGTTGGTGATTTGGGAATGAGATTATGTGTACACATGTGTTCATTATTAGAAAATGGTACAACAGGCAGCAGCTGCAATGTGCTGAAATAGCTTCGAATAGTGTGAATGAACAGGTATGAAGAGCTATGGGCCAGGGCACTTCGTGCTGAGGTATAATGTATATGTATATTTATTATATACCTAGTATACGCGCCAATAGTATTTCCCATGGAGCAACATGACTAATATTTTCCCATATTTGATGGTCCGTATTCGATAGCCCGCAGGGCATATGCTGTGTAGCAACTGCGGCATGTGCTTTAATTGGAATGCACTCGTACCCGCTGCTGAAACAACAAATAAACTTTCATTACGGATGAAGACGGCATTATTTACTGACTTGCGGTACTTCTTCCACTAGTAGAGGGATCGGTATGCATGCTGGTGCCATCCAAAGCTAGAAACACAGCGGAATCGCCAGCGTACCGGAGGTCCGTAAGGGCACATATAAATTCTTTTGCAATGGATGCATATACGTGTTGCAGACGTTTACGGATCTTTGCGGAGCAAAGATTTTTCACCGATGGGTGATGCGCTCAGAGTTTGGCACAGTAGCGAAGTAAGCATATACAGCCACGCGCAGATAGACGTACTTTCACAACCACTGGTAGCATCGCTTTCTTGACACAAAAAGTCTGGTGTAAAACGGTCAATGCAAAGTTGATTTATGAATGCCTAAAATCTGTCACGATGGATTAGAGCTGGGTTTTTTTGGTGTCATTTGCTGTAACCAGCCTCCAGGTGGTATTTGACGATATCTGGTAGTAGATTAAGACCTTCTCTTGCAGAGTGGAGCTGCATTTTCTGTGTCCCAACATAGAAAATAGACGATTTCAGTATTTTCAGACATGTCAACTGGTATGAAGCTATGAAATAAACATATCAGGTTATGTGACCTGTCGCATACAATGTGCTTGAAGTATCTTTCTATGAAGCTATTTCTAAGTGCAAAGTACAGCACACAAAGAAGACCAATTTAAACTGGGTTGCAGGTGCTAGTTACAAATCTGTTCATTGGTAAAATAGGTTTCCATCACATCGCTAGTCCAGAAGCATCGTCAAAGCCCTCGCAGCGCTCGTAGACTGTGCAAACTTCAAAGCACCCAATGTCAAGACCTTCCACCCTGCAACAATGAAAACAGAAAGCAGGTCAAACCTTGTTGTAAACACCAAGTGTATATGCATGCCAAGTGTAAAGCAAATGACAAGAAATGTAGGCAACTATATTTTGCATCCTATTGCCAGGCTCCTCAAACCCCATCAAGAGAAATAAATGAATGTTTTAATGAGTACCAGTCAGATCAGTACACTAGTTGAAGACAGTAATGCTGAAAAGGGTGAAATAAAGAGTTAAAGAACCGGATCAAACATTTTGTTTTTGAGAAGGGTGAGTGATGCAGATGACATGACACAACTTTTCTTTATATTTTATAGTAGCCTATCAACTAGATAGCTACCTACAGTAAGCTAGTATGCTAATTCACATCTAGATATTCTCATCTGCTCTTCTAACAGCAGTGCTGTTCATCACAGCAACTTGGGTATGGGACACTTTGTGTCAATGTATCTCCACTTGCAGTAATTAGTCACATCAACCAACTTGTATAAATCTTGGTGCCATTTGCTGTAACCCATAGCTATCACGGTAAAACTTTGTACATGGCTTTTACACTCATTGATCTATATGACAATGGGAAGAGTTACTGTGTCCCGCACTTACACAGCCCAGGGCAACTCAAAACACATCGAACACAAACCCCAGCAAAATAGGCCATGACAACAAACACCGCCTTTATCACCCAAACGGTGCTTTGCGAAGCTCCATGCTGCCTAGCATCACTTTATTACATCCATCCACAACATGACAAAAGCTTACCTTTTACATGTAACCTAGTCTCATCCCCAGACCCCCCTCGATCCTCCAAGAGGAAAGCGGGGTCTGGTGAATATAGTACAACATTTTTGTACCTCCATGGAATTTCGGCGGCACAATCTGATTGGCTGATTTGGAAATTATCTCACCTGTACTGGGCTTCCTTACCGCAAACCACTTAGCTTTACTCATCACACCTTTACAGACCTACTTAGCACACTTCCAATTTACTGAAGCCCAGCAAGCAACTTCAAAGGCTTAGCTTTTAGCGAAATCCATAGCAATGGCTAGCCCATGGTCTGAGGATGTACTATATTCGCCAGACCCTCCTTTCCTCTTTGGAGGAGGGTCTGGGAACGAGACTACATGTAACCCTGCTTCAGTGGTCCAAAGAACTGGTTGAAGTTCTCCGTGTCGGCCATGTTCACACTACTTCCGCTACCTGATTTTAAATTATGTCATCTGCAGATGAAATCGCGGAAATATGTACGCTGGCGATTCCACTGACAGGCCTGCAGCCAGAAACTCATTAAATATGCACGCAGCAACGACCTTTGTACTGCGCATGCGCAGTAGCTGTCTATCTTCTAGGTGCTGGTAAATCAGAGTAATTATTTGATGTGTGAGAAGGCAAATATGGCTGGATATTGCACTATTGTGCTGTATTTTCGCTCGCCTGTGGCTCATGAAAATACGGCTGCACACGTGCAATATCCAGCCATATTGCCTTCTCACCCATCAAATAATAATTATATATATTATCGAGGTATAATAAAATGGCACTTTCACTACCACTCACTTAGTGTTCAACTGTCTTGTGTTGCTTTTGAGCAACTTTATAGTCTTTCTGGTTACAAAACCGCACTAAGGCTATTGCTGGGGCTTAGATGAGCTTATAACGTATTTGTGGTCACTTGTATGGCTTTTCTTAACTATTGCATATGATGATGTTTAAGGTAATTAAACAAGGTTAATCAACATTGCGTACACATGCCACACCTACTGTTCCATTTAGAGCCCATATTACGCATGTGCAGCACACTTTCCCGCCTGAACTTGGCCAGAGTTTCCAACACTGTGCGCTCGAACTGCCACTTTGGGCCGACTGGTGGACACCTTGGTCTTCTGTCACTCGCGAGGAGGATTCTTGTACCATGGGCCTCTGGCCCAATGGTTCTGCCCCAGTCAAAAGATTGGTCACCCGGACTCTGTCCAGGCCTGTGCCTATGAGCATTTCCAGCGCCTCCATGGAAGAGGATGGCTGGAGCTAAAACTCGGTTTGGTGTCCATCCCGAACTATTGTTCGAGATGGGTACCGAAACCGAGTTTCTGCTCTGTGTTGCAAGTTTGAAAGCTGCTCTGCCCAATCTTTTACTGAAGCAATCTGTCTACAATGTCAACCACCCCCGATCACAACAATGTTGAGAACAATTCACCGATCAATCAGGTGATCTTGCCTCCATTTCCGAACGTCTGGCCGTCCTGGATTGGGAACTATCCATAGTCCTTGAGAGCCCTGTTGGCAACGTCGCTCTCTTCTTCGATGGTCATACAAGGTAGGCCTTGTTGTGGCCCCTATTTTCTCTTATACTTTGTACTGATATTTAATCTATAGACAGTGCAGCCTGGTTCGTCTGATCTTGTTTATGAGTATGCATGTAGTATTGCTGTTCTTGCCATCCCCGCTGCTGCTGCTGCTGTCGCTAACTGCCCCATAACCAGTATGCATTTCCAATCAACAAGCATGTCTTTTCAAATATAGTTTGCATATAAACTACAGTTTCCCCCTTACTTCATAAGGAGCCACACAGCAATTGTGTTACACAAATATGTATTTCTCCCTTATCTGATGCTGCGCTCACACACACACATGCTGCTAGCCGCTGCCCAGCACTCAACACAATGCACACGGCCCTGGCTGCATCCCCCTCCTAAGCACCATCATATGTCCATGCACTCAGCCGCATAACCAAGTTTAAAAATAATTGGCCCTGCTGGAAAAAAATAGCATATCGCGTGTCAGCCTTTTGCTGCTGCTGCTAATGCTCTCATACATCTGTCATTTTGCACACTCTCGCCATGCATGTGGACCTAAATTAACTGCTGGCTGCCAATCACACTGTGCTCAACTTCACATGTAGTGCACACCACTTTTGCAACCCCCTTTCCCCATTCACCTGCAGGGTTCTCACTAGGCCTCTACTAGATGGTTTGTACCATTTTGTAGGCAGCTATAATATTATTGCATGTTAACTTGATTAAAAAGTTAACAAAGTCAGCCCCCCAGCAGTTGCTGACCTGGCTTCCCACTTTACCTGTAACATTTCAATAGGTATGTGGAAACCAGATCTTCATATCTGCACCACAACCTATATTCAACAAAGCCACCAAATTTTTGAGTGAGAATCCTGCTGTCCTCCAAGCTAGCTACACCATTACGTAATAATCACGTGTACATAATTTTACAGCTCCTCCAGGTGCTAGCTTTGGCACTCTACCACCAGCCTACATTCTTTCTCCTTTTTGAACTTCCCACTTTGTCAATTCCGACTGTGCTCTGAATTTTTTTTTTTTTGTATTTTAAGGTGTCATACCAGACTGATACAGCAAAGCAAGGTTAACAGGGCACTTTCTTCATAAGCACAATTAAAGGAGTACGTAATTGTAGTACAAGCTCTACTATGTCCATGAGCCAATGAAGTCTAGCCTTAACGCTGTATTTTGCAGCCACTGATCCCAGCGGTGTAAGTCAATGTTGACAAAGTGGGTAAGAGAAATTGACAAACTGTTAATTAAAAAATCCGCTCATAAAACTCTGGATTTATATGATGGGCATAGGTGGAGTTAGCCCAAGTGAGCTCCACACTCCTAGATTAGTAACTTTTACAGAGCCCAACTATATTTGTAAGAACTATTTCAGAAGATACTGATGAATATGTGTGGACAGTGGTCTGAAAACTACCAAATATTGTGGCATTTGTCCAATAATGGTCATAGAATGCTTAAAGCACCTAGTTAGGTGCGCACAACTGCCACTGACTCCTACCTTAAGTGTATTCGGACGTCTAAGAGACGATTACTACCGACCATAAGTTTACCACTGACCATATGACCAATGATTATGTTCGTACTGCATAATTCTTGGTTACTATCATGAAGTACGGTACAGTACTCCTTATGTAGGAACGGCCCGGTTGTTAAATGGCTGCCACATTAAATAATAGTGCACAAAAGACATGTCCGAGAAGTTTGCTCTCAATTACTCAAACGTCTTTATGAGACATATGAAGTGCTTTCCTGATCAACAGGACCGTCAAGGTCCCTGGAGAGCATCGGTGAAGTACCGAACAGGCAAGTCACTAAAGCGGGCAAAATCTTGTTCTTCTTTCTTTGGCCATGGTAGCACAAAAATGGCTAAAGTTGTTACAATAATTGGAATGCAAGAAATAACCTATAATAAGGGTGTTGCACTCACCACATAGAATTTTCAAAGAACTCGAAATATTTGGTGAGCAGATAGCAGCTGACATCAAGTATGTAAACACTGCAAGACCTAATGTCAGGCATTATAATGTGAAGCGGAGGGGGAGTATGTGGATGCTTCCAGGATAAGTGCTGCTGTAAATGAACTGCATGTATGAACTCCATGCACAGCTATAGCTGTGTGCAAGCAATGTCTTACCAGTATAAAAAGAAAGTAGCAGCTGATGTAAAGTATGTGAATGCTGCTGGAGCCAAGGTCAGGTGGTATAATACAAAATGTACAGAGGGAGTTGTACATGTTTCAAGGATAAGTATTGCATGGTATGGGCTGCTATAAATGAACTCTATGTGAGGATGCATGCAACAACTTCAGGATCAGAGTTATAAAACACGTTACCATCTCCAAACTCTCTGTTGAATGCTATCTACAATGGAAAAACAAGGCAGTCATCCTCACATCACTACTCCATAGCTACTTCACAGTACCACATCTATAGCCTCATTCTCATGCCATCCCAAGAGCCTGAAAATGAGGCTACAACATCAACAATACCCTGTACATGTACTTCCCATCCCCTCTCTCCCCCATTCCCTTAAAAAATATACCACAATGGGAACAAGTGCAAGAAATTAAGAAATGAAAACAAGCACATGTAATGATGAATCCCCCCAAAGCAATCACAGAAAGTTACACCAGTACACAATGTAGGATTTACACCCGTATCCAGCATAAAATCACAGCATAAATCATCCATCATGAACACCGAAATGTTCAACAGATGCAATACTGGTGACTCCACAGCCTTCCACGTACAAGACAACCCACATCTGACATGCACATAAGCAGCAAACAATTTTAGCTGTTTACAATGCAGACAACCTTTTGCCTCACTGTTTATCACTAAAACTACAACATATAGGGAACACTATGTTGTCCTATTTTCTAGTACCTAAATAAACGATGAAATCTATCTGTTTCCAACTGTGCGAACACACTGAATCTCATCAGTGCAACTATTAACCAGTTGTGTATAAGATTGTATCCAAAAGCAAAACAAACACACGTTACAATTACATACCACATAATATGCACCACAAAGCATGGTTAGAAAATGGCACAATATGTAGGATCAGTGTAAAAGTATTCTGGTGTTGTTCCTTCCTTGTGTGGTTGCTTTTTGGAGTATCTGTCCTTATATGCACTTGTTTTCATTTGAAAACTTCAGGCACTTGTACAGTTTGGGAGGGAGGGACCTGGTGATGTCTGTTAGGAGTGTGATAGTACTCAGTCTGTAGGGATGACCTGGTAGTATTGCATTAGCTACGTTCTATACATATTGCCAGCCAGCCAGTCATTTACCATTTGTAATGCACAGTATATGTTTCAGTGGAGATTAGGGCATAGAGTTGGGTGTCTGAAATGTAAAGTGACGTGTAAAATAACATGTTTCCACATTTACAACACACACACACATACACACACACACATACACACACACACACGCGTGTGCGCACACACTCATCAGATTTGTGTCCATGATGCCCTCTCCAGCATCATTCATGGCATTCAGCTTCCTGCTAAGGATAGTAGAGGGTATTGGGACTGCAATGTATGCCACAGCTTCATACACACAGCTTACTACATTTTATCCGGAAAAGAAGGCCACAATTATTGTAAGTTGTACATTAAACTGTTATGAAACCTTCCTGCATTTACTTCACTTCCAGATTTTTTCTGTACATGTATGATACATTAGACTATTGCTAGAAGTCATTCTGTAACCTGATTGGTCAATTGCTAGTACTCTAAATTACCTAGACACTAGGTGTTCAAGACTTAGAACACTAGCTACCTACTTAGAGCACCAGCTAGCAACTTAGAACACTAAGTCACTAATATTCAATTTTCTCCAGTTGTTGATATCGAATTCTTGTCAAGATTATCAGGGACTGCCTCTCTTGCTGCCAAAGACTTCCCTCACTCTTTAAGCTAAAATTTGCTGGCATCAACCTAAATTATCTTTGGAATGGACAACAACTTTGGCCTTCACTGGCTTGCACCTTCTTAGCTTTCTCCTTTCCAGTTGTTGTCTTTGAACTGCATTGTATTCTTTTATTTTTCACCCTTCCATGTGTTGTTTCTGAGCTGCTTTGTATCCTGTCCACAGAGTAGCTCCTCAGTCTCGTCTTTGTCGTTGAACAGCGCTGATGGCTTCGTTCAAAACTCCCGTGTTTATATATTCTGAAGGGGCGAAACCAGCGGCAGGTACCAGTAAAAGTCAGCCTAGGTCAACTGTTTGGCTCCTCCCAGTTCACTTGTACCATCACTTCATCAGTGAAGACAGCCTCTGACAGGACTTCACCTCCCCAATCGCAGTACCAAGAGTCGAACGATGCCATTGCAACAGTAACTAGCTAGTACAGTAGGCTATAGTCTAAATCAGTCGCACACCAAAGCCTAGGGATCCATGGGATTTAGAAGCCCGTGCAGAGCGTTGTAAAATCCGTGCACTTCGCACTTGGGATTTATATATGTTTCCCTTGGGCTTCTAAATCCCATAGATCCCTAGGCTTTGGTGTCTAACCTATATGTAGAATGGAGGAACTCAAGCAAGAATTATGTTGATACTGGCCAAGGCATATAATTAATATATGACTGACTACCACACAGAAGATTCGACATGTCCATGTTTTGAGTATCCCAATTCAAGTCGTTCTTTCAAACCTACATGTGTACTTATGCAATGTTACTTTTATTACTGATGCTATATAGCTTTGTTCTCAGATTCTTGTGTGTGTGAATTAGAGAAAAGAAAGCCTGGTACGCACTGACTGCACGTGCTCAGTTCCCCCAGGGTTTCTAGGAATTAATCTAATGTTTACAGAAGTCAAGTCTGTGCACATATTCTCTAGGTCTTTCGTATTTCCAGGGCCCCATACCCAGCTGTTTATTGCTTGCAGTATGTGAGAGTATCTGCGTGTTTATACTTGCAGGGTTTGTTAGAGTTCTCACTTGTGGTTGGGGTTGCAGCAGGACCTGCAGTAGGAGGAGGGCTACAAGAGGTACGTATGAGTGTAGATTCAATGTGTTCACAAGTGACAACTGTAGGAACACAAAACAGTACATTTAGTATGTAGCCATGACTAAGCAACCTCCATACTGGAAGCTCAGAACAGCAAAGGTGTCAGGTGACAATACTATGTATCACTGTCAAGTGTGATATAAGACCCATTGTCCTTGCGTAGGCAGATCAAAGTAGCCGCATGCACTTTAAGAAAGCAAGATCCCGCCTTGTTTGAGAACTGTGCTTTAACTGGGTGGTACAGTTATCTCAACATTGCTTGTACATGGACAGTCCAGAAGTATAGCTATATGACACAGAATCTATGCGTGAAGCCAAAGAAATAAAGTGGCTTGTTTCTTTACTGTAAAACCTAAGAGCTGGAGAGGACGGGGGGGGACCCTTAGGTGATGATGGGGGTGGAAATTGAGGTAGAAATCAGTGTGAGTTGGTTTCCAGTAGACATCCTGTTTCCAACAATATAGGTAAGCGCTGCCATGAGCCTAGTATTTGTCTGGAAGGAAAGGGAACCCACAGTGGCACAGGAAATAAAAAAAACAATAGGAACAAGAAACTGTTTGGGATTGAACCCACAAATTTTAGTTTGTGAGACTGGTACCTTAACTGATAGTTTTACACAAGTGTGCAGTGGCCGGATGAACAGCCTTTTTACTTCTGGTGAATGCATTGCGCGAATTGCACAATCACTTTGTGCTGGTTATGGAGTTTATCTGCAGGACAAGGGTATGTGCTTCAGATTTGTGGAAGACCAACTTTGACCGGAGCTACCATGGTTTATTCCCACTTCGTCAATTCCCACTTTGTCAATTCCCACTTTGTCAATTCCCATTTGGTCAACTTCCCACTTCGTCAATTCAAAGATTTACCATTTTATATACTTCCAACCACTGTTATAGATCAGTGAATTTATTTAGTGCATCAGTCAAATCTACTGTCAGGAGATGACAAAACTGTATGGTGCCCCTGGGTGTGATGAAACAGCTGTCAATTTGTCTTCATTCCAAAACCTTAAGCCATCACTCTATCGCAGCAGGCTTCAAAGGTTTCCAACATTGCCTCAAATACGAGAAGAGATTGAGTTCAGGGGAGAGTGGACTCGAACAGCCCATTAGGAGGACTTTCTTCTAGTGGACACTGGGCAAAATGATCAAAACTGCCTTGTTGCCTTTGCAACAGTTGGCAATTTAGAGAAGTTCTGCGAAGTTGAAACCATCTATATAGATGGAACTTTCAAGGCCAGGCCACAGTTGTTCTATCAGTACATGCTGTGTATAATGGCCAGCACATCCGTCACACAGTCAACTGTATCCCAACATCTAGTTTATATAGACAGCATCACATTTTTATAAATATAGTTTATCAATTCCCACTTTGTCAATTCCCACTTTGTCAATTCCCACTTTGTCAACATTGACCAAATGGAAATTGACAAAGTGGGAATTGATGAAGTGGGAAGTTGACCAAATGGGAATTGACAAAGTGGGAAGATACCGCTACCATTCGTCAAAACCAGCAGAAAATGGCCGTAGTGGTTAGGCAGGAACTCTGAGGCACAGCAGCGCTCTACTACCATTAGTCTAGCCATTGCGAAGGTTCATCCTTTCGGTCAGTCAGCCTTATCTTTGTTAGCTGTTAGCTGTTTCATAGCTGTATAGTCATTCAATCCAGCTGTTTAAATACCTGTCACTGACTATTCATCTGACTCTGCTCTTTTGGATTACCAGATGCTAGGACAACAAAATGGTACAGAATGCATGGTGATGTTTTACACTGGTCAATAATTGATAAATCAAAAATGTATGGGCAGTCGATAATATGTACAGGTGGTGGATGAGTGGTATGTAATTGTGATGGACTGGACTTTGTATGTAAACAGAAATGTTGTTAGTTAGCTACTGTTTAATATTATTTAGTGCAGCTACTGATTTATTGGTGTGCTGGGTTCATTTGTGGTTTACTGGGTGTCATGTATGTACAGTTGGTTTATCTTATCATTTGGTTCTGTACCTAGGACATCATGAATTGTGGTTTATGTATCATGTGGTTTCTTTCACTGTATTGCTATGTAACCTCATGTTTAACCTGTCACTTCTAGATTTCCTGTATCTCTGACACCTGTCTGTCTCTTTGTAAGGTCACCCCACTTTTCATCATGCTAAGGTCATTGGATTTTTGTAGTGTATTTAAAGTCACTTTGTTACTTCAGCGAGTTAGTTCTGTTTGTCGTTTTGCTGCTCTGTAGATATCCTGTTTTGCTCGAGTATAATAAACTTTAAAATAACGCTTACCAGCTACCAGCCTTGTATGGGCAATTGATAATATGTACAGGTGGTGGATGAGTGGTATGTAATTAGGACTTTGGAAGCGCTTGGTCATGGGCGTGTGCACTATAACCTGTTTAGAAGGGGTTCAAGAGAGATTATGCTCTCGGTTGGTACAAAAACCAAGTTTCCAAGTCATTCCTAGACTGAGTTATAAAGGCAAGTGTCAATGATTGGTAGCTTATACTACTCCATCTGTACAACCAAGTATCTGTGTTGCTTAATCCTTCATTCATGTGTGAGTGTTCCAACTATTGATAGCTCCCCCACATTGGTCCCTAGCTTGGTCAAAGATAATATGATTTTGTTATTTTCCTTCACCTTAAATTTAGGCTGGTGGATTTCTGCTACCCTTTGTAATACTGGGTGGATGTATTGTTGCCCTGATGGTGCTCCTGATAGTGCTAATCCCACCAGCAGGTATGGCATTAATTGTTGCAAAACAGAGCATTACTGTATTATTGATTTAGTCTCTATGCGAAGGTTATGTACTGGGACTAGTGTATTACATGCTACTCTTCATGATAAATATAGCCATTGGCCTGACGATTGATATCATATTGACTTTTTCTTATGTTCATTGTAGAGTGCACTAGTGTGAAGCTGCCATGGCGACTAGTCTTAAAGCTTTTTACCAACATTGTACTTGTCTTGATAAGTAAGTCACTATAATTATATGATTACCATAAGCTTGAGAGTATAAGTTCCCATCACTTACCAGTAGCCTATGAATGTAAGTACCTAAAGAGCAGTACCCATGCTAACAGAAGTATCCTACGAATATTAGTACCCATACTGTGAGTGCCATTAGAATGTGGGTGAATATTTGGCATTGGGGCCTGATTTTCCCTGTTCAGTAGCTATGGGTTGTGTGAAAGGTGCTTCTGCCTCAAAGAAAGAAAAAGTTAAGTGTGTGCATCTCCTTTCACAGTTGTGTCATTTATACTGGCAGTAGTCAGTCTTTATGCTGCCTTTGCATATTTTGGAAAGTTTCTTTATGAGCAAGTGAGTTCAGGATGCACAGGTGGTAAGATGTTGTCTTGTGTCTTTTCCTTTTAGTAAGGTTGTAAGATTTTTCAACCAATCAACAAAGTTTATCAATTTGCTTAATTAATGCTAAACAAGAACCGATTACTGCTATAGTGAGTTTGCTAACCTCAACATTGATTTAGTAGCTATGTACATGTACTTTGCTTCAGTATTAAAGCCTCCGAATGAGGCTGGTGTCAGCTACTTTGTCCAAAACATCTCATTAAAGGATATATCATTTTGATAGCTTCGTTTCCAGGTTCTCATTGCTTACCTATGACACCCACTATATCTAGGACCAGGTTGTGACACCCTTGTTACAAGGTAGTACATCCATCTTTATACCATGTGTTGACAACATCGTGGCCTGCTTGTATCAACCTTGCAACAACCTGGCTACAAGGTAGTGGTAAGGTTGGAACAAGGTTGTGGCATGGTTGTGACAAGGTTGTAACAACCTTTCCAGAAGGTGGTCCAAACCCTGGATTTGTTGGCACCTTCTAGCTGGCTTCAAGGTTGTAGCAAGGTGGTCACAAGGTTGTAAATAAGCAGGTGATTCCTGCAGGGTTGTAACAACCTTGCTACATGCTTGTAAACATAGGTGTATCGATCAGTATACGTCTACTTCACATGCAAAACAACCATGTTTCAGGATGTAAAATATGTACACACACACATATATACATAATTACATGTATATCTACGATGTATGGATACAGCACACAAAAATCCTTTACCTCTTATGCGCATGCATGATCAGAAATCAATCACATGCTCACAAGAGAAACTAGCTGAGTTCAGACATTCGTATTAACTTGGTTGAAAACAAACCTGCTTGAGTGAGTGACTATGTAACTATCACAAACATTTAAAGGCAGGTCCTGTGTCCACTTCCAAGTTAATTAGCTTACAGCACGTTATCACCACTGTAGCTGTATATTCTAAAACTTTGGGCACATGTGGGCACATCAAAGGGTAAAGGGATACTATTTAAAGGCATCACTGTCTGTACCTATACACATGTAATGTCCAACTATAGCTTAAAGCTACTTTCTGCACACTTGTCATTGATAGTGTTGACAAGGAAGCTCTTGGCAACAGGGTGGGATGACTGCACACACGCCCTGTTTAGAATAAGCAAAATTTTAAAAATGCTGCCATGTTGTGTATAATTCCTACTGGCTTAAAGCCTCCCTGCATGGTCACATTAAAACTTCTGTCATTGTGGCACTTGCAACACGTTTGCAAGCTTTCTGCATGAAGCTGAAAAGTTAACAGTTGGAAGTAGGCCCCTCCACATTAAGCACTAATGAGGCTTAAAGACAGGAATGGGCCATACTAGCTTAAAGGTCTACAGGAAGTGGTCATACTACTTAACAAGTGATTGTCAATGGGCCGATTAAGAGCTAGCTGCCAAACATGAAGCTTTCCTTAAACACATGCAGGGAGCAAACAGCATTTAGTTTCACCTCAGGTAGCTAAAAGTATCATAGTCTCGCGAAAGAGCACCCATGGGCGAAGCACCTTACAAGTGTGCCAGAGAGGGGGGTGGGCGCTCTTTCAAACGCTTTCACATTTAACCACGAAGAGTGCCCTTTCGTGTTTACAGCGACTCGATGCCCTTGAATTTGGTTTGAAACAAATAATTGGACAAGCAGTAACATACATTGGAACCACCAGTGGCTTTGAAGTGAAGTCCTGACGACACACAACACTCTGAGCAGCACCACTGATGTAAGCATAGTTTACCTCACGGTGCGCGCCGCATTAGCTATGTTCGTCTACGCAAAGCTGCTTTGTAGTAACCTTCGGTGAAGTATAACACGTGAAGTTTCTTACCTCAGATGTGCATAGCACTGTGCATGTAGACTACAATCTCTCCACAAGGATGTGTCTAACTTGTAATTATTCAACAGTCTGCTCACAACCTATACACAATCTCACAACAAGGTTGTAACATGCATGTAAGGTTGTGCCTTGGTTGTTACAAGGTGGTTCTAGTTTTTTCTGTATGGGTATAAATGGAAAGAAGGTTAATGTTCCTTGTTCTCAAGTTAAAATCAGAAAATCTTTTTTGCTTACATTCAAACTGAATGCTTCAGTTGTTGTTAGGGGAAGGAAGTGTGTAGCCACAAATGCAACTACTGGTAATTCACTGATGTGTGAAGGATCAGTGCATGTGTTGTTACAGAGGTGTTAATCCTCTTGGGTTATAATTCAGGGCTAGTCAAATATTGTACATGCATGTCTAGATATATCAAACGGAAGCTTAGCTTTATGTTGAGATATTTAGCTTGACCACTGGAAAATTTGGCACATCCATGGTGGCAGTTGTTGGGCCCTCTACAGCTAACATGTGTTAGTTCTCAGCCTTAGTGTTACTGGCAAGCAAGTCGTTTCAGTTTTCAACTACTTCCAAGTTGTTTTCTGCATGAATGGAGAGAAAGTTTTCTGCTACCAACCCGAAATCTGAACACTTTTAGCCAATGTTTTGACTGAATGTCTCTGCCAGTTGTCATCAGGGCAAAAATGAGGAACACCACTTTATGTAGCTATGCACTACTGAGAATACATACCATTGGAGGTCAAAGGTCGATGAGGAATTTTCCTCTATTCCTGCCTCCTCATCACAGCAGTCCAGCATCCAGATTTTTCCAGTTCTCCATCACGGTTGAACCACTTTTGCGCAGGTGTCATCCTGATGTCCATTTTTACCCTGTATGATGATGACATGCATTTAGTCAAAACATTTGCAGAAAGTTTTCGAAACTTAAGTTGGTAACAGAAAACCTTCCTTCCAAGTCATTTCAGGCTGAGAGAGAAAGGCCAAAATAGATTACATTGCTTGAGTACTCCTATGGATTTTCTATTACATATTTTCTTTCCACATGGGATGTATTTGTATCTTGATGTCCTAGTTACTATCAAATGTTTTGTGCCTTTTTTCAACTGCAGTTTAATCTCAGTTTTGGGATTATAGGAGCTGCCTACCTTGCTCCAACAATAGCATATGCAGTGGGGACACTAATTGTTGGACCAATAACTGATAGACTGGTATGATTTTCCAATTTTGCATAGTGAATGAGTACGTTATACTTCTATCTCAGATGCTGCAGCTAGTAATTGCTTCATTATGCGATTGGTTTGACTATTGTTTAAAAGCAGCCGGTTTTTAACATGAAGTGGTGAGAGACTTGGTGCTTGATAGAGTTGTTTTATATGAAGCATTACTGTTATCGCAAAGGATCCAAAGGTGTTAAGAGTCGTCAAATCTACTTCTATTTATGGTAGTTTCTGTTTCAGCTCTTCCTAGTAATTTGAGGGCAGTAAATATGCAACTTCAAAACTCTTCTCAAAATGGTTTAGTATTATCAGATGACCACAGCATAGCAGCATTCACATCATTGGATGGCTGATAAACTAAGCAAGCTTTTTATACCATATGCAGAGTAGTAATTACACCATTACTGCTGCAAAATATTCATCAAAGTAGGATAGGAGTAGCTTTTAGCAACTTTAACATCAACTTTGCAAGCATTTACAGAACATGTCATATATATTTGTATGTATAAATCCCCTTTCCCTGATACACGCACATCTTCAAACATAGGAGACACCCCGATATTTAATGATAATTGGTCTGGTGATCACTGCAGTTGGATGTGTGTTTGTTGGACCTCCAAAGTTCATCACTACACCGTAAATGTGTTACCGACTAATATTGTGTCGCTTAAAATTTGCTGTATAGGCAAGACATTACTAACATACTGCAGTTTTATTCATACTCACATAGCTCCACTTTGTGCATAGTATGTTTGCAGTTTGGGGAAAATAAGGTTACAAATTGAAATGATTTTTGTTGTAGATATCCACGAGCCAGTGTGTTAGTGTAATCCACCAGGTGGCCATACTTTTGGACCTGTCATAGCTTGTGGGCAATTACTCATCAGCTTTTTACTCCAGAGATGGAGAGCAAGTAACTCTGAGGAGTAAGGAGCTGAGACAGTCTTTCAAAATTTTCCTTGCTACAATAATGTATTGACTCACCCTATACACAGGCCCACAGGCTGGGGGGGTTCAAGGGGGTTTGCTCGAACCCCCCTTTTGGCCTTCAAAAGATTTTATACGCCGCGCCTAGCCATACATTCTTACCATTTGTAACTGGTCCACTAGCCTTGCTGCCATTGCTATCCATACAAGCTAGTGCTGCTGCACTGTGTTTGTTTACAGAGGACCGGCGGATGAATGCAGAACGTGTGCGTAACTTCTTACGCTGCTGTGAAGAAAGGACAAACGTGAAATTGTGCATAAATAAATCGCCATTTCATGCGCTCGAGAGTTCACCGGTTGTACTTCTAGTGAGTCACTGCCGGCAAGCGGCAACTAAATAGCCTGGAGCCATACCATCTTTTTGAAAATGTGTGGAGACATACGGAATATGGTATAGTCTGTATATAAGCTTGAGCAGCTCTTCCTTCTGACATATTTTCAGTATTCTCTGCACCTGCTGTTCTGCCAACCGCAGTACCTTCTCTCATGGAAATTCAATGTCAGCTGGCTTAGCAAATGTCCATATATGGACAGGCAAAAACTGGATGCAATACTATGCAGGCCATGTAGCTACTACGTCTCTGCTTCTGTCCCAAAATGGCCTCAGAAGCAATCTCAGAGCATCTAATTTTTGTTAAATTTCTGGGGGGAGCATGCCCCCACACTCCCTAGTCTTGCATGCTTATGCATCCATACATGCAGACACCCATGTAACCCCCCTTCTGAAAATCCTGGCTACGGGCCTATTGAATATCATGATAATTGACCACTAGAAAATGTTGACATGTCACTATTTTGAGTAATGATCTGCTGTATTCATTATTATGGTGTGGTAGAACTATACCCCTACCTGAGCTAGATGTATTGGATTTATATTTCTCCTTGTCACTGGACGTTCCTTCACAGGAAACTGTGGCTATCAATTCTAGCAATTGCAATCCTGGGAGCAGGGTCAGCACTTTTTGTTATACCTGTCTATCCAGTCATATATGGAATTGCACAGTAAGTTAATTGTGTACCACACACACACACACACACACACCTTGACCTTGACCTTGACCTTGAAAGAAGGCCATCTTAATAGGTGATGCCTTTCTGCCACAGTGTGGCAGATTGAGCTGCATGGACACTAAGTTGGTGGGTGTGTTCTGCCCTTTCGGTGGGTTGTCTGACACTTGTGTCTAGGCGTCTGTGGAATGATCTCTAGCAACTGTTACACACATACTCAGCAACTACAGTGGTTGTTGTTTCCTCCTGTCTGACATTGGTCTGGCTCTGCCATATGCACACGCTTCCCCGTGCACACATCCAATCCCAATCTGCAATGAGCTCTCCTAGGGCCTCTTTCCTGGGCCACTTGGAGCCAGCTACTTTCATGAATTTCTTTAGGTCTTGTCTGACTTTGTCCCTCCACCTTAGCTGAACAGGTTCCATGGGCTGGGCGACGCTGTGGCAGCCATCCAAACAAGAGCTTCTTGGGAATGTGATCATTTTCCATTCGAGCTACATAGCCCAACCAGTGAAGTCTTCTAGCAGTGGTCCGCTGTTGAGCTTTGGTGATGCCCATGATGCTTCAGAGGCATCTGCTGTGGAAGACCTCGATCTGTGGGAGGTATCTCTCTTTTTGGCCCATGTCTCAGCTCCATTGCAGTAAAGCTTCCTTGGATTGGCATCATACTATCACCGCTTTGTGAAAGGATTTGAGGAGATTGCCACCCTGTTGCACCGTCTGCTGCAGAAAGGCGCTTTCATCTGGTCAGAAGACTGTGACCTAGCATTTATCCCTGAAACGAAAATTGATGTCAGCTCCTGTCCTTGGCTACCCACAAACAGGCAGCACCTTCTATCTTGACACAGATGCTAGCAAGAATGGAATTGGTGCTGTCCTATCACAAAAACAGGGAGGAGTTGAGAGAGTCATTGCCTATGCATGGCAGTCGAAGTCTGACCAAAGCAGAAAGGAATTACTATGCCACTTGGAGGGAACTATTGGCACTAGTCTACTTCATGCGCCACTTTCATGCCTACCTGATTGGATGGCCCTTTGTGGTTCGCACTGATCATGCAGCCCTGCAGTGGATCCAAGGATTCAAAGGACCTGAAGGACAGGTAGCACAATGGCTGGAGCAGCTGCAGGAGTTTGACTTCAGCCTGGAACACCAACCAGGCAAGCATTATCAGAATGCAGATGCACTTTCCGGATTCCCATGCCGTCAGTGCAGCCAAGGCCATGTGGAAATCCAAGTTAAAAATGATGCTTCAGCCAAAGTGTTTGCAGTGCCAGCAGTTGTCAATTCATGGGTATTGCCATGGACCACACAGGAATTGCGAGAAGCTCAATTGGCGGACCCTGAATTAATGAGTGTCATAGAATGGTTGGAAGCTGGAAAAGGACGATCATGTATGTCTGAAATTCAGGATGTCGGAACCGGGCTCCGAAGTCTCTGGGACTTGTGGAACCAGTTGGAGGGAGTATTGTTCCGATGTTGGGATGACACCATTGAAGCTACAAGTCAACAGCTACTGGTTGTACCTCAGAGTCTTGTACCCTTGGTAATTCAATCACTGCACAATGGAGCTGGAGGTTGGCCTGACCAAACTCTGGCCAAAATCAAAGATCAATTCTTGTGGCCAGGGATGAGAAGCGATGTTGAAGACTGGTGTCAACAATGCCCCAATTAAAAGTCACCAAGCCAAACTCCACGGGCACCTTTAGTCCCAAGTTATGTTGGTTATCCAATGGAACGCATTGCATTGGACTTATTGGCCCCACTTCCAAACACTTGTCATGCCAACCATGGCAACAAACATATCTTAGTTGTTTGCGATTATTTTGCCCGTTGGACAGAAGCTTATGCTCTCCCAAACAAAGAGGCAGCTACAGTGGCAAGAGTTCTGGTAAATGTGTGGATTTGTCGCTTTGGAGTTCCTGATGCCATTCACTCTGATCAATGTGCAAATTTTGAGGGTCACCTCTTCACTGAAGTTGGTAAATTACTTGGTATAGAGAAAACAAGAACCACATCATATCATCCACAATCAGACGACTGTGTAGAACAGATGAACCGAACATAGATCATGATGTTGAGCATTCTAGCACAGGAGGAGGACAGATGGGATGAATTCCTCCCAGAACTACTGATGGCATATCGGGCAAGTATACATGATACCACAAAGTTCACTCCACTCCACCTTATGTTTGGAAAAGAGATCCGTCTGTCCATCGATGTGATATGCTAGAGAATTACGAGCTCGCCTGGAGAATGTTTAGACTGGTGAGAGAACACACCAAGGCAGCCCAGAAACAGCAATAATATCAGTATGAATGCTGGGCATCTGGAGGAAGGTATGAAGTGGGAGACTGGGTCTGGCTTCATTCTCCTGCAGTACCAAGAGGCAGATCTCCAAAGCTGCATCGGCCTTGGGCAGGACCATTTGTGGTTATTATAGTTCTGTTAGATGTCACCTATCAAGTTCAATCTGAGAAACCAAAACCAGGGCGCTGCAGGCAGATTTGTTGTACATTTCAACCACCTGAAGTCTTGCCAAACACCAACTCAGGAAACTCAGCAAGAAGGTGAGCCCAATGAAGTTAACAGAGAACAAGGAAACATTTCCGACAATGAATAGGATGCATGCAATGACTCTGATTTGGCACCCAACTACTGAAGAAGGCAAAGTTCAGCAAAGAGAACCAGCTGAATGTGGTGGGCCAACCTGGGGTGGTAGATTAAGGAGAACAACCCACCCTCCAGATTACTATGCATCCCACATTCATCTGTACCTTCAGCCATGAGGTTGTGTCCTCCAAGAGGGGGAGCCATGTACCGAAACAAGTCAGAGACAATACTCAGAGCCTGCATTCTGATAGACAATCCCAGATGCCAGTAATCCTTCTAGAACCTTCCATGAACTATGAACTTTCACTGTTCTGTTGTATCACTATTGTGACCCTATCATGTCACCAATTACTAGAAAATGTACAACATTGTGGGGGCGAGCCTGAGCAAGCGGATATTATCTCACTGATAAGTGCCATTTTAATATGCATGGCCCTGACCTGAAACCGACCTGCCAGGGCTGCTAACGTGGCTACACATGCCTTTACACCAAAATCATGAGCTAAATTTCTGACTTTTCTGAGTGCCATTTATGCATGACCCGTTACCTGAAGCGACCCAGTCAATCACCGTCCATATTCAATTTGTACTGCCTGTGATTGGTCTGCCGTCGTCGGTAGAAGCACAAACCAGTGCCACGTGTGCTTCAACTTCAGTTGTCTTTGCTCCAGGTCCCTGACGCTGCACTCTGACAGTAGCCCTCCACTGGCAGCCTTCACATGCTTCACAATATTATTTCTGCTATAAAAACTCACTGTTGAGGATATAATACATTTTGATGGCTGAGTGAACGTTACACTGTTGGATTTCTTAGTCCTTGGCACACTTCTCTTCCTGACGAACCTCGAAGCACTGCTAATTCTATTTGGTTTGCCTTCTGTTGGATCCACTTGTTCTTGGCCTGTTTCACCTTTCACCTCACATACTACTACTCTCCACATACCTCTGCCTGTCTCTGCATGCATGCATGCTGTGATGTCACATTGACAGCCATTTGGAAAACAATCTGTTGCACTTAGAGATTGCTTCACTCAGCGTAATGATGTTTTCTCGAAACCAGTCAGGTTGTTTCCTTCTCTCTCACCAGAGGACACTCTCAGCTGCCCTTGTCAACCCATCTCTGATCGTCTCCCATTTTCTATCCCCACTTGCGTTGTTTTCCCATTTTCTCATTGACTGCTTCACTCAAGCATGTGATTAGCCTTGTACCCAGGCCACGTGGGAGGAGGGAAAAGTGGCCTAGTATCCACTGTTTGCGCATGTGCAAAATACCCCATGATTTCATGGGGTATCGTATACCATCATTTACGAACCGTTAATCTTTACCGTATACTGGCGTATAGCTCCGAAGCACGTCCGTCTCAAGCTTATCCCGTGAACATGGCAGGTAAAAGCGAGGACTTTGATAAAGCGCTCAAGTTTGCTCTTTGTTGTATTGGAAAGGGAGATTTCACGTTGAAAGCAGAGCAGCTGGATGCGATCAAATGTATCTACGATGATAAAGACGTATTCCTGTGGCTACCCACAGGATTTGGTAAGTCCATCTGCTACGAGACTCTGCCAGGATTTTTTTTCAACTACAAGCACAGTGACAGTGGAACCGGCAGTGGTTGTAGCGTAGTCCTTGCTGTGTCACCCCTTGTGTCTCTGATAATGGAAGGCATCACCACGTAAACACAGCTGTCACACTGCAAGCCGTATATCTAGTTTGGTTATTTCTCTGCATAACAACCACGTGTAACTTGTCCGTAATCGGACTCGTTCGTGGAAGATTTCCGGAATCGTTCGCGCATGTGCAAACAGTGGATACCAGGCCACTTTTCCCTCCTCCCACCTGGCCTTGGTACGAGGCTAGCATGTGATGTACTCTTGCCTTACTTTTGTCACGCAAAAATGCAACTGCAAATCTCCCCCTGATCTTACCTTTTGTGATGGTTTTAGTTGCAACATTACTCTCAAAAGTTTGTGATCAGTCCAGCATTCTGCTCAGCGGATAACAGTGACATCACAGAAAAGCCTCCTCTGATTCTGTCTCATCATCACATAGTCGATGCAGTGCCATTTCTTGCTACCTGGATGTTGCTGTGTGTACTTATAGATCTTCTTCTCAAACCATGGGTAAGTTCATTCAATGCACAGAATGGGCTTCCCCATGCACTCTCATTCATCTTCCCAACACCAGGATATCCTCTCACTCCCTCCCTCATTGAAACATCTTGTCTCCCACTGCTACCAACTCTGGCATTGAAGTCTCCAACCAACAACACATCATCTACACACACCCTGTCAATTGTTTCTTGGAGAACTGCAAAGAACTCCTTCTCTGGCTTGGTGGGTTAATTGGTGCATAAACACTTATCACATTCATTAACAATGCTCCCCTGCTGCTTTGTCTGTCTGGCATAGCGCCAGCTTGTCTTGTAATCTTTATTCTAGCAGTTACAATCCAGGAACTGACTGCCTTCCAGATCTCACCAGCTTCCTTCCAGGCTGTTTTCATTTGGGGGTCCAATACTATGCCAACTCCATCGTTCTGCTCGGCTGTTTGAGATTCTTCTGGGATTGGATGTCCAGAATGGAGTATGGTGTACCCTTCCACTTCATACACTGCCTGCCCAAACCACTTGGTCTCACTAATTCCTGTGACATTCATCCTAAATCTTTTTAGCTCTTGTACCATCAGTGTAGCCTTACGATCTACTGTAACACCTCTTGAGCTGGGCTAACCACACTCATTGCAATGCCGCCTTCTGCCTCCACAAGTGTCCGCAAATTCCAACAACCGATGTGTAGTCTTTGACCATGGCAACTATGGCCATGGCGGTTTGACTCTGTTTTCCAGAACTTGGTGCCATTTGGCTCAGCTTCTCGTGGAAACTTGGATACACACTGAGGGCTTGCAAAACCACTGCAGTGCAAAGCCACAGTACCTTTCACGCATCAACTGACACGTCAGAACAAATACTGCATGACACAATGGCACTGTGGCTAGTGCCAGTCATGTTAGCCAGCTGGATTGATCAATCCATTGTTTCCGTGGGGTACCGTGAGGAGGTATGACTGGACTTCACACACACATTTTCTCATTGCAATTTCCACGTGCTTTGAGTCACAAAGGTGAATTGCATGTAGTTCCCGTTTGCTGCAGCAACAAACAAATGGCAATAAAATGCAAAATGCTGCGCATGCTACATACTATGAATACAATTAGCCTTTCCGGCCTAAGCATCACCCTGCGCTGTGTAATGTGTTATGCACAATAATATGAGGTCATGACCCCATGCCACCATATGGCAGCTATGGCAGTGAATACGTTAAAACAAGAGCTTTAGTAAAATTTATGAACAGTTCCCATCTTAGTGCATTGTAGGACTAGTTATGTTTACTTGTGATGTGAAGTTAACATACTAGTTTCTAGTTTGTTTTGAAGTCTGTGTAAACAAAAAAGCTATAGTGCATTTTATATTGCCATGCACTATTAGAGTTTAGTAGTTTGAAGAGTGTCTCTCCAGAGCCAGAGCCTGTCCCACCTGACGTTGTGCATCTCTTATACTCATGTGTCATGTTACAGTAGACAAACATGGACACTCAAAGTGTATTCATAGTGTTCAGTGTATTCATTATTATTCTCTCAATGAATGCACACACAGTGCACCCATACCCACTGCCCACACCAACTGCATGCACCATGTGCTAACTGTACCTCACTGCATGCAGTACATACACTGAACATCCTTACTGCATACTCTGTCATGCACATTAAGGTGGCACAGAGCCCTGTACTTTCAAGGTCGACAAACCTGGAATCCAAGCTGATGGAATTCTTTGTCTTCTTAAATTTTTAGCGAGCAGTCAGTTTTGGGAGTCTTCAACCGTTCACTGTCTGTAAAATTGGGGATTTTCCCCATTTCCTGTCGGCATTGGCATCCAATAGTGCATTTATGATTAAGTTAGTTAAGATGTGGCCTGGCAGAACCCCTCATTTGGTGGTTGGAACTTTGAAGATAAGCTTAGATTGACTTGAGAAAAGGAGTTCAGTAGAGTGCTGTAGTGTCAGTTGCTGTGAGTAGTGCGTAATGCCTCCTTGTGAAAGCAAGCTTGTGTCTAGAATCAACAGAAAGGCCACAGTGGCCAAGACTGTATTTGTTGAGTAAGCCCAAGTCTTGCAGCCCGAGTGCCTAGCCTAGTTGGTGACCGTGGCCAGGTGCTTTGAGTGCTGGGCTGGGCTTTAGCTAGAATACACAATATATCGTTGGTACTATACTCCAGTATCCAAAGGAGCTGAAGAGTGGTTGTGTGTGGAACAGAGCTGTGAGTTGTTTTGCGACATAAGAGGGAGAGGTGGGGCTAGTAATGCTTGCTTCCACTTGTGAATGAGCCCCTCCCGTAGACAAGCTGTGAATTTTTAAAAATGTGCATTCATTTTGGTGCAGTCAAAGTTGTCCATTCCAAGAGTAGTGACAAACATAAGCTGACTTTGAGAGTAGCTCTGAACAAAAGCTGGCATAGATTGGTTTGAGATACATTGGTGTTAGAACGCTACCTACAGTGAGGCATGTAGATGCGTCCAATTTTGGGTTCATGAATGTATTAATAAGCTACTAAACCCCTTTTTACAATTAGGCAAAGCAAGATTGCCCTAAAGCAAACCCTAACCCTGAAACTAGGAGTTACCCTGGTCCTGACTGTAACCCAGGTTTATGTTTTTGTTAACCTCCGCCGAGTGACAGGCGTGCCACCTTAATACTAAGTAGAAGGAACGCCGACCGACTAGGTGAATCATCCAGTTTCCAGATCAGTTGATGTTATTCCATCTATCCAGGGCTGTACATGTGGGTGGAAGTGAAACAGCTATTGCGAGTACTGTGTCGGGGATTTTTGTTGGAATTAATTCTGCAGGGTGAGGAGTTTGGTATAATATTATTTAGTACCTCATGGTATATCTACATGCTGGGGCTTAGCCTCCTTGCGTGGTAGAGCATAATCAAACTGGCCTCTGTTGCCATTTAGTTATACAGTGTTCTCACTGATTTATTGCACTTTCGCTACTTATGAGGGAATCCTTGAATGGTATATCTAGTTGCAGACCACCATCCAATGCATCTCTACTAAACCATCTCTGTTGATATACAACAGGGAATAAGTAGGACCATACACAACATAATGTATGTAGTAAGTATATGATATGAATTATACTGGGCACTGTATTAGCATGCGATGGCCGCTCTAACAAAAGAGTAATTAGTATACATAGTAATTTAAAATTCTGTAAGCTAACAATAAATGTATGGATTTTTAAAGCTGTTAATTAAATCGCATTCATTAATATAGTAATTATTCTCTTATCCATGCATGTACATGCTCATTGTGTAGGGAAAGTTTGGGAGCTATTGTTGGTGGAGCACTTGCTTACCAAGTGGGCTTCCGATCGATGGCAGCAGTAAGACTTACATACTTCTGATATTTATACTAACATCCGTGTGTTTCATTGGGACAAGCCTGAGTGACCTGTCTATTTACAACACGATTTAATATGTTACAGCTATTCCAATTTACATATGCAGTAGGAAGTCACTTATCCGGACGATGGGACCGATGGGTGTTCGGATAACTGAAACCTTCAGATAAACGAAAGAATACTATTTGTATACAAAGCAGATTATTTTCCATTTACTGTGTACAGCAAAATGTCTATGAATAACATTATTTGGATGACTGAAGTTTGGATAAATGACTTCCAAGTTCCTACTGTATGTGGAATAAACTGGATGCATTATCAAAGCATAAAACATAAACTGTATAACCAGAAATTTTCGGGGGATTAAACTTTCACGGATGACCAAAGAATACTTTGATCAGATATTTTCATGGATTTACGTAAAGTTTGTGGCATGTGTGTGCACATAGAAGCAAGTGACATACTATGTTGGCACTTTTGTGCAGTGTTTTTCTTCTTATAAGTATATCGCAAACTCATGATAATACGACCCCTTTGAGCAAACGTCACCCCTCTTTACCCCCAGTTTCTTTGATTGGTTAGATTTCATTCGTTTAAACACCCCCTGGTGAGCATCTTCTGGGCTTGCTTTTAGTGAACTTTGTCATCGAGTCTTTGCATAAACGTGTACACACAGAACCACTAACCTTGTTCACAGGCCACTGCCCAGGTTTTCGTTGCTTGCTGTATGAGCTTACATAGGTTGTTCCGTCACCACTGATAATGCAAGTTACTTTGATGCCTCTTGGCTTAGTATCAACACAGGTACTGCTGATTTCTGTTGTACATGACCTGTTCTTCCAGAAGGCACTGCAGTCATTGTAAATGATTTGTTGACCTTGCACAGTCATAACATTGTGTTTTACCAGAGCCAGGGCATCTGATCGATACTAATTGATTATTCGGGTAAATGCCCCATCTCCATTTTAGACTCAAAGTACTGTATAAAAAAGGAGGGGTGTATTATTGCGACTTCACAGTACTTCTACACATTTACCCATGCAGTAACTTATCAATGGCTATTCCATCTTCACTCGAAATGATAATGCCTATAAATTGTCTGTATATAGAGTTTCATAGCTATATCTGTACTCTGTGAATTCATGTGTCATTTATGCTGTCATCATGCGGAATGTACTCTTGTCTGTTCTGATAGATACTTGGTCTGATTCTCCTAGTTTATGTAAGTCATGTAATATCTTGTGCATAACTGTGCAGAAGTACAATTAAATTTTGTGCTGCTCATAGGCAGTCATGAATGGATCGCAAAGCAGCTTTCCTTCCTCACTACAGGCCCTGGTGTTGGTCGTTGTAACTGTGATTGAGAAATCAATCACATGCTTGAAATCGAAGAGGAGCAACAAACAGTGATCATGGTTTGCATGCTATCAAAGTTGTAACTGAGTCTGAACCACTAAAACTATAATGCTACTGACAATTTACACACTTCTAATATTCATGCATGTACAACTATATGATACCTGTACAGTACTGATGGTAGAGATAAATTTAATATATTATAGGAAACACAGTCATGTGAAATAGAAGGGAGAAGGCCTGCGATTACTTACCACATGATTCATGGCACAGATGGCATCACAGGTTCTAAACACAGAAATTTATTAATGTCTTCAGCTGTAGAGTAGCTAGAGAAACGAGAAATGGCAGATGAGAGGGATGTACCACCTCTTCATGAAACATCTGACTTTGAAGCATAACCACTGAAAGGTGGTTGTGATACAAGCATTCCAAAGTTGTTCTAAAGCAGTTTTATCACTGATGATATTTCACATACAATATTGTCAGTCACTCAGCAACCCATACTTTCCAGTTAGGATATGTTTTGTGACATATTCATGTTTGTCATCTTTTTGGCTGGTACAAAATTGTTTCGATAGGTGTGATGTGACAAACTGCCAAATATGAAGGTGGGAATATAAGCTTACTCTCCTGTTAATTGTCCCTGGAAACAAAGGTAGGGTAGGGTATATTGTACAAATTTCATGAGGGATTTGTTTGTGCAAACATTTCCAGAAACAATTAAGGGAGGTTATAGGGGGTGGTACACAATATTCATTGTAGAAAAAGGCTGCTCTTTGTGGTTTTGCAAGTGTCTACAGTGTGGTGAGTTGAGTGGAGGCTAACAAGCTGTGCGCGCGCTTATTTATACCGTAGTGTCCCGTTAATACGCCCCCCCATTTTGTACACTACATCCCGCCTAAAGTGGGGGGGGGGGGGCTTATATTCGAGGATGCAATTAGTCTCGACTATAAGCCCCCCCCCCCCAAAAGATTTTACGCAAGTGCTATGTACGCAATTAGGACACTTCCAACTAACTATGGCGACGACTTTCAGGATCGAGAGTACTGTTCGCGGACATCACGTTTACAAAGCTGCGTGGTCTCCCTACATCGGAGAAGAGCTGCCAGTTCAACGCGAGGTCAATAACATTCACGACGACTTCGCTGTAGCTGTCCTCAAGAACGGCAACACTGTCGGTCATGTACCACGGGAAATTTCCAGAGTCTGCTGGTATTTCTTGCACAAGAGTGGCAGCGAGATGACTTGCATCGTCAATGGTGACAGAAGACGTTCTGAAGTTGATGGGAAAGGACTCGTGGTTCCGTGCGTGTACATCTTCAGAGGGAAACAAAAACACCTTGACAGACTGATAAACCTGTTTGCTAAACTAGCAGCTTAAAACTTGGAACATCTAACCGGCTTTTCTAAAAGCCACAAAACTTACAAAAGATTCACCGACTACTATAGTCTTACTGAACGCACTTGCAACGTATAGTAAGCACGTGTAGTTTTGATGTTCCAGAAGACGCTCACCGGGGGGCGTTATAACGAGTCAAACTACCCTGTGCAGGAACTTTGCATGGCGGAAAAGAGGGGGGGGAGGGCGTATTTTCGAAGGGGACGTATTAGCGGGACACTACGGTAATTATATTCATGACGTATACCGCAAGTCCGAATGCATTCCTACCGTTACTAACTTTGCGTCAATTTTAGCGAACTACTTTTATTTTCTGCGGAAGATAACCGCTCAACGGCCTTCCGTACTAAATTTTCGAGGTCGACTCGCCAAGTTTTGCCAAAAAAGTTCTGGACAAACCGTCAGAAAATGGCTTTTTTGGTCGTGGTTTACGAAGAATGCTACTCAAAATTTTATGTAGCGCCTACATTTCGAGCGCTGCTTGAAAATTGCCATCGACTCGACCTAGATACTTGTGCTAGGAGACTAGTAACCGTTATCTCCATAGGCTTTTGAAGCGCTAAAATACCTCCAAGCACTCTAGAGTTATAACACTGATATTCAAGCGCATTTATTGAATTCTGAGATAGGACGGGTTGTTCATCGTAACCTTAAAGAACTACATCCCTCCTTTATTGTATAACTTCACAAACACGCTAAAAGCTTATTTAAGCGCCCAGGCTTCCTCTTTGAGTGCCTTTGTGATCAGCAAGACTCATACAAGTGGCCAAAAGCCACGCGGAAGACAGCTAAACACAAAAGTGTGCGCTAGCAAAAGTGCCATTTTTCGTATTCTTTCTTCGTTACGACTTTTGTTCAAACAACAATAACTCAAAAACGGTTCAAGCACTCACCGTAATTTTAGCACGAAACTGATGCTTATCACAGCGCGGAGCTCTATGACCACTCAGCGTCTTCATAGCTTCAAATTCACCCTGGTCAGCAAAAGCCATTCACAACACTCTGTAGCCTCGTACCCAGGCCGTTAATTAGGAAAAGGTCGCGTAAGGTGCCGGGTGAAAGCCGCATCCGGTGGGTGGAGCTAAGGGCGCGACCTAGATTACGTCATGATGACGTGAAGCGAAGGGCTGTAGCTGTTGCATCGTGTCATTGCGCTGGCTTTGCATGACTGTTGTACTTTGACATCGACTGCTGCTTGCTTGGCAAGGCCTACAGCCAACTGTTCTGCAGCTCTTCTTAAGCCGGGCTAAGGTATTCAGTAGAGATTTACAAGTGTACCAATGCATCAGAATAACACTTCGTACTGGCTTTGCATGACTGTTGTACTTTGACATCGACTGCTGCTTGCTTGGCAAGGCCCACAGCCAACTGTTCTGCAGCTCTTCTTAAGCCAGGCTAAGATATTCAGTAGAGATTTTAATACAAGTGTACCAATGCATCAGAATTCATAAGTTGACATAAAACTCAGCAGGAGTCTATTTGAATTGCATTAAGTAATAATGACCTACTCTGGTACATGTACACATAGCTACTGAAGTTCTTGAGGCTCTCCATCCTGGGGCGACAGGCCTGTGTTTTATTGGTTGGTGATATTGATAGGATTAACTAATTCACTAAGTACTTCAACTTCTCAGAGACGATAAAAATAAAAACGTGCATGTCTTCTAGTCTCGCAAGCCACACCCTTCACAGAGAGGTGCAGATAAAACACTTGATGAGAAACTAAAAATCAACGAACTGTTTGCATCCAACAACCATGTGACTACACGTTTCTTAGGAGTAGTACAGAGAAATGGGTATGATTTATAGCTGTCACTGATAGCAGAAGGCTTGAGCATCAATCAAAGTGGCTACAAGTAGTGATGTCAGTCCCCAGATTACGCTTATCCACAATCTCTGAGTCTGGTGGTTTAATTCAATATTCTTGTCAATAGGATGCTTGGAATATCGGATGGCCAACAAAATCAAGGAGTGTATAATCAATAGTGACAAAGAGTGAACTGTATCAGTGCTCCATTCTTAATTTGCTGGACATATACGTTCTTGACAAGGAATTTGAGTCAAAGCACCTGCTATTCTTCATTGGGGAGCCTAGATGGCTTGACATGAGACTATTTACTCCCTTGACCAGGAATATATGCACGTTTTGTTATAATCTCTGAGAAATTGGAAGTACTAAGTGAACTAGTTAATCCTAGTACTAGAGTAGGCCATGATCATGATTTATGCAACCCGCTGGACTCCTGCTGAGTTTTTATGAGGTCTGATGCATTGGTACACATATAAATCTCTACTGGATACCTTAGGAAGTGCTGTAGAACAGTTGGCTGTGTGCCTTGGCCCTTGCCAAGCAAGCAAGTCAGCAGTCGAGGTCAAAGTACAACAGTCATGTCTAGATCTAGATGTCAAACAGGTGCACGTGTATCCTTCATATGTCACACGATATAGGCACGCCCATAGCTCCACCCACCGGATGCGGCTTTCACCCGGCACCTTACGCGACCCTTAGGGGGTAAAAACGGCCTGGCAACTTACCCGGGTTCAAACTGTATACGGATATGACGTCAAAAAGATTACAGCTGCACCCATACAAGCCATGAATATTGGATAATGCATGTGATATTTAATCGTAGCCACGTGACTGTTCGTAATGTGCAAGCGCGTTGTTGTTGCCAGTAGACTCGTTACAGGCTTATATTGGATGGTTACTGTCTTGTCATCTGTAGACGAACCGCTTGCAGTAGACTCGCTCTCGCTCACCGATGTCGATGTGCCCGACTGACAGTAAGTACTAACTAGTACCTGACACTGCTATTCTCGAACAGGTCCTTTTTTATAAAGAATCCGTTTTGTCCGCAGGTACTATAGTTGTTACACACAAGTCAGCAGAAGGAGTTCGAACAAAAGCGTCGTTCCAAGCGCTAGCGGTACCACGGGACGGGTATAATACCGTGTGATGCATTTATGACGCAATTAAAATTCTCTACAACTGTCACGTGAAGCGTTCTGAAATCTGATTGGTACTGCCAACCCCAGTGCAGCGGAAGTCAACAGTTTGAACTCGGATAAGTTGCCAGGCCGTTTTTCCTAATTAACGGCCTGGGTATGAGGCTAAACACTCGGAGGCTGCTGTCATTTGCTTAGGACGCCATTTTCTAATTTTGTACGCATGCGTACACGAAGTCTCGTTCCCAGACCAAAGACCACGGTCATTGGTCTGGAAGCGAGACTAGTACACAAGCGAAATCGCCAGCGGGCACTTTTCCCCTCGCGGCATTGGCCGGCCAAGGCTTATGAACACCGCGTAGGTAAGGCGCTACCTATAGACCTTATGCAGGGGATGTGGCTTCAATGTTAGCAACCGCTACTTATGTTGCCATGGTAACACCAATTTTGTATGACAATTCTTATAGTCCAAATGACTCAAATCTCAAGTATGAAAGTTATGGGCCTTATGGTTGATTTTAAACAAATTTTCAAACTTTGGCATTTAAGTATGGAGTTCTATGGTGAGTGGCAACTTTTTGCCACTCACCATAGAACTCAATACTTAACAGTCAAAGTTTGGCGATTTTTAAAAAATCAACCATAAGGCCGATAACTTTCATATTTGAGATTTGAGTCATTTGGACTATAAGAATTGTCATATAAAATTGATGTTACCATGGCAACGTAAATAGCGGTTGCTAACCTTGAAGCTACACCCCCTATTTGTAGCTAAACTAAAAATAGCCTACTCTACAGCTTTTATAGTGAACTGTAAAGCTAGGATAGTCAGTTGTCAGTATGATGTTCTGTGCTTGCAGCTGGTCAGTGACAACTGAATCATGAAATTTGTTTCACAAAATTTGGTAGGGGGAGTGGTTGGCCCTTCAGGTTCTAGCTGGCTATATTACACAATTATTACATGCCTGGAACCACTACTAAACTGTCAACGGTGTTTCAAGTTCTGGTGTTGTGGTTACACTTGAAATATTCTTAGGCTTAGGTCTAACTGTAACTAAGATTAACAGTACAGAACCAACACTTACAAAACATAAAAAGATGTAGGGATGGCATGCCAAAAAGTATGCAAACAAGGTAGGGATACTGCATGAAAGCAAAGGTCAACATATTGGCAAAGCCCCATCCCTACATCTTTTTCACGCTACAGTTAGACAGTGCATGGGGGCCTTCCTACAACGTATCACAAGTACACCCCTCGTTCTCAGGCCACTTCCTAGCTCCTCCCACATGGCCTGGGAACGAGGCTAGTATGATCCAGCATTATGTCTGTACCAGGCCGTACATAACTTTTTCCATCTGGGGGGGCAATTACAGAACATGGCCGCTCTGCAGATTTTCACTCTAGGAGGGTCTGTTCCCCCAGGAAATTTTGATGATTTAGGTGTTCTGAGGCACATTCTGGTGCATTCTGAGGCATACAGAGAAGCACACAGAGCTTCTTGAGAAGAGGCTCATCATCAAAATCATCATTGCTTGCTGAGCTACAGGAACACTGGAAATCATCTCCATTGGCTAGGGTGTATATATACTACAAGTCACAAAAGGTTTTCTGAATGAAAACAAGCTCAAGTAGGGATGGAACCCTCAAAAACCAACCAAACAAGATGGGAATGACACCACAACAATTTCACACCATCCCTACATCTTGTGCCATTTTGCTAACTATGCTTTGTGTTTGTTAGTTGTGTGCATAGAAGGGTTAAATTGTGGAAGGCAGTGGGGTGGGTAGTGCTGGGTGTGGTTAATGTGTATGGGGAGTGAGTTATGTTGTGGGTGACTGCAATGTAGTTGCTATACTGAGCATGGCAGATATGGTCTGTCTTGAAGTAGTCTCGAAAGCCAGACCCTTTCCGCACAGCGCTGATCGCTTTCAGTATGTGGCACGTGGAGGGAAGAAGTTTGATGTTTGGGTTTACAATTTCACTTTGGATTTATGACGATTCTTAGTTCCTCTGCGTGCCGATACTGAAAGCGATCGGTGCTGTGGAACGGAAAGGGTCTGGCTTGTGAGGCTAGTCTTGAATGTAGCTGGGTCTGTATGGTATGTTGGAGTAAGTTATGTTGTGAAATTTTATTGCTGCTGAACATGGCAAATATGGATTGTCTTTTATGTAGAAGGCTGTATATATATTGTTCAGTGTTAATTTAGTGGGTGTGAATAGACTAAGTGCATGTAGAGAGTTTTGTGGTGTGCATAGTTGGCAAAATGGCACAAGATGTAGGGATGGTGTGAAATTGTTGTGGTATCATTCCCATCTTGTTTGGTTGGTTTTTGAGGGTTCCATCCCTACATGCGCTTGTTTTCATTCAGAAAACTTTTTTGTGACTTGTTCCTGCTGTTTTTTTTTTTTTTGGCAGTTTATTAGGAATGGTAACAGAGAAGAGACGTGGAAGGGTAGGCTGAGGGGAAGATGCATGGTGTGTACAGTATGATAGTACAGAACTTTTTTGTTCACAAAGAACTAAATGCTTCTAAGTGAAATTGTCAATTCAAACATCAAACGTCTTTATCTGGGGGGTTTAGAACCCCAAGCAAAGCCTCATATAAACCAAGTGCAAAGCACGAGTTTAATGAGGCTTTGCATGCAAGCTTATAAATCCCGCGCTCACTTCATGTGGACTACTAATGGGTTCACCGAAAAACTCTCCATAGACTGTCACCACAGAGTATTGAGTCGTAAGACCCCATTACAGGAACAGTTTGATGGTGAGTAGCTATAGTCTAAATCCGTTTGAAACCACAGCATATAGGGGTCTATGGAGCTGAACAACCACCAGTTTCTGTGGCCTCCTCCTCTATAGTGCAAAAGTTTTTGAATGAAGCCATGCACTGTTCACTCAGTGCTACTAGCTGCACTAGAGCAGTTCGAGTATACCAAGCTACCAATAGGGTCCTACTTGCTGCGTTGGAGAAAACTCAGAGGCACAACACAAAAGGAGGATGTTAAGAAGACACCAGCCAAAATGCTACCATCATTGCATTACAATTGCAAGACAGTACAATAATCGATCGCTCGATCGACACTAGCTAGCTAATTATTACTAAATACATGACCACGCCTACTTGAGGGCTAAAAATGTGGGGGGGCCATGGCCCCCCTGACCCCCTTGGGTGCGACGCCTATGTCTGGGAATAGAGACTCTGTTGATTCATGCCCACATCACATATACATTTCAAGGTCACCCTATTCACTAAGACTCTTGTGGAATGACAGTTTCTGGAGTTTTACACAAGCAAGGTGCTTTCATATAATATATAAGCTTGCATTTGAGAGGTAGCTGCTAGTAGAAAATTGTGGAGCTGTCTGTTTGCAGGCAGTGTGGCTTTTAACAAAAATGAGTCCATCCTACGTATGTTGTAAATTCAGTCTAATTACATATTTTGCTGACCAGAAGCGGTGTGTGAGTGTGGAATGCAGTATACATGACTGTCCCTGCAGGGCTACTACTGACAGCAGGCAAAGTTACATGTACCATTAAAATGCTTGGTCATTGTGTCTATGCATAATCAAAAACCAAGCAAACAAACAAATGGCAATGGCAAAACAAGTAACAAAAATGGAGCTGAAGTGGTTTCTGTACTGGTAATGCAGCTGCATATGCATCTAATGGACACTCTGTGGGGAGGAGATAGCTGGCTGAGATCTCCAGACCTAAACAGCATTAGTATTTTAAAACCCACAACTTTCCATATCACGGAATGTGTATTGTGTGAGCTACTGCAGACCAACATTCCTGAGCTGTTTATGCTAAACCTACTGTATGGCTTTGCTGTACACCACTGTTTACATAGCTGTGGTTTCGCATGTGTTGCACACTCAGCTGAAGGTCACCCTAAGTACTATAGTGGAAACATTTTAATACTGGTATTATAAGAACAACAAAGTTAGCAAAGTTATTTCTTCAGTTAAAGGCACTTGGAGCACGTAGAGCATCTATAAGTTCATCTATTTTTGACTGTGTCACTCCGACCACTACATAAATGTGTACATACTGTCTCCATTCTCCATCAATGTGCAGCCAATGACCAGAAAGACAGTACTTTCTCAAGATACTATCATTGGGTCGTTTGAAGCAAACTGCAAGGGAAGCTGGTGCACGCATTACCCAAAGGTCTTGATGAATCTCAGCTTCTAATTCTTTTAGTTTCTTCTTTGCATAAAGTGCAGTTTCCTCTGCTTCCACTGCCATTTTCACTTGTTTGTCATAGGAGTACATACTAATGTATGACCACAAGACCAGTGCCGACTGAGCATTTCGTGAACCACTCAAAGTGAGATCAGGAGAATCAATGTACGTAATCTGTGCTTTCTCAGGAGGGCGCAATTGAAACTTGTTTTTCGAAATGTAGATACCACAGGGCCATGGGACACCGATCCACTTGTGCCCACTAGTCACAATTGAAGAGACAAAATCAAGTTGAAAATCAAAGACAGGAGGAGGTTTTTGTTGCATGGAGCCATTTACGTATGCCATTTGCAAGAAAGGGGCATAGGCTGCACCAAGAGCTCCATCCACATGAAACCAAAAGCCTTTCCGAGTAAAAGTAGCACTTGGGTTGGTCAAATCACCGATATAATGCTCTCGTTCATACATGCCATTTTCCTTAAGAATGGGAATAAGTGCTTCACCAGCGGTCTGGACATCATCGTATGCTCCTTTGAACGTTGTGCCATAGTTAAAGATGACAAGGATAGGGTGGCCTTTAACTGAAAAGAAGTCAACCAATGCTTTCAACGCTTCAATATCAATACTTCCAGGACCGGCATCTCCACCAACACAAGGAACAGCTAGTGGCCATTTACCACCCAAGGGGCACTCTCCGGGGTACCTTTGAGTACCAGTCTCACAGAACGTTGAGACAACCATTGCCTCCATTGCCTTCATGATAGAGTAGTGCGTTTCATCGGAGTAGAACGCAACTGGACAAAAAGCATTCGGATTGTCAGGAGGACACTCACACTGCTCATAGTGATAATTGGAGAGGGCGCACTTGGAAAGTTCTGTGCTTTCACCAACATATTTTCCAGAGAGGTAGTCACGTGCATTCCACACAGCATAGAGATTGCCCTCAGTAGACCCCATGGCAAGAGTGTAGCCCCAGTAGCTTTCTGGATCCTTTGGATCATGTGGCCATTTGGCATGCCAGAGTGATGCATAGTACTCGAGAACATTGCGCTCCATCCACAGTGTATTCAATCCATCATATCTGGGTCCGAAAGGATCACCACCATTGTTGAGGTGGGTGTTAAGGAACCCCTGTGCACACTCAGCATGTGCAAATTGCCTGAAGTTGCACTGAAAACCCAGAGTGTCTTTGACAGAAAGCTGCACTGCTCTTGCCGTCTCAGCTAGAGCTTTAGTGCGTTGTTCTTCGCTTAACCCAGTCGATGGAACTTGATACCAGGAACTCGTGACCGTTTCTTGCTTGTAATCATAACTTGTCAGCGGATCCCAGCTTGGAGGGGAAACTAACAGACGTCCACTAGGAGACTTTGCAAGGGGTGATAAGGATTCATCCCAAGACTTCTTTTCTGGTCCATAGGGTACCTTGACACTCATTTCGGAACTGTCGCGGAGTTGACACTATAGCGTACATCATTAGTAAGATTATTCATAGTGAGTACGCCCCCCGGAAGCTCAACTGAGCACGTGTTTAGATCTAGCTCATCGTGAGAAAGATGAACTTGGGACGGCAACAGCCAAAGTCAGGTATTTAGTATAACGCAAAACATAGAGAGGGGATATGCATGTTTCCAGGAGAAGTATTATAAGGTATGTATTGCTAGAGCTGCTGTAAATGAAAGTATAGAGTAGATGCTGGTATTATGAGACATCTAATCTTAATTACTACTCATTAGTGTAATGTAGTTTTTCAGCCCCATCTCAAGGTTTGAAACATTTCTCCTGAGAATGTACCACTTATAAAATAAAATTCGTATTTTTCCTCCTAGGCAGTGGTTCTAAAAGTAAGAGCCTATGAAAATCACTCTTGCATGTATTATGAGTCGACTGCTGGTATTATGAGTCACCAGGTGCTTTGTTGATTGAAACATTTTCAGTTGGAGTTCAAACTGTATCCTAGCATTTTATAACCTCTCTCTGTGCTGATAGTAATTTTTTGTCACTAGAGCACCTTCCGTTCTAACATGGTATTAATGTTAACATACACTGTTCAGGGTTCATAGTTTGGGATCCCTAAAATCATCAAACCTTGAAAAATACCACAGAGTAAACACATTTTGATGGGAAAGTTGCTAGATAATGGCACCTGTTAGTACTCTAAATGGACATCGAGTTTGGAAATTTTTGGAGTAAAAGTTACATGTGAACCTATAATACCCTCTGACTCATAATACCAGCATCTACTCTATGTGTCATAATGAGAGGACTCACACACTAAAGCACATGTAGTTTGCAAGTGCAGCAGTTTCTACTTCCATTTAGACCATAGCTGAAGTCATTTTGTAATCTAGTCAGTTGCTAGTCATATAACCCACCTAGATACGAGGTATACTTGATGGTTAAAACACCACCTGGTACTTGCCAGCTAGTGCTAAGTTGCCAGCTAATGTTTTAACCATCAAGTACTTCGTACCTAGGTGGATTATATGACTTAGAACACTAGCCACTGATATTCAATTTTTATTTTCAACTGTCACATTTCAAATTTGCTTGTTATAGTCATTTACAACAAAAATGCATATAGTACACATGAATGTTTACTTAGAGTTGACAGTAGCATTTTGGCTGGTGTCTTCTTAGCATCATCCTTTTGTGTTGTGCCTGAGTCTTCATATTCCTCCAACGCAGCAATTAGCAGCCTATTAGTACCTTGGTCCTCGAACCGCTCTATTGCAGCTAGTAGCACTGAGTCAATGGTGGCTTCATTCAAAAACTTTCACACTAAAGGAGGCGGCCGCAGAAACTGGCAGTTGTTCAGCTCCCGCTCACTTCATGTAGACTACTATATTGGGTTCACCAAAAAACTCTCTGCAGACTTCGTCCCCACACAGCTCACATACATGTAGTATTGAGTCGTAAGACACCATTACAGCAACAGTTTTACAGTGAGTATCTGTTGGTTTGACACCACAGCATTGGGATCTATGGGATTTATAAGCCTGTGTGCAAAGCCTCATAAAGCTCATGTGCTTTGCACTTGGGTTTTATGAGGCTTTGCTTGGGCTTCTAAACCCTGTAGATAAATTTACAATTTCACTTGGAAGCATTTGAATTTATGATTCTTTGTGAACAACACAGTTCTACATGTATGTATTCATACTTTACAGACCATGCATCTTCCCCACGCCTTCCTTTCCCACCTCTCTTCTCTCTTACTATTTCTAAAAAACAATAAAAAAAAAAACAGCAGGAACAAGTCACAAAAAAGTTTTCCGAATGAAAACAAGCGCATGTAGGAGCACTTTTCTAATCAAACATTTCTGACCTTTATGCAGGTGTGTTGGAGGTACAGAAGGATAGTACTCACACTGAAGTACAAGACTCCGTAATGTGCTCAGTGTTGAATCAAGCTATGATACTTCTTAATATTGGAGTATGAAGATGCACTGTAACACAGAATTTACAAAGCAAGTATTTCTTTAACCCAGTCGCATTGCGTAGACTGGGAACGAGAAAAATGGAGCTCAATCGTGGCGCGCGCAAGTCTGTTCATTCTAGGAAAATGGCGTATAGCACTAAGCATCAACATCGGAGTGCTTGAGAATCACTGAAAAATAGTTCGAGTTCTACGATAACGATAAGTAGTGAGTGCAATACCCGGTGATTTATGCTGTTTTTTCGCGTTAGAAATAGCTTCAGCCGTTATCGTGCTAGCCTGACTTACAGTGGGAGAAGAAGAAGAAAGTCAGAAGATAGACGATTTGCCCCGTTTTAGCGACTTGCCGGTCCGGGCGTATATTTTTTTTGGACGCACTTTCGACTTAGTCTCTGGACGGTAATGGATACACGCATGCGCAGTGCCACACCCGCTGTGTACTTAGACCTTTGAGAAGGGCGTGTTGAACATGATCGAGCAAAACGACTGCCAAGAAGACTGCAGTTAGAAAGAGAGCTACTCCTCAGGTGACTTTTAGCAACAAAGAACTTCAGCCTATAACTACAATGTACTTTCAGTGAACTGTGAGCAAGACTGGAAGGCATCTGGCCACTGTTCAATTTCTGTTGTCTCCTCTAGAAATAATTAGCCAAGGACAATCATGATAGTGCGTCATATAGTCTATTAAGACATTGCAACAACCTGGAAACTCTGAGGGAATGTTGTATCAGAAATGTGCAGCAATTAGAACTATCTTGTGTTTACCTGATAAGGAACAGAAAGGTCCCAGAGATTCACACTGATTGAGATTTCATTCTGTGGGGTGTTGAAGCAGTAGTTTCTAGAGGGTCTGTGAACAAGACTATTGAAGTAGTGAGACTGAATGCTTTGCCTGTCGGTGCATGAGTGTAGGGAATCACTAATATATTAAGGTCATACCAGTGTAGTTTTATGCAATAGGCGCCTGCAGAGTTGTGTGGGTACCCGGGCAAGATTTGCGCAATTGCGGAAAGCGTATTTTGTCACTACACTGTATGCTATATGTACGTCCGTCGTCCGTAAGCACGCATATGCTATATATGGGGTCAGGGGGCAAGGCTCACGTGTCTTCTCGCGTCCGGTCCTCGTGATATGAATACGCATGATTCGAAACAGCCCGGGAAATGCCCGGGTATGCCCGGGCCTGCAGGCGCCTATGGTTTTATGTTGGTCAGACGTGGCCGACCCAAATATTGGCAGATGCTATATACTCAAAAATTATCCACGCAAAAGATGACACCACTCTGACAAAGTCAGCTTGCAGATTCATATGCACTCTATAGACAATAATCTTTTAACAAAATAGGGCCTGAAGAGCAAACAAAAGGTCAAGATTGTCCACTGCATGTAGACGGGGTGACTCTTTTGGAGAGCTGTTAGTGTACGGTGGCAGATACTTTCCAGTTGTATTCACAGTTCAATGATAGTGCATTGTAGCTATAGACTGAAATTTTTGATGTTAAAGGTCATGTATCACCAGAAAGATAGGTTCCTTTCCAATTGTCATCTTCATAGTATCATTTGGCTCGATCGTGTTCAATCAACATGATGACACACTCTCACACCATCTCCAGCCACCACAGAATACGTAGCATTTCTGGGAAAACATTCCCTGAGAGTTTCCGGGTTGTTGCAATGTCTTAATGGCTAGAATAGACATTATGACGCACAATCTTGATTGTAATTGACAAATTATTTCTAGAGGAGACAACAGAAATTGAACAGTGGCCAGATGCCTTCCAGTCTTGCTCACAGTTCACTGAAAGTACATTGTAGTTATAGGCTGAAGTTCTTTGTTGCTAAAAATCACCTGAGGAGTAGCTCTCTTTCTAACTGCAGTCTTCTTGGCAGTCGTTTTGCTCGATCATGTTCAACACGCCCTTCTCAAAGGTCTAAGTACACAGAGGGTGTGGCATTGCGCATGCGCATATCCATTGCCGTCCAGAGACTAAGTCGAAAGTGCGTCCAAAAAAAAATACGCCCGGTCCGGTACTTCAGCGATGCTCTCCAGCGAAGTTAACGGTCCCGTTGCTCATGGAAACACTCGGTAATGCCTGATATGGCTCATGGAGGCCTTTGGCTAATCTAACGTAGACATTTTCAAGCGTGTCATTTGTGCACTTTTAATGTGGCCGCCATTTTTTTCCGGGGTCATCCCTACATATGGCGTACTACCGTACGCCATGATAAACCGAACATTTTTCAGGTCAAAAAAGATTACGGTGTGGTCACTGTACAGGATGCAGGAATGAAGACTGTGGTCAGTGCAAGTACTGCAAAGACAAACCAAAGTATGGTGGAAGTGGAAAGAAAAAACAGGCCTGTATTAAACGTCAATGCCAGAATTTATGGACAAATAGTGAAGGTAAGGAATGTTGATACAATAGTGGCATATTTAAATTTGTATATGATTAATATCATGCTAAACTTCTTTGTTGTAACACCTGTAGCCATCTACATCTTTACAGGCTCCACCTATCAGTCACAGCCACACAAAATATCCAAGGAGGTGATGGAAGACGTATGACACATATTTGATATGTATACTAGATAGTACAAAACCGTAATAATTAATTTTGTCTTTATTAGTGTCCTCTTCAAATTAGGGTTTGTATGGACCTTGTCGACGATTTGTCAAGCTACCAGGGTCTGATATCCCTGACCAGCCATATGTTCCTAAATCAAATGCAGTAACAAAATTTGAACAACAAGTGCAAGGATTCAAGCTGTCTTTCGCTAAATTACTCGTTTCCACATCTCAACTGAGGTATATCACACTTGAACCTGGAAATATTATTCCACCGCCAACCACTTCTAAGGATTATAATGTTATACAACAAGCACTGCTAATTCAGGACAGACAGCTTGATGCCATTCAAGGAGATGAAAACTTCCTTTTTAGCTCCATTTCCAAGGAGCTCTTGGGACGTGAGCGGCACCACACTACACTAAGAAATGTACTAGTCAATTTCATTGAACACAACCCAAACCTCTTCAAGTTCCTCTTGTTCGAGGAAAATATTGAGGATCACTGCAAGCGTATGCACCAGTGGGGCACCTGGGGGTCTCAAATGGAGCTCCAGGCACTGTCTTGCCTCCTACAGGTGAAAATATTTGTATTTTCACCAAGAAGAGAATGAATATGAATAGCGGGCCTACAAGCCTCAGTCAGTGCCAAGGAGCAAATTAATCTTTCCTAAAGGTATTGAGAAACTTGATCGACCCAGATTGTATCACATAGAACTGTGCCACACGTTTGGAGTGCACTTCGACAGGGTTGTGTCACAAAACCTACTCCTGAGTGTGCTTCAGCAAGAACCTCAACTTCACACATTTGATACACCCCCACAGTAATAAGACTAGCTTGCCTGCAGAGAACAATCTGACACACATCTAGCTTACTAGATTTATTTTTTATGTAGTATTAACGGGCGTTTTTACAGTAGCTACTGTAGTTTGTAACTCACACCAAGCTCTCCCTCCTCTCCGTAAGGTCTCAAGTATTTGTGAAGGTCTCGAGGTCTCGATCGCAAAATGGACTAATTAGCGCATGCGTACAATACGTCATTCTGACGTCACCACATGGAGTTGGGTCAACTTAGCGACCCCCTGTGTACAGCTCAACCGTCATACAAGTGCCATACTACACTACGCATGCGCAATGCACGCTCCAGCCACACATATCACGTGAGGGGGCATCGAACGACGTGAAAGTACATCAGTGGCGTAGCCAGGCTGGGGCACACTGGGGAACGTGCCCCAGCAACTAGAGGCCGTGCCCCACCAGTGCAGGTATGCATGCGATTTATCGGCGCTGATAGTATTGTTGTCGATCGCGAAGCAGGCGCTAAACGGTCTTTAAATCGAACTACGAGTCTCGTACGTTCACCGTACGCGAATTTGCCGTATAAGTGACGTACACTGCACTACGATATGGCCTCAGAACCGAGCTGGGATGCTAATAATTTTCTTGGGGGGAGTATGACAACAAGTCAGCAGAATTGAAGCGATTTTTACCATTTAGGCCAGACCAAATTGATTTTCTGTTTCACGGATTTTTCCCTCCAAGTAGTGACCAGGCAGGTAGGTGAAAATAAATTTAAAAATTAATTATCCAACCTTTGACCTCATATCAATGCATAATACACATAGAAAATATACTAGACGCGGACTAGAAGGCGCGGATGCCAGGGAGTTAGAGTGCACAGTGCGTTCTTTGACGGGAGACTAGCGAGGCCACGTGGTTATTCAAATTAGTGCACGCTTGTCCGCACTATAACCGCATGCGACTCCGTCGCCCACGCAATTAATATTTTTTAATGGCGCATTTAGAATGCTGACCCGCCGGATCCGTGAAACAGAAAATCAATTTGGTCTGGCCTTATCGCTGTTTGGGATGATGTTCGGCCTTAGTTTAGATCAGAAGAAGCTACATGAAAGCTACCAAATTGTTTATCAGCAGAAAATGGCAATCCCAACAAACTCTGCATAATGCAGAGTTTGTTGGGGTTGCCATTTTTTCCCCAAGGAGGTAGAATAACTCCATGGTGGGTGTCATTAACTTTATGCCTTGGCTGATGATCACGTAAGCCAGACCAAACCAACCACAGCACAGATTGTGTTCAGTGTCATGCACAGGGAAGGTCTGGTGGCTTCTCAGAGGGTTTGTGTGTTTGTGGAATGCACTCAGAGGAAAAGCTGATTGCTAGCTTTTGAAAGAGAATTCAAGTTTAAAATTGGTACCTGCGCACTCTTTAGTTAAACCTAGCCTCGTTCCCAGGCCTCCACCCATTTTTTGTTCTTCGGTTGCGTTCAGGATAATACACGGAAGCGAAAGAGCGATACTGAATGCAAACCGAAGAACAAAATACGGGTGGAGGCCTGGGAATGAGGCTAAGTTAAACCCACCCTCTCACCAAAGAGTGTCTGCTGACACAAGCCAAATACCTAATTGGGCTTACTCCAGATTTTTAATCAGTAATGTAATGGAGTCTCGCAGGCCCGACCCACTTCCGCAAAAGAAGGGAAAGGTCTGGTGAACTGCGTATACAAGCCATGTCCCACTGGAGTGCAATTAGCTGGATGACGTAACCAGATATCAAATAATGCACTCTTGAATTTACCTGTTGCGGAGTAAGCACGCTCCTCGAGAAGTATAGTCGAAGTGTTTTGTACAGCTTCTGCAGTAGCGGAAAAGATGCCCTAGCTCTCTTTCACCATTTTCAAGACTGCTATGCTACTCAAACAGTAATGTAATGCATCATTTGACAAAATACTGCAATGTGATCGTACCACACTGTACAGTGCAGTGGGACACAGCTTGTATACGCATTTCACCAGACCCTTCCCTTTTTGTGGAAGTAGGTCTGGCTTGTGAGACTAAATATAATTCAGGAGCAAGTAAAAGTACTTCAATTGTGCTGCTAAAAACTTGCGATTCTTCAACACAAAGCATTTATTTATCCTTCATCTAAAATTACAAAGCTTCAGCACAAGGATTCTGGCTTTTGTCACAAGACCCTTTCTCTGTTGGGCACGAGACTGGTAGACAACAAAATTAATTACAAATTAATATGCTGTGATGATATTCCAAGGGCAAGAATTGTGAATTAGTGCTACAAACAAGAGTGGTTCTATGAATGAAGTCAGGATGAGTGCATTCAGTTTTCAACTGTGCTGAAGGCATCTGACAGGCTAGACCTGTACATTGCTAGTTTAATGGTCAGTTGTTCATGAGAAGCAATTTTGACTAGCCAGGCAGCTTCAGTTTTGTTGAAAAATCCATGTGCCCACATCAGTTTCATCCATAGAGCACTAGTTGTAGCTTGTATTCATGGTTGTTGCCCTTGGAATATCGTACAGCACATTGTCAATGCCACATGATCACCATGGGCCAGTGTGGCGGTGCGTGTTATGTCATTGCTGAATGCTAGGAATTTCATTCTAATCCATTAATGTGATGTTTACTATTCCCATTGTTCTCTTTAGATGCAAAACACAAAGATCCAAGTTTCCGAGACAGTCACAGATCTCTACCAAATTTGCAGACACAGTACTGCATTGCTTGTGTCACTGTTCTCATCTTCAGCTAGATAATATGCATCTAAAAGTTTGCATGATTTCATTTCAGTGAACCTTGTGTATATTTTACTTTATCAGAGAGTTTAGTACTTTTCTTCTACATTGGCTGTGATTTCCATTTGTTTCAGCTTGCATGAAGACTTCATACATATTGGCAAGCGTAGCCTGTACACTGCCAGTGCCAGCATACGTTCAGTTCGGCGCGCGAATGCGCGCATCAGTATATTCTGTCACGTGGTAATCATGTGCCTTCTGTCCTCAGAGTCGGTGAACAAAGTGAATCCCCTGTTTGACCCGTGCCGACCGACGCAGTCACAGCTCACTTATATCGTAGCTGTTCGAGTCAGCCAATCACGTGGCTGCATAATTGCGTCACGACTTTTGTAATTATTTACACCACTGTTTACGTAGCTGTGGTTTTGCATGTGTTGCACACTCAGCTGAAGGTCACCCTAAGTACTATAGTTGAAACATTTTAATACTGGTATTATAAAACAACAAAGTTAGTCAGAAAGATTCTTCAGTTAAAGGCACTTGGAGCACGTAGAGCATCTATCAGTTCATCTATTTTCGATCGTGTCACTCCGACCACTACATAAATGTGTACATACTGTCTCCATTCTCCATCAATGTGCAGCCAATGACCAGAAAGACAGTACTTTCTCAAGATATTCTCATTGGGTTGTTTGAAGCAAACTGCAAGGGAAGCTGGTGCACGCATTACCCAAAGGTCTTTATGAATCTCAGCTTCTAATTCTTTTAGCTTCTTCTCTGCATAAAGTGCAGTTTCCTCAGCTTCCACTGCCATCTTCACTTGTTCATCATAGGAGTACATACTAATGTATGACCACAAGACCAGTGCCGAGTGAGCATTTCGTGAACCAGTCAAAGTGAGATCAGGAGAATCAATGTACGTAATCTGTGCTTTCTCAGGAGGGCGCAATTGAAACTTGTTTTTCGAAATGTAGATACCACAGGGCCATGGGACACCGATCCATTTGTGCCCACTAGTCACAACTGAAGAGACAAAATCGAGTTGAAAATCAAAGACAGGAGGAGGATTTTGCTGCATGTAGCCATTTACATACGCCATTTGCAAGAAAGGGGCATAGGCTGCACCAAGAGCTCCATCCACATGAAACCAAAAGCCTTTCCGAGCAAAACTACCACTTGGGTTGGTCAAATCACCGATATAATGCTCTCGTTCATACATGCCATTTCTTTTAAGAATGGGAATAAGTGCTTCACCAGCAGCCTGGACATCATCGTATGCTCCTTTGAATGTTGTGCCATAGTTAAAGATAACAAGGATAGGGTGGCCTTTAGCTGAAAAGAAGTCAACCAATGCTTTCAACACTTCAATATCAATACTTCCAGGACCGGCATCTCCACCAACACAAGGAACAGCTAGTGGCCATTTACCACCCAAGGGGCACTCTCCGGGGTACCTTTGAGTACCAGTCTCATAGAACGTTGAGACAACCATTGCCTCCATTGCCTTCATGATAGAGAAGTGTGTTTCATCGGAGTAGAACGCAACTGGACAAAAAGCATTCGGATTGTCAGGAGGACACTCACACTGCTCGTAGTGATAATTGGAGAGGGCACACTTGGAAAGTTCTGGACTTCCGCCAACATACTTTCCAGAGAGGTAGTCACGTGCATTCCACACAGCATAGAGATTGCCCTCAGTAGACCCCATGGTAAGAGTGTAGCCCCAGTAGCTTTCAGGATCCTTTGGATCATGCGGCCATTTGGCATGCCAGAGTGATGCATAGTAATCGAGAACGTTGCGCTCCATCCACAGTGTACTCAAACCATCATAGCTGGGTCCGAAAGGATCTCCACCATTGTTGAGGTGGGTGTTAAGGAACCCCTGTGCACACTCAGCATGTGCAAATTGCCTGAAGTTGCACTGAAAACCCAGAGCATCCTTGACGGAAAGCTGTGCTGCTTTTGCTGTCTCAGCTAGTGCTTTAGTGCGTTGTTCTTCGCTTAAACCAGTGGATGGAACTTGATACCAGGAACTCGTGACAGTTCCTTGCTTGTAATCATAACTTGTCAGCGGATCCCAGCTTGGAGGAGAAACTAACAGACGTCCACTTGGAGACCTGGCAAATGGTGATAAGGATTCATCCCAAGACTTCTTTTCTGGTACACAGAGTACGTCGACACTCATTTTGGACTGTCACGGCGTTCACACTAGCGGCAAAAATCGTTAGGAAACTTTGACCTTAAGTATGTTTATAATTGCTCACCAGAAGTGCGCGCGCCGCGACTGAACTCGTTCCAGTCTGCGCAATGCGACTGGGTTCGAAATTATAATGAAAGGCACTGAAGTGCCAAACCCTCGGCGCAGCAGTGCATGTGATTGTACTTGTGTGTTAACTAGAATTGATCACTGTCTCGTGAACAATAGTATCATGACGTTTGCTCTCGAGTTCATATGGCATATCAATTTATTCCTAACTGTCTGTCCTCGAATCTGTTCTGACAGCTAGGTACTTTATTTACTAATATTAACACAGTGCAGACTCTCTCATGCTTGCCATGCGCATTCTGTTTTGTTCCTGCCTACCTTTTCCGCGGAGTAAAAAATGGCTGACTTATCATGTAGCCGTACCAACAGGAAACGCTCCAGCTTCGCAACGAAGCATTTTCAGAGAAAATCGCTTAAAATTTTCGACTTTCATCCGCCGCTGAGGTTAGTATCGTTTGTGGCACGAATAATCACGTGAAAAGTGAGATGTTGAGTAACAAAACAGACAGTGAAGTTACACCCACATAATGCGGACGCTTGTCGACCGCTTTCGTAACGCCACCGCCGCTGGATTCAAAGACCGAGCACTGAATTCCAGTCCGTGTCAAACCATCAATTTTCTGACCGTGTGGGGTAATTTGGAACGATGCCAACTTGCGCCGTTTCATGAAGTTCTGCTATTGACTAAAGGTTAGTACCAAATACTTTGATCCTTTAACAGTTAACAGACGGAGTCTCGAATGATACACAGACTGTAGAGTGGGTCACAGACATGTGAATCAAGCTGCTGCAGAAATTGTTGTCCCATTGGTTAATTTGCTTCAAAGCTGATCTGCTGCATTCCATTTCGGATGTTGTCGCTTTCTAATGTACCATCGAGGCATACTTTCCCGCTTTGAATTTCAAAAGGGTCGCATAAGGTGCCGGGTGAAAGCCGCATACGTCATCATTACATCATCATCAATTTTGTACCTCCTCGGGCGTATTTTTTCTTTGGACGCACTTTCGACTTAGTCTCTTGACGGCAATGCATATGCGCATGCGTAGTGCCACACCCTCTGTGTATTTAGACCTTTGAGAAGGGCGTGTTGAACATGATCGAGCAAAACGTAGTCTCGCGGAGCCAGACTCTCACACGAATAGCGGGAGAGTTCCCGCTTTTCGTGTGAGAGTCTGGCTCCGCGAGACTAAGCAAAACGCATGCCAAGAAGACTGCAGTTTAATAGAAAGAGAGCTACTCCTCAGGTGATCTTTAGCAACAAAGAACTCCAGCCTATAACTACAATGTATTTCCAGTGAACTGTGAGCAAGACTGGAAAGCATCTGGCCACTGTTCCATTTCTGCTGTCTTCTCCAGAAATAATTTGCCAAGGACAATCATGATAGTACAGGCCCGTAGGAAGCAAATTTGAAATGGTCAGGCCGTATTACAGCGCAAAGCGCGCGCATAATGTTCTGGGGCACGCCCACCTCCCCCCCCCCCCCCCCCCCCCCCCCACCCCTAGAATGTTACTGCTCTCAAATTACTTTTTAGGCCGTTTTGAAGCCGTTGTCGCTGAGTCCTAACGATTCGGTTGCAGCAGTTACGCTTGAGAAAGAGGCATTACTGTATGCGTTCTTTATTGTCTTCGCCGCCGTAATGGCTTATTCGCGATCTGTTGTGAGCGTAGCTTCCCAAAACTTACGCTTCGACGGGGACTTTCTTCAGGCGACAAAGCGTGCTTGCCTCCAGCCCCAACAGAAATCTTGTGGATGACAGCTGTCATCCGAGCTCCCTGCTAGCGTAGCTATACTCTTGGAGCAAGAATTGAACAACCCGCCGAAGCTATTATGGCATTTTTGCGCGGGTTGGTTGGCCGAATATTGGTCCGGCGGCCGCCGGACCTGCCAGACCGTCATATAGTCTATTCTAGCCATTAAGACATTCCAGCAACCTGGAAACTCTCAGGGAATGTTGTCCCAGCAATTAGAACTACCTTGCATTTACCTGATGAGGAACAGAACGGACCCAGAGATTCACGGCACTGAGCTGACTATTGAACTGCTATTCTGTGGTGTGGCTTGGAATGGTATGAGAGTGTATCATCGAACATGATCGAGTCAAATGATACTATGAAGATGGCAATTGGAAAGGAAGCTATCCTTCAGAGGACCTTTAACATCATAAACTTCAGTCTATAGCTACAATGCACTATCAGTGAACTGAACAAGACTGGAAAGTATCTGCCACATTCAATTTCTTTTGTCTCCCTATACAAGTCATAATCTGCCAGGGACAGTGATGGTGCACCATATAGTCAGTACATCATTCCACCTGCCTTGGAAACTCTCAGGGAAAGTTCTCCCAGGAATGGGCAGTAATTAGAACAAGCTTATATTATGCTCCCTTTAATTTTATAAAGAGTTGGTGTAGCCCTGCTCTCAGACTGTATTTTATTTCTTGCAGTATGTACTGAAAGTGATGGAAAGTTGAACAGGGGCCTGGCAATGAGGCTACAGTTTTGTGCATCATATGATCTTAGGAAAAAGTCTTATCAACATACATGTAGCTGCTCGTGTGTGTGTGTGTGTGTGGTGGGGGGGTAGGTCTTGCACATCACTCATTGCCTTGTATGTGAACTTGAATGAAGCTATTGCACTTGCCAGAATCACCTGAGGTTCCACTTGTATCATTTCCTAGTGTTAGCTATGTATGCCTCCCTCAGCAGTATATAGCTCACTTGCAGATAGCTCCAGATGGTGCATTCATAATTTAAGCATACCAGGCTGATGTCAGCATGGACTTTCATCCAAGACTAGAAAGCTGAAATTTTATGCCAGAGTCAGCTCCAGAGTCCCCTTTCTCTACCTAAAAAATAAACAACCGAATCTAGCTTTTCTAAGTGCATGGTAGACTGACCTCGTCCAGTAGACTTAGCAAGTTATGCTCTATCTCGTAGCTCTTCGGTACAAAGTCAAAGGTCATTCTTCTGTGGTGATGTAATTGCAATTACGTCATGGGCACCAGATGTTGTGAACTTAGTGTGCCCCAATTGACTTCACGCCATACGGAATTTTCGAACAGAACCGAAATCCGCTGTACTGTAGATTCACTGTACATTGGTACATTACAGCAGTTACATAGCTTCTGAGATGGAAGTGAGAGCCAATGACACATTAAACATGAATGGTTGGGTAGACACAGTACAAGAGGTAAGATCTTTTGCACTTATACTAAGGGGTAGGTACACATCAAACACAATTCAGGTCATGTTTCTTGTTGCTCTTGTACAGGATATACCAAAGCAGTCCAATGGGTCAGACTGTGGAGGTTTTGCATGCATGGTAAGCTAAGTGTCGTAAAACCAAGAGCCCTATCAGTTTATACATTGTAATTTTGGCTTTATTCTCCATAACAGTTTGCTCGTAACAAAGCACTTGGACTGCCCTTCCATTTTTCACAAGTATGAGGTGGCTTACTCTCCACAATAAAATTACAGCATGCCTGACATGGCAAACATTCGAAGGATGATGGTGATGGAAATCCTTCAGGCACGTCTGGAACCTGCTCTACCATGCTACTTTAGCTAACAGCCTACGAACTTTCACCCATACCTATGTTTACTGTATCTGCCACACTCACCTTATCGGTAACTCGGCGAATTAGTCACCTGTTCATGTTCACGTGACAAGGTCAAGCCTATGACTCCACACACCGGATGCGGCATTCGGCTACATGTAACAGGAACCTAATTATATTTCCTGCGCTTCTTGCGTGGAATCTCATATGTACAGACTTGCTCATGAGAAAAATTAAAAATTTAGATTTTAATTAACCCTCTCCCTACGAGATTTAATTAACTTCACCGAATTTCTGCCTCAACCGTTGCATTACTGTAAACTTTTACTACATTCGCACAAATCCATACACAACCGTGCTACAAGCATGCATTCAGAGTGTATGCAGCACATCAAGGGAGAAGAGAACAAGTAAGCATGGTATCCGGCAGTGTAGTATTAAAACTAGTCAGTATTGAATATCAGAAAAGGGATACATTTATGGCAGCTGTGTAGCTAGGGGGAAACAGACTGACATTTCAGAGCAGCCTCCAGCAGCACTGAAAAAAGCTTGAATTATATTTTCTATTTCTATCCATGAGCCTTCACTGGTCAACACTCATGTGTTTGGTGCATAATTAGCAAACCTGCTGTGCAATGCTGTGGTGTGTGTTTGTCCGAGTATACTATACACAATAGAGTGGACAAAATAAGAGTTGACTCTACATGGCAGCATGTGCACATGCAGACATTTTGCATGTGGGATCAGGGCTCTGAGGTTGATCTACTTGTTCACACTAAGTCTTGCCAAAGCTGTGCATGCTATATAGCTGCCATGTTTGATTATAGAACATACAAAGAATCCAAAGGAGCAAGTTGAACACTGCCTCATAAGTGCCAGGAAGATAGTTTGAGGGATAAGTTTGTCTGTCAGTGTAGCCACACACTACAAGCTCTGGGCAGGTAAGGCAAAGTGGTTACTGAAAAATACAATCATGCATTTATCGAAAAAGGGAATATCAGTCAAATGCAAGCTTTATCCAGCTTGGAGATGATAGCACAGGATTACGGATGGGATGCCTAACAGGTGTAAATGTATACCCAGCCTCTCTTTGATTATGCTGTCTTTTCAGTGCTCAAAGAGAGGGATGCTAGGGGAAGGTTCATCTGTGCGCAGTGTGTCCTGAGTCCTCTGGTGCTCTGAAAGGGGTGCTAGGGGAGAACTTATATATAGTCTCTGAGAAGGATGTCTGTATTCACTGCTGTTTGCGTTGACCTTGCAAAATACAAACCAAAAAGCTGTGACATGAATATAATTATGTGGTTATTTTCCCATTTAGCCTGTAAAGAAGTTTACCACATAATTATATTCATATGCACAGCTTGTTCGTTTATATTGGGGAAGTGTATCATAGTCTCCTACCCAGGCTCTCCTCACACCCTGAGCTTGCAGTATGAGACTGGTTTCGTATGCAAGTGCGACAGTATAGAAATGAGAATTTTGCTTGATATGTAACATAAGAACACAGCATTAACGGTGCAATCGAACTAGGTAAGGATTTTAAGTATATTAAGACATTGCAGAAGGTATGCATATAATTTTAATATGTGCATGCATAGTGAGGGTTCAATTTGAAGCTCTAAAGCATGCACAATTTCATAATTTCTGCTAATTCTGCCACTAGAAATTTGTCACATGCATGGATTACACAAATGTAAAGGACTTCATCAAATTTACAGATAGAGGGATTAATTAATGCTCGGACACTTAAGAAACGTTGCACTCTTGTTGCGCACACAACACAGAGGTCCAGCAGACACAAGAACTGTAGGATAGGTGGGCTAATGTTTGATAATCAACATACTTGAAATTCAAGTCCAAACAGTCTTCAACCCGGGGTTTAGCAAAAGAAATACTACATCTGTTCAAGCACCTATCCTCAGAAAAAGGATTCTACTAGCAGACAAGTCTGATAATCATGTATTATATCACATCGCTAGCCAAATTTGGCAACTGCTGCAGCATGGTATGGGCTCATAGGCAAGGCCAGTGGAAGGGCAAGTAGTTTAGTCTTTCCTTTTCAGAGGAGGCGGCAAAGAAGTTATGCATTGTTTTACAATGTATTTTCGGACGTGATTTTCTATCACCACGTACTACAATAGCTTTGGGTGTCGAAAACTATCCCAGCCCCAGCATGTCTTGTTGCTCTGATGATCTGGCACAGTTGCTACCGTGCTTAGACCTTTGAAGTCTGAGTTCCGAAAATATATCAGTCTGAGAATAAATTTTTACCTCTAGCATAGGAACATGAACACATTGAACAGACATAAAATAGCTTCATTTTTAAGCCTGATTTCAACACACAGCATCGACAATTTCAACATTGAATGTTTGACCCGTTAGATTGCAGTGTACAGCAATGTAGTGCACAAATGCACACCACAGCATTGCACAGCAGGTTTACTAATTGTGCACCAAATACAAGAGTGTTGACCAGTCAAGGCTCATAGATAGAATAGAAAATATAATTCAAGCTTTTTTCAGTGCTGCTGGAGGCTGCTCTGAAATGTCAGTCTGTTTCCCCGTAGCTACACAGCTGCCATAAATGCATCCCTTTTCTGATATTCAATACTGACTAGTTTTAATATTATACTGATACCATGCTTCCTTGTTCTCTTGTCCCTTGATGTGCTGCATACTCTCTGAATGCATGCTTGTAGGCAGAAATTCGGTGAAGTTAAATCTCATAGGGAGAGGGTTAAAAATCTAAATTTGGGGTAAACCCGTAATTTTTTTCTCATGAGCAAGTCTGTATATAACGAGATTCTCTTGCGTGGTCACAATTACGTGCTGTGTGTGTCACGTCACGTGAGCATACTCCAACTTGGTAGGGTCGGTGTAAAACCTGGACTCTGGACTCTGGACTGGACTATGGACTGGACTATGGACTGATTTTGGACTGAATTTGACGATATGGTGTCGTCTAAGCAAGTCCCTCTCAAGTTCGATCCGGATGTGATCATTATATCCTCTGCCTCCGACTCAGAGATAAGCAATGTGGAGATTCAAGAGGCAATATTTAATTTTGCCAAGGATGCAGAAGTATACTAAGATGTACAGATGGATCGGTTCCAGCACCTCCCTTTGATTTGTGTGTTGCACGTGCGGAATGCCGCTCCAGCATTGTTGTTCCACCTGATGTGTTGCCATCGCTGGGCCAAGTTCACAAAGAATTCTTGCGTCTTGTTTTTGGACTCTTTACTTGATATGTTGTTACTGTATTTTAGTGTCATGTTTTGCAACAACAAACTGCCCCCAATTTGTAGTCCAGTTCATAGTAGCCTTCTTGCCAAACTTCAGGTGCTCGAAGACAGTGATGAAGGCCATAGAACGAGGCTCCTCGAGAATGATAGCACATTAAGTCCAGTCCAAAACTCAGTCCAAAAATCAGTCCATAGTCCAGTCCATAGTCCAGTCCAGAGTCCAGTCCAGAGTCCAGTCCAGAGTCCAGTCCAGAGTCCAGAGTCCAGGTTTTACACCAACCCTAATAAATTTGCATAGACTTCCGGTACGCCGGCGATTGGACTGCAGTTATTAAGGTGACGTAACCGGAAAACGTTTCAAACAGGGTGAACTTTGACTGTACCGTTCTCATACAAAATTTCCTAGCCTCGTTCCCAGGCCTCCCCCGTTTTTACCTTCTGTTTGTGTTCACAATAATACACGGGAGCGGAAGACCGGCGAAAAACGGGGAAGGCCTGGGAGCATTCATCACGTGAATGACGTCAGGTGGACGCGATTTGGACGTAAGGGGGGAGGGGCCCAACTGCCAAAACAACGCACTGGACCATCCGTTCGAGCGCTCTACTGCTTTTACGGACTCCAGACTTTAGCGTGATGGAAACTGCTCGTCTTGACCGGTAAGAAACTCGCTTTCAAGTTTAGTACGTATATATTTGAATATCGGTCCCTCCCCCCCTACGTCCACCTCGTGTCCACTCACGTGATGAATGTTTCCCAGGCCTTCCCCGTTTTTCGCCGGCCTTCCGCTCCCGTGTATTATTGTGAACGCAAACGGAAGGTAAAACGGGGGAGGCCTGGGACCGAGGCTAAAAATTTCCTACTTCAGCGCTTTTTCCACTTGTCCCGTCGTTTGTGTATTGTGTGCTCGCGCGCGTTGGTGTTGCGTAATCCCACTTTTCCACTGTCTGCGGATTTTTGGAGAAGCCCTTCCGCTCGAGCAGCGATGTCGCGCAACACTACCAAGTACAGCTGCACCACGTTGGAGGGCTTGAGTCACGGTGACTCCTCTTTAGAGTTGGCAAAGATTTACTCTAGAGTATCTGATTTACAGAATGAATATGGGAAAGACATAATTGAAAAACTTTCACTTGAGAAGAACATGAAGATTCTGGACTTGGGCTGTGGTACTGGCTATCTCTCTGCTTTGTTGGCTGACAGTGTGAGGCCAGAGGGAACAGTGTTAGCAATTGATCCCAACAAGAGTTGACTTGAGGTTGCAGAGAAACAGTACTCAAGACCTAACCTGGTGTTCCTTGAAGCAAATGATGCAACCTTCCCCAAAGATCAGTATGATTTGGTGTTTTCAAATTGCGTTCTGCACTGGATAGAAAACAAGAATGCAGTTATGAACAGGGTTTATCAGAATCTCAAACCAGGAGGTCAGTTTGCATTCTGTGTACTTGCTCATCCACATACAATTATTGAGCAGATGAATGATTTGATGGGTCCAGAAATGAAACCACATTTTCATTGGATGTCAGCTTCACAATACAAACACCTTGCTACTGTGGTTGGATTCAAGGTGACATATAGTGATGCTCAGAAGAAACCGGCCCATTTTGAAAATATTGAGCATCTTTTCCAAGTTTATCATGGTTCAACAGGACGATTCAACCCAGAGAAGATAGAGCCAGCCATACTGGAGGCATTTAAACAACCTTTTGGTGATAGGCCCATTGTCCTTGACCATTTTCAAGTGATAATTATTCTTACAAAAGTTTAAGCAAACATGTACAGTTCAACTTGTTACAAGCTTTTCCCATTGCATGTGCCAAGTTCTCTTTGTAACCTGCATATCATCTCGCTACATTAAAATTATGGTCAGTTTTTGTTTACTTGCTGAAAGGCCACATTGCTGAGTTATACTCACTGTTAGACACATACAGGTGGTTTTGAAGAATATCACCCACACACTAGAACCAGGGAACGAGGCTACCCTCAAACTAGTCTCGAACCCAGACCTCCCTCCATAGAGGGTCTGGCGAATATAGTACATCCTCACACCATGGGCTAGCTGTTGCCACTGAAAGCTAAGCCTCTGAAGTCGCTTGCTGGGCTTCAGTAAATTGGAGGGTGTGCTAAGTAGGTAAAGGTGTGATGAGTAAGCTAAGTGGTTTGTGGTAAGGAAGCACAGTACAGGTGAGATAATGCAAAATCAGCCAATCAGATTGTGCCGCTGAACGGAGGTACAAAAATGTTCTATATTCACCAGACCCCCCTTTCCTCTTGGACGATTGAAGGGGGGTCTGGGTACAAGACTACCCTCAGAGCTGCCTCAAAGTTTGGTATTAGTACCACATTGTTCATGATCTACACTGTTAGAGGCAACAGACCTCTACACACGTGTTCTCACGATGCGAGACTCTCACACGAAAAAGGAGAGTGAGTTGGTCTCTTTCCCATATTGATTTGGTGTTGCACTGTCAACAAATCAGTAGATAATTTAGTAGGTGCAAACAAGACAATGATTGAGAAAGAGGTCTTTCAAGTGACATTGAAGACAGACTTTAAAACACATCGCTCCACTTACCCAATTTGGTAATGTTATCAGCCCCAGAAATTTCTAGACCTATTACACCAATTTTATGTGACTGTGGACTCATGACTCATGGACCCGCGGACTCACACAGGAAATAACCAGTATAAAAGTAGTTCAGTTTTGTAGTTGTATTGGCTAGTAAATTGGTATTGTGAATTACACTATTCAACTTGCGGAGTCTCTTAGTAGCTAAATTGGACTGTGCGGTGATAGTTTCTGCTAGAGAGAGAGCAGCATCTATTACATTTGGTGGCAGCGGTGGGATCAGATCGTTGACGGAGACAGCGAGATCCAGGCATTGCGAGACATAATCTTATGACAACACGGTCAGGAGCGAGCTACAGAAAAGAGACCACACGAACAATGGCGGAGGAAGGTGAATTGACCATGGCCGAAGTTTTGAAAGCGTTGCTTGAGGACAGGCAACTGCGAGAAAAGGAACTAGCCGAGGAACGCGCAAGACGAGAGGAGGAGCTCAAGCGCCGAGAGGAGGAGCTGCTTGAGGAACGCGCAAGACGAGAAGAGGAGCTGCTTGAGGAACGCGCAAGACGAGAGGAGGAGCTCAGAGAAGAGCGCCACCGCCGAGAGGAAGAGACATTGCGACGCGAGGAAGCAATGAGACAGCAGATGGACCTGCTGAGAGGGCTCATAGAAGGAGTCCAGAAACAAGGGGAAACAGCAGCAATAAAGCTGGAAAGAGACAGAGATGTCAAAGTCACGAAACTGACCGAGGAAGATGATATTGAGGCCTACTTGACTACATTTGAGCGCCTTATGAAGGCATATGATGTTCGAGAGGAGCGATGGGCTTTCAAGCTAGCCCCGCAGCTTGTCGGCAAAGCTCAACAGGCCTACGCGGCCATGAATCCCGACGAAGCGAAAGACTACGCCAAGCTGAAGAAAGCTATCCTTCGCCGGTACGATATCAACGAAGAGAGCTACAGACAACGGTTTCGATCGGCCGTGCGAAAGCAGGGGAAAACCAACCGAGAACTAGCGGCAAGGTTGGACGACCTAGCTGACAAATGGACGCAAGGATGCGAGACCAAAGAAGAGCTGAAAGACCTGGTGGTCTTGGAGCAATTGGTGAACACGCTGCCCGATGAAGTCCGAGTATGGGTTAAGGAAAGAAAACCTAAAACCAGCATGGAAGCCGGACAGTTGGCAGATGATTATATACAAGCGAGGAAACAGAATGCTGGAGGAACCTCATCATCGATGAACCGAAAATTCGCAGAGAGACCCGGTCAACCACGACCTTGTCAAAGATGTGGCAAGCCAGGCCATCAAGCAAGAGATTGTCGCACGATATTTCGACCCCGAGGACAAGAGAAAGGCCTGGAAGATGCAGGAAAGAGGCTCGACAAGCCTAAGAGAGACCTCAAAGACGTTGAATGCTTCAACTGTCACAAGAAGGGGCACTATTCGTCTAACTGCCCTCACAATGCCATGTTCTGCAGGGAAAAGCAGGGCAACCACGGCAGAAGAGCATCTGGAACGCAGGTGCAAAAATGCGAGAAGACCGGTGTGTCAAAATCCGGATTGGTGGAAGGGAAGCCAGTCGACAATATTCTGCTCGACACAGGTTGTTCAAGGACACTTATCCACCAAAGTCTTGTCCCCAAGGAGAAGCTGCTGGAGGGAGAAGCAGTTGCAATACGCTGTGCACATGGGGACACTGTTCTATACCCGCTAGCACAGGTGGATCTGGAGATTGATGGACAGCCACTGGAAGTACAGGCAGCAGTATCAGATCGGCTGCCCATGGCAGTTCTGCTGGGAACAGATGTTCCTCAACTCCGCGGGTTGCTGAGTGGTGAGCTACTGGGATCGGAGCCAAGGATTGAGAATGCATTAGTAGTGACCAGAGCCAGGGCAAAGCAGCAACTTGAGGAGGAGGCTAAGCAGAGACAGAGAGAGTTGAGCACTGAGGTGCAACCAACCACCTTAAATCAGATAGAAGGGATCCCTGAGCAGGAGGACCTTCCCACAGTGCCGGAGAACCCAGAAGATGAAGAGATTGGTATACCAGTGGAATTGAGGCACTTAGACGAGGACGAACGAAAACGAAACTCTCCAGGAGTCAGAAGCGAGAGAATCGGAAGCAATACATGCCACTGAGAAATCAGGATCAAGAGCCAAGCAGACATGCTTTGGATATTTCGGCAGAGGAATTGAAGGCTCTCCAGGAGTCAGATGTTACCTTGGAAGCAGTTAGGAAGGCTGCAGATGGGAGTCCTTCTACTGCAGGAGTTGGGTTTTTCAGGAGAGGTGGTCTGCTGTATAAACGGTGGGCACCTCCAGGTCGAGACTCAGAAGACATGGCAGTGGAGCAACTTGTACTTCCCCTTCAATGCCGAAAGACTGTACTAGAGTTGGCTCACGAAATCCCTCTTGCTGGTCACTTAGGCAAAGACAAGACAGCCCATAGAATCTTGCAAAGGTTTTACTGGCCAACCCTGTATAAGGATGTGGCAGACTTCTGTCACGGCTGTGGCATCTGTCAGAAAACTTCACAGTACAAGAACAAGCGTGCACCCTTGATGCCTCTACCCATCATTGACACACCATTCCAGCGAATAGCTATGGATATTGTTGGTCCTTTGCCACGTAGTCGCCGAAAGACTGTACTAGAGTTGGCTCACGAAATCCCTCTTGCTGGTCACTTAGGCAAAGACAAGACAGCCCATAGAATCTTGCAAAGGTTTTACTGGCCAACCCTGTATAAGGATGTGGCAGACTTCTGTCACGGCTGTGGCATCTGTCAGAAAACTTCGCAGTACAAGAACAAGCGTGCACCCTTGATGCCTCTACCCATCATTGACACACCATTCCAGCGAATAGCTATGGATATTGTTGGTCCTTTGCCACGTAGTCGCCAAGGCAATCGCTATATCTTAGTGGTCTGCGACTATGCTACGCGGTACCCAGAAGCAGTTGCTCTGAGACCCATTGATGCTGACCACATTGCAGAAGAGCTGATGAAGATGTTTGCTCGTGTTGGTATTCCCGAAGAAATCCTGACGGACCAGGGGACCAACTTCACATCGCAACTACTTGCTGAGTTGTACAGAATGCTACATGTGCATCCAATTCGAACAAGCCCCTACCACCCACAGACAGACGGCCTTGTTGAACGCTTCAACAAGACACTCAAGTCAATGTTACGGAAAGCAGCAATCGAAGAAGGGAAAGATTGGGATAAGATGCTCCCATACTTGCTGTTTGCATATCGAGAAGTCCCTCATGCTTCAACAGGATTTTCACCATTTGAGCTGCTTTATGGCCATGCAGTAAATGGTCCCTTGGATGTCTTGAAAGAGTGTAGTATCACATGTACTGTCCATGAGAGACAAGATGATGAAGATGACAGATTTGGTTCAGCAGAATATGAGCAAGGCCCAGGAGAAGCAGAAGCTTTGGTATGACAAGGGAGCTCACCAGCGAGAATTCACAGCTGTTGGTTTTACTTCCTACATCCACCAGCAAACTCTTGGCTCAGTGGCAAGGTCCCTATGAAGTGCTGAAATGTGTAGGAAAGGTCAACTACCAAATAGACATGCACGACCGCAGGAAGAGAAAGCGGATACTTCATGCGAACATGTTAAGACCTTGGCATGTCCCAAAGGGTACAGGTTATTATGTGGAAGAGGTTTCAGACACAGAGCAGGATGATGTGCCAGTTTGGAGTGAAGGTCCTGACTCAAATGGAGAGGATCAACCCTTGTTTGGAGATCAATTAAGCAGTGAACAACGTGCTGATATGAACACACTGCTGGAAGAGTATACTGATGTGATGCAAAACAACCCAGGAAAAACAACACTGGCACAGCACCACATCAGGACGGGAGATGCACGTCCAGTGAAACTACCCCCCTACAGGTTGCCACATGCTTACCGTGAGACTGTAAAGAAAGAGTTACAGGACATGCTACAACAAGGCATTATTGAACCCTCTTCCAGTGAGTGGAGTGCACCAATTGTGCTGGTCAAAAAGAAAGATGGTTCATTACGACTATGCGTTGACTACCGACGGCTGAATGGTGTATCTGAAACTGATGCCTATCCATTGCCTAGGGTAGATGAAGTGATTGATCGTCTGGGCAAGTCATGTTTCATCACCACCATGGACCTCACTCGTGGTTATTGGCAGGTGCCCGTGCAAAGGAATCAAGACCTAAAACAGCATTCACTACACCATTTGGGTTCTTCCAATTCAAGGTCATGCCATTTGGCCTACAGGGTGCCCCAGCTACTTTCCAACGGTTAACAGACAAAGTTGTTCAAGGGTTAGAAACCTTCTCTGCAGTGTATCTGGATGACCTGATAGTATTCAGTGAGACCTGGGAGAAACACCTTCAACACATTCGTGCTGTGCTTCAACGCCTTCGTGAAGCAGGACTGACAGCAAAGCCAAGAAATGTCAATTTGGAATGGCCCAATGTACATATCTAGGACACATTGTTGGAAGTGGTCTTGTCCGTCCTGAGCCTGCTAAGATCCAAGCCGTGAAGGATTTTCCAGTACCCCAGACGAAGAAACAAGTGAGACTCTTTTTGGGGTTAGCTGGCTACTACAGATGTTTCATCCCAGATTATGCATCAGTCACTGCACCACTGACAGATTTGACCAGGAAAGATGCTCCAAATCAAGTTATATGGTCTGCCAAGTGTGACCAAGCTTTCCAACACCTGAAACAGTTGTTATGTTCACCACCTGTTTTATGGAGTCCTGATTTTGATAAACCTTTTACCCTCCAAACCGATGCATCTGACAGAGGAGTTGGTGCAGTCCTCAGTCCTACCCACTGTCCAGTTGATCACTTACAGTATACAATGTCATACTGTACATGGGACAGGCACATACCATACCGGTTCTAATTAGCTATATGCTGTTGCATACTATAAGTGATCAAAAAACAGATTGTGGGAAGGCCTGGGAACGAGGGTAGTACACCATTGTTATTGTAAAGACACCAATCACAATGCAGCACTTCCTGCTCCCATACTGTAATGTATATATGTGGTAAACAGTACAAGCTCTCTGCTGCAGTAGTTATATCATATGTCACACCCCAATATGTAAGACACTCCCAGGTACATAGTACACATAACTTGTTATCTAGGGCAATGCCACTGTAAAAGAGTATGTAAGCTTATATATATGTTGCCTAGGTGTTGGATGGCTCTCTGAGAGGTCGTGATCTCTTGGAGAAGAATGGGCTGCATCACAACTATTCCTGAATGGAGGGAGGGAGGGTATGTGAGAGGAGGTGGTCCCCCTCAACGTTCACTTGTTGTGTACGGGAGGATGAGAGAGAGGCAGAGAGGAAGATGTATGTGAGAGAACGTTTGAAGAACAGGAGTGTATGGGACAGACACATACCATGTTGTGTTTCTCATGACTCACTAGCGACAGCAGAAATCAGCAAGGTGATATGGAACCTGATAGCCTCATTCCCAGGCCCAAGGCTACGAACCTGATAAGAATGAACCTGGGGAAGGAGTACACACACATGACCTGTTTGAAGGAGGGGGGGGGGAGGATGGAGGGAGAAGGGAGGGAGGAGGGAGGAGGGCGGAAGGAGGGAAGAAACGGAAAAGGGGAAGGGAGGAGGAGGAAATGTAAAGGAGGGATGGTGGAGGGAGAGGGGAGGAGAAAAGGGTTCACACACCTGTTCTGTGATCCAACCTCTCAGGAGACTATTGTCTCAGTGTTTCTCATGACAGCCAATTCACCAGTGACAGTGGAAGTCAACACGGTGGTATGGAAGATATGGAACCTTATGAGAATGGACCTGGAGGAGGGTCACACCTGACATGCTCTAAGTTGGCAGAACAATGCAACAGAGTATGCCACAATACAACTAAGTTAGAGTGAACGTTGATACTGCTTCAGTAGGGACAATGAAAGCATAAACTCCATTTTCATCGATCCTTGATCATTATCACGCTGATACACTAAGCTTGAAAGTGAGCTGATCAAGCTGAGTACTTTTGACCACACAAAGTCCTAACTAGCAGTAGTCTCATCCCCAGAACTCATCAGGCGTGTATATCGCTTCCAATATACCACGCGATACTGGTGTTGGTTTTGGGTCTGGGACCGAGACTAAACTAGCAGCAGAACACTCAAACTCATGATCTAGCTCATTAGTTGAAGTTGGGCACCTCCCCCATATTCACGTCACATCCACCATGACATCATTCATGTGATGAATGATCCTGGGGGCCTTCCCAGTTTTTGCTGCTCTTCAGCTTCTTTTTATTATTTGCAACACAACTGAAGCATAATAAGCAGGTGAGGCTAGGGAACGAGTGAACGCATATTTCGAGCATACATATTGGTACCAGTATTTGACATCACTACTGGATATACAGTACAGCTGTGTGTCCGTGTGCATGTATACACACACAACATAAGCGAGCCTATATTTCCACCATACATATTGTGTCTGTGTGCATGTATACACACACAACATAAGCATGTGAGCTCACAATACTAATGGCTGTATGCACCATGAGTTTGTGGACACAGTAAAGTTGACAGAAGAACATTCAGTATGGCCTGGCTGGTAACCACAAAGTGCTAGAGGAAGTTGATGAGGAGCAATTAAACACTCACTATATACCTTCATTGCCAAGGATACAAGTATGCACGAGTCGACACAGCTCCTCCCTGGATGAGAGTATGGCAGGTCTTGAGGTTGTTCACTCGCACTGCATGCACAATAAAGAACTGGAAGTAAGGGATTTCTAGGATCTCTCAGGAGGGAATCAGAGGGCTGTCGTGGGAGACTTCAATCTCCTTGTGGTAAGAGACGTTACAGTGTATATACACTGTACAGCTCTTATTGTTGTCATGGAAACCAACAGGAGAGTGTTTGTGTGGTGGATATGTGTTGTGGAATGAGTTAACTTAGGGAGTGGTTAGCAAGAAAATTTGACATGATCTTGCAGTGTTTTGTCTTGTGTAGAAAACGAGGGTGGTTTGCATTGCTCTAAAAGCTCAAGTTTCTCCAGTATTGCATTGTGTTTCAGGCTCTCAATCAGTTCAAAGGCACCCTCAACACCAACACTGTCATCACTGAGGTCTAGTGTCTTTAGACACTGATTTTTCTTAAGCATACTAGCAAAAGCAACTACACCTTCTGATCCTATATTGGACAAGACTTAAAAAAACATTAAAAATGTAAAAAAGATGTAGGGATGGCATGCCAAAAAGTATGCAAACAGGGTAGGGATAATGCATGAAAGCAAAGGTCAACATACTGGCAAAGCCTGAAACATTTATGCTGAGCAAAGGATACACAATAGCATGAGCTAATCGAGTGTGCACCTATTACAAAATAGATTAGGATGTGGGTGGAGTGGCAATAAATAAGCATAACTTTAATAATTATAATTAAAGTAGTATTTGAAAGCAGAAACAGATGGAGCAGTTACATGTTGTTGGTGCAGTGAATTCCATGCAGAAATTGTGTGTGGTACAAAGATTGAAGTAGATATCAGAAGGTAGTGGAATGGTAGAACCCAGTTACTTACATATTATGACTATCAGTTCAATTTAGACGAAATGGGTCAATTTTGTTTTACCAGTTGACCTTGAAGTTGTCAATGTTTGCTGCATGCATGGGAATGTTAACATTGTGTGGTACATGCCGCTGCTACCTTACATCACTTATGTCTGGAAAATAGCTGTCTGTTCAACAACACCCACACCTATATTACATAGCTACGAATGTATAGCTACATGGTCATGGTATTGCATGGGGAAACCCCACAGATCACTTCCTGCTAGGGAGATAAATAGCAGTTCCATAATTTAGTGTCTTGATGTTTGCTGACAAAGACCTTCTGGGTCCACAGCTAAGTCTCTGCATGTACATGTATGTCCTAACCAAGTATTAAAGGCTCACGTGGGTCCTTAGGTCGTGTCCTAGGGGCTTAGTGTAATGTATGGTGTAGGCTGTTTTTGTAATACCTGTAATGTACTTGCTTGCTTTTCCAATATGTAACCAAAAACTGGAGCCAGGGAAGGCCTGGGAACAAGGCTAAACGAATGCAAAGTAGTCACATTCCAACTTTTCGTTCCAATAAACTGTGTGGGCGTGTCTACTCCAATGCACTGACCCACACCTGCACCAGAGGAGGTCGGACACGGTTGAACTTTACTAATTAAAATGGCTGAGGTCACACTAATTGATTTTTCGTATCTCAACAGACTAGCTCTCTCGACTTTTACTGAGGGGGGCCCCAGTTTTCAAATCAAGATTCAAAGCTGGGGCAAGTCATAGAAAAAGCTAAAAAGCTTTCTACCTTGCAATATCCACGATCAATTAGTGTGACCTCAGCCATTTTAATTAGTAAAGTTCAACCGTGTCCGACCTCCTCTGCACCTGCACTGCCCTAGTTCCGAAATCGTCAGTTTTAGTTTTTGAAGCCAGAAGACGCTAATCTGCATCCGACTTTTTGTTAACCATTGAGGCCTATAATTATAGAAGTTTCCTAGTTGATCTGCTGCTGGGTAGCTACTTTCAGACATGGACATGATTCCAAACGGTGAGGGTACAACGAAAAGGGTATTCAGGCGTTGTCAAGTCTATCTGACTATGTGTTGTGCTAGCTATATTTGTCGCAGAACTGTGGAGTACATGGGCTACTAAATGTACAGTCTTGGAAGTGATCCCAGTGTTATATTAAACCATGTAAGCAAATTACAGAATAAGAGGTAGACTCTAAATTTGGGAATTTTGTATTTGAATTTGATCACAGCTCCTCATAAATTTTGGCCATAATGGAAAGCATTTATACAAATGTACCTAGCCCCACACAAACTTTCTTTTGCTCTACTTCCACTGTGCAAGAAATTTAATGTGCTAATGACACATTTTTGCTCTGTTTCATATTCTGCTATATCAATGTGCAGCAGATTTACCTTAATCCACATAAAAATTTCGGACATGAAATCAATCTGAAATGTTTGTACCAGTAATTCATTGTATCCTCCTGGCATCCTTGTACCCTGTAGCCTCATTCCCAGGCTCTTGTGTGGGAATGAGTTGGGGGGGGGGGGGGGGAGAGGACAAGCTCACGTGAAAATTTACATTCCATTCTTAGGTATGTGGAAAGTTCACAGGGATTTGCAGAGATTAATCAAGTAAGTGCTCGTAGCATCCAAGTTTGCCAGGCGATCAATGGGATCAATGCTTGGAACACTTTTTAAGGGTAGAACATCCCTACATTGTCAGAAAGCCGAAGAAATTCCTGCTGAGAAAACTGCATCGCAACAGCAAACCAAAGTGCATGTTTTAGCTTTAGTGCGGCCAACTACTTTCCAAGACTGCCTAAAAAGCATTTAATAAGGGCTGCAGCGCATGGATTTTACTGCATTGCATCATCAGATTGCTGAGTGCTTGTGAGCTTGTCCTACCCCCTTGGTAGCTGAGAACAAAAATTGTTCTGTAAGAATCATGACATTGCAGCACTTTTTAAATCAAACATTTCTGACCTTTGTGCAGCTGTGTTGGAGGTAGAGAAGGATATTAATCACACTGAAGTACAAGACTCTGTAGTGTGCTCATCAGGCAAAACAGTTCCTTCTGGTTGCGTGACATATGCATTTCATGGAATAATAGCAATGCTAAACTCAGTGTTGAATTAAGCTGTGATACTTGGAGTATGAAGATGCACTGTAACACAAAAGTATTTCTAACACTGTACTAGCCATTCTACCATGCATTCACATGCAGTCATTATAATTTCGAACCCAGTCGCATTGCGCAGACTGGAACGAGAAAAAAGGAGTTCAGTCGCGGCGCGCGACCGTCTGGTGAGCAATTATAAGGTCACAGTTTCCTAATGATTTTTTTTTATTTGCCGCTAGTGTGAACGCCGCGACAGTCCGAAATGAGTGTCGACGTACTCTACGGACCAGAAAAGAAGTCTTGGGATGAATCCTTATCACCCCTTGCAAAGTCTCCAAGTGGACGGTTGTTAGTTTCCCCTCCAAGCTGGGATCCGCTGACAACTTATGATTACAAGCAAGAAACGGTCACGAGTTCCTGGTATCAAGTTCCATCCACTGGTTTAAGCGAAGAACAACGCACTAAAACGCTAGCTGAGACGGCAAGAGCAGCACAGCTTTCCGTCAAGGACGTTCTGGGTTTTCAGTGCAACTTCAGGCAATTTGCACATGCTGAGTGTGCACAGTGGTTCCTTAGCACCCACCTCAACAATGGTGGTGATCCTTTCGGACCCAGCTACGATAGTTTGAGTACAGTGTTGATGGAGCGCAATGTTCTCGATTACTACGCATCACTCTGGCATGCCAAATGGCCACATGATCCAAAGGATCCAGAAAGCTACTGGGGCTACATTCTTACCATGGGGTCTACTGAAGGCAATCTCTATGCTGTGTGGAATGCACGTGACTACCTCTCTGGAAAGTATGTTGGCGGAAGTTCAGAACTTTCCAAGTGTGCCCTCTCCAATTATCACTATGAGCAGTGTGAGTGTCCTCCTAACAATCCGAATGCTTTTTGTCCAGTTGCGTTCTACTCCGATGAAACGCACTACTCTATCATGAAGGCAATGGAGGCAATGATTGTCTCAACATTCTACGAGATTGGCACTCAAAGGTACCCAGGAGAGTGCCCCTTGGGTGGTAAATGGCCACTAGCTGTTCCTTGTGTTGGTGGAGATGCCGGTCCTGGAATTATTGATATTGAAGCGTTGAAAGCATTGGTTGACTTCTTTTCAGCTAAAGGCCACCCTATCCTTGTCATCTTTAACTATGGCACAACGTTCAAAGGAGCATATGATGATGTCCAGGCTGCTGGTGAAGCACTTATTCCCATTCTTAAGGAAAATGGCATGTATGAACGAGAGCATTATATCGGTGATTTGACCAACCCAAGTGGTAGTTTTACTCGGAAAGGCTTTTGGTTTCATGTAGACGGAGCTCTGGGTGCAGCCTATGCCCCTTTCTTGCAAATGGCGTATGTAAATGGCTGCATGCAGCAAAATCCTCCTCCTGTCTTTGATTTTCAACTTGATTTTGTCTCTTCAGTTGTGACTAGTGGGCACAAGTGGATCGGTGTCCCATGGCCCTGTGGTATCTACATATCGAAAAACAAGTTTCAATTGCGCCCTCCTGAGAAAGCACAGATTACGTACATTGATTCTCCTGATCTCACTTTGAGTGGTTCACGAAATGCTCACTCGGCAATAGTCTTATGGTCATACATTAGTATGTACTCCTATGACAAACAAGTGAAAATGGCAGTGGAAGCAGAGGAAACTGCACTTTATGCAGAGAAGAAACTAAAAGAATTAGAAGCTGAGATTCAGAAAGACCTTTGGGTAATGCGTGCACCAGCTTCCCTTGCAGTTTGCTTCAAACGACCAAATGAGAGTATCTTGAGAAAATACTGTCTTTCTGGTCATTGGCTTAACATTGATGGAGAATGGAGACAGTATGTACACATTTATGTAGTGGTCGGAGTGACAAGATCAAAAATAGATGAACTTATAGATGCTCTACGTGCTCCAAGTGCCTTTAACTGAAGAATCTTAACTTTGTTGTTTTACATTACCAGTATTAAAATGCTTCCACTATAGTACTTAGTGTGACCTTCAGCTGAGTGCACAACACATGCAAAACCACAGCTATGTAAACAGTACGTGGTATTCAGCAAAGCCATACAGTAAAACAGGTTAGGTTTAGTGTGAACAGCTCAAGAATGTTAATATACATCTGCAGTAGCTTGCACAATAAACATTATGTGATATGGAAAGTTGTGGATTTTAAAATAATAATGCTGTTTAGGTCTGGAGATCTCAGCCAGCTATTTCCTCCATGCAGAGTGTCCATTAAATGCGTATGTTGCTGCATTACCAGTACTTTGTTCAGTTAGAAACTACTTCAGCTACTTTGTCGCTACTTTTGCCATTGTTTGCTTGTTTATTTCAATACCTGATTATGCATAGACACAATGACCAAGCTTTTTAATGATGCATGTAACTTTGCCTGCTGTTGTAGCCCTGCAGGGAAAGTCATGTACTGCATTCCACATTCACACACCACATCTGGTCAGCAAAATATGTAATTAGACTGAATTTACAGCGTACATAGGATGGACTCATTTTTGTTAGAAACCAGACTGCCTGCAAACAGACAGCTCCACAATATTCTACTAGCAGCTATCTCTCAAATGCAAGCTTATATATGAAAGCACTTTGCTTCTGTACAAACACCAGAAACTCATTCCACAAGCTAGAGTCTTAGTGAATAGGGTGACCTTGAAATGTAAATCACCAGTTCATACACTTTTCCCTGTGATATGGGCATGAATCAACATAGTCTCCATTCCCAGACCCACATATGGTGCACACTACCAAGGGGGCTTACTGAGGGTCTGGGAACATAGGGCATCCTGTGCATATGCAGGTTGTAACTCGGCAAATGCAGTGCTTGTATGGCCAGAAAATTTGGCTGAGAATCAAATTTGGCGGATTGGCGGTTAGACAAGTAAACCACCAAATTAAATTCAATTCACCAAGGTTTTTGGTAGTTTTGAAACATGCAGATGATGTCACACATGCCACGCTGGCTTGTAGAGAAACCGCCAGATTAAAATCCGCCAAATTTCATCACCCTGGTAGGTCATCCATCTGGCATTGATGCTAACTTCAATACTTATAGTTACATAAACCTTTACATAGGCTAAGGATCATGGCTATCCTTAGTTCTGCCTATAGGGAAACTGTTGAGGGTCTGCCCAATGTTCATAGTTCCTCTACAACACAACAGTGACAGAGCTACCTTGCTGGATGGCAATTGCACGTGCTGCGTGTTGGCAAAGTTCAAAGCTTTTTCACAATTAAAAACCCTTTAGGGCCTAAAATATCTTTAAAATGTTCTGAACGTGCAATGTCAGCTGAGAAACTCGCTGAAAATGTGTTTAGCCATTTTTACTATGCCCTGCAGCAATAGTTACAGCTTTCACGAGCCTCGGGGGTAGTTTGGTTCCTAGACCCTTCCTGTAGGAAGAGTCTGGGAACCAAACTAACTTGGGGGTATGCCCCGACTGTTATTTGCAATGATTGTTATTCAAGGCAGGAAGGGGTGGGGTTCAGGGGGCGGAGCGTTCGCCAAGGTAGCGGTGAGATAAATTCATCACAAATTGATAAGTGACATTGAATTTATGAATTTGTAGTACAATCCAGTACACACACTCAACATACACCATGAGAGACGACCTGAGGGCCCGGGCACAGCGTTGGATCTTTGCAAAACTTCTCGTTTTCCGCTACTTTCTTCACTGCTGAAGAGGAGGGGTCCATAGTAACTCGCAACGGAAGCGTTATTCCAGGTAAGCATATAAAAACGAGGGCACGATAAGTTTTTCTACTTGTACTGTTCGAGCGCTATTCACGCTAGCAGACTTGTCGTTGCCAAAACAGCTCAGCTTGCTACGACACTCAGCACCCTAGCCCGCCTTTATTATTACAATTCCAGAGAGGTTGACAACCAACAAACTGCCAGCAACAGTGTCAGTTCCCGTGGGAATGGCATTGCGAAGTGAGAAGCCACAAAACTGTAACAATGTCAGTCGCGCACCTTTTGGTGCCATCGGCCCTAAAGGGTTAAAAAAGTTATTCCGTTATTCCGTTATTTCGTACTCCCCTGAGCAATAGCCATGGGGGCATCAGTTGCTAAGAGAATGGAAAGTTATGCTGCTAAACCCGCAAAGGAGCTAGATGCGTCGGCGATTCACTACTCCAGAGTGTGGGAGGATCATCGCCTTCTTTCCCAAGGTCTCCATTCACAGCCCGGGGATATTGTGCTATGTATTACTAGGTGGGTCAATACCAGTAGCCACACCTTGATGAAGAGAAGGTTATCTGTTACCAACTTTGAGCTTGGAAAACAGTTGGTAACAGATAACCTCTTCATTTATGTAGAAGCCAACCAAGGGGTAGTCACTTATATGTTGCCTGTAGAAGCGTTTGCGACCGCGATCAAATTTTTTGATCGGCAAAAAGTGTGCTTGATCGCTTGATCGTCCCCTTCTGAGGCTCTTGATCGCTTGATTTTCAAGGGTCAAAGGTCAGATTGCAGCCGCGCGTTCTTGATTGTTGATTTTCAGCAGTTCGGAGGTCACCTTGATCCCTTGATCGGCCCCCCAAAAGGGCTTTGATCGCTTGATTCAGTTTTGATCCCGGTCGCAAACGCTTCTACACGGGACATATAAGTGACTACCCCTTGCCAACTGAGAAGCCACTGAAAGCCATATACCTTGCGAAACTAATAATTTGCACGTGCCGTGTCAAAGCGTTTTCATTTCCGCTCAATTAAAAGTTAGGGTCTGGTAAAGTGGGGACAGAATGTCGCTAACAATTATTCATAAGTCGTTATTTTTAACCCCGTATGTCCTTGTATGCTTGCAACAAACTAACAACGCTAACGCCTAAGTGTTCTACTGAACGCTCTCATAAATCCAAAGGAGTTCGGGGCAAGCTCTTTCTCTCTGTGGAGGTACAGAATCTACATACAATACTGTTGTAGTGGATGTTGGTCCATTTGGAAGTGTTGGTTGTGTGGCACGAGTTCCAAGTATGGCCCGTTTTTGATAGCTCAGTCCTCAACTAATCAACTAGCCTTGTCCTCACGCTCTCCTGCACGTCCATCAAATTCTGCTGACGAGGTTAGATTTGTCTTGCATGGGAGTAGTCTTGCCTGATAGACTTTTGAGTGCTACAGTGTTGTGTGTGTGGAAGCAAAAGCAGTTTCAGATATGACAAGTCGCCGTTGACTTCATGCACCTTTGGTAATGATTATGTCACATTTGTCAGCTCAATGTAACCTTGCTTTATTACTATAAGCATCACTAGAGGTACTGCAAGTATATAGGAACAAGATGTACATATACAGCTGCAAATACTACTGGATATAGGAAGCCTTGGAAATGAGGCTAGTAGGAGATCCTGTTAAGAACTACCTTTGCATATAGTTGTTAGTGAGTTTCCAATATAATTTTATGTATTCTCTTTCCATTCTCCTCTAGCGGTGGAGACAATGTGCTCAACCTACTGCTGGATGAACCCAAGAAAATCGGTACACATTATCCTGCAATGCACAATTTGCTTCCAAACGCATCACCATAGTCTTTTTCGTCTATCTATAGCTACTATAACTGAAATGCAAGTGTTCTTCGTTTTGTACTTAAGATAAAGACAGTTACAGTAAAGTCCTGTGAATGCCACAGTATTGGCTTCTGCATGGTAGACAACATGCCTGTGCATTAGAGTGGTTACCCTGGTTGCAGACAAACTGAAGAAACCATAAATGTCCAGGACTGCCACGGACTTTCCTAGCTGTCCTAGATATACAAAAATGTAGTGTACTGCTTCGGAATATCCCGGGATGTCCTAACTTGTCCTACCTAGAACAATGCCTAAAGTCCCAGGTCTCAAATGTCCCCTCAGGTCCCGGGATATCCTGGTACGTCCTGAATTGTCCATCCTAAGACGATGGCCAAGTCCCAGGTCTCAAATATCCCTTCACATCCCGGGATATCCCAGGATGTCCTGAATTGTCCATCCTAAGGCGATATGGCCAAGTCCCAGGTCTCAAATGTCCCTTCACATCCCGGGATATCCCAGGATGTCCAGAATTGTCCAACCTAAGACAATGCCCAAAGTCCCAGGTCTCAAATGTCCCCTCAGGTCCCGGGATATCCCAGGATGTCCAGAATTGTCCAACCTAAGACAATGCCCAAAGTCCCAGGTCTCAAATGTCCCCTCAGGTCCCGGGATATCCCAGGATGTCCTGAATTGTCCATCCTAAGACGATGGCCAAGTCCCAGGTCTCAAATGTCCCTTCACATTCCGGGATATCCCAGGACGTCCTGAATTGTCCATCCTAAGACGATGGCAAGTCCCAGGTCTCAAATGTCCCTTCACATCCCGGGATATCCCAGGATGTCCTGAATTGTCCAACCTAAGACAATGCCCAAAGTCCCAGGTCTCAAATGTCCCCTCAGGTCCCGGGATATCCCAGGATGTCCAGAATTGTCCAACCTAAGACAATGCCCAAAGTCCCAGGTCTCAAATGTCCCCTCAGGTCCCGGGATATCCCAGGATGTCTTGAATTGTCCATCCTAAGACGATGGCCAAGTCCCAGGTCTCAAATGTCCCTTCACATCCCGGGATATCCCGGGATGTCCTGACTTGTCCCACCTAGAACAATGCCCAAAGTCCCAGGTCTCAAATGTCCCTTCACATCCCGGGATATCCCGGGATGTCCTAACTTTGTCCCACCTAGAACAATGCCCAAAGTCCCAGGTCTAAAATGTCCCTTCACATCCCGGGATATCCCGGGATGTCCTGACTTGTCCCACCTAGAACAATGCCCAAAGTCCCAGGTCTAAAATGTCCCTTCACATCCCGGGATATCCCGGGATGTCCTGACTTGTCCCACCTAGAACAATGCCCAAAGTCCCAGGTCTAAAATGTCCCTTCACATCCCGGGATATCCCGGGATGTCCTGACTTGTCCCACCTAGAACAATGCCCAAAGTCCCAGGTCTAAAATGTCCCTTCACATCCCGGGATATCCCAGGATGTCCAGAATTGTCCAACCTAGAACAATGCCCAAAGTCCCAGGTCTAAAATGTCCCTTTAGGTCCCGGGATATCCTGGGATGTCCTGACTTGTCCCACCTAGAACAATGCCCAAAGTCCCAGGTCACAAACGTCCCTTTAGGTCCCGGGATGACACAATACAGCAGGTTGTGAATCCTTACACAGTCAAAAAAGATGCTTCATCATTGCAGGGCGAGCCTTCTTGAGCAAGCATGCAATACTTTGGTGGTTTATTAAATTGTCATGGCAGCCTAGCTGCCTTGTCAGTCATGGTCCGTAGTTGCACAAACCAGTCCATAATTGCATAAACCAGAAGTTTGAGTTGTCTTCACTCCGGGTCCCTTTCATGCAGAAGCTGGACTTTGGTACATGTAGTAGCCCTTCACTGTCGCTCTGGACTGAGTTTAAGGCACACACATGGATCTATAATCCTCGTATAGATGCACATTTGTGGTAGGTGGCCGCAAACAAGCAAGCAAACACACACACATCCACAATGCAGTCCTACTAGTGTGGGCTCATCTTAATTAGGCCACTATTTGTTGAATGTCAGTTTCCCACCAGCGACTTCCCCTGAAGTTTATGCAGGTGGGTAGCTATTACCCTTAACCCATTATTAGTCGACTGAGCAAACTTTGGTTCCTCCTACAAAGAAAACACGAAATGTACTGACATCTGTTGGGGAAGCACTTTGATGTTTCGGGTAAGGAGACAACTTCTAGCTGTTTTTGCAGTACGCTGCAATTACGAATCAACATGAAAATCAGCAGTAATGTATTCAGAGCGTGAGATCAATATAAACTACGCTGCATCTAGAGTACCGGTACCGTGAACGAAAAATTCAGCATACAAGTGCCGATACCGGAAGGGAAGCACGAATTGACATGGTACAGTACCGTGATGCGATTCTATCACCTTCACGTACCAGCACTTGAGTCGCGAGAGATCTGAATTAACCAGTATGATAGATTAACGTTCATATTACTTTCGTGTAACAAAACATGACCAACAGAACCAGTTTCTAGACTTAGGTGGCCTGGTTAAGCCCACACATCTAAAATGAAACCCAAGTAATCAAGAATCACACAAATAGCCTCTTCTGTGTGAAGATCATGAAAACACATTTGACAAGTCGAGGTTGTATTCTTTAGTGTTTCGCCACACTGTCAGTGAGTAGCCATGCATCACTTGAGATGTGGCAAAACACTAGACAAACATCCACATTCTCGTCCAGCACTGCATTTGGTATTCTCTCAGGTCGACACTCCACCTCCTCTTCAATTAACCCTTTAACCACCGTAGGCTATTTACTGGAGGTCTTTTTTAGGCTATGGATACCTTCTTTGGTCCGTATTCCATTTCTGCTTGGAGCTAGCACTAGAAACTTGAACCAATTTCTTTGACACATTCTCTGTGGGTTCATGACCCTAACCACACCCACTCATTAGTGAGCTTTATTCAGGGCTCTCTGACCATTGAACGCTCCACCTGACCAAAAACTGCCTACACATGTGGAAATGGAGCCCCTACAAGGGGAGAGGAGTGGTTTCTGCACCCATTTGTGCTAACAAGATGAGAAATGGTCCAGCCAGTGCCGACCAAGGCCAGCCAAGGCAGTCTGCATGTGTTGAATATGCCGCCCACCTCCCCCTATCCCACCTTTTTTGCTAGTGCAAAACATATCTTCAAAACAGATTGCGCCAACTGAGAACATGCGGACAAAGTCAGACGACGCCAAAATGTGTCATCGGTGGTTAAAGGGTTAACTGGTGTTCTCTGAGGGCCTTCTCAGCAACTTGCTTGTCGATAAACTAATAGCGCATGCGTAATAATCGCGATAATGGCTACGGAAGCAGGCCCCTAAAAATGATGCAGGTGGGTGATGAGAAACCGTTATTCAACAAATAGTGACCTTAGTGGTTCTTGAGTATTACTACATCAGTTTGTGCTGTGCCCAGATCCCACTCTCTCACCTGGTAAACCAATTAAGTCATATTTCTTGGGCTAGCATGCACTTTTGCAGTAACACAAAATGTTGACAATCTGGCAACCTCATTGGTCCATAGCACATTTTGGTAATAGCCCCAAGAAATTTGACTTCATTCACCAGACCGTTTCTTGCTGGGAGGTGCACCTGGTCTGGGCATGAGACTACCGGTAAGCCCTATGCAGTGTTTTACAGAATCTTTGCAGCACCAATGCATTAAAATTACACTACCAGCAGTGTAGTTGCATGATGCTACTTTCTGTAAAGGAACAAAATTAGATATTCCATAATCATAGCATCAGCAGTTATATAGTTTTAGGCCTTGAAAAATTACGTTTGAGTGTAATGGTAGGGCAAAAGCATAGGAGCATATGCTGGCATAATATACAGCAGTTAAGCACTAGTTGTAGAGAGAATGCAAACATGAAGAAAAAACACTGTTAGCTAAAATGAATATTATACCATTACCGAGGCAACACATAAGAATGTTGCTTGTGTCACTAAGTAAACACAGAAGAGGAGATTAATTTTTTGAAATAGGTTACTGGGTAATAGTTATATCCCTCCCTGGGAGGCATTAGTGTGGCAACACCAATGTGCAATCCAAGGAAGGGATAAGACTATTATATAACCTGTTACCAGGCAACACCACTGTAGAAGAGAGATATGAACCAGGTCCAGCTTGCTAGTGAATAACATTATGAGAAGCATAATGCAAATCCATGACCAAAGCAAGTTAGGAGCATTGGACCATAGCATAAGTGGCCTATTTTTAGGCGTAATTCGCCAAGGCCTATATGTGGGAGTACCATGTGGAAATCAAGGATTAATCCATAGTGTATTTTGTGTGGGCTAGTGTTACTGGGTGTGCTGAGTATCTCACATTCTCCACGTAAGCTGGTGTTATACACACACATGCCAGTCTTCAATGTGCGTGCCAAACTTCTTATTCACAAATCAGGCTCCTCATTCTTGCTTGTTCCGGCTGCTCTGGCCATTTCGGCATTTCAAGTTTTCCATACATACACCCTTGTAACACAGATATGTAGTCAGCACTTACTGGGTTTGTAGAATCACGTCTTGAAACTTAAGCATAAAAACTTCACACAAATACAACTTGTATATGAAGTTTGTAAGCATGAAAATGTTTCCAATCTGTGGTGATACTGTTAAATGTACATAAAACATTGCTCCATTTTGACACTGAGGATGTGCCAGGACATCTTGGACCTGGGACTCTGGGACCTGACACTGCCTCCAGGTCTGAGACATCCCGGGATGTCACCGGATGTCCCAGGATATCTTGGACCTGGGACTCTGGGACCTGACACTGCCTCCAGGTCTGGGACATCCCGGGATGTCCCCGGATGTCCCAGGACATCTTGGACCTGGGACTCTGGGACTTAACACTGCCTCCAGGTCTGGGACATCCCGGGATGTCCCTGGATATCCCAGGACATCTTGGACCTGGGACTCTGGGACCTAACACTGCCTCCAGGTCTGGGACATCCGGGGATGTCTCCGGATATCCCAGGACATCTTGGACCTGGGACTCTGGGACCTGCCACTGCCTCCAGGTCTGGGACATCCCGGGATGTCCCCAGATATCCCAGGACATCTTAGACCTGGGACTCTGGGATTTAACACTGCCTCCAGGTCTGGGACATCCTGGGATGTCCCCAGATATCCCAGGACATCTTAGACCTGGGACTCTGGGACTTAACACTGCCTCCAGGTCTGGGACATCCTGGGATGTCCCAGGACATCTTGGGCCTGGGACTCTGGGACCTAACGCTGCCTCCACATCTGGGATAACCCACGATGTCCCTGGTTGTCCCAGGACATCTTGGACCTGGGACTCTGGGACTTAACACTGCCTCCAGGTCTGGGACATCCCGGGATGTCCCCGGATATCCCAGGACATCTTGGGCCTGGGACTCTGCGACCTAACGCTGCCTCCACATCTGGGATAACCCACGATGTCCCTGGATGTCCCAGGACATCTTGGACCTGGGACTCTGGGACTTAACACTGCCTCCAGGTCTGGGACATCCCGGGATGTCCCCGGATATCCCAGGACATCTTGGACCTGGGACTCTGGGACCTGACACTGCCTCCAGGTCTGGGACATCCCGGGATGTCCCCGGATATCCCAGGACATCTTGGACCTGGGACTCTGGGACCTGCCACTGACTCCAGGTCAGGGACATCCCGGGATGTCCCCGGATATCCCAGGACATCTTGGACCTGGGACTCTGGGACCTGCCACTGACTCCAGGTCTGAGACATCCCGGGATGTCCCCGGATATCCCAGGACATCTTGGACCTGGGACTCTGGGACCTGCCACTGCCTCCAGGTCTGGGACATCCCGGGATGTCCCCGGATATCCCAGGACATCTTGGACCTGGGACTCTGGGACCTGACACTGCCTCCAGGTCTGGGACATCCCGGGATGTCCCCGGATATCCCAGGACATCTTGGACCTGGGACTCTGGGACCTGACACTGCCTCCAGGTCTGGGACATCCCGGGATGTCCCCGGATATCCCAGGACATCTTGGACCTGGGACTCTGGGACCTGACACTGCCTCCAGGTCTGGGACATCCCGGGATGTCACCGGATATCCCAGGACATCTTGGACCTGGGACTCTGGGACATGACACTGCCTCCAGGTCTGGGACATCCCGGGATGTCCCCAGATATCCCAGGACATCTTGGACCTGGGACTCTGGGACCTGACACTGCCTCCAGGTCTGAGACATCCCGGGATGTCCCCGGATATCCCAGGACATCTTGGACCTGGGACTCTGGGACCTGACACTGCCTCCAGGTCTGGGACATCCCGGGATGTCCCCGGATATCCCAGGACATCTTGGACCTGGGACTCTGGGACCTGCCACTGCCTCCAGGTCTGGGACATCCCGGGATGTCCCCGGATATCCCAGGACATCTTGGACCTGGGACTCTGGGACCTGACACTGCCTCCAGGTCTGGGACATCCCGGGATGTCACCGGATATCCCAGGACATCTTGGACCTGGGACTCTGGGACATGACACTGCCTCCAGGTCTGGGACATCCCGGGATGTCCCCAGATATCCCAGGACATCTTGGACCTGGGACTCTGGGACCTGACACTGCCTCCAGGTCTGAGACATCCCGGGATGTCCCCGGATATCCCAGGACATCTTGGACCTGGGACTCTGGGACCTGACACTGCCTCCAGGTCTGGGACATCCCGGGATGTCCCCGGATATCCCAGGACATCTTGGACCTGGGACTCTGGGACCTGACACTGCCTCCAGGTCTGGGACATCCCGGGATGTCCCCGGATATCCCAGGACATCTTGGACCTGGGACTCTGGGACCTGACACTGCCTCCAGGTCTGGGACATCCGGGGATGTCTCCAGATATCCCAGGACATTTTGGACCTGGGACTCTAGGACCTAACACTGCCTCCAGGTCTGGGACATCCGGGGATGTCCTGGGGTATCCCAGGACATCTTGTACCTGGGACCTTATACTGCCGACACAGCTGGGACATCCTGGGATGTCCTGGGATGTCCCAGCAAGTGCTGTCAGGTAAGGGACAGTCCGTGGCAGTCCTGGACCACCCTGGAAGAAACAGTGGTTATGAGAGCTTTACTTTGGTATTGAAGAGTAATTGCATAAGGCAACCCAAACGGTAGCCTCCCTGTTTATCTTACAACCACAATACATGAAAGTTCCTTACTACAGCGCATTTGTAATGACTCCACAGATGTTCTGAGGGTTGTCAGTGTATTGTGGTTGTAACATCAACAGGGCAGCTGCCTATTGAGTTGCCTTATGCAAAGAGTCTTCCATATACCTAATATAACCACTGTCCCTTCAGCTTGTCTGCAACCATGGTAAACACTCAGAGGTTAAAACAACCAACTTGTTTTTGCAGTTCATTGTTATTATGTATGTCCCAATTAGATCACCCGCATAGTGTCCGTACGCGGTGCATGTACGCGTGCAGTGGACGTACGACGTACGGTACATATATAATTATATCAGAGAAATTCCGCTGTTCAACTCACTAGTATGGGGCTCGCTCATGCTCGCCCCAATTGTGTATTTAGTGCAGAATATGTTGCCAAGCTAGGGCAATAATTATGTAAACTACTGATATTAATGTATTATTACAGTGTACTCATAATATCATGTGATCGGTAGCTATTACCTTCAGTTGCAGTTGACTTCAATCCATCACAAAGTGCAGTTCTCGAACTAAAGCTTGCTGCAATCAAACATCTTAACTATGACCAATACTTGCTTCTTTTGGGAGAAACAGAAGACTCCCTCAATCAAAGGTGAGTTGCATACCATGGCTTGACTAATATTTGTGTTTGAGATGAAGATTTCGCCATATATGAAGATTCTGCAGTGTAATGTGATAATGTCAATGTATAGTAATGTCAAAGTAGTATTTTTCAAACTAATTTGTGAAACAATAAAACAAAATTTAACAGCATAAATCTTCAAGTCTGATATCTGATTCCAGTGATCATGTGACCTACTGCAAATGTACTTCTGTTTCAGGTTACCAATATACCAACTACTGAAACCACACCTACCAGATTACGTCCAGGTAGTGCATGATTAATACAAAATCTTTTCTTCTTTGAATATGATATCACGGTTGTGCTTGCAGGAGTACTGGGACTCCATTCCAGATGTACTGCAGCATGGTCTGAGTGTAGTTGGACGAATGGAGAAGTCACTCGCCACCTTCCGAACTGAATACCTCACAAGGGTTGTCAGCAATGACATGATTGATAAGTTCTTCGCAGCAAAATCTCTGGATGAGCAGAACCACACATTTCAGCAACTGCCACTAGACAAAATCGAGGAAGCACTAAGGTATGCTGGTTAGTTTTACTTGACAAGTCCTCAGGATTCCCACCACTACCATAGTAATGTCAATCATCAAATTTTGAGCAATTACAATCTGTAATTTTAGGAATTTTAGTTTATTTTAACCAGGAAAATTAACTCTTTACACCTGTATGGTAACAGCTAAATGTGCCTACTCCTAACTGAACAGGTATACATTCTCTGGAGTTAGAATAAATGCAGCAGGATATTAAGTGAAGCATAGGGTCTTTCTTCACATTGTATGATAGTCTTGTGCCCAGACCCAACCCTCTCACAAGGAAAGGGTCTGGTGTCACAAGCCCAAATCCTTGGGCTTGCTGAAGTGTTGAAGCCTTGTAATTGTTAGTGTAGAATTACAAATTGATCAGTGTTGGACAATGAATTTCATAACATCACTTTGAGCGGTACAATTGAAGTAGGGTCTTGGAAGGTGCCGGGTGAAAGCCGCATGCATCATCATTACTTCATCATTAATTTTGTACTAAATAGGTCGGAACATCCTCTGTCAATGTGCACGCGCCGTGCCACGCCCTCTGCATACTTAGACCTTTGTCAGTTTTGAGAGCTTCATCAATGTCAAGGATGAAAAGGACACCATCCCTCAGGTGATCTTTAACAACAAAGAATTCAACCAATTGCTGTGTGATTTCAGTGAACTGTACCCAGGTGAGCAAGAATGGGAAGCACTTGCCACAGTTCTGTTGTCTCCACCACACAAATTATCTGCCAGGGACAAATAATGATGATGAGGCAAATATACTCTTTTCTAGCCGGCACGACGTTTCAGCAACCTGGAAACTCTCAGAGAAACTGGACCCAGAAGGAGTGAACTGAACCTACACAGCATGCTACCAAATGCAGCACATTTGAGACCCAAGAGCTGTGTTTGGTAGCAGAAAAGATGCAGATTTCTTAAAAATGAAATGCCTTTTTTATTTGTGGGGGGTTGAGGCAAGACATTGAGTGGTATGTGCAGTCAATGAGGGCACAAAGATGTCAGCATTGGCTGTAATTTGAAACAACAACAGAGATACAATGATTCATGTGATCTTTGTTAGGACTTCCAACTTCAACCCATGATGTCATAGAAAAAAGAGAAGTTTTGTGGCTACTGACAATGGTGTTGAGATAGTCATGACACAGCCCTAATGAAAAAACTGGATCAACCAACATCCTCTAACTCACTGGCAATGTGTGAAAAACTACCACCACACACCATTTGAAAGCCCATTTGGTAGGATCGTGGTGATCGATAGAAACTCCCATGTAAGCTCCCATGTAAACCAGCAAATTTTATGTCATCACTTTTATATCATTATTAAATTATTCAGTGTAATGTCATGTTGTTTACAACAAAAATTGATAAACCATAACGGTGATTGTGTACACAAAAAATTGCATGTTAGCCTCTTCCAAATCAATTCATTGTTTCTCATCCCTAAGCAGAAAACTAGATGTGGGTTGGCCAAGAATTGAAGACTTTCAATTACAATGTCATTCCTGTGTAAATAATGTACAATACTGACTGTCATTTATACACTTGGATGAGGCATAGTAAACAAACAGCAACTTCTTACATTTGACATTTCTTTGGTCGTCAGCTCTCAGCCCAAAACAACGGACATGCATGTAGGTCACCTTTTGGGGGGTCAAAGGTCACAAATGTAGTTCTAAGCATGCACTAAATGACCAAATGATAAACAATTGATGCAGGTAGAAAAGAATGGGCGGTAAGAAACAATGACCTACAAAACTAAAATAAAAACAAGGAGTTGCACCTCTCCTTGTGAACGATGGGTAGTCTTGCAAGCCCAACCCACTTCCGCAAGAGAAGGGAAGGGTCTGGTGAACTGTGTATACAAGCCGTGTCCCGCCGCACTGTACAGTGCGGTACAATCACATTGCAGTATTTTGTCACATGACGCATTACATCACTGTTTGAGTAGCAATAGCAGTCTTGAAAACGGCGAAGGAGAGCTAGGGCATCATTCGCTACTGCAGAAGCTGTAAAAACACTTCGACTATACTTCTCGGGGAGTGTGCTTACTCCGCAACAGGTAATTCAAGAGTGCATTATTTAAAATCTGGTTACATCATCCAGCTAATTGCATTCCGGTGGGACACGGCTTGTATACGCAGTTCACCAGACCCTTCCCTTCTTTTGCAGAAGTGGGTCGGGCCTGCGAGACTAAACAATGGAATATCCATCACAATTTCAGTTTATCGAGGTCCTTTGAAATCAAGAACTGCACTCTTTCCAAGTTCTGTGCAAGGTCACAATAGCTAACTGCTTCAAAGACTTGAGCACGAACCCTCGGTCTTTCTGCTACTAAGCATGGCTCTCAGGTCTCACTGTACTGCATTGGGTAGTTTGTTGTGTAGGTTGAGTTCACTCCTTCTGGGTCTATTTTCTCTGAAAGTTTCCAGGTTGCTGAAACGTCGTGCTGGCTAGAAAAGTCTATATTTGCATCATCATTTGTCTCTGGCAGATTGTGGTGGAGACAACAGAACTGTGGCAAATGCTTCCCATTCTTGCTCACCTGGATACAGTTCACTGAAATCACACAGCTATTGGTTGGATTCCTTGTTGTTAAAGATCACCTGAGATATGGCGTCCTTTTCATCCTTGACGTTGATCAAGCAGACAAGCTCTCAAGGTCTAAGTATGCAGAGGGCATGGCACGGTGTGTGCACGTTGACAGAGGATGTTCCGTCCTTTTGTGCAACCCTTTCTCTTGAGATAAAATCATTTCAAATTAAAAAATTTTAGTACAAAATTAATGATGATGTATGATGACGCGTGCGGCTTTCACCCGGCACCTTACGCGACCCATTGAAGTACTTGTTCTCGCTTCCGCATTATTCAAATAAACGCCTCTCAGATTGGCCACTCCACGCTTCTGGAGCTAGCCCAAGGATTTGGACTTGTAACACCAGACCCCTTTTCCTCGCGTGAGCTGGGTGGGGTCTGGGCACGAGACTAATTGTATGAGGGGGGTGAAACATGCTTCTCCAGGTACGTAGGTTGAGTGTTCAGAGATCTCTTCCAAGACTGTTTGGGGGTCATAGCAGTTGTTCACCGTAGAAAGGTTTAGGTTACTTCAACCATATTTTGGTCACCTCAGCTCCATTCCTTTTGTGTGTGTGACACATAAAGTTCAAGGAGTGCTTACAATTTGAACAGAGTGTAGTTGAGAAACTTCCCTCTTTTGTTAAATTAGTATCTCCTTTCAGAAAACCTATAAATCAGCATTACTGCATGGTGAGGTTGTTTCTTTGATGTTACACAACAGTGGCGTATCTACACCCGGGCCCATACGGGCCCAGGCCCTGGTGAATTTCTGAGTGCCCTGGTAAATCATGCGAGGTCAACTTACCTGAACCGCAACAGCATTGCTATATATAGAATTATGTCATGTAGAATAAAGCTGCCAATGCCGCTTATCTATGATTTTTTAGCTTCTTTGCCCATCAACTTAAGCAACAAATATGAGCCCCAGGTGCAAGTTACGCTGTCTCAAAGCCAGGGTCAAAGTTCACCTTGTGATAGCACGTGGCCACGCCCACCAAGTGCCCCGGTAATCGCTGAACTCTGGCTACGCCACTGTTACACAATCATCTGCCCCTGGAGAGTTCTTTGGCTGGATGGTTGTGGTAGAAATACCAGGAATGTTGCCAAATAGGTCAAGAGACTAGCTAATGAAAATGAACTTTCAAGAAAGCCTGTATGGTAGCATTCCTTGGTCACACTGATGCAACTGAGACAACCTAAAAATGCGGTTGAAGTAACCCAAGACTAGTGTTTTTGCAGTGTTAGTAAGCAGATTATGATTTGGTGCACGTCCATGCATGTTGAGATGCTATGTATATATATATCACTGCAAAAACGAATTGGTTGTTTTAACCACAGAGTGGATGCCCTGGTTGCAGACAAACCAAAGAGACAGTGGTTATCTACTACATATTTTGCTGATTACATAAGACAACTGGAAAGGAAGCTTTCCCAGACTATCTTACAACCATGATCTTGCAGATATGAACACTGAACATCTGTGAGAGGGTCACCAGCTTTTATCAAAAGTATCATCTTGTGGTTGTAGCGATTCCCTCACAGATGTTTTGTGGGTTGTCAGTTGTAAGGTATGATGTGGGCTCAGGTTGCTTATGCAATTAGTACCAAAATAGGCTTCTCATAACCTGGCACTGTCTCCTCAGCTTGACTGCAACCAGCTTGAGATAATCACAGCTTATATCTAGCTGCATTAGGCAATATGTTACATCTTTGACTTTGTTGTGTTGAAGGTATTGCCACTGAGTAAACCAAAACACACCTTCCTGATGCAACATTATTTTTTGTCCAAAGGAAACAACATTTCCACATCCATTGTGCATAATTTAATCTGCAAGTTTCATGGCCTGGCGAAAACTTGACCAGCCAGACCGCTTCCCATGACAATGAGTTAGTATGCAATATACGTAGCATGTCGGTAAACATCATAGCTCTCAAGCATAGACTCTCTAAATAGTGTGTGAAAGAAGTTGCTATAAAGTCTGCAGTAAGCCCACATGGTTGCATGATCACTGCAATCACCATGCAGTACGAGCATAGTTGTATACAGGTGTAAGAAAACACACAATGTTATGCCTACTATTAAGCGAGCATTCTTAGGTATATCGGTGAGATAGCGCAAAAGAGCACTCAGACTAGATTTATTCCTTTCTCTGGCAATGTGATCAACAATACACAAATTTTTCTGCATTTTTGGGACGTTAATTAGATAGACTTTGTAGTCTCTTTATTGAATCATAATGAAATATTACAGCACATTTCTAAGAGGAGTACTCCAGTCATTGAATTTGAATGAATCACATCTCAAGCAAGTGGATCCCCCAAATATCACCTTCTTCTGGAGGAGGTTCTCTCAGGTGTGCCAGACTGTCCCCATCTGGGACAACTTCCAACTCAGCTGGTTCCTAAGAGGCCAGAGAGGCTTCCATCCTGACTCTAACCCAGTGCTCTCTCCACCGTTTCTCACTAGGGATGGCTTTTTGAAGCTAAAAGTGAGTTAAAATAAATCTGGTAGCTAGTTCCCATTCAAATAATGTACTAGACTTCATTGTCGAGTGCTCCGTCATTGACAACACCCCGTATGCTCACAAGGTGGTGAGTACTCCACTAGACCAGTAAGAAACGTGCTCGCAGGTTTATTGTGCCCATATTTGTAGTCGGGCACTGCCCCACCCCCCCTCCCCCCTACGTCCACCTTGCATTCTTGTCATGTGACAAGTGTTCCCAAGCCTTCCCTGTTTTTCGCCACTCATCTGCTTCCATGTATTATACTGAACACATACCAAATAACAATAATGGGGGAGGGCAGGGAACAAGGCTACAGCTACCCTTTGTCATGTGCTCTTTTAGACCATTTGACGACACTGTGAATGACATTCTATGAGCAAATTTTTTTCAACCTCCTAAATGAAGACACTTGTACTATACCAATACATCTGACACAATGAGACCAATTAAGAGATCATGCCAGCATTTATTGCATACAGAATACAGGACCAAACTTGACATCTCCAGTGCAGACACAATGTGTGCTGCTGGAAACATTGCGAAGGCGTCTTACAATCACTGAACTTGACTAGTGGGCTGGAATGGTGGACTGAACTGGTGAACTTCAGTAAATCCAGTCCAGTCCAGTCCTGTCCAGTGATTGTAAACAGTCCCACTGAGACTGACTTGTGGTAGTGTTTAATAACCAGTAAACAACCTTTGGAGAAGACAGAAACTTTGTGTCACAAATACAACCAGTTCGCCTAAGCAAAAAGAAACGGCTAGTTCATGATGATTAATGTTTGTGCATGCCCAAATTACGAAGCTGAACCATAGCTGCCTACCATGCAGTTTGATAATATAAAGTGTAAGTTGATAGGTGAAGTGGATCAACTATAGTTAATATATAGTAATAACTTTTTCTATGTATGCATGCAGACCATCAGCATCCATAAATAGTATATGAAGTATTTCTGACAACAGCAGATTTTTCTAACACTAGAATAAGAAAAGGATAAAGTTACTACCAGTAATTCCCTGTGGAGACTTAAAGACTACCTCTAGTGCTTTTATTATGTTTTCTGGCCCAATTCATGACTGTTGTTGGACACAAACATGAAGATATGTTGGGACATGATGATATGTTGGGCCATGAAGATATGTTGGGACACGAAGATATGTTGGGACACGAAGATATGTTGGGACACGAAGATATGTTGGGCCATGAAGATATGTTGGGACACCAAGATATGTTGGGACATTGAGATATGTTGGGCCATGAAGATATGTTAGGACATGAAGATATGTTAGGACATTAAGATATGTTGGAACATGATGATATGTTGGGACATAAAGATACAGGTAAATCCATAGATTATGTTGCTATGGCTGAGTTAGATACTGTGGGCTTCCTTCCATTACAGACACTTGTGGACAGAGTGGAAGTATACACAGGTTACATAGAACAGTACCTCAAGCAACCCAATCTCCCAAGATTCCATAAGGTATCTAAGAGAATGTATGATCTAGTTAGCTAGGCCAACACTAACTCTCACTTTCTGGTTTACAGGCAAATCTCTCCACCATTTTTGCGATCATGAGCCAGGAAGCTGCAGATGATATTCTTTTAGTTCTAGCTGATCACATGGCAACTGGAGGAAGAATAGCCTTCTGGGATATGCTTGAGTGTCGTGTACCATCTTCAACTGCTGTCAAAGAAAAGTTCAACTGGTTGGATGAAGAAGCAGCTAGATTACATCAACAAGATAGACTATTCTGGTATTCAGCTTTTCATATTGCTGAAGTGAAATGAAGATTTGATTTCCAAACTACATTGTATACTTAACCCATAGTTGTGTGATCTGAAGTGCTTTTGACTCTAGTAGATAGCTAGAACTTTTGCAGGTTTTGTATAATCATTACATTTTGTAAAGTGCTAAGTGAGCAACATTTTCATACTCCCAGTTGTCCATTGTGACACTAGGTTGGAAGTGCGTATTATGTATATATCCTGGCAGATATTCTCCTTTGCACAACCTGACAACAACGTACGTTGTTATAGACAGAAGGAAATCTAGTTTGAGGCTAGGGTTGCTGAGTGACTGTGTGAAATATCCACCATGACAAAGCTGCAGACAGGTTTGCAGTGTTTGTATCACCCCCATCTCTCAGTGGTTATGTTTCAAAGTCAGATTAATTTTAGAAGCGGAAGTTGTTGTGTAAAGTGGGGGAGCTTCAACACCTACTGGGACATCATTGTCCCTATACACACAGATTAAGTCCCACTTTGTGCGTAGCTGAATTTGGCAGGGCATTTGTAGCGAAATGAGATATTTTAATATGATTAAAAACACTGGCCTACAGGTAAGTACCCGTTCTGATCATCGCATGACTACGGGTTTCAGTCTGAAACTTCTTTCTCTAGGTACTCTGCACCTCAAGACATAAATGTAAATATCATCATCTGTTCCACAAATCATGTGGTAAGAAACCCCAGGCCTTCTCCATCCAGTCTTGCACACTGCAAGCGATCAAAAAGATGCTCTTCACATGGATTTGAGTTTCGTACACACGTAAGCTGTGGCATTTGTAACTACATCAAGTGTATATGCTAATTGCGACATATATATATATAGTGCTTTGGTTAATTCAATCTTGATTCTGATCAAGTTTTGCGAAAATCTTACTTATTGTCTGGATGTGGTGCACACAGCTGTCATGTTAAATGAAGGATGTAACTACCTAAGCTTTATGCTCCACCCACAGCCACAAAATTTCAGAAAGGCATATTAACTTTGTCAATATTGTACAGGAGTTATATAGCACGTGCATGCATGCATGATGTTACAAGTGTCTCTAAACTGCCATACAGTTCTAGTGTTTCAGTGTGAATTACAACTTTGATAGCAAAGCATGATCACATTTTGTTGCTTCTCTTAAATTTCAAGCATTTCTGAACCACAGTTACAGTGACCAACACCAGAGCCTGCAGTGATTGAAGGAAGGGTGGTTTGCAATCGATTCAAAACTCACAAATATCTGGGACTGTCATCAGATGTCAGAGTGTTCCTAACATACTCAGACATATCCTGGGATGTCCCCCTAATCATGCCTTTCCTTGAAGTCCTGGGTTGTCCCCAAGATGTCCCCTCTGGTAACATGGCTACATTCTTGTAGTCCTAGGTGACTAAAAGTTCTTGGATGTCCCTGGACTTCCCTTCTGGTAACATGGGTACACTCCCATAGTCCCAGGTCACTAATGTCCTGGGATGTCCCCAGGACTTCTTGGAATGTCCCTCTGGTAACATGGCTACACTCATGTAATGTAGTCCCAGATCATGGAAGTCCTGGAATGTCCCCAGGACTTCCTAGAATATCCACTCTGGTAACAAGTAGCCTTGTCCCCAGGCCCCGCCCGAAAAACCGGGAAAAGGGCCTGGACACAGTTGCAAAAATTCCCATATATGCTGTGTCAGCAGTCTTCATTTGGAGTAGATGAATAATCACGTTTGTCTATTAGATTACTAAATTCTTGACCACATGAACCTAGTAGTCTCGTTCCAAGACTGTTTAAAATGGGAACAAGGCTAGCAGACTTTTATAGGCCTCGAAATCCAGATTTAGGTTTCGCTTGACAGGAATAATTAGTCCCTAGTCGCTTCATTCTAGAGCAAACGTTTCAATTTCCCTACAGAGTCATTCTCAGTATATTATGTCAAAAAATTAGGTGTTATATGATAAAACCGAGGGAGAAATTTTACATTAAAAAAGAATGCCTCTCCTTTGTGTGGACCTATTAGAGGGCTAGAGTTGACCAGTAACAGGGGCAGTTAATAGGCACATACATGATTAGCTTAGACCCAAAGTACAGTTATTGTCTGAGGCTTGGAGGTATAATACTGGGGTGGTGCCTCCATGTATTGGCCCATGCAGTTCAAGTCAAGTCATGTCTAGTCAAGACAGAGTAACTTGATCTGGATGGGTTGGGAACATGGGTGGCCTGGAAAATGTTTGTAAATCATAGTTGGCCTGGCTTGAATCTGCAATCTCCATACTGATAGAAATATTCTAGTGGCTGCTTTGGTTCTAAAATGACCTCAGAAGCAATCGCAACACCTAATTTAAAATTTTTCTGGGAGGGCATACCCCCAGACCAGGGGGGGCAGGACAAGCTCACGTGCACTCAGATATCTGATGATGTAATGCCTAGTGAAATCATCTGATTCCATGCGCTGCAGCCTTTATTGAGTACTTTTTGTGCAGTTTTAGAGAGTAGTTTGCCGTGCTAAAGCTAAATATGTACTTTGGTTTCCTGCTGCAATCGGTAACATGCTTTTCTCGGCATGGAAGGTGAGCTCACCCATATCCAGGGATTTCTCCAACTTTCTGACAATGTAGGGATGTTCTACCCTTAGAACAAAAGTGCTCCAAGCATTGAACCCCATTGAACCCTGGCAAACTTGGATGCTACGAGTGCTTACTTGTTTAATCTCTGTAAATCCCCGTGAACTTTCCGCATACCTAAGAATGGAATGTAATTTTTTCACATGCTTCTTAGAGCTTGTCCTACCCCCCCTGCCCCCAGACCTCCTTAGCTACTGTTTGCTTATGGATTAGCCTTGTACCCAGTAGGGCTTGAACGACTAGGGAATTTCCCTAGTCGACTAATCAGCCAGCAGTTTTTACAACTACTTGACTAATTGAGTAATGACAGGAAGTAAGCTCCTCCAGTTGCACAATGTACATGACAACAGAAACCATACATTATTCTACTTAAGAATCAACTTTCAAGTCCATATTCTTGTTAAAAATACAAGCATATCTACATGCTCAGGGCTAAGACTAGCCCTTAGGCGAGACACAACAAGTCCAGCTACAGAGAACACACGCTCTGCTGGTGTAGATGTTGCTGTGATGGCCAGGTACTTCCTTGCCAGTCCCGCTAACAAAGGAAATCTGTGTCCATTAACTTTCCACCAGTCGAGGGGAGATGGATCTCGAGGAGACTGTTCCTGTTTAAAGTAGTTTTCAACTTCATCCTGCACAGGATCGGAACTGTCACCGCTACTGGCTGGTGAGTCACTTCCTAAAAGCAAATCCAAGGCTTTCGGCCTAGAGTCTGACTCCTTTTCGGTTGTTAGCTCCTGCTGCTGCTGCTGCTCTGTGTCTGCCATTTCTTGACAAGCCAGGTCAGTGATGGCCATCTGTAGGTCTAGACACTGATGAGACTCAAGGAATTTAGCCTGCTTAAACCGTGGATCTAAGCATACAGCCACCAAATCACTGCCAGGACTGGTAGGATCAATGCTATTTAGGCTCCACCTACTTCTGAGCTCCTTAGAAATGGCACATTTACACTGGTGAATTGCAGGAGAGTCCTCTTCTGTTACCTCCATTGATCTTGTGAGGCCGTGGACAATTGGCTGGAGTGCAGAAATAGATACATTGTACTCAGCACTCAAGAACGTTGTAGCTACTTGTAAGACATGTAAAACAGGCTTTAGCTCAGCTAACAGGTTCCACTGTTCTGATGTAAGATCCAGGGAACGATCACTGTACTTTGTTACTGATGGATCAGAAAGAACAGCTGTAATTGGCCAGCACTGCTCAAGAAGGAGTTCAATCAGAAAGTAGGTGCTATTCCACCGTGTAGCAACATCCTGTACCAAATTGTGTTGTTCATGCAGCTTGCATCTGCTCCTGCCTTTTCCTCAAGGCAGTGGTAGCGACTTCCCTTTTTCGAAAATGTGTTACCAGGCGGCGAGCAGCAGCAATGGCTATTTCAATGGAACTGATTTCCAGCCCTGCCTTGACACACAACTGAAGTGTATGCCCAGCACATGCTTCAGTGTACCACCCATACTTGTCATGAAGTAGTTGTCCAGCAAGACGGATGTTAGAACCACTATCACGGACAAAAGCACTCACGTTATCCGTGCTAATACTAAAAGTAGCAAGCATTTCTTTAGTGATGTTTTCACCAGTATGTCGATCAGTGAGAGGTTTAAAGTTCTAAGTACAATACTGCACACATCCCACTCACTAGATGCACAGTCAGGGTGAGGTAAGCATGAGTAGTAATACTGGTCCATGGTTCCCCGCCCATTCACGCGAAAGTTTATTCACGACTCACACCTACTTGACATTCGCATTTTCCCTCATCAACACTGACGGCAGGAATGCAGCCATGGATCTGCGTTGGGGTGAGTTATTCACCAGACCCTTCCTTCCCTCTCCTCTCTCGCCCTGCCCATACAGGAAGCGTCTGGGAACGAAACTAGGTCCAAATATCACCTGTGATGCTCACAAAAGCACTCTCCTGCTGTAGCCTCAGCTTAACACGCTCCCTTACAGTGGCGGATTTAGGGGGGGTAAGGGGGGTGCAAGTGAATTTTTGCGTACATAACTGCACGAGTCCATCAAATGATTATGCAGCAGTGGCATGCAGCAACAACAACCAGGCACAGTTACACACTCACGTATCAGTTCCTTACCGATCTCCAGTCATTTGACTAGGTCTAGAGTTGCTTCGTCGCCTTCGAGATATTCAGTTCGGACAAAGCCTTTGTAGCCTCAGAAGGGCTGAAATCAAAAAATTTTGGGGGGGGGGGGGGGGGGGGGGGCATGGGGGGACGTGCGGGGTGGGCATGCGGGTGCGCTTCGCGCGCTTTATTACGCTCCGCCAAGGTTAGTGATCAGTCAAGTGCACACTGGAACCACCCTTTTGAAAATCCTAGATCCGCCACTGCCTTACATCGACATACTTTCGCTCGATCAGGCCCATGAAATACTGATCCGAGGGAAGTCGATACCCTGGTTCGAGGTAGGACAGAAGCGCCTTGAATCCTCCACCATTCAAGGTATTCAGAGGGCGAAGATCGAGAACTATCATCTGCTGCAGGTCCAGTGGCTCAGTGGTAAGAGCATCAGGTTCCAGGTTTGACTTCAAGCTGGATCTCATTTCTCTCTAAAGCATGTATAACGCAACTCCTTGCCAACCAGCTGGGCTAGGAGACCATAGTCCAGTCCAGAGTCCAGAGTCCAGGTTTTGTACCTACCCGATCGGTCTCGACGGGATGCTTGCGTTTCAAATGTTCGTTCATGGTAGAAGTGGCCCCATGGTAAGCAAGCTCCTCACCACAAAAATTACAGCTAACTCTACACTTGGCCTTTCCATTATTAGTACTTTCGCTGTTTGAAAATACTTCCAACAAACTGCCTTCTTTTTACTTTCAGCAGAGCCTGAGGCGCTCTCTTCACCAGCTGCCATCTTGTCCAATTAGGAGCACGTGGTTTAAACTGCGCATGCGCAGCGACTAATCGACGCTTGGTATTACCGGAATTTTCAGGTTTGTTGTCCAATACCGAATACGCATGCACACAATTGCTTGAACTTTGACCCAGATTATGTGCCGCGGTAAATCCAAACAACAAAAGCACTGTCTTCTGGCTTTAGTCATCCCTATTCCGTACTCCCTCGATTTGCGATGGCGAATAATCTGGATTGCCCTCGCCTGGCATGCTTCTCCACAAGATATAGGCCAGCTACACAGTGTGTCTGAACGGACTGTGAGACGAGATGTTCGAGGAGACCGGTGATGTGAAGCCACGTTCACAGACCAGGTAGATAGTCACTATATTGTAAATCTAAGTCCCTCAGGTGCCTAAACTGCTTCATGCATGCAGCCAAACAGGTTTTTTTAGACAGGCAGTATGCGCATGCGCAAGTTATAAACCAAAAGGGCGCGGACAACAAACCTGAAAATTCCGGTAATAGACAACGTAGCAAATTTTGGTCGACTAATCGATTAGCTGCTGTAGTCGTTCGAGCCCTAGTACCCAGGCTCACGGTGTTAAGTAGTGTAATATACCCATATATATTTTTTTGTGCATGCTGTAATGCTATCTAACTCAATATGTGTTTAGTAGTGCTTGCATGCACCATTCACGTCTTCTTCTTGATCACGTTAAAGTTTTTCTGTTTGCTTGTATACATATAGATGCAGGAATCCCTAGCAGATCAACCTCAGGTTGAAGGGAGTATACCTGCTTAAAATTAAAGTCTACTACTACAAACTACATGCCCACCAAGAGCCTGGGTACAAGGGTAGCTTATGCATGTACTGATTACCCCTTCCATTATCTTCCTTCAATACTGACAGTATTGGTAGCCTTTCATAGCCATTAAAATGCATGTGATTTTGTCCATACTGAAATGTGTGAGCAGTGCTTCTCCTGGTTATGTGATTTGCACAGTATAACAGTTATCCTAAAACTATGAGCAAGTCAGTAGATTTCTCGAGTTATTATTTCATGAGGTTACACAAACTTGTGCACCTGTATATCAGTTGCATGTTGTAGCCTGCTGGGTCTGGGTTTGGCATGGCTGTAGCAAGTGGTTGGGCTGGTCGGGTTTTGGCCCGACCACTTTTTTGCAGACTAAACATGTACGTGCACACACTTTAAAAGCACTTGAAGTCGCTGCCCATCATCATGCAAATTTCACTGACAAAAAGGTAGCGTTCTGTTAGGTTTTCAGCCATTTCAGTTTACTCGATGGCCAATCCTTACTGCGACGAAGCTTGTGCTGCCTGCGGTAGGTGTGTGCAGCTAAGTTTATATGCGGAATCTGAAATCCCTAGCCTTGTTGCCTCACGCCCCGTCCAGCTTTCCATCGTGCGTTTGCCGTCTCTAATGCCAGCGATGGAAAGCTGGGCGGGCGCCCAGGAACAAGACTACTCATTCAGTATTCGATGTGAATCAGAATCCTGCTTGCCTATGATCGTAGCTAAGAAGCGATCTCTGAGCAAATTTTTTGCTGCTGGGGCATGCCTTCCGTATAGATGTCAATATACTTGCTTGATCTATGTAGCTGCTACATGCACTACATTTACGCACAATCTGTGACCACTACCTCACAGAGTACGTGTAGCCAAACTTTGACATTAAGAATTGCAGAGCATATGAGATCGTGGGCCCAAGAATGGTCTCAGAAGCGATCTCCTAGCGTCTAATTTAACAAAATTTTCCTGGGGGAGCATGCCCCCAACCCCCCCCCCCCTAGATACTACATGCAGGATGTAGACTTTGGCCACACCACCTTCAAATAGCTTGCTTATGGCCCCTGTTTCGTGATGCTCATAGAACAAGTGCAGGACAACCTTGGATGTCTGAGGTAGTCCTAGGACAGATGGAACATCTTGGACCTGGGATTGATGATGCTCATAGACCATGTTGAGGACAACCTTGGATGTTCAAGGTAGTCCTAGGACAGATGGGATATCTCGGACCTTGAAATGGTCAGGGAAAACCTTGAATATCCAAGTAGAAGGGAGATGACTCAGTAAGAATAAGTTCATAGGCTGTACCCAGGACAACCCTTATATGTGACCCGCTCAGCAAAAACCCAGCATATCCCGCATTTTATGAAAATGGAGATAAGACCAGAAATCGGTATATCGATGTGCAATTATGCAGCAGCAACAAAATGCAAGCAATCAGTTGCTTGGTTCCCGAGTTGTGGAGCAAAAAGCATCGCAGACGCGGAATGCAACGTTTCGATGTTTTTACGTCGCTATGGTAAATTTTAATGTCTCTCGTGTTACGTAAAATTGACACGTGTTCTTGTACAAAGGCAGCTTGAAAGTCGGCAAAGACAGTTGGGAAAGACAGCAGTTGTGAAAACGGGGGCTTACATTGTGTCAATAGACAGAAAGACAACAGTGAACAGATTGGAAGCTGGTGAAATTGGGTTTTTTGAAAAACGCGTACTAAGCTGTCCTTAGTAACACTTTCCCGTATTTTACTGACCTGCCTATGAGTTCGAGCTTATATCGTCCTTATAGTAGCAGAGCTGGGCTTTATGATACAGTGCAAGCCCCCTGTAACACGTTGGTATAATAATCTGAGTTTAGCTGGAAAATGACCTGTCTGCATAAAATCGCTTCAAACTCGAATTCAATATTTGCGGGACGTGCTGGGTTTTCGCTCAGCGGGTCACATATGTCTTAGATGTGTGGAGTTGTTGTTAGGATTAATTGATGGCAATCCCGGATAAGGCTCTCTTGAAGATCTGCATCTACCAAAAAGCACACTTTTGTACTGTTATGCACAAGACAATACAAACTCTTGCATAACTTACACACACTAGGAGAACCAGACCAAGTATCTGCAGGAACAGACAGAGTTCAGACAACATGATAACGGTATAAAAAAAAAACACTGCTGAATTTACTGAGTACAGACATAGCTAGGACACTCTAAATATATGCCATAATCGGTATGCATAATATTATTTATGGTAGCATAATCAAATTGGGTATAAAGCCACTGATAAGCTACTGCATGAGTAAACATGTACCAGGGTAGAAGTGCATTTAACTGAAAACAAATCAGATAAGTGAAATAGAAATGCAAAGATTTGGATCTTCATAAAACCATAATGCAGTCGCACAGTTAATTTTTCCGCACATGCTACCCTAATGCAAAACACAGGCCTCACAACTTATTTATGTTATTGTTATTTACACTTTCTGGGGTCCGTTTCTGAGAGACCTCTAAGGCTTCAATGCCATCTCACAGATATTGACATGCAGGCATTCACTTATAAACCACACCTGCTGCACAGATTTATGTGCAGAGTACTGACTCACATTGGACACGTAAATAAAACAGGCACATAAAATTGCGGATTCAGTATGTAACGTTCTTGCTTTGGTAATGCACATGCAATCCAGGTAAATTGACGATTTAATTAAGCTATAGCCTATATGAATGAAATCCTTCAGCAAACAGAGTTTGATTGCTCACTCATGCAGGATTATGTAGGTACACCAGTGTTATACAAACACCAGAAGTTGTGTGTCGAGTGGGGGAGCACCAACACTGCTGGCACATCGATGTTCATGATGTGAAAATTTCAACACATATAAATTAAGTGTGAAGTTTAAAACATGATGGAATATGGGGATGGGGCATTTATGGCTTAAATGGATGGGGCATTTATGACTTAAATGGGCGGGGCATTTACAACTTAAATGGGTGGGGCATTTACGACTTAAATGGGAGGGGCATTTATGACCTAAATGGGTGGGGCATATATGGCTCAAAGGGGTGGGGCAGTTATGACAAAGTAAGTTATTGTTTTTTTTGGAAGATATGCTCAAAAAGCACTGGTCTTCAGGGGAGTAGCTACCCTTTCCGGTCCTCGCATGACCATGGGTTTCGGTCCCTTTGAACTCCCGACCCATGGCCTACTACAGAAAGGGCGGCACCACTCCCCGCCTAAGGCTTCCTTTGAGTGAGGAGCCCAGCCCTCACTCGACACACAACCATGCATAAACCTTACTGCTGCCATCGTTCGGAAGCCCACTCCGTAAACAATTGCTCCACCAACAATAGCTCCTAAACACTCCCTAATAATGAGCATGGAATGAAGAAACAGTGCTAATAGAACTGTATGCAATTTATAGCACATTAGCCAGTGCACACTGCAGCTCTTAGGAGTCATACAGGTACGTATATTAGTTACAAAATTACCAAGTATTTATGCTAGCTACGTATGATCTTTCTTTGAGCACCCATCACATGACAATGCAGTAATGCAATGTGATACGTAATGTGTCTCCATAGTAATCCAACATGCGTAATACGAGTACATAGCAACTAGAATGGTATTCATCGAAATTTCGATGACGTATGTAGCAACCATGACGTCAAACATACCATTCAGTTTAAAAATTGTGCCAAGGAATGGCTGTGGTTTCTCCATCTCTTCTGAACGCCATTAAGATACAAGAGAAAGTTAGTTCAAACTTTTGCTTAGGTCTTACAGATTGGTGTAGTTGTGAGAGCTGTATTGCAAGTAGAACTTCGATGGAGCGTGAAGAGTGTGTTGACAAACCACCGAATGGCAAGTGTGCAAAGCTATCTCTGACACGCTTTAGCACTCCTTGGTCTGACGAAGAGATGATGGAGATTTATAAGGGCAAGCAATCTGTGAATGCGCAGAGAAGTACAGCATGGGTATTGAAAGCGTTCAGAGAGTGGATCAGTGAGTGCAACTCTTAAGTATCCTGAAGATCAAGTTCCAGAAGACTTCCTTGACCAAAATTTCGCAGAAAGGAGCACTCCACTAAATCATCGTTTCATTGTCGAGGCTCGAAGACAAGATGGTGAAAATTGTCCACCAGCTACTCTGCACAGCCTTCTTGCCGGCATTCTTTGCTACATGAGGGAACAAAATCCTGATACACCCGACTTTCTTCTAAGAAGGATTGGCGGTTTAAAGGTCTTCATGGAGCAATGGAGTCTACCTTTGTGGAACTTCACCAAAAGGGTTTTGGGGCTGAAGTAAAACACACGGCAGTTATCACTCAGGAGGAAGAAGATCAGCTCTGGGATAGAGGTGTGCTCAGAGTAGATAGCCTGCTGAAGCTTCTGTGTAGGTTTTTTTTCTCTGTTGGGAAAGTGTTTTGTATTAGAGGAGGCAAGGAACAAAGAAATTTGAAACCTTCTCAATTCCAGTGGAAACATGACCCAGATCGGTATGTCTACATCGAAAATGGCTCTAAGAACAACTCAGGGGCTGAGCTGAGAGTTAGTAACAAAGTCGTACCAGTTTATGCCAATCCGAGTATTGGTGAGAGATGTGTAGTGTATTTACTTGATCTTTATTTGTCGAAATATCCCAGAATGGCTTTTGAAAAGGGTATTTATTATTTGAGGCCAAAACCTGTTCCAGTTTTGAAACCAGATGGCCCATGATATGAGTGTGTGCCAATAGGGAAGGAAAAGCTACAGACAATGGTACGCAATATGTGTGCTGAGGCTGGGATCACTGAAAAGAAGACAAATCACGCCTTAAGAGCTACAGGCGCCCCTCACATGTTCTCTGCTAGTGTCCCTGAGAAGCTGATTCAAAGTTGTACTGGGCATTGTTCTGAGATTGTATGAGAGACCTTCTCATGAGCAACAGCAGGCTCTTTCTAATATACCAACTTCAGGAGCAGAAGCATGAGAGTTTGGTAAAGAACTTACTAATGTAACTGCTTCAAATGTACAGCATTACCAGTAGATTGCAATATAGGCATCAGTCTCAACGTGCAACGAAATCTTCAATCCGCCCGGAATGAGTGGAGAGCGCCGTCGCCTTCTGCATTCGTTTCTCCTCCGTGAGTCAGAAAATGCCAGAGTAAGCGGCAGGTGGCCAACAGTGGTATTGTTGTGCATATAACAACGGCCACGGCGAATCTGTCGGTCGACCAGGCCCACGGTTCACAGCTGGCGACGATCTCTTCGATTGCAGTGAAACATGTTCACCTCTGGGAGTCTCCACAGCGTAAGTTATAGGAGAGATTTCTGTGTTATCTGTGGTGTTGACATTGTTACAAATCGATCCATCTCGCTTTTTTCAGTAGCTGTTCAACTGCTTTTGACACGTGCAAAACCACTCTAATTTATTTGAATGCGAAGGGAAATGATTTTTAACACATTCTAATTAATGCGGAACGGTCGCCAATACAATTATTTTTGGCCGTTCCATAAATTAGAGCAAATACAGTAAATCAGTTAAAACACTCAGTTTTGTCTTATGCTACAACTCTCACAATGGGATGTGAGCACCATTTACATTCTACTAGAAAATGTAGAACATTGTGGGGGCGAGCCTGAGCAAGCTGATACAGGATATTATGTCACTGATGAGTGATATAATACATCAAGTCAATTATCCTCCTACATGCACATCCATTTACCGTTCACAGGGGGCTTTAAAATGGTTTTTGATTTGCTTTAAATGTCGTATTAACTTTTCATGGCACACAGCAGGATTTGTCACTGTCTACTGTTACATGAGCGTAATAAGCCAAACCTGATGACGCATATGCCAACAAGTTGCAGCAATTTCTCCATCCTGGGCTACACGTGCATGGACCAAGCTTTATACTGAAATCATGAGCTGGATTTCATGGCGTTTATGAGTGCCGTTTTAATATGCATGGCCCTGACCTGAAACTGACCTGCCAGGGCTGCTAATGTGGCTACACATGCATGGAATAAGCTTTACACCGCTGGTTTCTGAGTAGTCAACAACCGTCCATATTAAATTTGCACCGCCTGTGAGCGGCCTGCCGTCGTCGGTAGAAGCACAAACCAGTGCCATGCGTGCTTCAACTTCAGTCGTCTTCGCTCCGAGTCCATGACGCTGCACTCTGACAGTAGCCCTCCACTGGCCTTCACATGCTTTACGATATCGCGATATCGATCTTCGTGAAATATTTGAATGCGCTCATTTAAATTTCCGGTAAGTGGTCGGTCCAAGCAAGCATATAGAGTAACCAATCAATTATCGGACACCCCATATTATCGGACGGCTGCATAGCACGAATGGGAGTAACAACGGCCCTTGTTTCTGATCCAGTAGGTAGGTTGATGCAACTGCTAATTGCACCCCAAATTTGAGCTTTATAGATCAGTGAATGTGGACGCTATGCCCCAATAAAGGGCGGTGTCCGTGTATGCACATTTTGACAAAGCACGTGAAATTGAAAAGGCTTTTGGAAGGTAAGAATCGCTGATAATTGGAGGTTAGGTAGAGTAAGGATAGCTGCAGCTGAAAACCAAGTTTGGTGGACAGTGCTGCCTCCCTCGCTTTATAGGACTTCGTCGTCCGTGGATCGGTAGTTTCGTCCGATGGTCGCGACCATCGGACACCGCCCTTTATTGGGGCATAGCGTCCACATTCACTGATCTATAAAGCTCAAATTTGGGGTGCACGTAGCAGTTGCATCAACCTACCTACTGGATCGGAAACAAGGGCCGTTGTTACTCCCATTCGTGCTATGCAGCCGTCCGATAATGTGGGGTGTCCAATAATTGATTGGTTACTCTATATGCGCATAGATACACACACGCGTGCACAATGCAGTCACGCTAGTGTGGGGCTCGCTCAGGCTCGCCCCAACTAGGAAGGAAGGCTGAACCCCAGTAAACATGCAGATATATCATAAGGTACTACAAACTTCCTCACCCTGCAGAACTTGTTCCAACAAAAATTCCAGACACAAGACTTGCAATAGCTGTTTCACTTTCACCCGTATGTAATGACCTAGGTATTAAAAAGAATAAGGTCATCTGATCTGGAAGCTGGATCATTCACCCAATTGTCAGCATTCTCTCTACTTGTTACTGTTGTGCATGAGATGGGTATGTAATGAGAATGCTAATCGTAAGTGGTGAGTGCACTTCCTGCCCTGTGCATGCAGTGAGTGTACTTATTTACAGCTACCAGTTACTATAACTACACCACCTCAGGTGGGCTTTGGCTCTGGATAAGCACCGTTTAGACTACAAGAAGTGCATGGCAGATTTACAGTGCACTACTGTTTTTCGTATAGTGTTGCACTGCAGTGAATGGTTAAAAACAAGGTTTCCATGAAATGCCCTGCCAAGACTAGCCTCCAACCCAGGCTTTCCGTTCTGGATTTTGTCTCGCAGCTTTGGAGAAAATCCGATTTTTCTCCAAAGCTGCGAGACAAAATCCGGAACAGAAAGCCTGGGTTCGAGGCTATGCCAAGACGGTGCCAAATGACCTATTCAACTCAGCAATCTGAGTACCATTCCAGTGCTCTTGATAGGCAAAATTCTGGAAACAAGAAGACTAAGTATTGTAATTTTGCATCACAAGTAAATCAAAGAACATGCCACACACACACCCACACACACCCACATACACACACACACGCACACACACAAACAATAAGCCCAACTTTGTAGCCGACTAAAATGGATGGGGCATTTGTAGCTAAATGGGTTGGACAGTTATAGATAAATGAGTAGCCTCGTTCCCAGGCCCAAAAAGGAGGAGAAAGGGCCTGGTTTCAGCTGTTCGCGCATGCAAGAAACTCACTCGATTGTACTCATTCAGCGGTCGATTTGAAGCTATAAACAGACAGTGCAAGCTCCCGTGGAGTCAGTTGACGAGAAGAACAGGCCAACTGAGAGGTAATATCTAGAAGTTGACATGGGTTTGAGGAACTCTTCCCATTTCTGTGACTTTGAAGGCGTCATTAGCACCCTCCCACTGATCAACACGTGCTTAAATCGGAAATAATTAAGTGCATGCGTAAACGGCTGAAACCAGGCCCTTTATCCTCCTCTTTGGGCCTGGGAACGAGGCTAATAAATGAGTTCCTTTTTGGGTATGCTCAAAGAACATTGGTTTTTAGTCCTGGTCTGTAGCATACTACAAAAATGGGGGAACCACTCCTCGCTCAGCTCTTGGGTTTGTATCAATTTCTATGTTGTAGGTACACAAATTGGGGGTGGGGCTTAATAGATAGGGTTATTATGATTTTTAAATAACTTTGGGGATGGGCAAACAAAGTAGGGATCTCTCGCTGTCAACTCATGAATTTCCCACACTAAATTTCATAGTGACAAGCTTAAAATTGGGCATGCTTTCCTTAGCTACGGCATTCCTGTTCTAATGTGTGGTATGCTCATGCTAGTTATGGCATCTGGCATCAAGAGTATACATTCAGTGTGGCTATATTTTTAGCTAGGTATAAGCTCACACACAGCTATGTTACAGGTGTAAGGCTCACTCATAGTTACGTTTTGGGTGTGAGGCTCACTCACAATTAAGTTACAGGTGGGAGATTCACTTACAGTTATGTTACCATTGTAAAGATTGTTTATGCATGTGCAAAAATTCAAGTGAAGATACACATCTGTGCATGAGGGTATTCTATATGTACTTTGCAAATGCGCACTTAGCTCAAGGTGCATGAACTCTGTTGAGTGTGCGTGTGTGTGTGTGTGTGTGTGTGTGTGTGTGTGTGTGTGTGTGTGTGTGTGTGTGTGTGTGTGTGGTACAAAGCTTACTTACTTTGCAATTCCATATATGTCTGGATATACAGGTATAACCAGAAGTGCTAACCCAACTCCCAAGATTGTATCTGCTAGAATTGACAGCCACAGTTTCCTAATGAGTTTCCAGAGAAAAATAGCCCAGTAATGAGGGAAGTCAATACACATCATAATAATATACCGTATAGCGGGAAAAATTGGCGTACATTAAATTTGGTGAAATCGCTAAAAAAAGGCCGGGGGGTTTGGCGAAATTTTAATTTGGTGATTTTTGTCCTGGGCACTTACCAGTACATGACATAAGCATCTTGTGTAACACCTACTAACATGTAATGTATTGCATTACCAAAATCAGCTCGAGCAGTGCGATGGGAGTGTACAAAGTGGATAGTTGCATTCAAGCCCATCCAATTTGATAAGAGCACCACACTTGAAGAACTAGGCTGCAGCAAAAGCAACTCGGAGGATCAGAGTATGCGCAACAGCGGTAACACAAGTTGCGTTCAGTCCTCAAGAGTAGGCTTCCATCGTTTCATGTGTGCTGTATAGTTTTCTTGGAAAGTGAGGAATTAAGTCGCAAGGATCCACAATACAGGTCTGTCTTCCCTCGACAAGTACTAGAACAGCGACAAAGCTATAGCCAAACTGCAGGCTGACAACATGGAAATTAAATCTGTGAGAACAGACCCTTGTAGAAATCAAAGATTAATTACATGACATATTTTGCCATGTTTAAAGTCCCGTATCACTAAACTTCCATTATGGGCGGAGCTCATATGTCCTTTGTTTATGCATTAGATATTCTTGAATCTAAAACTGTGCGTACGAGCCCCACCAGCAATACAGTTCTTTGAAGGTTGAAGGTGGCAATACATCGAAATATGCAACAAAACAATCTTCAATTTCTACACAAGACTTAGTGTTTTCCATATGTAGCACACACACAGAACTAGTCCTGCTATACAGAAGCACATTTACGGTGTAGTGATGAACTTTGCAGGTCCAAGAAACACGCATCCAACTGCAGTGATCACCAGACCAATTATCATCAGATATCGAGGTGTTTTCTGTGATTGAGTATGTGAGTGTTTGCATGGAGGAATTATACACAGAAAGACTCTGTATATACAAAAATTCATGTTAGAATTGCATCATAGGTTTGCTACCCAGCCCACTGTAGTCACTTAAAATAAAGTGTACAGTACAGATGCACAAAGTTATACTCCTCTATAATTTCAGCTGAAATGGCTTAATTGCACAGTACTCTACACCTTCCCATGATGTGTAGGGCTGCTAGCATATGATCGAATCGGACTGGTCCATGTTCAGCTGCTCCCCTGAGTGTTCAAAGCAGCTACCGCTACCAAAATATATTGCAAATTGGGGAGGTCTTGGGGCATCGTATCGATGCTAAAATTCCTCCAAAAGCAGCTTCAGAGAAGGCACAAACAACAGTGTCTTCTAGCACCAACAGGAAACAATGCGCGGGCGTCATTTTTGGTATACCAGGTACCGCGTACCTCCGCTACAGTCTTGCAGTATCGCCAAATGTTTACCCTCCGCGTTTTAGTGTCCGAATATACCTGTCGTCCGATACTTGCTAACTTACTCTCTAAGTGTTCTGAAAATAGTCTAGGTACGGTTGTGATTTTACCACTTGTACATATCGGTCACTTGTAACTAACAATTTCAGGCCTGAAACAGCTAATACTTGACAAAACTAGACAAAATGGGTATCAAACAGTTCCATTTGGTGTGTACATTCATAATCTGATGTTTGTTTTCATTTTGGAGTAAGTGTTCTGAAAATAGTCTAGGTACGGTTGTGATTTTACCAACGTATCGGTCACCTGTAACTAACAATTTCATCCCTCAAACAGCTAATACTGACAAAACTAGACAAAATGGGTATCAAACAGTTCCATTTAATGTGTACATTCATAATCTGATGTTTGTTTTCATTTTGGAGTTCTTGAAATATTTTTTGAGTGTTTGTGATATTTAATTTATTGTATATCGAGCAAAGTAACCGCACCCCAAGATGCTCATAAGAGGTTAGTTAGTGCTGCAGGTTTACCTTGGCTCGAACACTTTAGAGTTCAGCGCTATACATAGTTAAGATGCCGCACATAACTGAACCAAGGATATTCCACATGTTACATTTGTCAAGTCAACCCTATCCAGTGCTACCACAGAACAAACATGACACCACTAATCATATTCTTGAGGACCAATGAACGGAATGTTGCCTAGGGGTGCCAAACAGAGCTAGCTAAATTCCAACTTATTAAGAGCTAGCTAAATTCCAACTTATTAATATGCATGAGGGGAGGGATTGCCTGACTTCCAGCTGGAATTACATGCCTTTAATGAGATTCATTGATCTCAATTTGGACATTAATGACATTCACAAGTATCCGAGGAGGGTTAATTGGATTCATAGCCCGGTTCTGTTCGGGTTTGAGTCCATGAAAGGCTTAGGGCATACTCATAAATATTCACCCATTCCTTTCAACCACAAGCCAAGCTGCCAATGCTTCAACAGAAGGTCAATAATGAGGTTCATGAGAGTCAACATACTCTAACCCTCCCATTGGACAGCTGACTGAACCCAGGGTTGTGTTGGGTAATGCTGAGGTCTAGTTAAAGCCAACTCATTAATATTCATAAGGTGGACAGAAACATCCAGGTTTTAGATCTCGGTCGGGCTTTAATTAGATTCATAGGCTCAATTAGGGTTAGGGAGATTAGGGTTAATGAGATTGGGGTTAGGGATTTTAGGGTTAAGGCAAACTAGGGCTAGGGCTAGGGCTAGACTTAGGGTCTTAAGGTGGCGGGGAAGTCTTTCGGCGGAGGTTAACGAAAACATAAACTTGGGTTACAGTCAGGACCAGGGTTACTCCTAGTTTCAGGGTTAGGATTTGCTTTAGGGAAATCTTGCTTCGCCTAATTTTAAAAAGGGTTTTAGTGGCTCATTAATATATTCATCAACCCAAAATTGCCACTCGATGGACGCATCTACACACTCACTCTAGGTAGCGTCCTATCCACCAATGTATCTCAAATCAATCTGTGCCAGCTTTTGTTCAGAGCTACTCTCAAAGTCAGGCTAGACTCATGTTTGTCACTACTCTTGGAATGGACAACTTTGACTGCACCAAAATGAATGCACATTTCAAAAAATTCACAGCTTGTCTACGGGAGGGGCTCATTCACGAGTGGAAGCAAGCATTACTAGCCCCACCTCTCCCCCTTATGTCGCTAAACAACTCACGGTTCTGTTCCACACACAACTCCTCTGGAGCTTTCTTCTCTACGGCAGCATGGTACCAATGATATATCGCGCATTCTAGTTAAAGCCCAGCCCAGCACTCGGAGCAGCAGGCCACGGTCACCTACTAGGCTTGGCATACGATCGCAAGACCTGGGCCTACCCAGTGAGTTCAGTCTTGGCATACAATTTTGGCACTAATAATGCTTCATAGCTACACAGACGTATACCCAATTATTACGCTCATTTCCAGGCCTTCACTACTTTCAGTATTTGATAGCTTCCGGGATGCAATTAGGGAGGGGAAAGGTCTTGTGATGTCAGGTAATGTTAAGAAAAAAAAAGGTGGACATGTGGAGCTGTGATGAAGGTGATCAAGGACCTTCCATCCAATGGCCTAAACACCAGACCATTTCCAAGGCAATATCAATGCAGGTCACTGTTTGGGACCAATCAATAACTAATCAATGCAACTTTGTAATAGTTAGGTGCAGCCCACATAATTATGTCTACCTAGTGTTTACCCTGGAATATAAACAGAGAAGACCTGGGAACATCCTTTACTACAGCATACAAATTGCAAAATCCTACCAGTCTGTCGGTAATTGGTCCAATGATTATGGTGCACACTGCATATGCTGTTGTAGAAGCAAGGTAGACAACTCCTATAAGACCCACTCTGAGATTAAGCTGCAGTTTAGGAAGAAAAAAATGGTAGCAGCTAGGACACCAAGATGCAATTACAGCCTAAGTGTAAAACAAAATGCAATACTGTACAGCAGAAACTCTTGATAATGCAAAATTTCATGAAAATGCCTCCCAACCCTCTGTATAAAAAAATTATTGGCTTTTATTTCATGGAACATGTGCCGCTTGGGCTACAACCCTAACGCAGTTATTGTCACACCCCATCTTTAACCCTTTTACCCCAACGCGCATGCGCAGAAATAGATCTCGTGGTTACGAGAGAAGCTGATAAAAATGGCGATTTTGTGCAGTGTTGTTTCACTGCGTTATATATCTGAGTTCAGGCAATGATAGTTAGGCTTAGCTTAGTTGAAAACAAACCTGCTTTACTCAGAATGTAGTCAGAAGACCTGCTAGTGAAGTCCGAAGAAGCTACAATGGTGGAAGCGTAGGTACCCGCTGTGTACCTGAAAATGACCGATAATACACGGCAAAAGTTGGCAGACAGTTTCAGCAAAGGTACGTTTCAACTGTCGTTGACACGATTAGATAGTATATTGACGATAGAACATGTAGCGTGTGGATATAAGCTGTACTGTGGCCAACTACGATCGGCAGGCAAACTTGAAACGCGATTTTGAGGGGAAGTCCCTATAGGACAAAGCCGCTAATTGTGCTTCGATTGACTTCCTGTTACACGTAATAACTAACTCCAAGTCCAAAAAGGGGCTGCGATCACGATAAATAGCGTAAGCGAAGTGCGGGCGCATTTGGCTGCTATCTGGTGTGATGGGATAACTTATTAACACATGCAAAGCTGGGACCTCCAAACCGACGTCAGCAACAAGCAAAAAACCAGGTAGCTGCAACAATGGCGGAGTCTTCCTTTGTTGGGCACCAATGAATTGTTGAAAGCATATTATTGGTTGTTATTGGAAACTGACACACCAATACTGAAGACTACATATACAAGAAAACTAGAAATGTAACAAGATGTGGGGATGGCACGCCAAAAAGGATGCAAACAAGGTAGGGATGAGTAAGTGAAGTAAATATACAAAGCCCCCTCCCTGCATCTTTTTCACAATAGAGTCACAACTGTCTACTGACTCCCGGATATGACAAGTAACATCTTACCATGCACCTATGTATCCTGAACTTACTTGCTTATGAAGGTACTTGCCAAAATATGTGAAGTTAGCATAAATGTTGGCTATTGACAGCATAAGAGATGCAACTGTGAAAAGAAATGCACTCACTAATAATTGCTTCCTTTCTTTGAGGCAGAAACAGGTTTCACACAATTCATAGTTACAAACACATTACACCCCAAGATGTGAAATATAGGATCAGAATAGGGAAGAAATTAACAGCCGTACAAATACAGTAAGTCAGGAATCATCAGACGGCATGTATAATTAGACACTCCAATGCGGAGAGAAAACTGAGTAAACATTCGGCAATACCGCAAGACTGTAGCGGAGGTACGAGGTACCTGGTGTAACAAAAATCACGCCCGCACATTGTTTCCAGTTGGCGCTAGAAGCGATAAAATGGCCGTCCAAAAAACATCAATAGAAGTGTATCTATTTTCAGACACTGTTGTTTGTGCCTTCTCTGAAGCTGCTTGTGGAGAGATTTTAGCATCGATACAATGCCCCAAGACCTTTCCAATTCGCAATATATTTTGGTATCGGTAGCTGCTTTGAACACTCAGGGGCGCAGCTGAACATGGGCCAGTCCGATTCGATCAATAATTGGACGGTGAAATTTGTCGTTTCTTGCTGTGTTGTCTCCAAACAAGTTGAAGTCTCCACAATATTAGCATCAGTAGAATCTACAGGCTCTTGGCTACATGCTGGTATTTGTCCGGTGTTTGTGCGTTGAGTAGTTCTCGAGATATCCATGTTTCTTTCCATAAACTACGCTGGTTGATTTACTTAATACGTGCAGTATAAATAGGTGAGTTTGAACAATATCTTGAGAACTACTCAACGCACAAACACCGGACAAGTACCAGCATGTAGCCAAGAGCCTGTAGATTCTACTGATGCTAATATTATGGAGACTTCAACGTGTTTGGAGACAACACAGCAAGGAACGACAAATTTCACCGTCCGATTATTGATCGAATCGGACTGGTCCATGTTCAGCTGCGCCCCTGAGTGTTCAAAGCAGCTACCACTACCAAAATATATTGCAAATTGGGGAGGTCTTGGGGCATCGTATCGATGCTAAAATCTCTCCAAAAGCAGCTTCAGAGAAGGCACAAACAACAGTGTCTGAAAATACACTTCTCCGAAGATTGATGTTTTTTGGATGGCCATTTAATCGCTTTTAGCACCAACAGGAAACAATGAACGGGCGTCATTTTTGTTACACCAGGTTTTACATACCTCTGCTACAGTCTTGCAGTATCGCCGAATGTTTACGCAGTTTTCCCTCCGCGTTTGAGTGTCCGAATATACCTGTTGTCCGATAATTGCTAACTTACTCTAAATAGCCACTTTCAGTTCAGGAGGTTTTAAGTATACAGCAACTAACATGGGAAGTCCCAAATATAATATCAACTACCTCTATCTGGATATTGCTATTTTGCACACCTTGTAGACCATTCAGATTGAAGTCCAATGCTTCCTCTGGCCTGGCATTTTTTTAATGGCTGTTAATTTACAGTGAGCATGAAATACGGGCAGCAATATTTCCGTTCTCAGGGGTACCACATACTATTCAGGTGAAAACTTTTGATTGGTACTTATATTCACAGGGTACTTGTAACTGATAATACTTATGACAGTAACTGCTAAAGTGTCTTACCTATCACGACAAATACAATGTTGGTAAAAAGTCTCAAGGCTAGTTGCCATGGCAGCTTCACATTAACACACTCTGAAATGAACACAAAGAAGAGAATTCATGCCTGCTGCAAAAACAAATATGGTTTTAGTTAACCACAGAGTGGTTACCCTGGTTGCAGTCAAGCTGTGGTTATGGGAGGTTTACTTTGGTATTAGAGACTAACTGCTAAAGGCAACCAGAAAAGCAAGTGTGTGTAAACAACCTGGCCCAGTTGATGTTACAACCACAATACACTGACAACCTCAGAACATCTGTGAGGGAGTCTTTACAAGTGCACTTCAAAGTTCAGAAACTCTACACTACATGAATGTCAATTGTCAGACTGACAGCTTACATTAAATAAGGAATAGTACATAATACAGTAGTGCTGGTACAAGACTAATGATGCAGTCATGCCACAATGCCATACCTGTTGGTGGGATTAGCAGTGTCAGGAGCAACATCAGCGCAACAATACAACCACCAACTATTAGAAATGGTAGCAGAAACCCACCAACCTAAATTTTAAAAAAATTGTAAAAAATAATGATACACTCATACTATCCACAGGAACTAGGTTAAGTAAAAGTTGGGACACTATCAGTGATTGAATGCTTGTAAATGAAGGCTAAGCCATACAGAGACTTGGTTATACAGAAAACAAATTGGACTGCACTGAATCTGACAACCTATAACTACTCAAGTGTCAACTTCCACTTGTGCTACATAGACAATAATTACATGATGAACATGGCATTCCAAGACAAGACTGTTGATGCTTGGCAATATAATATTATGTCACTGTAGCTATTTTGCATACTGATGGGTTTTGAACAAGGTCAATGGTCAAACAGGTTTTTGCTGTGGACATACATACCCAGGTGTAGATAAACACACCATAATTATGTGAGCATGTTATACCAAAGAGGATGGAGTGCACTACTTGACTAAATTTTTGGGGCATGTGTAAAAGCCAGACTGCCGGATCAACGGATCAACGGATCACCCGGATAAACAAAAATGTGTGCAAAAATCGAATGGGCAATTATAAAGTTTTGTACATGCACAGTAAACGTATAAGTATTATTACATGGCTCTCGTTCTGGCCGAAATCTACTTTCGGGCTATGTAGTGGCCTCCAACCTTACTCGCATGGTGTGACTCTTCTCAGGCAGTGGCACAAAGGAAGGCATTCATGAAAAGCTCAAGGCGGAGAGGGACAGTTCATGCGCACAAGGTAAGCCAGCTAGTTACCTACCTAGTCAGAGTTTCTCACGGTACTCTGTGCTATGGCTGCGTGCTACGCACACTGTTTGGTTTCAGCAAGTCAGCGTTTGCATAGAAAGCTGTTCCAGTGAGATTTAGGCATGCTTGCCACTCTGTGTGCACGTAACTATCGTGACTTACCTCTGCCGGCTCTGGCAAAAAAGTGGCTCAGCTACACCTTGAAGGCCATAGAAAGGTCAAGCCAGACAACCAAGATGGAATGCTGCCAGCCTGATAGGTACAGGCCTACAACATTTTCCTGCATAGCAGAAGCAAGAGGTGGGAGGGTTCTGGAACAAGGCTGATTACGTATACGCGCAAGTACTTTATAATCGCCCGTTCAATTTTTGCACGCATTTTTTTGTGATCCTGGTGATCCGGGTGATCCAGCAAGCCGTCTTTTACACATGCCCAAATTTTGCATGCTATAGAATTTGCAAGAAGTACAGTATGCAGTCTGTCAGAGGCATGAAAAGGTAGTAGCACTCGAGGAAAGTGCGAGCATGGAAGGCCATTTCACAGCACACATTAGCATAGATACATCGATGGGTTTTCTACTACCATGTCTGGGTTTCACACCTGGCTAGCTACTATTAGTAATATGCATGTAAGAGAATGTGGCAATGTTTAACAGAGAGGTTTCAAATACTCATGCTTTGTGTTGATAAAACTCTGGTCCTGAAGTTGTTGCACGCACATAGCTAATTGTGCACAGACTCCTCACATACAGTTCATTTACAGTAGCTCTAGTAATAGCAATACATACCTTGGAAGCATGCACATATCCACTGTCTATGGCAGCATCTGACAACCTTTTAAATTGGTTAAACTGGGTCATACATCCCACTTGGCAGGAATTTATCTCCTATACATACGGCGTAACTAATACCTTTGTTGTTCTGAGCAGCTTATGCACAGCCACATACTAATTGTACCTGGTTTTGTGTTCTTACATAAATTCTGTCCAGCATTGCCACCGACTGTCCATGGGGAAAGTGAGACATCCTTTTTTTCAACAACTTGCCACTGTCCCACCTGTCCATCCCATTCCTCAGTCTCTTTAGGGATGTGTGAGACATCCTATGGTGTCTGTCCCTCAACACAACCCTCTTTTCACCCAATCTTTCACTCCTCAAGGGATGTATGAACAGTGAGGGATATCCCATGGAGATATTCACTGCAAGCCTTTCTCCCAATGTCTGTCCCATGGTGCAGGGCCGTAGCAAGCTATTTCAAGGCGGTGTGGTCATGCAAGGTCTACATACTGCATGTAGTATCTAGGGGGGTGTGGGGGCAGCTCCCCAGGAAAAATTAGATACTAGGAAATCGCTTCCGAGGCCTCAAATCTCCTATGTTCTGCAATTCTTAGCAAACAGAATTTCAATAGTTTCTACACGTCCTCCATTACTCTCTGTGAGGTAATGATTGCGCATAACCTAGTGCACGTAGCAGCTACATACGGAAGGCATGCCCCAGCAGCAAAATTTGCTTGGAGATCACTTCTTAGCTGTGATCATAGGCAAGAAGGATTCTGATTCACATTGAGTTCTGAATGAGTAGTCTTGTTCCCAGGCTCCCGCCCAGCTTTCCGTTGCTGGCACTACGTATGGCACCCGATGGAAAGCTGGACAAGGCCTGGGGAACGAGGCTAGTGATTTCAGATTGCGCTTATGAATTTAGCTGTGTGCACCTACCACAGGCAGCACAGCCTTTGTCGCAGTAAGGAATGGCCCAAGTAAACCGAAAAGGCTGAAAATCATAATGCAATGTTACCTTCTTGTCAGTGAAATTTACACAATGATAGGCAGTAGTTTTCCGAGATGGCTCGACGTACTTGTTCTTATACGTACGACGTATTCAAGTATACACATGCACATTTAGTCTGCGAAAAAGTGGTTGGGCTAAACCTGACCAGCCCGACCACTTGCTACGGCCATGTGCTGTCCTTCAACACAATTCGATATCTCACCTGTAGATTCCATCCCTCAGTCTTATGGAACATCAAGGGATACCCCATGGTCCTGTCAACATACTTCTCTGTCCCACCTGTCCCGTATGTCCCCAAGGGACACATAGTACATTGAGGGAGGGCCCATGGTGTCCATCAACATACTTCTCTGTCCCACCTGCCCCGTATGTCCCCAAGGGACACATAGTACATTGAGGGAGGGCCCATGGTGCCATCAACATACTTCTCTGTCCCACTTGTACACCCCATTCATAAGTCCCCAAAGGACATATGGGACGCATGTAACCCACCCACAGAGGCCTGCAGAGACATGAGATAGTAACGGACATCCTCCCCTACTCGCTGCCATACCATAGGACTCATGGGAGTGGAAAATTCCCCTTGGACAGTTGTTGGCAATACAGGACAACCCTCTTACGTGATATCAGTCACTTAAAACACACTGAAAGATATCCATACGTACAGACCTCTGGTAGCCCTCACACATACATATAAACGTATGTGCATACGTACATCTTGTAGCCCTCCTCCAACTGCAGGTCCTGCTGCAACCCCAAGCACTAGTGAGAGTTGTACCAAACCCTGCAAGTGAGAGTTGTACCAAACCCTGCTATTACCATAAGATAATACACCCCCTTCGAGCAAACGCACTCCCCCCTCTTTACCCCCTAAGTTCTTGCATAGTTAATTTCCACTCGTTTAAACACACTGTAGTGAACGTATTCTGGGGGTGCTTTTAGTGAGCTTTTAGTTTAGCTCGGTCATCGAGTGTTTTCATAAAGGTGTACAACTGGCCTCGTTTGCTGGCAACCATCTGTGTTTTCACTGCACGCAGCACAAGCTTATGTGGGGTCGTCCCCTATCACCCCTGACGATACAAGTTGCTTCGATGCCTGTGGTATCCACACAAGGTGCCGCTGATTTCCCACAGTACACGTTCAGCGAAGCTGCTGTTCTTCCAGAAAGCCATGGCAGTCATGATTGTTGACCTCGTGCATAACATTGCAAGGAGTCGAGAAGCATATGCTCAAGACTAATTGAATAGTCAAGCAAACACCCCCTCTCCACTTTTGCCTCAAAACAGTGTGCAAAAAGAGGCGGTATATTTCGTGAGCTTACGGTACATACCACAACCAATAAACAGCTTGGTGTGGATTCCTGGAAAAAAAAAACCTACAGCACATATGCACAGACTTGACTGCTAAAGACTGAGTTCATTTGTTATTGCTAGCTGAGTTCATTTGTTATTGGTTCATATATCAATACCAATAGGAAAATTTCACTGCTCAAACGATTTCACAGTTGCCATCAGCAACGATACTGCTTCATAACATCTTGCCTCAGCTATAAACATAAACACATTCATTGGCATATGGGACAAAATAGAGGAAAGCAAAAAGCCAGCAGTTGCCGAGGATCAAACCCAGTGCTCCTATATAAAGAGGATTTGGTGAACTGGTGGTGGCCCAATGGTCATAGCTCAGTGGTCAGAGCACTAAATAGCTCAAACCAGGAGCCCTGTGTTCAATTCCAGGTTAATGCCAATGTGTGTTTATTACTATTGCACAAGAGCATGCACGGGTTCGAGTAAACAACTTGTACTGTATTGCACAAAACCTTGAGTGTTCTGTGTGCATGGTAGTCACTAACATTCTTTTGCTAGTATCAACATCAACAGTTTCACTAGAATGCTTAAATACCATGGTACAGTATTATGTAGGTTAAAAACAATGATAGGTAAAAAAAACAGAGGAAGACCTGGTAGTAGTTTTACTGAACCACTTACAACAATTGTGGCCTTCTTGCTAGGATAAAACTGAGTTAGCTGTGTGTACGAAGCAGTGAAATACATTGCTGTACCAACACCTTCCACCATCCTCAGCAAGAAGCTGAATACCATAAATGATGCTGCAGAGGGCATCATGGACACAAACCTGGTGTGCGTGTGTGTGTGTGTGTGTGTGTGTGTGTGTGTGGGTGGGTGCGTGGGTGCGTGCATTTATGTGTGCATGAGTGTGGGTGTGTTGTGTAAATGCGCAAATTACGATCCTATTATTTAAGTTATTTATCTCAAACAGGTACACTAGTGCATTCGTCAGCCACCAGCTTGCTTGAAGTTTTGCCTCTCAAAAACTTAGGGTAACTATTTTAATCTCCCAATTTGTCAACTTGCCACTTTGTCAACTCCTAATATGGCAATGTGGAAATTGACCAAAAATAAATTACAGACTGAGAATTGTCCAAATTTAAATTTTCCCATTTCAAAATTCTAAAACAGCTTCAACATACCATGGTGTTTTGCACAACACTCAGGCCCATAGGATTTTCAGAAGGTGGGTTACATACGTAGATGTCAGATGTGCATGCATGTATGTATGTATAAGCAAACAAGACAAGGGGAGTCAGAGGATATGCTCCCCCAGGAAATGTTTACAAATTAGATCTTTGCAGGTCACTTCTGAGGCCATTTTGGGACAGAAGCAGAGCCGTAGTAGATACATGGCTCGCAGAGTATTGCATCCAGTTTTGGCTGTGTCTTATCCATGTATAGAAATTTGCTAAACCAGCTGACATCGAATTTATACGAGAGAAGGTAGCTGGCAGACTGACAACAGGTGATGGTAAAACAGTATGCAGAGAATTCTGGAATTACATTACAAGGAAGAGCATCAAGCTTATACGACAGAAGGAGACTACCACTCTTTAATAGGCATGATGTACGTCTCTGTATGCTTTCGGTCTGTCTGCAACGGAGATTTATTTAGCTATGCATGTATTTTCGCGAAACGTTGTCCCATTCCTCACAAACCAGCATGGTGCATTGCAGCAACCGAAACGTGCTTGGAGGGTGATGTTCTCAATGCCATGGCAGCCAGGCTAGTAGTAGAGCAGTTTATACAATCGGTAGGGCATTTAAACCTGTAACCAGGTGATATCTATAACTGTTTGAAGGTCAAAAGGGGGGTTCGAGCATACCCCCTCGAACACCCCCTTGCCGGTGGGCCTGATACTGTACTCACGTGTTAAGTGTATTTCATTAATGAGTGTATATTCACTATTAAGTGCTGGTTTGCACGCAATCAGTGGGTAACTCAAAATAAAGCACACACGATTAGTGGCTTCATTGGTTGTTTAATTCAAAGTTCCATTCGTAACTCGATTCTTTGAAGTTTGAGTCATAGCCTGTTTTGAAGTTCAATTCACCGACATATTTACCACGGCAACAAGTAAAGAATGCAATGAGCATTATTGGAGTTTGAGTGATTCTACGGTTGAAGCAATTCTATGGTGACAATCTGGGAGAGAAAACTGCTAGCTATTGTCTAGCGATGAGCTTGCCACCTGTTGACAAGATCGACGATGTTCCTGACAACATGTGGGAAGTACTTTTTCAAGATTTCTTGAGTTCGGAGTTTTTGCGTGGGATAGACGTACCTGTGATGAACGAAGCTGTCATTGAAGACTTCGAAAGTTTAACCAACTGTTTCTACTACTACCACTAGTGCTAGTGAGGAACTGCATGTACTTGCCACTGACATACGCACAAATGTTTTGAGGGCATCTACTAATGCATTGGTTCCCAGTAGTGGACGTTCAGCTGTTTCTACTGATGGCGACACTGCTACATGTAGCAAAGAACGGTTTCGCATGGTGAACGAAGAACAAGTACAGGCAGCTAAGGGAATGCAAAAGTGCACAAACCGGGGTATAAACATGTGGCACGCTTGGTGCGAAAGATGCAGGAAAGTATTCAAGAAATGAGTAGCGATAGAATGAATTCGCTGTTGAGTCGATTCATCCAGAAACTACAAGGCAGGATGGTACAAAAATGTTGTACTATATTCACCACACCCCCCTTTCCTCTTTGGAGGGTTGGAGGGGGGTCTAGGTTCGAGACTAAGTTCAGCTGTACTCACTGTATTGCTGTATGTATATTGAGCTGCAAGAGTAATGCTGCCCTGGTTAAGGAAGTTAAGGAACATAGTAAAACTTTGGACAAGCTCTGTATCAGTCCATTGAGTTCAAATCTGAGTCCAGAATACATGTTTTGTACCAACCCTCTAAGTTTGTAGAGCAAACCCAAGAGTACATGAGAAGTTGTACAAGTAAGCCCCAAGGGTGGATGGTGAGGTTTACTTCTACAACTTCATCAGATAATATGATGTTTAATAGTATTTTAAACAAGGTTAATACAGGAGGTGGCCGCAGGGGGCGTGCGCAGGTGTACTGTCAGCAGCACGCATGCGCATTGTCAGCCTCATGGCTTTCAAAGCTAGCTGTCAACCTGTTGTGCGGTGGAGCTTTCTACGAACCTTTTCTACGAGCCTTTACCAGCTGTCATCATGTCCGAGCCTTCCAAGAGAAGCCCACCCCGAACAGCATCGGAGGACAATGACCAGGATCGCAATGAGGCACCTGATGGATTCTCGGACAAGGACCGAGGTGCTTGAAGTAAGCCTGGCGCTCCTGGGACTTGAGCAGTAACAGCAACACGTACCTCCTCCCGAACGGCTTCCCGCACCGATGACAAAATGGCTGCCATCGAGGTCGACTCCAATGGCAGTTGTGGATGCGAGACTGTAGCAGTGGGCTCTGGTGAGTTCCGTCGCACCCAGATACTCGTGTATGTTGGCCAGATAGTCAATGTATATGGGCGCCTGGTCAGGGCCGCCTTGGAGTGATAGCATGCCGGGCAGGAGCTTCTTTGTCAAGCGCCATCGCTCCCTATCGCCCAGTCAGGGCACCCATGTCTGGCTCGCACGGCTTGCCTCCTGCTGGATGGCATATAACCCGGTCAGGGTAGCATTGTCTGGCTCACACGGCTTGCCTCCTGCTGGATGGCATATAACCCGGTCAGGGTAGCCTTGTCTGGCTCACATGGCTTGCCACCTGCTGGATGGCATATAACCCCGGTCAGGGTGGCCTTGTCTGGCACACACAGCGTTACCTTGCACCCTCCAGTGCTGGGGGGTGGAAAGACATGTTGCCAGGTCATGGTTGCCATGTCTGGTGTGCACAGCGTACCAACCTCCAGCACTGGGGGGTGGGGAGACATGTTGCCGGGTCAGGGCTGCCATGTCTGGTATGCAAAGCATTCCACCCTCCAGCGCTGGGGGGTGGGGAGACATGTTGCCGGGTAAGGGCTGCCATTTCTGGTGTGCACAGCATACCAAACCTCCAGCGCTGGGGGGTGGAGAGGTATACAGCCTAGGGCACTCTGAATACCTCCTTCCGGCGCTGGATGGTGAAGAGGCAATATAGAGCCCTTGTCAGGGCTGCCATGTCTGCCATGTTGCCTGATATGGCTGCCGGACAGGCTAGTTAGCATAAGTGGTGCCAGGTGGCCCCTATCCCAGCGAAGATGGCGTGGTGGGAACATGAGCCAGGTGGCTGCACTGGCTAGCACTAGCAGCTGACATTTCCATGCAGGCAAGCCGGCAGTGCTGTCTGTCATGGCATCCTGGCCATGTACCTGGACTATATGCTACTTTGCTAGAACTCCCTGTCACAGGGGTGGTGCTAAATGGCAACAGCTGGAGCTGTCCCAGTGGGGAATTCCCTACTGATCTGGATTCCCACTTAGCAAGTCAATACCTGCCCTGGTAGTGGTTGATGACCTGACTTCACACTTGGCAATTGTGACTGGATATATGTTCACCACCCCTCTCAAAGTAGCTGAGTGGTCCACCTACCCACTGAGCCATCCAGACCACAGATTTACCAATTACATTCTAAATGGTTTCACACATGGGTTTCACATTGGGGCTGATCGCAAAGCTGTCCCATTTAGAGCATCTGGCCGCAACTTACAGTCAGTGCGGGAAAGCCCTCAGCTGGTAGAGCAGCATATTCAAGAAGAGGTATGGTCCTTTCGCCTGTTAGGCCCAATCCCCCCCCCCCTTTCTAGCAACTACATGCCACACTAGCCCAATTGGCCTCATTCCTAAACCCAACCAACCTGGTCAATGGAGACTCATTGTAGATCTATCAGCCCCTGCAGGGGCAAGTGTTAATGATGCTATCCACCCTGACCTGTGCTCCCTTCGATATGCTTCTTTGGATGATGCGACTCGAGTTGTTCAGAAGCTTGGCAGGGATGCTGTATTAGCCAAGCTGGACCTCAAGAAAGCATACCGCATGGTGCCCGTTCACCCAGATGACCACGCCTTGCTGGGGATTAGATGGGGTACAGATGTCTATATAGACACAGCTCTCCCTTTTGGCCTTCGCTCAGCCCCAAAGATTTTCTTGGCAGTCACTGATGCTCTGGCGTGGGTGTTACACTGCAATGGCAGATCCATTACCTCGATGATTTTTTATTTCTTGGCCCGCCAAATGAGCCTGTGTGTGCTCAAGCGCTCAAGACAGCTCTAGACACATGCCAGAAGTTGGGTGTGCCAGTAGCTTTCAATAAGGTGGAGGGACCTTCACCACAGCTCACCTTTCTTGGTATCCAGATTGACACTTGTGCCAACGTACTAAGCTTGCTGCCACTCAAGCCAGCCCGAATCAGCAGCTCAGTCAAAGCCTGGCTGAGCCGCAAAGCTGCTACCAAAAGAGAGCTACAATCCCTTATTGGCTTTCTTAGCCATGTAGCTACTGTGGTTCCCCCGGGACGCACATTCCTACGCCGGCTGATTGACGCATCTAAAGTAGGTAGTCACTTTATCCGTCTTAATTCTCCAGTGCGCTCTGACCTGCAGTGGTGGGCCTGCTTTGTTAGAGACTGGAATGGACGGTCCCTCGTATCTCCCTTGTCTCCATCAGCATCAGTGACTATGGATGCCTCAGATTCCTGGGGCTGCGGTGCTTTGATTTCCGATGGAAAGTAGTTTCAGGTGCAGTGGCCACTTTCCTGGGTGTCGGTTCACATTGCACCCAAGGAGCTGGTGCCAGTTGTAATAGCAGTGGCTGTGTGGGGGAAGCAGTGGCCAGGGCAAACAGTATTGGTCTGTTCGGATAACATGGCAGTTGTAGCAGCAGGTTGGCCTGTGCCAGGATGTGACAATGATGCACCTACTTTGTTGCCTCCATTTCTTTTCTGCTTATCACCAGCTAAGAATCCTGTCAGATCATGTCCCTTGCAAGGAAAATCTAGCAGCAGATGCCCTCTCATGTAATTATAAGTCGATTTTCTCCTCTGTTGCTCCACAGTGTCAGGCAGTCCCCTTCCAACACTGCTGGACATGCTGCTCCACAGTTGTCCGGACTGGACCTCACCCAGCTGGAGGCTGATGTTCAGACTTTCTTTGAGAGAGGTTTAGCCCCTTCAACAACCTGCACTTATCAATCAGCAAAGCGCCGCTACATCTCTTTCTGTCAGGCATCTAATAGCCAATTGATTCCATTAACTGAGGTGGTTTTGTGCAAGTTTGTGGTTTATCTGGCCAACCAGAAACTCAAACACCAGACGACCAAGGTCTATCTTTCAGGCTTGTGCCACCTCCACAGGCCTTGGGGATCCTTTCCTGCTTGGTGCATTTCCTCGCTTAGAGTACATCCTCAAGGGCATCAAGCATACTCCCTCAGCTCAGTCAGATTCTGAGGAGGTTGTGGTCTGTGTGGGCTCCCCAGGCTCAGGACCCACGTGTGGTTATGCTGTGGGCAGCATGTTGCCTTGGCTTTTTTGGCTTTATGAGAGCAGGAGAGTTCACTTTCCCAACAAGCTCTCATTTTGATCCTGAATCCATGCTGTCCCCCGAGGATGTCTCAGTTGATCGGCACCAGTCTCCATCTTTACTCTGTGTGAAGCTCAAATGCAGCAAGACAGACCCCTTTAGGGCTGGTGTAGCCATATTCTTGGGTCGTACAGACAATGTTTTGTGCCCAGTGGCAGCTGTTCTTGCGTATCTTGCCATTCGCCCGCAGGCTCCTGGTCCCCTCTTTGTGTTTAAAGATGGCAGCTAACTCACAAGAGAGCACCTGGTGGCCCACCTTCACTTGGATTGCTTTGAGCTGGACTGAAGGCAGACAGATATAGTTATCACAGTTTTAGGATTGGAGTGGCCATGACTGCAGCTCAAGCTGGAGTGAAAGATTCGTTCATCAAAATGCTGGGACGTTGGGAGTCCGCTGCATATCAGCGTTATGTTTGCACCCCAAGGGACCAATTAGCAGCCATTTCATCCCATCTAGCCTGTATACAGTAGTTCTCAAGTTGTCAGCATAGTGTTATTATTCTGTGATTTTGTCTTGGCTATGTACGTCTTTTGGAGTTTGTAAGGTATTCGGTGGTTTGGGAGGAGTAGTTTTATTGTGGGCATAAGGGATCACCCCTTCTGAGACTCCACCCCATACCACCTTCATCTGGGGGTGGGGTGGGAGAAGGCATATGGAGGCTAGGTAGCAGCTACTCCTTGCATGCTGTATGGTCGGGTGTCCCTAGGGCCTCATGCTTCTCCCAACACTCCGCCTGCTCTTAGGGCAGCTAAGGAGTGATGTGCCTTACATACAGATTGTATTGTCACCTTCCAATCAGTATTAAATGATGTTTAATAGTAGGTTAATACAGGAGGTGGCCACAAGGGGCCTGCGCAGGTGCACTGTCAGCAGCATGCATGCGCGCATGTCAGCCTCGTGGCTTTCAAGGCTAGCTGTCAACCTGTTGTGCGGTGGAGCTTTTTACCCCACCCTTTTTATTTTTATTCCCCTCCCTTTGATAGGCTTATTATATTTCTGTGTTTTGTATTCTCACCACCAGCTTTGCTGGGATGAAAATGCATGAGGGCATAAGGGATCACCCCTTCTGAGACTCCACCCATACCACCTTCGTCTGGGGGTGGGGTGGGAGAAGGCATATGGAGGCTAGGTAGCAGCTACTCCTTGCATGCTGTATGGTCAGGTGTCCCTAGGGCCTCATGCTTCGATCTCCCAACACTCCGCCTGCTCTTAGGGCAGCTAAGGAGTGACATGCCTTACATACAGATTGTATTGTCACCTTCCGATCAGTATTAAATGCTGTTCCTTATATACACACAGTAGTGCCTTTGATTTGTATGACTTCCAGGGTAACATTGCTAGCTATTTAGTACCCGAACAAAATCAAGGATCCTCCAGCCAAGAATAGTCCAGCAAGCTGTGCAAACTTCAGTCCCAAATGAGGAAGCTATGGTGCAGAAAATTCACAATAAAGATAAGCCGTAAAGAGATCAATTTACAACTGCTAAGGTACTTACAAGGTATCCAACAAGAGGTGATATCACTGTCACACACAGAGGTGCCATGCCAATAACAAATCCAACAATGTACACTGCAACATTGTGCTGCTGTGCCTGTGGATATAGGAACACAAATCAATGCCATGGTTCACACATTTCCTTCATTACTGCAAATATGCTATGATGGGGATTCTGACGAATTAAGCTGGCAAATATGAGACCTTGAATAGCTGTCATACTATTAGGAATCTGGGTCATTTAGTTATAGCTATATTTATTCAATTAGTTGACGGTCATCAAATTCGGGTGATTTCACGCCGTAGTGGTCTTTAATACACAAAGGATAGTAGGGACAATGAAGTATTGTAACCTTGTTTTAACACACAAATTTCCTGTAAGCAAAAAAAAACAGAGTACATATAGCTACTGAGGACTAATTAGTGTCCAAATCTCTAGTCTCAAGGTACCAAGACAGAATAGCTGCGCTTTTTCCCAAAACTTAGTCTAACTACATTCACATGCTAACTTATGCCTCTATGGCACTTTTGTGAAGATTTACTGGTTTCTACTGACCACAATGGGATAAAAGGGTGCTATCATAGAAATTCCAGCATTCAGAAATGCAGTGGCAAGCAAAGTTGTCACTGCAGTGAAGACTGTCTCCCACCGGCTCTTAATCACTAGTCCTGCGGTCCCTTCTCCGTTGGATGAAGTTTCTTGTGTGTTATCTGTGGTATCCTCCTGCTTCAGTGGTTCTGTGAGTGTCAAGTGAGGAGAATTTTCTACCTGTTTACTGCCTGCAGGCTGCAAGGAAATTTCTTCTAAGGTGGACATCGTGTCCACGTCACGCTGTCCTGTCCAGACAATGAGATCCCTTGGCTTTGTCTGCTATCTTTAAAGAACTACTCTAAGGCAGAGTCAGAGAGGATCGAAGGTCCGTATGACGGCATGGAACGCGGATTGCGACAAGATTCGATTCTTGAATTGGGGTAGGGGGCCTAGTCTCGTGCCAAGCCCGCGCGCGCCTCCCGGCGAGAAACGTGAGAGGGTGGGGTCTGGGGACGAGACTAAGGGGGGCCGGCCGGGGAACCACTCGCGCGCGCGTACTTACCGTATATTCTAAATTTACGTACGCGCGTTGCAATTTAGAGGTGTATTTTTTCCAGACAAAAATGGACAACGCAGTGCATGACATGACGAAGAGCTTTTTGGGATAACCGTATTGCAAGCAACGGGAAGCTGGGCGAGGGCCTGGGAACGAGGCTATACAGAAAATTGTCACAGCGCTAGTGGTACGTGGAGTTTTTGCGGAAACCAGACTATTTCGAAAAAACCGAGGGCTTCGTCGTGTAAAGTGCACTCAAAAATGTTACGAATTGTCCATCTACGTTGCCGTTCCTCCCTCCCGGTTGTTTTCGGAAGCGGAATTTGCCTGGAAAATTCGTGAGCTTTGACCATGCGTGTACGACTGCTCCTTTGAGATCGCTTATAGCTTTTCGCTGTGCAAGTTTGTGTCATGCCTCTCGACTCATCCTTCGTGTTTTGCAGCTGTAGCCTAACGCATGTAGCCACCGCGAGTTGGACCGTTGACCACGCCCACTTCCGTATCCCGTACCCTTAACTACCACATGTGTGAATAATATGAACAACCATAAATTGAGTTACGAACAGCACATTCACTACCCATACTACTTGTCAGTGGGGAGAATCTCTCATAGAGGTCATATTATGCATACAAGTTGTCATGCTATAGCAGCCCTGTGATGCACGACACCTTGACAGGTCACTACTTACTAGCTAGTAGTTAGCTGCCATAGGTTGTACACTCCAACATGTAACACACTTACGTAAATGACTAAATTATTCTCAAATCTCACAATGGACATCCATTTTGAGTGTATATTGGTTAGTGCTTTGGTGGTACACCTTACGTTCTCTTATGACACCGTTACGACACCATACATTCCATATAAAATAATTTTTTTGTGTATTGAACATGCTAGCTACATGTGCTTTGGTTAATGAAGCATGCAAGCATGCAAACATGCTTACTATCCATGATACATGAGCTTGCTCCGCCCTTCCTCACAACAAACTATGGTGGAACACCTCTATGCAGACACCATTGGGAGCAAACATTTTCCCCCCTTATAATGAGGGGTCCCTTACACAGGAGTTTCCAGTGTATTTTCAGTAGGTGTGGTGTTGTGTAATCGAGCTGTTGACTCCAACTTGGCTGCACTTTCAAAGCTTTCCCTTGCTGTACACTGGTAGGGAGGCTAACCAGAGGCTAGTATTATAAGTAGCATTGCTAATCTAACATCAAGTTGTTAATTGAAGTTACTGATTATTCACCAAATTCAGTCCAGACAATGCAGTGGAAAGCGAAAGAAAAATAAATAGCGTGAAGATACAGCCCAGAAAGGTAAAAATAATAAATTCATTTAAAAAGCCTCGTGGGGCCCCTTTTCTTGAAACAAGTTTGGGGGCCCCGGGGAAGTATCCCCTGCTCACCCCCACCCCCCACCGGTGGGCCTGTCAGGGTTTGCTTATGTTGAAGTGAATAGAATGACAGTTGAATTTTTGTAATCAGCTGTTAAGCTAATTAAGTTAGTTAAGATGTGGCCTGGCGGAACCCCCTCATGTGGTGGTCGGAACTTTGAAGATAAGCTTAGATCGACTTAAAAAAAAACCCAGAGGAGTTTTAGTAGAGTGCTGTAGTGTCAGTAGCTGTGAGTAGTGCGTAATGCCTGCTTGTGAAAGCTAGCTTGTGTCTAGAAGCAGCAGAAAGGTTACAGTGGCCAAGACTGAACTCACTGGGTAGGCCCAGGTCTGATCGTATGCCAAGCCTAGTAGGTGACCGTGGCCTGGTGCTCCGAGTGCTGGGCTGGGCTTTAACTAGAATGCGCAATATAACGTTGGTACCATGCTGCCGTAGAGAAGAAAGCTCCAGAGGAGTTGTGTGTGGAACAGAACCGTGAGTTGTTTAGCGACATAAGGGGGAGAGGTGGGGCTAGTAAGGTAGCGTCCTATCCACCAATGTATCTCAAATCAATCTGTGCCAGCTTTTGTTCAGAGCTACTCTCAAAGTCAGGCTAGACTCATGTTTGTCACTACTCTTGGAATGGACAACTTTGACTGCACCAAAATGAATGCACATTTCAAAAAAATTCACAGCTTGTCTACGGGAGGGGCTCATTCACAAGAGGAAGCAAGCATAGAGTGAGTGTGTAGATGCGTCCATCGAGTGGCAATTTTGGGTTCATGAATATATTAATGAGCCACTAAAACCCTTTTTCAAATTAGGCGAAGCAAGATTGCCCTAAAGCAAACCCTAACCCTGAAGTAGGAGTAACCCTGGTCCTGACTGTAACCAAAGTTTATGTTTTCGTTAACCTCTGCCGAAAGGCTTCCCCGCCACCTTAATAATTGTTTAATGCTTGCGTTCTGCACTTTTCAAGCCGATTGCGTATTTAATTATTGCGTTCGGTGACAATTGGGGTGGGCTACAATTCAGTACGCGACATGTGACAGTACAGAGAGCTAGAGAAGATGGTAAGTCAAGTCATTGTGCCCGAGATGTACTGAGAGTGTTGTTCGTGCAAACGAGTATGGACTCCCGTGGTAGGAGAGAAACTACCTGTAGACATCGAAGAAGACGATGCCAAGGGCAGTTGCACTTCGAACGTATGGTGTTGTTGTCGACCACGTACCGAAAGCTTGTTCACTAGTGCTGGCTTCTTCAAGAATTCGTAAGACACGCCGTTCGCAACAGAATCTCGTTACAGACTTGCTCATGAGAAAAAAATTACGGGTTTTACCCCAAATTTAGATTTTAACCTTCTCTTTACGAGATTTAACTTAGCCGAATTTCTGCATACAAGTATGCATTCAGAGAGAATACAGCACGTCAAGGGAAAATAGAACAAGTAAGCATGGTATCAGTATAGTATTCAAGCTAGTCAGTATTGAATATCAGAGAAGGGATACATTTCTGGCAGCTGTGTAGGGCTAATAGAGCAGCCTCACAGCCTATTAATCAAGGTGATCAGTATAGAGGCCTACATTTTGTGTACTCTGTGCAGCAAAAAATCTTGAATTGTAGTTTCTATTTCTGTCTATGACTGATCAAGACTCTTGTGTTTGGTGCAAATTAGCAAACCTGCTGTGCACTGCTGCAGTGTGCATTTGTGCACTACATTGCTGTACACTGCAATCTAACTATGCACCAAAGGTCAAACATTGTTGAAATTGTTGATGATGTGTGTTGAAATCAGGTTTAAAAATGAAGCTATTTTATGTCTGTTCAATGTGTTCATGTTCCTACGCTAGAGGCAAAAATTTATTCTCGGACTGATATATTTTCGGACCTCAGACTTCAAAGTTCTTAGCACGGTAGCTACCAACTGTGCCAGATCATCAGAGCAATAAGACATGCTGGGGCTGGGATAGTTTTCAATACCCGAAACGATTGTAGTACGCGGGGATAGAAAATCATGTCCGAAAATACAATGCATAACTTCTTTGCCACCTCCTCTGATAAAGAAAGACTAAAATACTTGCCCTTCCATTGGCCTTGCCTATGAGCCCATACCTTGCTGCAGCAGTTGCCAAATTTGGCTGGCAATGCGATATAATACATGATTATCTGACTTGTCCGCTATTAGAAAATTTATGAGTATTCTAGCTTTGATGTTGAAGTGTAAGGTCTTCTACTTCACGTAGAATACCTCAGGTTTTCTATCCCAAATAGAAACCTGAGTGAATAGGTCTGTATTTTGTAGGTTTCACTAACCATTAACTGAGACTATACACTGGAAAGATCTTCCAAGTCCCAACCAAGCCCGATCCACTCCGTTTTGAGTGCAAGAAACTTGTTCAACAGCCGAGCAGCTAGTAGCATAGCTCGCAGGCCATGTCCACAACAGTCGCGATTGAGTAACCAAAGGATTCTACGTGGGTTGGAATTATTATGTAAACACTTCCTCGGGCTTCTAAAGCCCTAAGAACCTCTGGTTAGGTTTCTAACCTACACGTGGAATCCTTTTTCCGAGGACAGGTGCTTGAACAGATGTAGTATTTCTTTTGCTAAATCCCGGGTAGAAGACTGTTTGGAGTTAAATTTCAGGTATGTTGATTATCAAACAATAGCCCACCTATCCTACAATTCTTATGTCTTGCCTCCTCTAATACAAAACACTTTCCCAACGGAGAAAAAAAACACTACGCAGAAGCTTCAGCAGGCTATCTACTCCGAGCACGCCTTGATCCCAGAGCTGATCTTCCTCCTGAGTGATAACTGCCGTGTGCTTTACTTCTGTCCCAACACCCTTTTGCGAAGTTCCACAAAGATAGACACCATTGCTCCACAAAGACCTTTAAACCATCAATCCTTCTTAGAAAGAAAGTCGGGTGTATCAGGATTTTGTTCCCTCATGTAGCGAAGAATGCCGGCACTGTGTGCAGAGTACGTAGCTGGTGGACAATTTTCACCATCTTGACAACGAAACGGGACAGCCAATGATTTAGTGGAGTACTCCTTTCTGCGAAATTTTGGTCAAGGAAGTCTTCGGGAACTTGATCTTCAGGATACTTAGAGTTGTGCTCATTGATCCACTCTCTGAATGCTTTCACTGCCCATGCTGTACTTCTCTGCGTATTCGCAGATCACTTGCCCTTATAAATCTCCATCATCTCTTCATCAGACCAAGGAGTGCTAAAGCATGTCAGTGATACATGTAGCTTTGCACGCTTGCCATTCGGTGGTTTGTCAACACACTCTTCGTGCTCCATCGAACTTCTACTTGCAATACAGCTCTCACAACTACACCAATCTGTAAGGCCTAAACAAAAGTTTGAACTAACTTTCTCTTGTATCTTAATGGCGATCAGAAGAGATGGAGTAACCACAGCCATTCCTTGCCACAATTTTTAAACTGAATGGTATGTTTGACATCATGGTTGCTACATACATCATTGAAACTTCGATGAATACCATTCTAGTTGCTATGTACTCGTGATATGCATGTTGGATTACTATGGAGACACATTTTTGCTATAAAACAGTTATACCATGGCTTCCTCGAGCTATACTGGTTTTATTACCCTCACCCTCGGGCTCGGGCAATAAAACCTGTACAGCCCTCGAAGCCATGGTATAAGTACGTATTGCATTACTGCATTGTCATGTGATGGGTGCTCAAAGAAAGATCATAGTGTAAATACTTTGTAATTTTGTAACTAATATACGTACCTGTATGTATGACGCCTAAGAGCTGCAGTGTGCACTGGCTAATGTGCTATAAACTGCATACAGTTCTATTAGTACTGTTTCTTCATTCCATGCTAATTATTAGGGAGTGTTTAGGAGCTATTGTTGGTGGAGCAATGGTTTACGGAGTGGGCTTCCGAACGATGGCAGCAGTAAGGTTTATGCATGGTTGTGTGTCGAGTGAGGGCTGGGCTCCTCACTCAAAGCAAGCCTTAGGCGGGGAGTGGTCCCGCCCTTTCTGTAGTAGGCCACGGGTCAGGAGTTCAAAGGGACCGAAACCCATGGTCATGCGAGGACTGGAAAGGGTAGCTACTCCCCTGAAGACCAGTGCTTTTTGAGCATATCTTCCAAACAAACAATAACTTACTTTGTCATAACTGCCCCACCCCTTTAGGTCATAAATGCCCCTCCCATTTAAGTCGTAAATGCCCCACCCATTTAAGTTGTAAATGCCCCGCCCATTTAAGTCATAAATGCCCCATCCATTTAAGCCATAAATGCCCCATCCCCTTATCCCATCATGTTTTAACCTTCACACTTTATATGTGTTGAAATTTTCACATCATGAACATCGATGTGCCAGCGGTGTTGGTGCTCCCCCACTCGACACACAACTTCTGGTGTTTGTATAACACTGGTATACCTACATAATCCTGCATGAGTGAGCAATCAAACTCTGTTTGCTGAAGGATTTCATTCGTATAGGCTATAGCTTAATTAAATCGTCAATTTACCTGGAATGCATGTGCATTACCAAAGCACATACTGCAATGCTGCAATTTTATGTGCCTGTTTTATTTATGTGTCCAATGTGAGTCAGTACTCTGCACGTAAATCTGTGCAGCAGGTATGGTTTATAAGTGAATGCCTGCATGTCAATATCTGTGAGATGGCATTGAAGCCTTAGAGGTCTCTCAGAAACAGACCCCAGAAAGTGTAAATAACAATAACATAAATAAGTTGTGAGGCCTGTGTTTTGCATTAGGGTAGCATGTGCGGAAAAATTAACTGTGAGACTGCATTATGGTTTTATGAAGATCCAAATCTTTGCATTTCTATTTCACTTATCTGATTTGTTTTCAGTTAAATGCACTTCTATCCTGGTACATGTTTACTCATGCAGTAGCTTATCAGTGGCTTTATACCCAATTTGATTATGCTACCATAAATAATATTATGCATACCGATTATGGCATATATTTAGAGTGTCCTAGCTATGTCTGTACTCAGTAAATTCAGCAGTGTTTTTTTTTATACTGTTATCATGTTGTCTGAACTCTGTCTGTTCCTGCAGATACTTGGTCTGGTTCTCCTAGTGTGTGTAAGTTATGCAAGAGTTTGTATTGTCTTGTGCATAACAGTACAAAAGTGTGCTTTTTGGTAGATGCGGATCTTCAAGAGAGCCTTATCCGGGATTGCCATCAATTAATCCTAACAACAACTCCACACATCTAAGACATATGTGACCCGCTGAGCGAAAACCCAGCACGTCCCGCAAATATTGAATTCGAGTTTGAAGCGATTTTATGCAGACAGGTCATTTTCCAGCTAAACTCAGATTATTATACCAACGTGTTACAGGGGGCTTGCACTGTATCATAAAGCCCAGCTCTGCTACTATAAGGACGATATAAGCTCGAACTCATAGGCAGGTCAGTAAAATACGGGAAAGTGTTACTAGGGACAGCTTAGTACGCGTTTTTCAAAAAACCCAATTTCACCAGCTTCCAGTCTGTTCACTGTTGTCTTTCTGTCTATAGACACAATGTAAGCCCCCGTTTTCACAACTGCTGTCTTTCCCAACTGTCTTTGCCGACTTTCAAGCTGCCTTTGTACAAGAACACGTGTCAATTTTACGTAACACGAGAGACATTAAAATTTACCATAGCGACGTAAAAACATCGAAACGTTGCATTCCGCGTCTGCAATGCTTTTTGCTCCACAACTGGGGAACCAAGCAACTGATTGCTTGCATTTTGTTGCTGCTGCATAATTGCACATCGATATACCGATTTCTGGTCTTATCTCCATTTTCATAAAATGCGGGATATGCTGGGTTTTTGCTGAGCGGGTCACATATAAGGGTTGTTCTGGGTACAGCCTATGAACTTATTCTTACTGAGTCATCTCCCTCTACTTGGATATTCAAGGTTTTCCCTGACCATTTCAAGGTCCGAGATATCCCATCTGTCCTAGGACTACCTTGAACATCCAAGGTTGTCCTCAACATGGTCTATGAGCATCATCAATCCCAGGTCCAAGATGTTCCATCTGTCCTCAGACATCCAAGGTTGTCCTGCACTTGGTCTATGAGCATCACGAAACAGGGGCCATAAGCAAGCTATTTGAAGGTGGTGTGGCCAAAGTCTACATCCTGCATGTAGTATCTAGGTGGGGGGGGGGTTGTTGGGGGCATGCTCCCCCAGGAAAATTTTGTTAAATTAGACGCTAGGAGATCGCTTCTGAGACCATTCTTGGGCCCACGATCTCATATGCTCTGCAATTCTTAATGTCAATAGTTCGGCTACACGTACTCTGTGAGGTAGTGGTCGCAGATTGTGCGTAAATGTAATGCATGTAGCAGCTACATAGATCAAGCAAGTATATTGACATCTATATGGAAGGCATGCCCCAGCAGCAAAAATTTGCTCGGAGATCGCTTCTTAGCTGTGATCATAGGCAAGCAGGATTCTGATTCACACTGAGTACTGAATGAGTAGTTTTGTTCCTGAGCGCCCGCCCAGCTTTCCGTCACTGACACTACGCATGGCAAACGTATGATGGAAAGCTGGACGGGGCGTGGGGCAACAAGGCTAGGGACTTCAGATTCCGCATATAAACTTAGCTGCGCACACCTACCGCAGGCAGCACAAGCTTTGTCGCAGTAAGGATTGGCCATCGAGTAAACCGAAATGGCTGAAAACCTAACAGAACGCTACCTTTTTGTCAGTGAAATTTGCATGATGATGGGCAGCGACTTCAAGTGCTTTTAAAGTGTGTGCACGTACATGTTTAGTCTGCAAAAAGTGGTCGGGCCAAAACCCGACCAGCCCAACCACTTGCTACAGCCATGCCAAACCCAGACCCAGCAGGCTACAACATGCAACTGATATACAGGTGCACAAGTTTGTGTAACCTCATGAAATAATATTAAGTATCAACTCGAGAAATCTACTGACTTGCTCATAGTTTTAGGATAACTGTTATACTGTGCAAATCACATAACCAGGAGAAGCACTGCTCACACATTTCAGTATGGACAAAATCACATGCATTTTAATGGCTATGAAAGGCTACCAATACTGTCAGTATTGAAGGAAGATAATGGAAGGGGTAATCAGTACATGCATAAGCTACCCTTGTACCCAGGCTCTTGGTGGGCGTGTAGTTTGTAGTAGTAGACTTTAATTTTAAGCAGGTATACTCCCTTCAACCTGAGGCTGATCTGCTAGGGATTCCTGCATCTATATGTATACAAGCAAACAGAAAAACTTTAACGTGATACAAAGAAGAGTTACACAAGACGTGAATGGTACATGCAAGCACTACTAAACACATATCGAGTTAGATAGCATTACAGAATGCGCAAAAAAAAATATATGGGTATATTACACTACTTAACACCGTGAGCCTGGGTACTAGGGCTCGAACGACTACAGCAGCTAATCGATTAGTCGAGCAGAATTTGCTACGTCGTCTATTAATACCAAGCGTCGATTAGTCGCTGCGCATGCACAGTTTAAACCACGTGCTCCTAATTGGACAAGATGGCAGCTGGTGAAGAGAGCGCCTCAGGCTCTGCTGAAAGTAAAAAGAAGGCAGTTTGTTGGAAGTATTTTCAAACAGCGAAAGTACTAATAATGGAAAGGCCAAGTGTAGAGTTAGCTGTAATTTTTGTGGTGAGGAGCTTGCTTACCATGGGGCCACTTCTATACCATGAACGAACATTTGAAACACAAGCATCCCGTCGAGACCGATCGGGTAGGTACAAAACCTGGACTCTGGACTCTGGACTGGACTATGGTCTCCTAGCCCAGCTGGTTGGCAAGGAGTTGCGTTATACATGCTTTAGAGAGAAATGAGATCCAGCTTGAAGTCGAACCTGGAACCTGATGCTCTTACCACTGAGCCACTGGACCTGCAGCAGAAGCGAGCCTTGTAACAGCCATGCTAGAGTCCTCAGCTGATTTAATTCAGCTGCTGGGAAGACTGCCTATAATTTTTTGCAAATTGAGATCCGGGTTGGGGTTAGTCTGGACCCCAGACCCTTCTAGCCGCACAAGAAGGGTCTGGGTCCAGACTAGGTTGGGGTATATTGGCTGTACGAGCACACTGTTTGAGCAGGTAATGCTCACTAGCTGCCACCTCACCCCTCTAGTCTTGCAAGCCAGACCCTTCACAAAGGGTGTGGCTTGCGAGACTGTACTCAGTCTCTAGCTCAATTAACTTTCTTCCAACGCATTGTCTAGGCCTTAAATGCTGACATCTATGCCGAAAATAAAACAGGAATCTGTATAATCCTAACCTTTGACACAAGACTAGAAGCTATCAAGTACTGGACGGCGGGAAGGCCTGGAAACGTGAGGTTAGTTTGGTTCTGCTGTCCAGTCCAAACTTGAGTCCAAAATTGAGTCCATAATCCAGTCCATAGTCCAGTCCATAGTCCAGTCCACAGTCCAGGTTTTGTACCTACCCAGACCGATCAGGCTCCAAAGCCGAAGCAGCTTAAGCTCGACACACCGCATGTAAAACTTGTACGAAGGAGAGATCTAATTGCATCAATACGTTGGTCATGGGGATGATAGTTCTCGATCTTCGCCCTCTGAATACCTTGAATGGTGGAGGATTCAAGGCGCTTCTGTCCTACCTCGAACCAGGGTATCGACTTCCCTCGGATCAGTATTTCATGGGCCTGATCGAGCGAAAGTATGTCGATGTAAAGGGAGCATGTTAAGCTGAGGCTACAGCAGGAGAGTGCTTTTGTGAGCATCACAGGTGATATTTGGACCTAGTTTCGTTCCCAGACGCTTCCTGTATGGGCAGGGCGAGAGAGGAGAGGGAAGGAAGGGTCTGGTGAATAACTCACCCCAACGCAGATCCATGGAATTTCATTAATGTTTAACAATTGATAGTTGCGAAGCCACGAATACTTACAAGTTTATAGTACCACACTTAAACGCGCAGCCACATGTCCACACTACACATTCACGCGAAAGTTTATTCACGACTCACACCTACTTGACATTCGCATTTTCCCTCATCGACACTGACGGCATGAATACAGCAGTGGATCCGCGTTGGGGTTGAGTTATTCACCAGACCCTTCCCTCTCCTCTCTCGCCCCGCCCATACAGGAAGGGTCTGGGAACCATGGACCAGTATTTTACTACTCATGCTTACCTCACCCTGACTGTGCACTTTTTATCTAGTGAGTGGGATGTGTGCAGTATTTTACTTAGAACTAAACCTCTCACTGATCGACATACTGGTGAAAACATCACTAAAGAAATGCTTGCTACTTTTAGTATTAGCACGGATAACGTGAGTGCTTTTGTCCGCGATAGTGGTTCTAACATCCGTCTTGCTGGACAACTACTTCATGACAAGTATGGGTGGTACACTGAAGCACGTGCTGGGCATACACTTCAGTTGTGTGTCAAGGCAGGGCTGGAAATCAGATCCATTGAAATAGCCATTGCTGCTGCTCGCCGCCTGGTAACACATTTTCGAAAAAGTGAAGTCGCTAACACTGCCTTGAGGAAAAGGCAGGAGCAGATGCAAGCTACATGAACAACACAATTTGGTACAGGATGTTGCTACACGGTGGAATAGCACCTACTTTCTGATTGAACTCCTTCTTGAGCAGTGCTGGCCAGTTACAGCTGTTCTTTCTGATCCATCAGTAACAAAGTACAGTGATCATTCCCTGGATCTTACATCAGAACAGTGGAACCTGTTAGCTGAGCTAAAGCCTGTTTTACATGTCTTACAAGTAGCTACAACGTTCTTGAGTGCTGAGTACAATGTATCTATTTCTGCACTCCAGTCAATTGTCCACGGCCTCACAAGATCAATGGAGGTAACAGAAGAGGACTCTCCTGCAATTCACCAGTGTAAATGTGCCATTTCTAAGGAGCTCAGAAGTAGGTGGAGCCTAAATAGCATTGATCCTACCAGTCCTGGCAGTGATTTGGTGGCTGTATGCTTAGATCCACGGTTTAAGCAGGCTAAATTCCTTGAGTCTCATCAGTGTCTAGACCTACAGATGGCCATCACTGACCTGGCTTGTCAAGAAATGGCAGACACAGAGCAGCAGCAGCAGCAGGAGCTAACAACCGAAAAGGAGTCAGACTCTAGGCCGAAAGCCTCGGATTTGCTTTTAGGAAGTGACTCACCAGCCAGTAGCGGTGACAGTTCCGATCCTGTGCAGGATGAAGTTGAAAACTACTTTAAACAGGAACAGTCTCCTCGAGATTCATCTCCCCTCGACTGGTGGAAAGTTAATGGACACAGATTTCCTTTGTTAGCGGGACTGGCAAGGAAGTACCTGGCCATCACAGCAACATCTACACCAGCAGAGCGTGTGTTCTCTGTAGCTGGACTTGTTGTGTCTCGCCTAAGGGCTAGTCTTAGCCCTGAGCATGTAGATATGCTTGTATTTTTAACAAGAATATGGACTTGAAAGTTGACTCTTAAGTAGAATAATGTATGGTTTCTGTTGTCATGTACAGTGTGCAACTGGAGGAGCTTACTTCCTGTCAGTACTCAATTAGTCAAGTAGTTGTAAAAACTGCTGGCTGATTAGTCGACTAGGGAAATTCCCTAGTCGTTCGAGCCCGACTGGGTACAAGGCTAATCCATAAGCAAACAGTAGCTAAGGAGGTCTGGGGGCAGGGGGGGGGGGGGGGGGGGTAGGACAAGCTCTAAGAAGCATGTGAAAAAATCACATTCCATTCTTAGGTATGCGGAAAGTTCACGGAGATTTACAGAGATTAAACAAGTAAGCACTCGTAGCATCCAAGTTTGCCGGGGTTCAATGGGGTTCAATGCTTGAAACACTTTTGTTCTAAGGGTAGAACATCCCTACATTGTCAGAAAGTTGGAGAAATCCCTGGATATGGATGAGCTCACCTTCCATGCTGAGAAAAGCATGTTACCGATTGCAGCAGGAAACCAAAGTACATATTTAGCTTTAGCACGGCAAACTACTCTCTAAAACTGCACAAAAAGTACTCAATAAAGGCTGCAGCGCATGGAATCAGACGATTTCACTAGGCATTACATCATCAGATATCTGAGTGCACGTGAGCTTGTCCTGCCCCCCCTGGTCTGGGGGTATGCCCTCCCAGAAAAATTTTAAATTAGGTGTTGCGATTGCTTCTGAGGTCATTTTATAAACAAAGCAGCCACTGGAATATTTCTATCAGTATGGAGATTGCAGATTCAAGCCAGGCCAACTATGATTTACAAACATTTTCCAGGCCACCCATGTTCCCAACCCATCCACATCAAGTTACTCTGTCTTGACTAGACATGACTTGACTTGAACTGCATGGGCCAATACATGGAGGCACCACCCCAGTATTATACCTCCAAGCCTCAGACAATAACTGTACTTTGGGTCTAAGCTAATCATGTATGTGCCTATTAACTGCCCCTGTTACTGGTCAGCTCTAGCCCTCTAATAGGTCCGCACAAAGGATAGGCATTCTTTTTCAATGTGAAATTTCTCCCTCGGTTTTATCATATAACACCTAATTTTTTGACATAATATACTGAGAATGACTCTGTAGGGAAATTGAAACGTTTGCTCTAGAATGAAGCGACTAGGGACTAATTATTTAGGGAGGTGACAGTAGTAGCCTGTCAAGCGAAACCTAAATCTGGATTTTGAGGCCTATAAAAGTCTGCTAGCCTTGTTCCCATTTTAAACAGTCTTGGAACGAGACTACTAGGTTCATGTGGTCAAGAATTTAGTAATCTAATAGACAAACGTGATTATTCATCTACTACAAATGAAGACTGCTGACACAGCATGCATATATGGGAATTTTTGCAACTGTGTCCAGGCCCTTTTCCCGGTTTTTCGGGCGGGGCCTGGGGACAAGGCTACATGTTACCAGAGTGGACATTCCAAGAAGTCCTGGGGACATCCCAGGACATTAGTGACCTGGGACTATGGGAGTGTACCCATGTTACCAGAAGGGAAGTCCAGGGACATCCAAGAACTTTTAGTCACCTAGGACTACAAGAATGCATGTAGCCATGTTACCAGAGGGGACATCTTGGGGACAACCCAGGACTTCAAGGAAGGGCATGATTAGGGGGACATCCCAGGATATGTCTGAGTATGTTAGGAACACTCTGACATCTGATGACAGTCCCAGATATTTGTGAGTTTTGAATCGATTGCAAACCACCCTTCCTTTGATCACTGCAGGCTCTGGTGTTGGTCACTGTAACTGTGGTTCAGAAATGCTTTAAATTTAAGAGAAGCAACAAAATGTGATCATGCTTTGCTATCAAAGTTGTAATTCACACTGAAAGACTAGAACTGTATGGCAGTTTAGAGACACTTGTAACATCATGCATGCATGCACGTGCTATATAACTCCTGTACAATATTGACAAAATTAATATGCCTTTCTGAAATTTTGTGACTGTGGGTGGAGCATAAAGCTTAGGTAGTTACATCCTTCATTTAACATGACAGCTGTGTGCACCACATCCAGACAATAAGTAAGATTTTCGCAAAACTTGATCAGAATCAAGATTGAATTAACCAAAGCACTATATATATATATATGTCGCAATTAGCATATACACTTGATGTAGTTACAAATGCCACACCTTACGTACTCAAATCCATATGATTTGTGTAACAGATGATGATATTTACATTTATGTCTTGAGCTGCAGAGTACCTAGAGAAAGAAGTTTCAGACTGAAACCCGTAGTCATGCGATGATCAGAACGGGTACTTACCTGAAGGCCAGTGTTTTTAATCATATCAAAATATCTCATTTCGCTACAAATGCCCTGCCAAATTCAGCTACGCACAAAGTGGGACTTAATCTGTGAGTGTGTATAGGGACAATGCAGGGCTGTAGCCATCAAATTTGGAGTGGTCAGGTTAGTGGTGCGTGCGTAAGCACGCAACAGCTAGGGGGGTCTGGGGGCATGCCCCCCCAAAAAATTTTTAGAATTTAAAGGCTATGAGGTTGCTTCTGAGACCATTTTTGGGCCAAAACGATGCTTCTCGGAGGCCAGACGACAGAGTTTTACATGCATGAACATCTACCCTTTCTGCCCGTTGCGCCATATAGCACTGCATGGTTTCGACTTTCTGATCGTTCGCTAATCTCACAAGCCACATGCACCCTTCGCAGATCGTCCGGTTGGTAGAACGGAAAATTGTTGGAAGACTCGGTCTTTCGCACTGTTCGCAGCCATCTCGTATTATGTTGCAACATGTCACCACGCTGTGTGCGTGCCATGGGCGTTTGCCGAGCATTGGCCTATTTGGCGACGCCAAGCAAGCCATGGGTGAGGGAAAAAGTGGTCCGGTTGAAACCGGACTAACCGGACCGGTGGCTACGACCCTGCATTGTGACAATGATGTCCCAGTAGGTGTTGAAGCTCCCCCACTTTACACAACAACTTCTGCTTCTAAAATTAATCTGACTTTGAAACATAACCACTGAGAGATGGGGGTGATACAAACACTGCAAACCTGTCTGCAGCTTTGTCATGGTGGATATTTCACACAGTCACTGATCCAACCTCTCAGGAGACTATTGTCTCAGTGTTTCTCATGACAGCCAATTCACCAGTGACAGTGGAAGTCAATACGGTGGTATGGAAGATATGGAACCTTATGAGAATGGACCTGGAGGAGGGTCACACCTGACATGCTCTAAGTTGGCAGAGCAATGCAACAGAGTATGCCACAATACAACTAAGGTAGAGTGAACGCTGATACTGCTTCAGTAGGGGACAATGAAAGCATAAACTCCATTTTCATCGATCCTTGATCATTATCACGCTGATACACTAAGCTTGAAAGTGAGCTGATCAAGCTGAGTACTTTTGACCACACAAAGTCCTAACTAGCAGTAGTCTCATCCCCAGACCTCATCAGGCGTGTATATCGCTTCCAATATACCACGCGATACTGGTGTTGGTTTTGGTCTGGGACCGAGACTAAACTAGCAGCAGAACGCTCAAACTCATGATCTAGCTCATTAGTTGAAGTTGAGCACCTCCCCCATATTCACGTCACATCCACCATGACATCATTCATGTGATGAATGATCCTGGGGGCCTTCCCAGTTTTTGCTGCTCTTCAGCTTCTTGTTATTATTTGCAACACAACTGAAGCATAATAAGCAGGTGAGGCTAGGGAACGAGTGAACGCATATTTCGAACATACATATTGGTACCAGTGTTCGACATCACTACTGGATATACAGTACAGCTGTGTGTCCGTGTGCATGTATACACACACAACATAAGCGAGCCTATATTTCCACCATACATATTGTGTCTGTGTGCATGTATACACACACAACATAAGCATGTGAGCTCACAATACTAATGGCTGTATGCACCATGAGTTTGTGGACACAGTAAAGTTGACAGAAGAACATTCAGTATGGCCTGGCTGGTAACCACAAAGTGCTAGAGGAAGTTGAGGAGCAATTAAACACTCACTACCTTCATTGCCAAGGATACAAGTAAGCACGAATCGACACAGCTCCTCCCTGGATGAGAGTATGGCAGGTCTTGAGGTTGTTCACTCGCACTGCATGCACAAGAAGAACTGGAAGTAAGGGATTTCTAGGATCGCTCAGGAGGGAATCAGAGGGCTGTCGTGGGAGACTTCAATCTCCTTGTGGTAAGAGATGTTACAGTGTACACTGTACAGCTCTTGTTGTCATGGAAACCAACAGGAGAGTGTTTGTGTGGTGGATATGTGTTGTGGAATGAGTTAACTTAGGGAGTGGTTAGCAAGAAAATTTGACACGATCTTGCAGTGTTTTGTCTTGTGTAGAAAACGAGAGTGGTTTGCATTGCTCTAAAAGCTCAAGTTTCTCCAGTATTGCATTTGTGTTTCAGGCTCTCAATCAGTTCAAAGGCACCCTCAACACCAACACTGTCATCACTGAGGTCTAGTGTCTTTAGACACTGATTTTTCTTAAGCATACTAGCAAAAGCAACTACACCTTCTGATCCTTGGACAAGACTTAAAAAAAACATTAAAAATGTAAAAAGATGTAAGGATGGCATGCCAAAAAGTATGCAAACAGGGTAGGGATAATGCATGAAAGCAAAGGTCAACATACTGGCAAAGCCTGAAACATTTATGCTGAGCAAAGGATACACAATAGCATGAGCTATTCGAGTGTGCACCTATTACAAAATAGATTAGGGTGTGGGTGGAGTGGCAATAAATAAGCATAACTTTAATAATTATAATTAAAGTAGTATTTGAAAGCAGAAACAGATGGAGCAGTTACATGTTTTTGGTGCAGTGAATTCCATGCAGAAATTGTGTGTGGTACAAAGATTGAAGTAGATATCAGAAGGTAGTGGAATGGTAGAACCCAGTTACTTACATATTATGACTATCAGTTCAATTTAGATGAAATGGGTCAATTTTGTTTTACCAGTTGACCTTGAAGTTGTCAATGTTTGCTACATGCATGTGAATGTTAACATTGTGTGGTACATGCCGCTGCTACCTTACATCACTTATGTCTGGAAAATAGCTGTCTGTTCAACAACACCCACACCTATATTACATAGCTACGAATGTATAGCTACATGGTCATGGTATTGCATGGGCAAACCCCACAGATCACTTCCTGCTAGGGAGATAAATAGCAGTTACATAATTTAGTGTCTTGATGTTTGCTGACAAAGACCTTCTGGGTCCACAGCTAAGTCTCTGCATGTACATGTATGTCCTAACCAAGTATGAAAGGCTCACGTGGGTCCTTAGGTCGTGTCCTAGGGGCTTAGTGTAATGTATGGTGAAGGCTGTTTTTGTAATACCTGTAATGTACTTGCTTGCTTTTCCAATATGTAACCAAAAACTGGAGCCAGGGAAGGCCTGGGAACAAGGCTAAACGAATGCAAAGTAGTCACATTCCAACTTTTCGTTCCAATGAATTGTGTGGGCATGTCTACTCCAATGCACTGACCCACACCTGCACTGCCCTAGTTCCGAAATCGTCAGTTTTAGTTTTTGAAGCCAGAAGACGCTAATCTGCATCCGACTTTTTGTTAACCATTGAGGCCTATAATTATAGAAGTTTCCTTAGCTAGTTGATCTGCTGCTGGGTAGCTACTTTCAGACATGGACATGATTCCAAACGGTGAGGGTACAACGAAAAGGGTATTCAGGCATTGTCAAGTCTATCTGACTATGTGTTGTGCTAGCTATATTTGTCGCAGAACTGTGGAGTACATGGGCTACTAAATGTACAGTCTTGGAAGTGATCCCAGTGTTATATTAAACCATGTAAGCAAATTACAGAATAAGAGGTAGACTCTAAATTTAGGAATTTTGTATTTGAATTTGATCACAGCTCCTCATAAATTTTGGCCATAATGGAAAGCATTTATACAAATGTACCTAGCCCCACACAAACTTTCTTTTGCTTTACTTCCACTGTGCAAGAAATTTAATGTGCTAATGACACATTTTTGCTCTGTTTCATATACTGCTATATCAATGTGCAGCAGATTTACCTTAATCCATATAAAAATTTCTGACATGAAATCAATCTGAAATGTTTGTACCAGTAATTCATTGTATCCTCCTGGCATCCTTGTACCCTGTAGCCTCATTCCCAGGCTCTTGTGTGGGAATGAGTTGAGGGGGGAGGACAAACTCACGTGAAAATTTACATTCCATTCTTAGGTATGTGGAAAGTTCACAGGGATTTGCAGAGATTAAACAAGTAAGCGCTCGTAGCATCCAAGTTTGCCAGGGGATCAATGGGATCAATGCTTGGAACACTTTTTAAGGGTAGAACATCCCTACATTGTCAGAAAGCCGAAGAAATTCCTGCTGAGAAAACTGGATCGCAACAGCAAACCAAAGTGCATGTTTTAGCTTTAGTGCGGCCAACTACTTTCCAAGACTGCCTAAAAAGCATTTAATAAGGGCTGCAGCCCATGGATTTTACTGCATTGCATCATCAGATTGCTGAGTGCTTGTGAGCTTGTCCTACCCCCTTGGTAGCTGAGAGCAAAAATTGTTCTGTAAGAATCATGACATTGCAGCACTTTTTAAATCAAACATTTCTGACCTTTGTGCAACTGTGTTGGAGGTAGAGAAGGATATTAATCACACTGAAGTACAAGACTCTGTAGTGTGCTCATCAGGCAAAACAGTTCCTTCTGGTTGCGTGACATATGCATTTCATGCACAAACTGGAATAATAGCAATGCTAAACTCAGTGTCAGTGAATTAAGCTGTGATACTTGGAGTATGAAAATGCACTGTAACGCAAAAGTATTTTCTAACCCTGTACTAGCCATTCTACCATGCATTCACATGCAGTCATTATAATTTCGAACCCAGTCGCATTGCGCAGACTGGAACGAGAAAAATGGAGTTCAGTCGCGGCGCGCGCACGTCTGGTGAGCAATTATAAGGTCAAAGTTTCCTAATGATTTTTTTTTATGGGTCGCGTAAGGTGCCGGGTGAAAGCCGCATCCGGTGGGTGGAGCTAAGGGCGCGACCTAGATTACGTCATGATGACATGTGAAGCGAAGGGCTGTAGCTGTTACATCGTGTCATTGCGCTGGCTTTGCATGACTGTTGTACTTTGACATCGACTGCTGCTTGCTTGGCAAGGCCCACAGCCAACTGTTCTGCAGCTCTTCTTAAGCCAGGCTAAGGTATTCAGTAGAGATTTTAATACAAGTATACCAATGCATCAGAATTCATAAGTTGACATAAAACTCAGCAGGAGTCTATTTGAATTGCATAAATTTAAGTAATAATGACCTACTCTGGTACATGTACACATAGCTACTGAAGTTCTTGAGGCTCTCCATCCTGGGGCGACAGGCCTGTGTTTTATTGGTTGGTGATATTGATAGGATTAACTAATTCACTAAGTACTTCCACCTTCTCAGAGACGATAAAAATAAAAACGTGCATGTCTTCTAGTCTCGCAAGCCACACCCTTCACAGAGAGGAAGGGTCTGGTCACACTGCAACCATAGAGTTGTTGCCATGGCAGAAACTTGATGTGACCAATCAGATCTGCACTCTTTGTAGGTCGCATCCATTGTCATGGAGCACAATTATGTCGCATGTTAAGCAGTAGCCTCCTCCTAGCTAAGCAGATGTCAGCATCTTATTATTTAACTGCTGCATGCATTCGATAATTGCGTTCCTTGCTGACAACTCAATGGTTGTATCGTGACCAGACCCTTCCTCTCTTTGCGAAGGGTGTGGCTTGTTAGACAACATGTATTCCTGATCAAGGAAGTAAATAGTTTTGTGTCAAATAATGGAGAAATTGTCATTCTTACTAGCTTATATCAAAGTGCTCATGTGCATGTTTGGTCTGCATAAAATTGCTTAGGCCTAACCTGACCTGCCTGACTGCTTTTTATGGCCATGTAAGATTATTAGTTTCTCATCAGCCACCTGCATGGATTTCTGAGATAGAGTATATCACCGTTATTTCTTTTTTCATATAAGATACTAACGACGTAGTAGTACTACCGGATAAGCGTAGCAATGAACACAATGCCAACAAACGTGTCTCTCTACTCCACAGCATCGAAAGAGCTCTTCTACAACAGCGTATATGAGCATTGATCCTCCTGACATCATTTTTGTTGAGTTCTTCGGTGAGAAATATCTGTCGGCTAAGAATAAGCTGCCCACCCGCATTGGGTGCAGATAAAACACTTGATGAGAAACTAAAAATCAACGAACTGTTTGCATCCAACAACCATGTGACTACACGTTTCTTAGGAGTAGTACAGAGAAATGGGTATGATTTATAGCTGTCACTGATAGCAGAAGGCTTGAGCATCAATCAAAGTGGCTACAAGTAGTGATGTCAGTCCCCAGATTACGCTTATCCACAATCTCTGAGTCTGGTGGTTTAATTCAATATTCTTGTCAATAGGATGCTTGGAATATCGGATGGCCAACAAAATCAAGGAGTGTATAATCAATAGTGACAAAGAGTGAACTGTATCAGTGCTCCATTCTTAATTTGCTGGACATATACGTTCTTGACAAGGAATTTGAGTCAAAGCACCTGCTATTCTTCATTGGGGAGCCTAGATGGCTTGACATGAGACTATTTACTCCCTTGACCAGGAATACATGCACGTTTTGTTATCATCTCTGAGAAATTGGAAGTACTAAGTGAACTAGTTAATCCTAGTACTAGAGTAGGCCATGATCATGATTTATGCAACCCGCTGGACTCCTGCTGAGTTTTTATGAGGTCTGATGCATTGGTACACATATAAATCTCTACTGGATACCTTAGGAAGTGCTGTAGAACAGTTGGCTGTGTGCCTTGGCCCTTGCCAAGCAAGCAAGTCAGCAGTCGAGGTCAAAGTACAACAGTCATGTCTAGATGTCAAACAGGTGCACGTGTATCCTTCATGTGTCACACGATATAGGTCACGCCCATAGCTCCACCTACCGGATGCGGCTTTCACCCGGCACCTTACGCGACCCTTTTTTTTATTTGCCGCTAGTGTGAACGCCGCGACAGTCCGAAATGAGTGTCGACGTACTCTACGGACCAGAAAAGAAGTCTTGGGATGAATCCTTATCACCCCTTGCAAAGTCTCCAAGTGGACGGTTGTTAGTTTCCCCTCCAAGCTGGGATCCGCTGACAACTTATGATTACAAGCAAGAAACTGTCACGAGTTCCTGGTATCAAGTTCCATCCACTGGTTTAAGCGAAGAACAACGCACTAAAACGCTAGCTGAGACAGCAAGAGCAGCACAGCTTTCCGTCAAGGACGTTCTGGGTTTTCAGTGCAACTTCAGGCAATTTGCACACGCTGAGTGTGCACAGGGGTTCCTTAGCACCCACCTCAACAATGGTGGTGATCCTTTCGGACCCAGCTACGATGGTTTGAGTACAGTGTTGATGGAGCGCAATGTTCTCGATTACTACGCATCACTCTGGCATGCCAAATGGCCGCATGATCCAAAGGATCCTGAAAGCTACTGGGGCTACATTCTTACCATGGGGTCTACTGAGGGCAATCTCTATGCTGTGTGGAATGCACGTGACTACCTCTCTGGAAAATATGTTGGCGGAAGTTCAGAAATTTCCAAGTGTGCCCTCTCCAATTATCACTATGAGCAGTGTGAGTGTCCTCCTGACAATCCGAATGCTTTTTGTCCAGTTGCGTTCTACTCCGATGAAACGCACTACTCTATCATGAAGGCAATGGAGGCAATGGTTGTCTCAACGTTCTATGAGACTGGTACTCAAAGGTACCCTGGAGAGTGCCCCTTGGGTGGTAAATGGCCACTAGCTGTTCCTTGTGTTGGTGGAGATGCCGGTCCTGGAATTATTGATATTGAAGCGTTGAAAGCATTGGTTGACTTCTTTTCAGCTAAAGGCCACCCTATCCTTGTTATCTTTAACTATGGCACAACATTCAAAGGAGCGTACGATGATGTCCAGTCTGCTGGTGAAGCACTTATTCCCATTCTTAAGAAAAATGGCATGTATGAACGAGAGCATTATATCGGTGATTTGACCAACCCAAGTGGTAGTTTTACTCGGAAAGGCTTTTGGTTTCATGTAGACGGAGCTCTGGGTGCAGCCTATGCCCCTTTCTTGCAAATGGCGTATGTAAATGGCTGCATGCAGCAAAATCCTCCTCCTGTCTTTGATTTTCAACTTGATTTTGTCTCTTCAGTTGTGACTAGTGGGCACAAGTGGATCGGTGTCCCATGGCCCTGTGGTATCTACATATCGAAAAACAAGTTTCAATTGCGCCCTCCTGAGAAAGCACAGATTACGTACATTGATTCTCCTGATCTCACTTTGACTGGTTCACGAAATGCTCACTCGGCAATAGTCTTGTGGTCATACATTAGTATGTACTCCTATGATGAACAAGTGAAAATGGCAGTGGAAGCAGAGGAAACTGCACTTTATGCAGAGAAGAAGCTAAAAGAATTAGAAGCTGAGATTCAGAAAGACCTTTGGGTAATGCGTGCACCAGCTTCCCTTGCAGTTTGCTTCAAACGACCCAATGAGAGTATCTTGAGAAAATACTGTCTTTCTGGTCATTGGCTGCACATTAATGGAGAATGGAGACAGTATGTACACATTTATGTAGTGGTCGGAGTGACAAGATCGAAAATAGATGAACTTATAGATGCTCTACGTGCTCCAAGTGCCTTTAACTGAAGAATCTTAACTTTGTTGTTTTACATTACCAGTATTAAATGCTTCCACTATAGTACTTAGGGTGACCTTCAGCTGAGTGCACAACACATGCAAAACCACAGCTATGTAAACAGTATGTGGTATTCAGCAAAGCCATACAGTAAAACAGGTTAGGTTTAGTGTGAACAGCTCAAGAATGTTAATATACATCTGCAGTAGCTCGCACGATAAACATTATGTGATATGGAAAGTTGTGGATTTTAAAATAATAATGATGCTGTTTAGGTCTGGAGATCTCAGCCAGCTATTTCCTCCATGCAGAGTGTCCATTGAATGTACATGTGGCTGCATTACCAGTACTTTGTTGAGTTAGAAACCACTTCAGCTCCTTTGTCACTACTTTTGCCATTATTTGCTTGTTTATTTCAATATTAGATTATGCATGGACACAATGACCAAGCTTTTTAATGATGCATGTAACTTTGCCTGCTGTCAGTTGTAGCCCTGCAGGGAAAGTCATGTACTGCATTCCACATTCACACACCACATCTGGTCAGCAAAATATGTAATGATTTAATTGGAATAGTTGAACCCGTAAGGGCCATCACAGTACATGTACATGGCAGATTTTTAAGTGACATACTTATACAACTGGGTGATATGATAAATAAATAAATACAGCTACCATGACATGTATTAGACTGAATTTACAACATAGGATGGACACATTTTTGTTAAAAACCAGACTGCCTGCAAACACACAGCTCCACAAGTTTCTACTAGCAGCTACCTCTCGAATGCAAGCTTATATATGAAAGCACTTTGCTTCTGTACAAACACCAGAAACTCATTCCACAAGCTAGAGTCTATAGGGTGACCTTGAAATGTAAATCACCAGTTCATACACTTTTCCCTGTGATATGGGCATGAATCAACATAGTCTCCATTCCCAGACCCACATATGGTGCACACTACCAAGGGGGCTTACTGAGGGTCTGGGAACATAGGGCATCCTGTGCATATGCAGGTTGTAACTCGGCAAATGCAGTGCTTGTATGGCCAGAAAATTTGGCTGAGAATCAAATTTGGCGGATTGGCGGTTAGACAAGTAAACCACCAAATTAAATTCAATTCACCAAGGTTTTTGGTAGTTTTGAAGCATGCAGATGATGTCACACTGGCTTGTAGAGAAACCGCCAGATTAAAATCCGCCAAATTTCATCACCCTGGTAGGTCATCCATCTGGCATTGATGCTAACTTCAATACTTATAGTTACATAAACCTTTACATAGGCTAAGGATCATGGCTATCCTTAGTTCTGCCTATAGGGAAACTGTTGAGGGTCTGCCCAATGTTCATAGTTCCTCTATATACAACACAACAGTAACAGAGCTACCTTGCTGGATGGCAATTGCACGTGCTGCGTGTTGGCAAAGTTCAAAGCTTTTTCACATCTTTAAAATGTTCTGAACGTGCAATGTCAGCTGAGAAACTCGCTGAAAATGTGTTTAGCCATTTTTACTATGCCCTGCAGCAATAGTTACCTATTGTTACAGCTTTCACGAGCCTCGGGGGTAGTTTGGTTCCTAGACCCTTCCTGTAGGAAGAGTCTGGGAACCAAACTAACTTGGGGGTATGCCCCGACTGTTATTTGCAATGATTGTTATTCAAGGCAGGAAGGGGCGGGGTTCAGGGGGCGGAGCGTTCGCCAAGGTAGCAGTGAGGTAAATTCATCACAAATTGATAAGTGACATTGAATTTATGAATTTGTAATACAATCCAGTACACACACTCAACATACACCATGAGAGACGACCTGAGCCACAGCGTTGGATCTTTGCAAAACTTCTCGTTCTCCGCTACTTTCTTCACTGCTGAAGAGGAGGGGTCCATAGTAACTCGCAACGGAAGCGTTATTCCAGGTAAGCATAAAACGAAGGCACGATAAGTTGTACTGTTCGAGCGCTATTCACGCTAGCAGACTTGTCGTTGCCAAACAAAACAGCTGCTTGCTGCGACGCTCAGCACCCTAGCCCGCCTTTATTATTACAATTCCAGAGAGGTTGACAACCAACAAACTGCCAGCAACAGTGTCAGTTCCCTTGGGAATGGCATTGCAAAGTGAGAAGCCACAAAACTGTACAATGTCAGTCGCGCACCTTTTGGTGCCATCGGCCCTAAAGGGTTTTACAGTCGATTGCGGCTGCGTTCGAAATTTCCGTGAATCCGTACGTCCGTAACCGGCCGTGACTCGCGTAACGTACGCAAAATAACACATTTACGGTATGTACATATTTGCACGTGAACTGCCTAAAGGCGGCATAGTATTTGCACTGTCATTCTACACGTACAGTGAAAGGTGCTGGCTCACGAGTGTATCACAGCTTTAGTTCAACTTCGGATTGAGGCTGGTAATGCATAACCATATCTTCGAGTATTGTCACGAGAATCTGAGCCGGTTTCATCAACCCACACTAACATCTCTCTCTTTAATAAAAAGCACTAAGCCATAAAACTTCCTCTGAGTTCGCTAGATCGCTGCAATGCAACTTGACAAATCTTCTTCCTCGTGAGTCCATATCTTTTCAGTGTCCTGCACACAGTGCTTGGGATGCCAAACACCTGCATAACCTCCAAACATAACTCCCCTAGGTACATTGATGGGTTCTCCAAAATAACTCCAACAACATGCAATTCACTGCGTAGATCAAGTCTCCTGTAATCCAACCTTTTCCGTGGAGACAGAGGGTCCACAGTTCCACTCTCTTCAAACAATCGATATATACGGTGCACCGTACTTACCGCTATGTTTAAGTTTTGCGCTATTTTCACGAATGGCAGGTTCATTGCTATTCTCTGATACACAATGCGCCAGCTCAGGTCGTTGGAATAGGCTGTCTTTCTTCCTGGTTCAGCTGACATAACTGACTCTGTACTGTTCAAACTTCCCGCCGCTACGCGTGCGTACGCAAACGTACGCAAATTACGCAAACTTACGCAAATTACGCAAACTTACGCAAATTACGCAAACTTACGCAAAACACACATGACGGAATTTTTGAACGGAACCGCAATCGACTGTAAAAAAAGTTATTCCGTTATTCCGTTATTGCGTACTCCCCTGAGCAATAGCCATGGGGGCATCAGTTGCTAAGAGAATGGAAAGTTATGCTGCTAAACCCGCAAAGGAGCTAGATGCGTCGGCGATTCACTACTCCAGAGTGTGGGAGGATCATCGCCTTCTTTCCCAAGGTCTCCATTCACAGCCCGGGGATATTGTGCTATGTATTACTAGGTGGGTCAATACCAGTAGCCACACCTTGATGAAGAGAAGGTTATCTGTTACAAACTTTGAGCTTGGAAAACAGTTGGTAACAGATAACCTCTTCATTTATGTAGAAGCCAACTGAGAAGCCACTGAAAGCCACTGAAAGCCATATACCTTGCGAAATTAATTGCACATGCCGTGTCAAAGCGTTTTCATTTCCGCTCAATTAAAAGTTAGTGTCTCGTAAAGTGGGGACAGAATGTTGCTAACAATTATTCATAAGTCGTTATTTTTAACCCCCTATGTCCTTGTATGCTTGCAACGAACTAACAACGCTAACGCCTAAGTGTTCTACTGAACGCTCTCATAAATCCAAAGGAGTTCGGGGCAAGCTCTTTCTCTCTGTGGAGGTACAGAATCTACATACAATACTGTTGTAGTGGATGTTGGTCCATTTGGAAGTGTTTGTTGTGTGGCACGAGTTCCAAGTATGGCCCGTTTTTGATAGCTCAGTCCTCAACTAATCAACTAGCCTTGTCCCCACGCTCTCCTGCACGTCCCTCAAATTCTGCTGACGAGGTTAGATTTGTCTTGCATGGGAGTAGTCTTGCCTGATAGACTTTTGAGTGCTACAGTGTTGTGTGTGTGGAAGCAAAAGCAGTTTCAGATATGACAAGTCGCCGTTGACTTCATGCACCTTTGGTAATGATTATGTCACGTTTGTCAGCTCAATGTAACCTTGCTTTATTACTATAAGCATCACTAGAGGTACTGCAAGTATATGGGAACAAGATGTACATATACAGCTGCAAATACTACTGGATATAGGAAGCCTTGGAAATGAGGCTAGTAGGAGATCCTGTTAAGAACTACCTTTGCATATAGTTGTTAGTGAGTTTCCAATATAATTTTATGTATTCTCTTTCCATTCTCCTCTAGCGGTGGAGACAATGTGCTCAACCTACTGCTGGATGAACCCAAGAAGATCGGTACACATTATCCTGCAATGCACAATTTGCTTCCAAATGCATCACCATAGTCTTTTTCGTCTATCTATAGCTACTAAAACTGAAATGCAAGTGTTCTTCATTTTGTACTTAAGATAAAGACAGTTACAGTAAAGTCCTGTGAATGCCACAGTATTGGCTTCTGCATGGTAGACAACATGCCTGTGCATTAGAGTGGTTACCCTGGTTGCAGACAAACTGAAGAAACAGTGGTTATGAGAGCTTTACTTTGGTATTGAAGAGTAATTGCATAAGGCAGCCCAAACGGTAGCCTCCCTGTTTATCTTACAACCACAATACATGAAAGTTCCTTACTGCAGCGCATTTGTAATGACTCCACAGATGTTCTGAGGGTTGTCAGTGTATTGTGGTTGTAACATCAACAGGGCAGCTGCCTATTGAGTTGCCTTATGCAAAGAGTCTTCCATACCTAATATAACCACTGTCCCTTCAGCTTGTCTGCAACCATGGTAAACACTCAGAGGTTAAAACAACCAACTTGTTTTTGCAGTTCATTGTTATTATGTAAGTCCCAATTAGATCACCCGCATAGTGTCCGTACGCGGTGCATGTACGCGTGCAGTGGACGTACGACGTACAGTACATATATATAATTATATATATCAGAGAAATTCCGCCGTTCAACTCACTAGGGCAATAATTATGTAAACTACTGATATTAATGTATTATTACAGTGTACTCATAATATCATGTGATCGGTAGCTATTACCTTCAGTTGCAGTTGACTTCAATCCATCACAAAGTGCAGTTCTCGAACTAAAGCTTGCTGCAATCAAACATCTTAACTATGACCAATACTTGCTTCTTTTGGGAGAAACAGAAGACTCCTTCAATCAAAGGTGAGTTGCATACCATGGCTTGACTAATATTTGTGTTTGAGATGAAGATTTCCCCATATATGAAGATTCTGCAGTGTAATGTGATAATGTCAATGTATAGTAATGTCAAAGTAGTATTTTTCAAACTAATTTGTGAAACAATAAAACAAAATTTAACAGCATAAATCTTCAAGTCTGATATCTGATTCCAGTGATCATGTGACCTACTGCAAATGTACTTCTGTTTCAGGTTACCAATATACCAACTACTGAAACCACACCTACCAGATTACGTCCAGGTAGTGCATGATTAATACAAAATCTTTTCTTCTTTGAATATGATATCACGGTTGTGCTTGCAGGAGTACTGGGACTCCATTCCAGATGTACTGCAGCATGGTCTGAGTGTAGTTGGACGAATGGAGAAGTCACTCGCCACCTTCCGAACTGAATACCTCACAAGGGTGGTCAGCAATGACATGATTGATAAGTTCTTTGCAGCAAAATCTCTGGATGAGCAGAACCACACATTTCAGCAACTGCCACTAGACAAAATCGAGGAAGCACTAAGGTATGCTGGTTAGTTTTACTTTGACAAGTCCTCAGGATTCCCACCACTACCATAGTAATGTCAATCATCAAATTTTGAGCAATTACAATCTGTAATTTTAGTTTATTTTAACCAGGAAAATTAACTCTTTACACCTGTATGGTAACAGCTAAATGTGCCTACTCCTAACTGAACAGGTATACATTCTCTGGAGTTAGAATAAATGCAGCAGGATATTAAGTGAAGCATAGGGTCTTTCTTCACATTGTATGATAGTCTTGTGCCCAGACCCAACCCTCTCACGAGGAAAGGGTCTGGTGTCACAAGCCCAAATCCTTGGGCTTGCTGAAGTGTTGAAGCCTTGTAATTGTTAGTGTAGAATTACAAATTGATCAGTGTTGGACAATGAATTTCATAACATCACTTTGAGCGGTACAATTGAAGTAGGGTCTCGGAAGGTGCCGGGTGAAAGCCGCATGCATCATCATTACTTCATCATTAATTTTGTACTAAATAGGTCGGAACATCCTCTGTCAATGTGCACGCGCCGTGCCACGCCCTCTGCATACTTAGACCTTTGTCAGTTTTGAGAGCTTCATCAATGTCAAGGATGAAAAGGACACCATCCCTCAGGTGATCTTTAACAACAAAGAATTCAACCAATTGCTGTGTGATTTCAGTGAACTGTACCCAGGTGAGCAAGAATGGGAAGCACTTGACACAGTTCTGTTGTCTCCACCACACAAATTATCTGCCAGGGACAAATAATGATGATGAGGCAAATATACTCTTTTCTAGCCGGCACGACGTTTCAGCAACCTGGAAACTCTCAGAGAAACTGGACCCAGAAGGAGTGAACTGAACCTACACAGCATGCTACCAATTGCAGCACATTTGAGACCCAAGAGCTGTGTTTGGTAGCAGAAAAGATGCAGATTTCTTAAAAATGAAATGCCTTTTTTATTTGTGGGGGGTTGAGGCAAGACATTGAGTGGTATGTGCAGTCAATGAGGGCACAAAGATGTCAGCATTGGCTGTAATTTGAAACAACAACAGAGATACAATGATTCATGTGATCTTTGTTAGGACTTCCAACTTCAACCCATGATGTCATAGAAAAAAGAGAAGTTTTGTGGCTACTGACAATGGTGTTGAGATAGTCATGACACAGCCCTAATGAAAAAACTGGATCAACCAACATCCTCTAACTCACTGGCAATGTGTGAAAAACTACCACCACACACCATTTGAAAGCCCATTTGGTAGGATCGTGGTGATCGATAGAAACTCCCATGTAAGCTCCCATGTAAACCAGCAAATTTTATGTCATCACTTTTATATCATTATTAAATTATTCAGTGTAATGTCATGTTGTTTACAACAAAAATTGATAAACCATAACGGTGATTGTGTACACAAAAAATTGCATGTTAGCCTCTTCCAAATCAATTCATTGTTTCTCATCCCTAAGCAGAAAACTAGATGTGGGTTGGCCAAGAATTGAAGACTTTCAATTACAATGTCATTCCTGTGTAAATAATGTACAATACTGACTGTCATTTATACACTTGGATGAGGCATAGTAAACAAACAGCAACTTCTTACATTTGACATTTCTTTGGTCGTCAGCTCTCAGCCCAAAACAACGGACATGCATGTAGGTCACCTTTTGGGGGGTCAAAGGTCACAAATGTAGTTCTAAGCATGCACTAAATGACCAAATGATAAACAATTGATGCAGGTAGAAAAGAATGGGCGGTAAGAAACAATGACCTACAAAACTAAAATAAAAACAAGGAGTTGCACCTCTCCTTGTGAACGATGGGTAGTCTTGCAAGCCCAACCCACTTCCGCAAGAGAAGGGAAGGGTCTGGTGAACTGTGTATACAAGCCGTGTCCCGCCGCACAGTACAGTGCAGTACAATCACATTGCAGTATTTTGTCACATGACGCATTACATCACTGTTTGAGTAGCAATAGCAGTCTTGAAAACGGCGAAGGAGAGCTAGGGCATCATTCGCTACTGCAGAAGCTGTAAAAACACTTTGACTATACTTCTCGGGGAGTGTGCTTACTCCGCAACAGGTAATTCAAGAGTGCATTATTTAAAATCTGGTTACATCATCCAGCTAATTGCATTCCGGTGGGACATTCACCAGACCCTTCCCTTCTTTTGCAGAAGTGGGTCGGGCCTGCGAGACTAAACAATGGAATATCCATCACAACTTCAGTTTATCGAGGTCCTTTGAAATCAAGAACTGCACTCTTTCCAAGTTCTGTGCAAGGTCACAATAGCTAACTGCTTCAAAGACTTGAGCACGAACCCTCGGTCTTTCTGCTACTAAGCATGGCTCTCAGGTCTCACTGTACTGCATTGGGTAGTTTGTTGTGTAGGTTGAGTTCACTCCTTCTGGGTCTATTTTCTCTGAAAGTTTCCAGGTTGCTGAAACGTCGTGCTGGCTAGAAAAGTCTATATTTGCATCATCATTTGTCTCTGGCAGATTGTGGTGGAGACAACAGAACTGTGGCAAATGCTTCCCATTCTTGCTCACCTGGATACAGTTCACTGAAATCACACAGCTATTGGTTGGATTCCTTGTTGTTAAAGATCACCTGAGATATGGCGTCCTTTTCATCCTTGACGTTGATCAAGCAGACAAGCTCTCAAGGTCTAAGTATGCAGAGGGCATGGCACGGTGTGTGCACGTTGACAGAGGATGTTCCGTCCTTTTGTGCAACCCTTTCTCTTGAGATAAAATCATTTCAAATGAAAAAATTTTAGTACAAAATTAATGATGATGTATGACGACGCGTGCGGCTTTCACCCGGCACCTTACGCGACCCATTGAAGTACTTGTTCTCGCTTCCGCATTATTCAAATAAACGCCTCTCAGATTGGCCACTCCACGCTTCTGGAGCTAGCCCAAGGATTTGGACTTGTAACACCAGACCCCTTTTCCTCGCGTGAGCTGGGTGGGGTCTGGGCACGAGACTAATTGTATGAGGGGGGTGAAACATGCTTCTCCAGGTACGTAGGTTGAGTGTTCAGAGATCTCTTCCAAGACTGTTTGGGGGTCATAGCAGTTGTTCACCGTAGAAAGGTTTAGGTTACTTCAACCATGTTTTGGTCACCTCAGCTCCATTCCTTTTGTGTGTGTGACACATAAAGTTCAAGGAGTGCTTACAATTTGAACAGAGTGTAGTTGAGAAACTTCCCTCTTTTGTTAAATTAGTATCTCCTTTCAGAAAACCTATAAATCAGCATCACTGCATGGTGAGGTTGTTTCTTTGATGTTACACAACAGTGGCGTATCTACACCCGGGCCCATACGGGCCCAGGCCCTGGTGAATTTCTGAGTGCCCTGGTAAATCATGCGAGGTCAACTTACCTGAACCGCAACAGCATTGCTATATATAGAATTATGTCATGTAGAATAAAGCTGCCAATGCCGCTTATCTATGATTTTTTAGCTTCTTTGCCCATCAACTTAAGCAACAAATATGAGCCCCAGGTGCAAGTTACGCTGTCTCAAAGCCAGGGTCAAAGTTCACCTTGTGATAGCACGTGGCCACGCCCACCAAGTGCCCCGGTAATCGCTGAACTCTGGCTACGCCACTGTTACACAATCATCTGCCCCTGGAGAGTTCTTTGGCTGGATGGTTGTGGTAGAAATACCAGGAATGTTGCCAAATAGGTCAAGAGACTAGCTAATGAAAATGAACTTTCAAGAAAGCCTGTATGGTAGCATTCCTTGGTCACACTGATGCAACTGAGACAACCTAAAAATGCGGTTGAAGTAACCCAAGACTAGTGTTTTTGCAGTGTTAGTAAGCAGATTATGATTTGGTGCACGTCCATGCATGTTGAGATGCTATGTATATATATATCACTGCAAAACGAATTGGTTGTTTTAACCACAGAGTGGTTGCCCTGGTTGCAGACAAGCCAAAGAGACAGTGGTTATCTACTACATATTTTGCTGATTACATAAGACAACTGGAAAGGAAGCTTTCCCAGACTATCTTACAACCATGATCTTGCAGATATGAACACTGAACATCTGCGAGAGGGTCACCAGCTTTTATCAAAAGTATCATCTTGTGGTTGTAGCGATTCCCTCACAGATGTTTTGTGGGTTGTCAGTTGTAAGGTATGATGTGGGCTCAGGTTGCTTATGCAATTAGTACCAAAATAGGCTTCTCATAACCTGGCACTGTCTCCTCAGCTTGACTGCAACCAGCTTGAGATAATCACAGCTTATATCTAGCTGCATTAGGAAATATGTTACATCTTTGACTTTGTTGTGTTGAAGGTATTGCCACTGAGTAAACCAAAACACACCTTCCTGATGCAACATTATTTTTTGTCCAAAGGAAACAACATTTCCACATCCATTGTGCATAATTTAATCTGCAAGTTTCATGGCCTGGCGAAAACTTGACCAGCCAGACCGCTTCCCATGACAATGAGTTAGTATGCAATATACGTAGCATGTCGGTAAACATCATAGCTCTCAAGCATAGACTCTCTAAATAGTGTGTGAAAGAAGTTGCTATAAAGTCTGCAGTAAGCCCACATGCATGGTTGCTTAATCACTGCAATCACCATGCAGTACGAGCATAGTTGTATACAGGTGTAAGAAAACACACAATGTTATGCCTACTATTAAGCGAGCATTCTTAGGTATATCGGTGAGATAGCGCAAAAGAGCACTCAGACTAGATTTATTCCTTTCTCTGGCAATGTGATCAACAATACACAAAGTTTTCTGCATTTTTGGGACGTTAATTAGATAGACTTTGTAGTCTCTTTATTGAATCATAATGAAATATTACAGCACATTTCTAAGAGGAGTACTCCAGTCATTGAATTTGAATGAATCACATCTCAAGCAAGTGGATCCCCCAAATATCACCTTCTTCTGGAGGAGGTTCTCTCAGGTGTGCCAGACTGTCCCCATCTGGGACAACTTCCAACTCAGCTGGTTCCTAAGAGGCCAGAGAGGCTTCCATCCTGACTCTAACCCAGTGCTCTCTCCACCTTTTCTCACCAAGGATGGCTTTTTAAAGCTAAAGGTGAGTTAAAATAAATCTGGTAGCTAGTTCCCATTCAAATAATGTACTAGACTTCATTGTCGAGTGCTCCGTCATTGACAACACCCCGTATGCTCACAAGGTGGTGAGTACTCCGCTAGACCAGTAAGAAACGTGCTCGCAGGTTTATTGTGCCCATATTTGTAGTCGGGTACTGCCCCACCCCCCCTCCCCCCTACGTCCACCTTGCATTCTTGTCATGTGACAAGTGTTCCCAAGCCTTCCCTGTTTTTCGCCACTCATCTGCTTCCATGTATTATACTGAACACATACCAAATAACAATAATGGGGGAGGGCAGGGAACAAGGCTACAGCTACCCTTTGTCATGTGCTCTTTTAGACCATTCGACGACACTGTGAATGACATTCTATGAGCAAATTTTTTTCAACCTCCTAAATGAAGACACTTGTACTATACCAATACATCTCACACAATGAGACCAATTAAGAGATCATGCCAGCATTTATTGCATACAGAATACAGGACCAAACTTGACATCTCCAGTGCAGACACAATGTTTGCTGCTGGAAACATTGCGAAGGCGTCTTACAATCACTGAACTTGACTAGTGGGCTGGAATGGTGGACTGAACTGGTGAACTTCAGTAAATCCAGTCCAGTCCCGTACAGTGATTGTAAACAGTCCACTAGATGCTAACTTGCTGAGACTGAACGTTAGTGTTTGTGGTAGTGTTTAATAAACAGTAAACAACCTTTGGAGAAGACAGAAACTTTGTATCACAAATACAACCAGTTCGCCTAAGCAAAAAAACCCGGCTAGTTCATGATGATTAATGTTTGTGCATGTTACCAAATTACAAAGCTGAACCATAGCTGCCTACTTGATAATATAAAGTGTAAGTTGATAGGTGAAGTGGATCAACTATAATTAATATATAGTAATAACTTTTTCTATGTATGCATGCAGACCATCAGCATCCATAAATAGTATATGAAGTATTTCTGACAACAGCAGATTTTTCTAACACTAGAATAAGAAAAGGATAAAGTTACTACCAGTAATTCCCTGTGGAGACTTAAAGACTACCTCTAGTGCTTTTATTATGTTTTCTGGCCCAATTCATGACTGTTGTTTGGACACAAACATGAAGATATGTTGGGACATGATGATATGTTGGGCCATGAAGATATGTTGGGACCCGAAGATATGTTGGGACACGAAGATATGTTGGGACACGAAGATATGTTGGGACACGAAGATATGTTGGGCCATGAAGATATGTTGGGACACCAAGATATGTTGGGACATTGAGATATGTTGGGCCATGAAGATATGTTAGGACATGAAGATATGTTGGGACACGAAGATATGTTGGGACACGAAGATATGTTGGGACACGAATATATGTTGGGACACGAAGATATGTTGGGACATGAAGATATGTTGGGACACGAAGATATGTTGGGACACGAATATATGTTGGGACACGAAGATATGTTGGGACATGAAGATATGTTGGGACACGAAGATATGTTGGGACACAAAGATATGTTGGGACACGAAGATATGTTGGGACATGAAGATATGTTAGGACATTAAGATATGTTGGGACATGATGATATGTTGGGACATAAAGATACAGGTAAATCCATAGATTATGTTGCTATGGCTGAGTTAGATACTGTGGGCTTCCTTCCATTACAGACACTTGTGGACAGAGTGGAAGTATACACAGGTTACATAGAACAGTACCTCAAACAACCCAATCTCCCAAGATTCCATAAGGTATCTAAGAGAATGTATGATCTACCTAGCTAGGCCAACACTAACTCTCACTTTCTGGTTTACAGGCAAATCTCTCCACCATTTTTGCGATCATGAGCCAGGAAGCTGCAGATGATATTCTTTTAGTTCTAGCTGATCACATGGCAACTGGAGGAAGAATAGCCTTCTGGGATATGCTTGAGTGTCGTGTACCATCTTCAACTGCTGTCAAAGAAAAGTTCAACTGGTTGGAAGAAGAAGCAGCTAGATTACATCAACAAGATAGACTATTCTGGTATTCAGCTTTTCATATTGCTGAAGTGAAATGAAGATTTGATTTCCAAACTACATTGTATACTTAACCCATAGTTGTGTGATCTGAAGTGCTTTTGACTCTAGTAGATAGCTAGAACTTTTGCAGGTTTTGTATAATCATTACATTTTGTAAAGTGCTAAGTGAGCAACATTTTCATACTCCCAGTTGTCCATTGTGACACTAGGTTGGAAGTGCGTATTATGTATATATCCTGGCAGATATTCTCCTTTGCACAACCTGACAACAACGTTGTTATAGACAGAAGGAAATCTAGTTTGAGGCTAGGGTTGCTGAGTGACTGTGTGAAATATCCACCATGGCAAAGCTGCAGACAGGTTTGCAGTGTTTGTATCACCCCCATCTCTCAGTGGTTATGTTTCAAAGTCAGATTAATTTTAGAAGTGGAAGTTGTTGTGTAAAGTGGGGGAGCTTCAACACCTACTGGGACATCATTGTCCCTATACACACTCACAGATTAAGTCCCACTTTGTGCGTAGCTGAATTTGGCAGGGCATTTGTAGCAAAATGAGATATTTTAATATGATTAAAAACACTGGCCTTCAGGTAAGTACCCGTTCTGATCATTGCATGACTACGGGTTTCAGTGTGAAACTTCTTTCTCTAGGTACCCTGCACCTCAAGACATAAATGTAAATATCATCATCTGTTCCACAGATCATGTGGTAAGAAACCCCAGGCCTTCTCCATCCAGTCTTGCATACTGCAAGCGATCAAAAAGATGCTCTTCACATGGATTTGAGTTTCGTACACACGTAAGATGTGGCATTTGTAACTACATCAAGTGTATATGCTAATTGTGACATATATATAATATATATATAGTGCTTTGGTTAATTCAATCTTGATTCTGATCAAGTTTTGCGAAAATCTTACTTATTGTCTGGATGTGGTGCACACAGCTGTCATGTTAAATGAAGGATGTAACTACCTAAGCTTTATGCTCCACCCACAGCCACAAAATTTCAGAAAGGCATATTAATTTTGTCAATATTGTACAGGAGTTATATAGCACGTGCATGCATGCATGATGTTACAAAGTGTCTCTAAACTGCCATACAGTTCTAGTGTTTCAGTGTGAATTACAACTTTGATAGCAAAGCATGATCACATTTTGTTGCTTCTCTTAAATTTCAAGCATTTCTGAACCACAGTTACAGTGACCAACACCAGAGCCTGCAGTGATTGAAGGAAGGGTGGTTTGCAATCGATTCAAAACTCACAAATATCTGGGACTGTCATCAGATGTCAGAGTGTTCCTAACATACTCAGACATATCCTGGGATGTCCCCCTAATCATGCCCTTCCTTGAAGTCCTGGGTTGTCCCCAAGATGTCCCCTCTGGTAACATGGCTACATGCATTCTTGTAGTCCTAGGTGACTAAAAGTTCTTGGATGTCCCTGGACTTCCCTTCTGGTAACATGGGTACACTCCCATAGTCCCAGGTCTCTTGGAATGTCCCTCTGGTATATAACATGGCTACACTCATGTAATGTAGTCCCAGATCATGGAAGTCCTGGAATGTCCCCAGGACTTCCTAGAATATCCACTCTGGTAACAAGTAGCCTTGTCCCCAGGCCCCGCCCGAAAAACCGGGAAAAGGGCCTGGACACAGGTGCAAAAATTCCCATATATGCTGTGTCAGCAGTCTTCATTTGGAGTAGATGAATAATCACGTTTGTCTATTAGATTACTAAATTCTTGACCACATGAACCTAGTAGTCTCGTTCCAAGACTGTTTAAAATGGGAACAAGGCTAGCAGACTTTTATAGGCCTTGAAATCCAGATTTAGGTTTCGCTTGACAGGTTACTACTGTCACTTCCCTAAATAATTAGTCCCTAGTCGCTTCATTCTAGAGCAAACGTTTCAATTTCCCTACAGAGTCATTCTCAGTATATTATGTCAAAAAATTAGGTGTTATATGATAAAACCGAGGGAGAAATTTCACATTAAAAAAGAATGCCTCTCCTTTGTGCGGACCTATTAGAGGGCTAGAGCTGACCAGTAACAGGGGCAGTTAATAGGCACATACATGATTAGCTTAGACCCAAAGTACAGTTATTGTCTGAGGCTTGGAGGTATAATACTGGGGTGGTGCCTCCATGTATTGGCCCATGCAGTTCAAGTCAAGTCATGTCTAGTCAAGACAGAGTAACTTGATGTGGATGGGTTGGGAACATGGGTGGCCTGGAAAATGTTTGTAAATCATAGTTGGCCTGGCTTGAATCTGCAATCTCCATACTGATAGAAATATTCCAGTGGCTGCTTTGTTTATAAAATGACCTCAGAAGCAATCGCAACACCTAATTTAAAATTTTTCTGGGAGGGCATACCCCCAGACCAGGGGGGGCAGGACAAGCTCACGTGCACTCAGATATCTGATGATGTAATGCCTAGTGAAATCGTCTAATTCCATGCGCTGCAGCCTTTATTGAGTACTTTTTGTGCAGTTTTAGAGAGTAGTTTGCCATGCTAAAGCTAAATATGTACTTTGGTTTCCTGCTGCAATCGGTAACATGCTTTTCTCGGCATGGAAGGTGAGCTCACCCATATCCAGGGATTTCTCCAACTTTCTGACAATGTAGGGATGTTCTACCCTTAGAACAAAAGTGTTCCAAGCATTGAACCCCATTGAACCCCGGCAAACTTGGATGCTACGAGTGCTTACTTGTTTAATCTCTGTAAATCTCCGTGAACTTTCCGCATACCTAAGAATGGAATGTAATTTTTTCACATGCTTCTTAGAGCTTGTCCTACCCCCCCCCCCCCCCCCCTGCCCCCAGACCTCCTTAGCTACTGTTTGCTTATGGATTAGCCTTGTACCCAGTAGGGCTCGAAAGACTAAGGAATTTCCCTAGTCGACAAATTTCATGATGATTAATGTTTGTGCATGTTACCAAATTACAAAGCTGAACCATAGCTGCCTACTTGATAATATAAAGTGTAAGTTGATAGGTGAAGTGGATCAACTATAATTAATATATAGTAATAACTTTTTCTATGTATGCATGCAGACCATCAGCATCCATAAATAGTATATGAAGTATTTCTGACAACAGCAGATTTTTCTAACACTAGAATAAGAAAAGGATAAAGTTACTACCAGTAATTCCCTGTGGAGACTTAAAGACTACCTCTAGTGCTTTTATTATGTTTTCTGGCCCAATTCATGACTGTTGTTTGGACACAAACATGAAGATATGTTGGGACATGATGATATGTTGGGCCATGAAGATATGTTGGGACCCGAAGATATGTTGGGACACGAAGATATGTTGGGACACGAAGATATGTTGGGACACGAAGATATGTTGGGCCATGAAGATATGTTGGGACACCAAGATATGTTGGGACATTGAGATATGTTGGGCCATGAAGATATGTTAGGACATGAAGATATGTTGGGACACGAAGATATGTTGGGACACGAAGATATGTTGGGACACGAATATATGTTGGGACACGAAGATATGTTGGGACATGAAGATATGTTGGGACACGAAGATATGTTGGGACACGAATATATGTTGGGACACGAAGATATGTTGGGACATGAAGATATGTTGGGACACGAAGATATGTTGGGACACAAAGATATGTTGGGACACGAAGATATGTTGGGACATGAAGATATGTTAGGACATTAAGATATGTTGGGACATGATGATATGTTGGGACATAAAGATACAGGTAAATCCATAGATTATGTTGCTATGGCTGAGTTAGATACTGTGGGCTTCCTTCCATTACAGACACTTGTGGACAGAGTGGAAGTATACACAGGTTACATAGAACAGTACCTCAAACAACCCAATCTCCCAAGATTCCATAAGGTATCTAAGAGAATGTATGATCTACCTAGCTAGGCCAACACTAACTCTCACTTTCTGGTTTACAGGCAAATCTCTCCACCATTTTTGCGATCATGAGCCAGGAAGCTGCAGATGATATTCTTTTAGTTCTAGCTGATCACATGGCAACTGGAGGAAGAATAGCCTTCTGGGATATGCTTGAGTGTCGTGTACCATCTTCAACTGCTGTCAAAGAAAAGTTCAACTGGTTGGAAGAAGAAGCAGCTAGATTACATCAACAAGATAGACTATTCTGGTATTCAGCTTTTCATATTGCTGAAGTGAAATGAAGATTTGATTTCCAAACTACATTGTATACTTAACCCATAGTTGTGTGATCTGAAGTGCTTTTGACTCTAGTAGATAGCTAGAACTTTTGCAGGTTTTGTATAATCATTACATTTTGTAAAGTGCTAAGTGAGCAACATTTTCATACTCCCAGTTGTCCATTGTGACACTAGGTTGGAAGTGCGTATTATGTATATATCCTGGCAGATATTCTCCTTTGCACAACCTGACAACAACGTTGTTATAGACAGAAGGAAATCTAGTTTGAGGCTAGGGTTGCTGAGTGACTGTGTGAAATATCCACCATGGCAAAGCTGCAGACAGGTTTGCAGTGTTTGTATCACCCCCATCTCTCAGTGGTTATGTTTCAAAGTCAGATTAATTTTAGAAGTGGAAGTTGTTGTGTAAAGTGGGGGAGCTTCAACACCTACTGGGACATCATTGTCCCTATACACACTCACAGATTAAGTCCCACTTTGTGCGTAGCTGAATTTGGCAGGGCATTTGTAGCAAAATGAGATATTTTAATATGATTAAAAACACTGGCCTTCAGGTAAGTACCCGTTCTGATCATTGCATGACTACGGGTTTCAGTGTGAAACTTCTTTCTCTAGGTACCCTGCACCTCAAGACATAAATGTAAATATCATCATCTGTTCCACAGATCATGTGGTAAGAAACCCCAGGCCTTCTCCATCCAGTCTTGCATACTGCAAGCGATCAAAAAGATGCTCTTCACATGGATTTGAGTTTCGTACACACGTAAGATGTGGCATTTGTAACTACATCAAGTGTATATGCTAATTGTGACATATATATAATATATATATAGTGCTTTGGTTAATTCAATCTTGATTCTGATCAAGTTTTGCGAAAATCTTACTTATTGTCTGGATGTGGTGCACACAGCTGTCATGTTAAATGAAGGATGTAACTACCTAAGCTTTATGCTCCACCCACAGCCACAAAATTTCAGAAAGGCATATTAATTTTGTCAATATTGTACAGGAGTTATATAGCACGTGCATGCATGCATGATGTTACAAAGTGTCTCTAAACTGCCATACAGTTCTAGTGTTTCAGTGTGAATTACAACTTTGATAGCAAAGCATGATCACATTTTGTTGCTTCTCTTAAATTTCAAGCATTTCTGAACCACAGTTACAGTGACCAACACCAGAGCCTGCAGTGATTGAAGGAAGGGTGGTTTGCAATCGATTCAAAACTCACAAATATCTGGGACTGTCATCAGATGTCAGAGTGTTCCTAACATACTCAGACATATCCTGGGATGTCCCCCTAATCATGCCCTTCCTTGAAGTCCTGGGTTGTCCCCAAGATGTCCCCTCTGGTAACATGGCTACATGCATTCTTGTAGTCCTAGGTGACTAAAAGTTCTTGGATGTCCCTGGACTTCCCTTCTGGTAACATGGGTACACTCCCATAGTCCCAGGTCTCTTGGAATGTCCCTCTGGTATATAACATGGCTACACTCATGTAATGTAGTCCCAGATCATGGAAGTCCTGGAATGTCCCCAGGACTTCCTAGAATATCCACTCTGGTAACAAGTAGCCTTGTCCCCAGGCCCCGCCCGAAAAACCGGGAAAAGGGCCTGGACACAGGTGCAAAAATTCCCATATATGCTGTGTCAGCAGTCTTCATTTGGAGTAGATGAATAATCACGTTTGTCTATTAGATTACTAAATTCTTGACCACATGAACCTAGTAGTCTCGTTCCAAGACTGTTTAAAATGGGAACAAGGCTAGCAGACTTTTATAGGCCTTGAAATCCAGATTTAGGTTTCGCTTGACAGGTTACTACTGTCACTTCCCTAAATAATTAGTCCCTAGTCGCTTCATTCTAGAGCAAACGTTTCAATTTCCCTACAGAGTCATTCTCAGTATATTATGTCAAAAAATTAGGTGTTATATGATAAAACCGAGGGAGAAATTTCACATTAAAAAAGAATGCCTCTCCTTTGTGCGGACCTATTAGAGGGCTAGAGCTGACCAGTAACAGGGGCAGTTAATAGGCACATACATGATTAGCTTAGACCCAAAGTACAGTTATTGTCTGAGGCTTGGAGGTATAATACTGGGGTGGTGCCTCCATGTATTGGCCCATGCAGTTCAAGTCAAGTCATGTCTAGTCAAGACAGAGTAACTTGATGTGGATGGGTTGGGAACATGGGTGGCCTGGAAAATGTTTGTAAATCATAGTTGGCCTGGCTTGAATCTGCAATCTCCATACTGATAGAAATATTCCAGTGGCTGCTTTGTTTATAAAATGACCTCAGAAGCAATCGCAACACCTAATTTAAAATTTTTCTGGGAGGGCATACCCCCAGACCAGGGGGGGCAGGACAAGCTCACGTGCACTCAGATATCTGATGATGTAATGCCTAGTGAAATCGTCTAATTCCATGCGCTGCAGCCTTTATTGAGTACTTTTTGTGCAGTTTTAGAGAGTAGTTTGCCATGCTAAAGCTAAATATGTACTTTGGTTTCCTGCTGCAATCGGTAACATGCTTTTCTCGGCATGGAAGGTGAGCTCACCCATATCCAGGGATTTCTCCAACTTTCTGACAATGTAGGGATGTTCTACCCTTAGAACAAAAGTGTTCCAAGCATTGAACCCCATTGAACCCCGGCAAACTTGGATGCTACGAGTGCTTACTTGTTTAATCTCTGTAAATCTCCGTGAACTTTCCGCATACCTAAGAATGGAATGTAATTTTTTCACATGCTTCTTAGAGCTTGTCCTACCCCCCCCCCCCCCCCCCCCCTGCCCCCAGACCTCCTTAGCTACTGTTTGCTTATGGATTAGCCTTGTACCCAGTAGGGCTCGAAAGACTAAGGAATTTCCCTAGTCGACAAATTTCCTAGTCAACAAATTCCCTAGTCGACTAATCAGCCAGCAGTTTTTACAACTACTTGACTAATTGAGTAATGACAGGAAGTAAGCTCCTCCAGTTGCACAATGTACATGACAACAGAATCCATACATTATTCTACTTAAGAGTCAACTTTCAAGTCCATATTCTTGTTAAAAATACAAGCATATCTACATGCTCAGGGCTAAGACTAGCCCTTAGGCAAGACACAACAAGTCCAGCTACAGAGAACACACGCTCTGCTGGTGTAGATGTTGCTGTGATGGCCAGGTACTTCCTTGCCAGTCCCGCTAACAAAGGAAATCTGTGTCCATTAACTTTCCACCAGTCGAGGGGAGATGAATCTCGAGGAGACTGTTCCTGTTTAAAGTAGTTTTCAACTTCATCCTGCACAGGATCGGAACTGTCACCGCTACTGGCTGGTGAGTCACTTCCTAAAAGCAAATCCAAGGCTTTCGGCCTAGAGTCTGACTCCTTTTCGGTTGTTAGCTCCTGCTGCTGCTGCTGCTCTGTGTCTGCCATTTCTTGACGAGCCAGGTCAGTGATGGCCATCTGTAGGTCTAGACACTGATGAGACTCAAGGAATTTAGCCTGCTTAAACCGTGGATCTAAGCATACAGCCACCAAATCACTGCCAGGACTGGTAGGATCAATGCTATTTAGGCTCCACCTACTTCTGAGCTCCTTAGAAATGGCACATTTACACTGGTGAATTGCAGGAGAGTCCTCTTCTGTTACCTCCATTGATCTTGTGAGGCCGTGGACAATTGACTGGAGTGCAGAAATAGATACATTGTACTCAGCACTCAAGAACGTTGTAGCTACTTGTAAGACATGTAAAACAGGCTTTAGCTCAGCTAACAGGTTCCACTGTTCTGATGTAAGATCCAGGGAACGATCACTGTACTTTGTTACTGATGGATCAGAAAGAACAGCTGTAACTGGCCAGCACTGCTCAAGAAGGAGTTCAATCAGAAAGTAGGTGCTATTCCACTGTGTAGCAACATCCTGTACCAAATTGTGTTGTTCATGTAGCTTGCATCTGCTCCTGCCTTTTCCTCAAGGCAGTGTTAGCGACTTCACTTTTTCGAAAATGTGTTACCAGGCGGCGAGCAGCAGCAATGGCTATTTCAATGGATCTGATTTCCAGCCCTGCCTTGACACACAACTGAAGTGTATGCCCAGCACATGCTTCAGTGTACCACCCATACTTGTCATGAAGTAGTTGTCCAGCAAGACAGATGTTAGAACCACTATCACGGACAAAAGCACTCACGTTATCCGTGCTAATACTAAAAGTAGCAAGCATTTCTTTAGTGATGTTTTCACCAGTATGTCGATCAGTGAGAGGTTTAAAGTTCTAAGTACAATACTGCACACATCCCACTCACTAGATAAAAAGTGCACAGTCAGGGTGAGGTAAGCATGAGTAGTAATACTGGTCCATGGTTCCCAGACACTTCCTGTATGGGCTGGGCGAGAGAGGAGAGGGAAGGGTCTGGTGAATAACTCGACCCCAACGCGGATCCACGGCTGCATTCCTGCCGTCAGTGTTGATGAGGGAAAATGCGAATGTCAAGTAGGTGTGAGTCGTGAATAAACTTTCGCGTGAATGTGTAGTGTGGACATGTGGCTGCGGGTTTAAGTGTGGTACTATAAACTTGTAAGTATTCGTGGCTTCGCAACTATCAATTGTTAAACATTAATGAAATTCCATGGATCTGCGTTGGGGTGAGTTATTCACCAGACCCTTCCTTCCCTCTCCTCTCTCACCCTGCCCATACAGGAAGCGTCTGGGAACGAAACTAGGTCCAAATATCACCTGTGATGCTCACCAAAGCATTCTCCTGCTGTAGCCTCAGCTTAACACACTCCCTTACAGTGACGGATTTAGGGGGGGTAAGGGGGGTGCAAATGCATGTGATTTTGTCCATACTGAAATGTGTGAGCAGTGCTTCTCCTGGTTATGTGATTTGCACAGTATAACAGTTATCCTAAAACTATGAGCAAGTCAGTAGATTTCTCGAGTTGATACTTAATATTATTTCGTGAGGTTACACAAACTTGTGCACCTGTATATCAGTTGCATGTTGTAGCCTGCTGGGTCTGGGTTTGGCATGGCTGTAGCAAGTGGTTGGGCTGGTCGGGTTTTGGCCCGACCACTTTTTTGCAGACTAAACATGTACGTGCACACACTTTAAAAGCACTTGAAGTCGCTGCCCATCATCATGCAAATTTCACTGACAAAAAGGTAGCGTTCTGTTAGGTTTTCAGCCATTTCGGTTTACTCGATGGTCAATCCTTACTGTGACGAAGCTTGTGCTGCCTGCGGTAGGTGTGTGCAGCTAAGTTTATATGCGGAATCTGAAGTCCCTAGCCTTGTTCCCCACGCCCTGTCCAGCTTTCCATCATGCGTTTGCCGTCTCTAATGCCAGCGATGGAAAGCTGGGCGGGCGCCCAGGAACAAGACTACTCATTCAGTACTTGATGTGAATCAGAATCCTGCTTGCCTATGATCATAGCTAAGAAGCGATCTCTGAGCAAATTTTTTGCTGCTGGGGCATGCCTTCCGTATAGATGTCAATATACTTGCTTGATCTATGTAGCTGCTACATGCACTACATTTACGCACAATCTGCGACCACTACCTCACAGAGTACGTGTAGCCGAACTATTGACATTAAGAATTGCAGAGCATATGAGATCGTGGGCCCAAGAATGGTCTCAGAAGCGATCTCCTAGCGTCTAATTTAACAAAATTTTCCTGGGGGAGCATGCCCCCAACCCCCCCCCCCCCCCCCCTAGATACTACATGCAGGATGTAGACTTTGGCCACACCACCTTCAAATAGCTTGCTTATGGCCCCTGTTTCGTGATGCTCATAGACCAAGTGCAGGACAACCTTGGATGTCTGAGGTAGTCCTAGGACAGATGGAACATCTTGGACCTGGGATTGATGATGCTCATAGACAATGTTGAGGACAACCTTGGATGTTCAAGGTAGTCCTAGGACAGATGGGATATCTCGGACCTTGAAATGGTCAGGGAAAACCTTGAATATCCAAGTAGAAGGGAGATGACTCAGTAAGAATAAGTTCATAGGCTGTACCCAGGACAACCCTTATATGTGACCCGCTCAGCAAAAACCCAGCATATCCCGCATTTTATGAAAATGGAGATAAGACCAGAAATCGGTATATCGATGTGCAATTATGCAGCAGCAACAAAATGCAAGCAATCAGTTGCTTGGTTCCCGAGTTGTGGAGCAAAAAGCATCGCAGACGCGGAATGCAACGTTTCGATGTTTTTACGTCCCTATGGTAAATTTTAATGTCTCTCGTGTTACGTAAAATTGACATGTGTTCTTGTACAAAGGCAGCTTGAAAGTCGGATAAAGACAGTTGGGAAAGACAGCAGTTGTGAAAACGGGGGCTTACATTGTGTCAATAGACAGAAAGACAACAGTGAACAGATTGGAAGCTGGTGAAATTGGGTTTTTTGAAAAACGCGTACTAAGCTGTCCCTAGTAACACTTTCACTGACCTGCCTATGAGTTCGAGCTTATATCGTCCTTATAGTAGCAGAGCTGGGCTTTATGATACAGTGCAAGCCCCCTGTAATACGTTGGTATAATAATCTGAGTTTAGCTGGAAAATGACCTGTCTGCATAAAATCGCTTCAAACTCGAATTCAATATTTGCGGGACGTGCTGGGTTTTCGCTCAGCGGGTCACATATGTCTTAGATGTGTGGAGTTGTTGTTAGGATTAATTGATGGCAATCCCAGATAAGGCTCTCTTGAAGATCCGCATCTACCAAAAAGCACACTTTTGTACTGTTATGCACAAGACAATACAAACTCTTGCATAACTTACACACACTAGGAGAACCAGACCAAGTATCTGCAGGAACAGACAGAGTTCAGACAAGATGATAACAGTATAAAAAAAAAACACTGCTGAATTTACTGAGTACAGACATAGCTAGGACACTCTAAATATATGCCATAATCGGTATGCATAATATTATTTATGGTAGCATAATCAAATTGTGTATAAAGCCACTGATAAGCTACTGCATGAGTAAACCTGTACCAGGGTAGAAGTGCATTTAACTGAAAACAAATCAGATAAGTGAAATAGAAATGCAAAGATTTGGATCTTCATAAAACCATAATGCAGTCTCACAGTTAATTTTTCCGCACATGCTACCCTAATGCAAAACACAGGCCTCACAACTTATTTATGTTATTGTTATTTACACTTTCTGGGGTCCGTTTCTGAGAGACCTCTAAGGCTTCAATGCCATCTCACAGATATTGACATGCAGGCATTCACTTATAAACCACACCTGCTGCACAGATTTATGTGCAGAGTACTGACTCACATTGGACACGTAAATAAAACAGGCACATAAAATTGCGGATTCAGTATGTAACGTTCTTGCTTTGGTAATGCACATGCAATCCAGGTAAATTGACGATTTAATTAAGCTATAGCCTATATGAATGAAATCCTTCAGCAAACAGAGTTTGATTGCTCACTCATGCAGGATTATGTAGGTACACCAGTGTTATACAAACACCAGAAGTTGTGTGTCGAGTGGGGGAGCACCAACACTGCTGGCACATCGATGTTCATGATGTGAAAATTTCAACACATATAAAGTGTGAAGTTTAAAACATGATGGAATATGGGGATGGGGCATTTATGACTTAAATGGGCGGGGCATTTACAACTTAAATGGGTGGGGCATTTACGACTTAAATGGGAGGGGCATTTATGACCTAAATGGGTGGGGCATATATGGCTCAAAGGGGTGGGGCAGTTATGACAAAGTAAGTTATTGTTTTTTTGGAAGATATGCTCAAAAAGCACTGGTCTTCAGGGGAGTAGCTACCCTTTCCGGTCCTCGCATGACCATGGGTTTCGGTCCCTTTGAACTCCCGACCCGTGGCCTACTACAGAAAGGGCGGCACCACTCCCCGCCTAAGGCTTCCTTTGAGTGAGGAGCCCAGCCCTCACTCGACACACAACCATGCATAAACCTTACTGCTGCCATCGTTCGGAAGCCCACTCCGTAAACAATTGCTCCACCAACAATAGCTCCTAAACACTCCCTAATAATGAGCATGGAATGAAGAAACAGTGCTAATAGAACTGTATGCAATTTATAGCACATTAGCCAGTGCACACTGCAGCTCTTAGGAGTCATACAGGTACGTATATTAGTTACAAAATTACCAAGTATTTATGCTAGCTACGTATGATCTTTCTTTGAGCACCAATCACATGACAATGCAGTAATGCAATGTGATACGTAATGTGTCTCCATAGTAATCCAACATGCGTAATACGAGTACATAGCAACTAGAATGGTATTCATCGAAATTTCGATGACGTATGTAGCAACCATGACGTCAAACATACCATTCAGTTTAAAAATTGTGCCAAGGAATGGCTGTGGTTTCTCCATCTCTTCTGAACGCCATTAAGATACAAGAGAAAGTTAGTTCAAACTTTTGCTTAGGTCTTACAGATTGGTGTAGTTGTGAGAGCTGTATTGCAAGTAGAACTTCGATGGAGCGTGAAGAGTGTGTTGACAAACCACCGAATGGCAAGTGTGCAAAGCTATCTCTGACACGCTTTAGCACTCCTTGGTCTGACGAAGAGATGATGGAGATTTATAAGGGCAAGCAATCTGTGAATGCGCAGAGAAGTACAGCATGGGCAGTGAAAGCGTTCAGAGAGTGGATCAGTGAGTGCAACTCTTAAGTATCCTGAAGATCAAGTTCCCGAAGACTTCCTTGACCAAAATTTCGCAGAAAGGAGCACTCCACTAAATCATCGTTTCATTGTCGAGGCTCGAAGACAAGATGGTGAAAATTGTCCACCAGCTACTCTGCACAGCCTTCTTGCCGGCATTCTTTGCTACATGAGGGAACAAAATCCTGATACACCCGACTTTCTTCTAAGAAGGATTGGCGGTTTAAAGGTCTTCATGGAGCAATGGAGTCTACCTTTGTGGAACTTCACCAAAAGGGTTTTGGGGCTGAAGTAAAACACACGGCAGTTATCACTCAGGAGGAAGAAGATCAGCTCTGGGATAGAGGTGTGCTCAGAGTAGATAGCCTGCTGAAGCTTCTGTGTAGGGTTTTTTTCTCTGTTGGGAAAGTGTTTTGTATTAGAGGAGGCAAGGAACAAAGAAATTTGAAACCTTCTCAATTCCAGTGGAAACATGACCCAGATCGGTATGTCTACATCGAAAATGGCTCTAAGAACAACTCAGGGGCTGAGCTGAGAGTTAGTAACAAAGTCGTACCAGTTTATGCCAATCCGAGTATTGGTGAGAGATGTGTAGTGTATTTACTTGATCTTTATTTGTCGAAATATCCCAGAATGGCTTTTGAAAAGGGTATTTATTATTTGAGGCCAAAACCTGTTCCAGTTTTGAAACCAGATGGCCCATGATATGAGTGTGTGCCAATAGGGAAGGAAAAGCTACAGACAATGGTACGCAATATGTGTGCTGAGGCTGGGATCACTGAAAAGAAGACAAATCACGCCTTAAGAGCTACAGGCGCCCCTCACATGTTCTCTGCTAGTGTCCCTGAGAACTTGATTCAAAGTTGTACTGGGCATTGTTCTGAGATTGTATGAGAGACCTTCTCATGAGCAACAGCAGGCTCTTTCTAATATACCAACTTCAGGAGCAGAAGCATGAGAGTTTGGTAAAGAACTTACTAATGTAACTGCTTCAAATGTACAGCATTACCAGTAGATTGCAATATAGGCATCAGTCTCAACGTGCAACGAAATCTTCAATCCGCCCGGAATGAGTGGAGAGCGCCGTCGCCTTCTGCATTCGTTTCTCCTCCGTGAGTCAGAAAATGCCAGAGTAAGCGGCAGGTGGCCAACAGTGGTATTGTTGTGCATATAACAACGGCCACGGCGAATCTGTCGGTCGACCAGGCCCACGGTTCACAGCTGGCGACGATCTCTTCGATTGCAGTGAAACATGTTCACCTCTGGGAGTCTCCACAGCGTAAGTTATAGGAGAGATTTCTGTGTTATCTGTGGTGTTGACATTGTTACAAATCGATCCATCTCGCTTTTTTCAGTAGCTGTTCAACTGCTTTTGACATGTGCAAAACCACTCTAATTTATTTGAATGCGAAGGGAAATGATTTTTAACACATTCTAATTAATGCGGAACGGTCGCCAATACAATTATTTTTGGCCGTTCCATAAATTAGAGCAAATACGGTAAATCAGTTAAAACACTCAGTTTTGTCTTATGCTACAACTCTCACAATGGGATGTGAGCACCATTTACATTCTACTAGAAAATGTAGAACATTGTGGGGGCGAGCCTGAGCAAGCTGATACAGGATATTATGTCACTGATGAGTGATATAATACATCAAGTCAATTATCCTCCTACATGCACATCCATTTACCGTTCACAGGGGGCTTTAAAATGGTTTTTGATTTGCTTTAAATGTCGTATTAACTTTTCATGGCACACAGCAGGATTTGTCACTGTCTACTGTTACATGAGCGTAATAAGCCAAACCTGATGACGCATATGCCAACAAGTTGCAGCAATTTCTCCATCCTGGGCTACACGTGCATGGACCAAGCTTTATACTGAAATCATGAGCTGGATTTCATGGCGTTTATGAGTGCCGTTTTAACATGCATGGCCCTGACCTGAAACTGACCTGCCAGGGCTGCTAATGTGGCTACACATGCATGGAATAAGCTTTACACCGCTGGTTTCTGAGTAGTCAACAACCGTCCATATTAAATTTGCACCGCCTGTGAGCGGCCTGCCGTCGTCGGTAGAAGCACAAACCAGTGCCATGCGTGCTTCAACTTCAGTCGTCTTCGCTCTGAGTCCATGACGCTGCACTCTGACAGTAGCCCTCCACTGGCCTTCACATGCTTTACGATATCGCGATATCGATCTTCGTGAAATATTTGAATGCGCTCAGTAAGTGGTCGGTCCAAGCAAGCATATAGAGTAACCAATCAATTATCGGACACCCCATATTATCGGACGGCTGCATAGCACGAATGGGAGTAACAACGGCCCTTGTTTCTGATCCAGTAGGTAGGTTGATGCAACTGCTAATTGCACCCCAAATTTGAGCTTTATAGATCAGTGAATGTGGACGCTATGCCCCAATAAAGGGCGGTGTCCGTGTATGCACATTTTGACAAAGCACGTGAAATTGAAAAGGCTTTTGGAAGGTAAGAATCGCTGATAATTGGAGGTTAGGTAGAGTAAGGATAGCTGCAGCTGAAAACCAAGTTTGGTGGACAGTGCTGCCTCCCTCGCTTTATAGGACTTCGTCGTCCGTGGATCGGTAGTTTCGTCCGATGGTCGCGACCATCGGACACCGCCCTTTATTGGGGCATAGCGTCCACATTCACTGATCTATAAAGCTCAAATTTGGGGTGCACGTAGCAGTTGCATCAACCTACCTACTGGATCGGAAACAAGGGCCGTTGTTACTCCCATTCGTGCTATGCAGCCGTCCGATAATGTGGGGTGTCCAATAATTGATTGGTTACTCTATATGCGCATAGATACACACACGCGTGCACAATGCAGTCACGCTAGTGTGGGGCTCGCTCAGGCTCGCCCCAACTAGGAAGGAAGGCTGAACCCCAGTAAACATGCAGATATATCATAAGGTACTACAAACTTCCTCACCCTGCAGAACTTGTTCCAACAAAAATTCCAGACACAAGACTTGCAATAGCTGTTTCACTTTCACCCGTATGTAATGACCTAGGTATTAAAAAGAATAAGGTCATCTGATCTGGAAGCTGGATCATTCACCCAATTGTCAGCATTCTCTCTACTTGTTACTGTTGTGCATGAGATGGGTATGTAATGAGAATGCTAATCGTAAGTGGTGAGTGCACTTCCTGCCCTGTGCATGCAGTGAGTCTACTTATTTACAGCTACCAGTTACTATAACTACACCACCTCAGGTGGGCTTTGGCTCTGGATAAGCACCGTTTAGACTACAAGAAGTGCATGGCAGATTTACTGTGCACTACTGTTTTTCGTATAGTGTTGCACTGCAGTGAATGGTTAAAAACAAGGTTTCCATGAAATGCCCTGCCAAGACTAGCCTCCAACCCAGGCTTTCCGTTCTGGATTTTGTCTCGCAGCTTTGGAGAAAATCCGATTTTTCTCCAAAGCTGCGAGACAAAATCCGGAACAGAAAGCCTGGGTTCGAGGCTATGCCAAGACGGTGCCAAATGACCTATTCAACTCAGCAATCTGAGTACCATTCCAGTGCTCTTGATAGGCAAAATTCTGGAAACAAGAAGACTAAGTATTGTAATTTTGCATCACAAGTAAATCAAAGAACATGCCACACACACACACCCACACACACCCACATACACACACACACGCACACACACAAACAATAAGCCCAACTTTGTAGCCGACTAAAATGGATGGGGCATTTGTAGCTAAATGGGTTGGACAGTTATAGATAAATGAGTAGCCTCGTTCCCAGGCCCAAAAAGGAGGAGAAAGGGCCTGGTTTCAGCCGTTCGCGCATGCAAGAAACTCACTCGATTGTACTCATTCAGCTGTCAATTTGAAGCTATAAACAGACAGTGCAAGCTCCCGTGGAGTCAGTTGACGAGAAGAACAGGCCAACTGAGAGGTAATATCTAGAAGTTGACATGGGTTTGAGGAACTCTTCCCATTTCTGTGACTTTGAAGGCGTCATTAGCACCCTCCCACTGATCAACACGTGCTTAAATCGGAAATAATTAAGTGCATGCGTAAACGGCTGAAACCAGGCCCTTTATCCTCCTCTTTGGGCCTGGGAACAAGGCTAATAAATGAGTTCCTTTTTGGGTATGCTCAAAGAACATTGGTTTTTAGTCCTGGTCTGTAGCATACTACAAAAATGGGGGAACCACTCCTCGCTCAGCTCTTGGGTTTGTATCAATTTCTATGTTGTAGGTACACAAATTGGGGGTGGGGCTTAATAGATAGGGTTATTATGATTTTTAAATAACTTTGGGGATGGGCAAACAAAGTAGGGATCTCTCGCTGTCAACTCATGAATTTCCCACACTAAATTTCATAGTGACAAGCTTAAAATTGGGCATGCTTTCCTTAGCTACGGCATTCCTGTTCTAATGTGTGGTATGCTCATGCTAGTTATGGCATCTGGCATCAAGAGTATACATTCAGTGTGGCTATATTTTTAGCTAGGTATAAGCTCACACACAGCTATGTTACAGGTGTAAGGCTCACTCATAGTTACGTTTTGGGTGTGAGGCTCACTCACAATTAAGTTACAGGTGGGAGATTCACTTACAGTTATGTTACCATTGTAAAGATTGTTTATGCATGTGCAAAAATTCAAGTGAAGATACACATCTGTGCATGAGGGTATTCTATATGTACTTTGCAAATGCGCACTTAGCTCAAGGTGCATGAACTCTGTTGAGTGTGCGTGTGTGTGTGTGTGTGTGTGTGTGTGTGTGTGTGTGTGTGTGTGTGTGTGTGTGTGTGTGGTACAAAGCTTACTTACTTTGCAATTCCATATATGTCTGGATATACAGGTATAACCAGAAGTGCTAACCCAACTCCCAAGATTGTATCTGCTAGAATTGACAGCCACAGTTTCCTAATGAGTTTCCAGAGAAAAATAGCCCAGTAATGAGGGAAGTCAATACACATCATAATAATATACCGTATAGCGGGAAAAATTGGCGTACATTAAATTTGGTGAAATCGCTAAAAAAAGGCCGGGGGGTTTGGCGAAATTTTAATTTGGTGATTTTTGTCCTGGGCACTTACCAGTACATGACATAAGCATCTTGTGTAACACCTACTAACATGTAATGTATTGCATTACCAAAATCAGCTCGAGCAGTGCGATGGGAGTGTACAAAGTGGATAGTTGCATTCAAGCCCATCCAATTTGATAAGAGCACCACACTTGAAGAACTAGGCTGCAGCAAAAGCAACTCGGAGGATCAGAGTATGTGCAACAGCGGTAACACAAGTTGCGTTCAGTCCTCAAGAGTAGGCTTCCATCGTTTCATGTGTGCTGTATAGTTTTCTTGGAAAGTGAGGAATTAAGTCGCAAGGATCCACAATACAGGTCTGTCTTCCCTCGACAAGTACTAGAACAGCGACAAAGCTATAGCCAAACTGCCGGCTGACAACATGGAAATTAAATCTGTGAGAACAGACCCTTGTAGAAATCAAAGATTAATTACATGACATATTTTGCCATGTTTAAAGTCCCGTATCACTAAACTTCCATTATGGGCGGAGCTCATATGTCCTTTGTTTATGCATTAGATATTCTTGAATCTAAAACTGTGCGTACGAGCCCCACCCTTAATAGAAGCTCAGCAATACAGTTCTTTGAAGGTTGAAGGTGGCAATACATCGAAATATGCAATCTTCAATTTCTACACAAGACTTAGTGTTTTCCATATGCAGCACACACGCAGAACTAGTCCTGCTATACAGAAACACATTTACGGTGTAGTGATGAACTTTGCAGGTCCAAGAAACACACATCCAACTGCAGTGATCACCAGACCAAGTATCATCAGATATCGAGGTGTTTTCTGTGATTGAGTATGTGAGTGTTTGCATGGAGGAATTATACACAGAAAGACTCTGTATATACAAAAATTCATGTTAGAATTGCATCATAGGTTTGCTACCCAGCCCATTGTAGTCATTTAAAATAAAGTGTACAGTACAGATGCACAAAGTTATATTCCTCTATAATTTCAGCTGAAATGGCTTAATTGCACAGTACTCTACACCTTCCCATGATGTGTAGGGCTGCTAGCATATGATCGAATCGGACTGGTCCATGTTCAGCTGCTCCCCTGAGTGTTCAAAGCAGCTACTGCTACCAAAATATATTGCAAATTGGGGAGGTCTTGGGGCATCGTATCGATGCTAAAATCCCTCCAAAAGCAGCTTCAGAGAAGGCACAAACAACAGTGTCTGAAAATAGATACACTTCTCCGAAGATTGATGTTTTTTTTGGACGGCCATTTTATCGCTTCTAGCACCAACAGGAAACAATGCGCGGGCGTCATTTTTGGTATACCAGGTACCGCGTACCTCTGCTACAGTCTTGCAGTATCGCCAAATGTTTACCCTCCGCGTTTTAGCGTCCGAATATACCTGTTGTCCGATACTTGCTAACTTACTCTCTAAGTGTTCTGAAAATAGTCTAGGTACGGTTGTGATTTTACCACTTGTACATATCGGTCACTTGTAACTAACAATTTCAGGCCTGAAACAGCTAATACTTGACAAAACTAGACAAAATGGGTATCAAACAGTTCCATTTGGTGTGTACATTCATAATCTGATGTTTGTTTTCATTTTGGAGTAAGTGTTCTGAAAATAGTCTAGGTACGGTTGTGATTTTACCAACGTATCGGTCACCTGTAACTAACAATTTCATCCCTCAAACAGCTAATACTTGACAAAACTAGACAAAATGGGTATCAAACAGTTCCATTTGGTGTGTACATTCATAATCTTATGTTTGTTTTCATTTTGGAGTGTTCCAAAAATAGTCTAGGTACGGTTGTGATTTTACCACTTGTACATATCGGGTTACTTGTAACTAACGTCCTGGAACAGCTAATACTTGACCAAACTATACAAAATGGGTATCAAACAGTTCCATTTGATGTGTACATTCATAATCTGATGTTTGTTTTCAATTTTTGAGTAAGTGCTCTGCAAATAGTCTGGGTACGGTTGTGATTTTACCAACGTGTCAGTCACTTGTAACTAACAATTCCAACCCTGAAACAGCTAATACTTGACCAAACTATACAAAATGGGTATCAAACAGTTCCATTTGGTGTGTACATTCATAATCTTATGTTTGTTTTCATTTTGGAGTTCTTGAAATATTTTTTGAGTGTTTGTGATATTTAATTTATTGTATATCGAGCAAAGTAACCGCACCCCAAGATGCTCATAAGAGGTTAGTTAGTGCTGCAGGTTTACCTTGGCTCGAACACTTTAGAGTTCAGCGCTATACATAGTTAAGATGCCGCACATAACTGAACCAAGGATATTCCACATGTTACATTTGTCAAGTCAATCCTATCCAGTGCTACCACAGAACAAACATGACACCATTAATCATATTCTTGAGGACCAATGAACGGAATGTTGCCTAGGGGTGCCAAACAGAGCTAGCTAAATTCCAACTTATTAAGAGCTAGCTAAATTCCAACTTATTAATATGCATGAGGGGAGGGATTGCCTGACTTCCAGCTGGAATTACATGCCTTTAATGAGATTCATTGATCTCAATTTGGACATTAACGACATTCACAAGTATCCAAGGAGGGTTAATTGGATTCATAGCCCAGTTCTGTTCGGGTTTGAGTCCATGAAAGGCTTAGGGCATACTCATAAATATTCACCATCATTTACCCATTCCTTTCAACCCCAAGCCAAGCTGCCAATGCTTCAACAGAAAGTCAATAATGAGGTTCATGAGAGTCAACATACTCTAACCCTCCCATTGGACAGTTGACTGAACCCAGGGTTGTTCATGGGTAATGCTGAGGTCTAGTTAAAGCCAACTCATTAATATTCATAAGGTGGACAGAAACATCCAGGTTTCAGAGCTCGGTCGGGCTTTAATTAGATTCATAGGCTCAATTAGGGTTAGGGAGATTAGGGTTAATGAGATTAGGGTTAGGGATTTTAGGGTTAAGGCAAACTAGGGCTAGGGCTAGGGCTAGACTTAGGGTCTTAAGGTGGCGGTGAAGTCTTTCGGCGGAGGTTAACGAAAACATAAACTTGGGTTACAGTCAGGACCAGGGTTACTCCTAGTTTCAGGGTTAGGGTTTGCTTTAGGGCAATCTTGCTTCGCCTAATTTTAAAAAGGGTTTTAGTGGCTCATTAATATATTCATCAACCCAAAATTGCCACTCGATGGACGCATCTACACACTCACTCTAGGTAGCGTCCTATCCACCAATGTATCTCAAATCAATCTGTGCCAGCTTTTGTTCAGAGCTACTCTCAAAGTCAGGCTAGACTCATGTTTGTCACTACTCTTGGAATGGACAACTTTGACTGCACCAAAATGAATGCACATTTCAAAAAATTCACAGCTTGTCTACGGGAGGGGCTCATTCACGAGTGGAAGCAAGCATTACTAGCCCCACCTCTCCCCCTTATGTCGCTAAACAACTCTCGGTTCTGTTCCACACACAACTCCTCTGGAGCTTTCTTCTCTACGGCAGCATGGTACCAATGATATATCGCGCATTCTAGTTAAAGCCCAGCCCAGCACTCGGAGCAGCAGGCCACGGTCACCTACTAGGCTTGGCATACGATCGCAAGACCTGGGCCTACCCAGTGAGTTCAGTCTTGGCATACAATTTTGGCACTAATAATGCTTCATAGCTACACAGACGTATACCCAATTATTACGCTCATTTCCAGGCCTTCACTACTTTCAGTATTTGATAGCTTCCGGGATGCAATTAGGGAGGGGAAAGGTCTTGTGATGTCAGGTAATGTTAAGAAAAAAAAAGGTGGACATGTGGAGCTGTGATGAAGGTGATCAAGGACCTTCCATCCAATGGCCTAAACACCAGACCATTTCCAAGGCAATATCAATGCAGGTCACTGTTTGGGACCAATCAATAACTAATCAATGCAACTTTGTAATAGTTAGGTGCAGCCCACATAATTATGTCTACCTAGTGTTTACCCTGGAATATAAACAGAGAAGACCTGGGAACATCCTTTACTACAGCATACAAATTGCAAAATCCTACCAGTCTGTCGGTAATTGGTCCAATGATTATGGTGCACACTGCATATGCTGTTGTAGAAGCAAGGTAGACAACTCCTATAAGACCCACCCTGAGATTAAGCTGCAGTTTAGGAAGACAAAAAATGGTAGCAGCTAGGACACCAAGATGCAATTACAGCCTAAGTGTAAAACAAAATGCAATACTGTACAGCAGAAACTCTTGATAATGCAAAATTTCATGAAAATGCCTCCCAACCCTCTGTATAAAAAAATTACTGGCTTTTATTTCATGGAACATGTGCCGCTTGGGCTACAACCCTAATGCAGTTATTGTCACACCCCATCTTTAACCCTTTTACCCCAACGTGCATGTGCAGAAATAGATCTCGTGGTTACGAGAGAAGCTGATAAAAATGGCGATTTTGTGCAGTGTTGTTTCACTGCGTTATATATCTGAGTTCAGGCAATGATAGTTAGGCTAAGCTTAGTTGAAAACAAACCTGCTTTACTCAGAATGTAGTCAGAAGACCTGCTAGTGAAGTCCGAAGAAGCTACAATGGTGGAAGCGTAGGTACCCACTGTGTACCTGAAAATGACCGATAATACACGGCAAAAGTTGGCAGACAGTTTCAGCAAAGGTACGTTTCAACTGTCGTTGACACGATTAGATAGTATATTGACGATAGAACATGTAGCGTGTGGATATAAGCTGTACTGTGGCCAACTACGATCGGCAGGCAAACTTCAAATGCGATTTTGAGGGGAAGTCCCTATAGGACAAAGCCGCTAATTGTGCTTCGATTGACTTCCTGTTACACGTAATAACTAACTCCAAGTCCAAAAAGGGGCTGCGATCACGATAAATAGCGTAAGCGAAGTGCGGGCGCATTTGGCCGCTATCGGGTGTGATGGGATAACTTATTAACACATGCAAAGCTGGGACCTCCAAACCGAAGTCAACAACAAGCAAAAAAACAGGTAGCTGCAACAATGGCGGAGTCTTCCTTTGTTGGGCACCAATGAATTGTTGAAAGCATATTATTGGTTGTTATTGGAAACTGACACACCAATACTGAAGAATACATATACAAGAAAACTAGAAATGTAAAAAGATGTGGGGATGGCACGCCAAAAAGGATGCAAACAAGGTAGGGATGAGTAAGTGAAGTAAATATACAAAGCCCCTCCCTGCATCTTTTTCACAATAGAGTCACAACTGTCTACTGACTCCCGGATATGACAAGTAACATCTTACCATGCACCTACGTATCCTGAACTTACTTGCTTATGAAGGTACTTGCCAAAATATGTGAAGTTAGCATAAATGTTGGCTATTGACAGCATAAGAGATGCAACTGTGAAAAGAAATGCACTCACTAATAATTGCTTCCTTTCTTTGAGGCAGAAACAGTTTCACACAATTCATAGTTACAAACACATTACACCCCAAGATGTGAAATATAGGATCAGAATAGGGAAGAAATTAACAGCCGTACAAATACAGTAAGTCAGGAATCATCAGACGGCATGTATAATTGGACACTCCAACGCGGAGAGAAAACTGAGTAAACATTCGGTGATACCGCAAGACTGTAGCGGAGGTACGAGGTACCTGGTGTAACAAAAATCACGCCCGCGCATTGTTTCCAGTTGGTGCTAGAAGCGATAAAATGGCCGTCCAAAAAACATCAATACAAGTGTATCTATTTTCAGACACTGTTGTTTGTGCCTTCTCTGAAGCTGCTTGTGGAGAGATTTTAGCATCGATACGATGCCCCAAGACCTTTCCAATTCGCAATATATTTTGGTATCGGTAGCTGCTTTGAACACTCAGGGGCGCAGCTGAACATGGGCCAGTCCGATTCGATCAATAATTGGACGGTGAAATTTGTCGTTTCTTGCTGTGTTGTCTCCAAACAAGTTGAAGTCTCCACAATATTAGCATCAGTAGAATCTACAGGCTCTTGGCTACATGCTGGTACTTGTCTGGTGTTTGTGTGTTGAGTAGTTCTCGAGATATCCATGTTTCTTTCCATAAAGTACGCTGGTTGATTTACTTTAATACGTGCAGTATAAATAGGTGAGTTCGAACAATATCTTGAGAACTACTCAACGCACAAACACCGAACAAGTACCAGCATGTAGCCAAGAGCCTGTAGATTCTACTGATGCTAATATGGTGGAGACTTCAACGTGTTTGGAGACAACACAGCAAGGAACGACAAATTTCACCGTCCGATTATTGATCAAATCGGACTGGTCCATGTTCAGCTGCGCACCTGAGTGTTCAAAGCAGCTACCGCTACCAACAAATTGGGGAGGTCTTGGGGCATCGTATCGATGCAAAAATCTCTCCAAAAGCAGCTTCAGAGAAGGCACAAACAACAGTGTCTGAAAATACACTTCTCCGAAGATTGATGTTTTTTGGACGGCCATTTAATCGCTTTTAGCACCAACAGGAAACAATGAACGGGCGTCATTTTTGTTACACCAGGTTTTATGTACCTCCGCTACAGTCTTGCGGTATCGCCAAATGTTTACGCAGTTTTCCCTCCGCGTTTGAGTGTCTGAATATACCTGTTGTCCGATAATTGCTAACTTACTCTAAATAGCCACTTTCAATTCAGGAGGTTTTAAGTATACAGCAACTAACATGGGAAGTCCCAAATATAATATCAACTACCTCTATCTGGATATTGCTATTTTGCACACCTTGTAGACCATTCAGATTGAAGTCCAATGCTTCCTTTAGCCTGGCATTTTTTTTATGGCTGTTAATTTACAGTGAGCATGAAATACGGGCAGCAATATTTCCGTTCTCAGGGGTACCACATACTATTCAGGTGAAAACTTTTGATTGGTACTTATATTCACAGAGTACTTGTAACTGATAATACTTATGACAGTAACTGCTTACCTATCACGACAAATACAATGTTGGTAAAAAGTCTCAAGGCTAGTTGCCATGGCAGCTTCACATTAACACACTCTGAAATGAACACAAAGAAGAGAATTCATGCCTGCTGCAAAAACAAATATGGTTTTAGTTAACCACAGAGTGGTTACCCTGGTTGCAGTCAAGCTGTGGTTATGGGAGGTTTACTTTGGTATTAGAGACTAACTGCTAAAGGCAACCAGAAAAGCAAGTGTGTGTAAACAACCTGGCCCAGTTGATGTTACAACCACAATACACTGACAACCTCAGAACATCTGTGAGGGAGTCTTTACAAGTGCACTTCAAAGTTCAGAAACTCTACACTACATGAATGTCAATTGTCAGACTGACAGCTTACATTAAATAAGGAATAGTACATAATACAGTAGTGCTGGTACAAGACTAATGATGCAGTCATGCCACAATGCCATACCTGTTGGTGGGATTAGCAGTGTCAGGAGCAACATCAGCGCAACAATACAACCACCAACTATTAGAAATGGTAGCAGAAACCCACCAACCTAAATTTTAAAAAAATTGTAAAAAATAATGATACACTCATACTATCCACAGGAACTAGGTTAAGTAAAAGTTGGGACACTATCAGTGATTGAATGCTTGTACATGAAGGCTAAGCCGTACAGAGACTTGGTTATACAGAAAACAAATTGGACTGCACTGAATCTGACAACCTATAACTACTCAAGTGTCAACTTCCACTTGTGCTACATAGACAATAATTACATGATGAACATGGCATTCCAAGACAAGACTGTTGATGCTTGGCAATATAATATTATGTCACTGTAGCTATTTTGCATACTGATGGGTTTTGAACAAGGTCAATGGTCAAACAGGTTTTTGCTGTGGACATACATACCCAGGTGTAGATAAACACACCATAATTATGTGAGTATGTTATACCAAAGAGGATGGAGTGCACTACTTGACTAAATTTTTGGGGCATGTGTAAAAGCCAGACTGCCGGATCAACGGATCACCCGGATAAACAAAAATGCGTGCAAAAATTGAATGGGCAATTACAAAGTTTTGCACCTGTGCAGTAAATGTATAAGTATTATTACATGGCTCTCGTTCTGGCCGAAATCTACTTTCGGGCTATGTAGCGGCCTCCAACCTTACTCGCATGGTGTGACTCTTCTCAGGCAGTGGCACAAAGGAAGGCATTCATGAAAAGCTCAAGGCGGAGAGGGACAGTTCATGCGCACAAGGTAAGCCAGCTAGTTACCTACCTAGTCAGAGTTTCTCACGGTACTCTGTGCTATGGCTGCGTGCTACGCACACTGTTTGGTTTCAGCAAGTCAGCGTTTGCATAGAAAGCTGTTCCAGTGAGATTTAGGCATGCTTGCCACTCTGTGTGCACGTAACTATCGTGACTTACCTCTGCCGGCTCTGGCAAAAAAGTGGCTCAGCTACACCTTGAAGGCCATAGAAAGGTCAAGCCAGACGACCAAGATGGAATGCTGCCAGCCTGATAGGTACAGGCCTACAACATTTTCCTGCATAGCAGAAGCAAGAGGTGGGAGGGTTCTGGAACAAGGCTGATTACGTATACGCGCAAGTACTTTATAATCGCCCGTTCAATTTTTGCACGCATTTTTTTGTGATCCTGGTGATCCGGGTGATCCAGCAAGCTGTCTTTTACACATGCCCAAATTTTGCATGCTATAGAATTTGCAAGAAGTACAGTATGCAGTCTGTCAGAGGCATGAAAAGGTAGTAGCACTCGAGGAAATTGCGAGCATGGAAGGCCATTTCACAGCACACATTAGCATAGATGCATCAATGGGTTTTCTACTACCATGTCTGGGTTTCACACCTGGCTAGCTACTATTGCATGTAAGAGAATGTAGCAATGTTTAACAGAGAGGTTTCAAATACTCATGCTTTGTGTTGATAAAACTCTGGTCCTGAAGTTGTTGCATGCACATAGCTAATTGTGCACAGACTCCTCACATACAGTTCATTTACAGTAGCTCTAGTAATAGCAATACATACCTTGGAAGCATGCACATATCCACTGTCTATGGCAGCATCTGACAACCTTTTAAATTGGTTAAACTGGGTCATACATCCCACTTGGCAGGAATTTATCTCCTATACATACGGCGTAACTAATACCTTTGTTGTTCTGAGCAGCTTATGCACAGCCACATACTAATTGTACCTGGTTTTGTGTTCTTACATAAATTCTGTCCAGCATTGCCACTGACTGTCCATGGGGAAAGTGAGACATCCTTTTTTTCAACAACTTGCCACTGTCCCACCTGTCCATCCCATTCCTCAGTCTCTTTAGGGTTGTGTGAGACATCCTATGGTGTCTGTCCCTCAACACAACCCTCTTTTCACCCAATCTTTCACTCCTCAAGGGACGTATGAACAGTGAGGGATATCCCATGGAGATATTCACTGCAAGCCTTTCTCCCAATGTCTGTCCCATGGTGCAGGGCCGTAGCAAGCTATTTCAAGGCGGTGTGGTCATGCAAGGTCTACATACTGCATGTAGTATCTAGGGGGGTGTGGGGGCAGCTCCCCAGGAAAAATTAGATACTAGGAAATCGCTTCCGAGGCCTCAAATCTCCTATGTTCTGCAATTCTTAGCAAACAGAATTTCAATAGTTTCTACACGTCCTCCATTACTCTCTGTGAGGTAGTGATTGCGCATAACCTAGTGCACGTAGCAGCTACATACGGAAGGCATGCCCCAGCAGCAAAATTTGCTTGGAGATCACTTCTTAGCTGTGATCATAGGCAAGAAGGATTCTGATTCACATTCAGTTCTGAATGAGTAGTCTTGTTCCCAGGCTCCCGCCCAGCTTTCCGTTGCTGGCACTACGTATGGCACCCGATGGAAAGCTGGACAAGGCCTGGGGAACGAGGCTAGTGATTTCAGATTGCGCTTATGAATTTAGCTGCGTGCACCTACCACAGGCAGCACGGCCTTTGTCGCAGTAAGGAATGGCCCAAGTAAACCGAAAAGGCTGAAAATCATAATGCAATGTTACCTTCTTGTCAGTGAAATTTACACAATGATAGGCAGTAGTTTTCCGAGATGGCTCGGCTTACTTGTTCTTATACGTACGACATATTCAAGTATACACATGCACATTTAGTCTGCGAAAAAGTGGTTGGGCTAAACCTGACCAGCCCGACCACTTGCTACGGCCATGTGCTGTCCTTCAACACAATTTGATATCTCACCTGTAGATTCCATCCCTCAGTCTTATGGAACATCAAGGGATACCCCATGGTCCTGTCAACATACTTCTCTGTCCCACCTGTCCCGTATGTCCCCAAGGGACACATAGTACATTGAGGGAGGGCCCATGGTGTCCATCAACATACTTCTCTGTCCCACTTGTACACAAGTCCCTAAAGGACATATGGGACATCAATCTACATGTAACCCACCCACAGAGGCCTGCAGAGACATGAGATAGTAACAGACATCCTCCCCTACTCGCTGCCATACCATAGGACTCATGGGAGTGGAAAATTCCCCTTGGACAGTTGTTGGCAATACAGGACAAATCTCTTACGTGATATCAGTCACTTAAAACACACTGAAAGACATCCATACGTACAGACCTCTGGTAGCCCTCACACATACATATAAATGTATGTGCATACGTACCTCTTGTAGCCCTCCTCCAACTGCAGGTCCTGCTGCAACCCCAAGCACTAGTGAGAGTTGTACCAAACCCTGCAAGTGAGAGTTGTACCAAACCCTGCTATTACCATAAGATAATACACCCCCTTCGAGCAAACGCACTCCCCCCTAAGTTTTTGCATAGTTAATTTCCACTCATTTAAACACACTGTAGTGAACGTATTCTGGGGGTGCTTTTAGTGAGCTTTTAGTTTAGCTCGGTCATCGAGTGTTTTCATAAAGGTATACAACTGGCCTCGTTTGCTGGCAACCATCTGTGTTTTCACTGCACGCAGCACAAGCTTATGTGGGGTCGTCCCCTATCACCCCTGACGATACAAGTTGCTTTGATGCCTGTGGTATCCACACAAGGTGCCGCTGATTTCCCACAGTACACGTTCAGCGAAGCTGCTGTTCTTCCAGAAAGCCATGGCAGTCATGATTGTTGACCTCGTGCATAACATTGCAAGGAGTCGAGAAGCATATGCTCAAGACTAATTGAATAGTCAAGCAAACACCCCCTCTCCACTTTTGCCTCAAAACAGTGTGCAAAAAGAGGCGGTGTATTTCGTGAGCTTACGGTACAACCACAACCAATAAACAGCTTGGTGTGGATTCCTGGGGAAAAAAACCCTACAGCACATATGCACAGACTTGACTGCTAAAGACTGAGTTCATTTGTTATTGCTAGCTGAGTTCATTTGTTATTGGTTCATATATCAATACCAATAGGAAAATTTCACTGCTCAAACCATTTCACAGTTGCCATCAGCAACAATACTGCTTCATAACATCTTGCCTCAGCTATAAACATAAACACATTCATTGGCATATGGGACAAAATAGAGGAAAGCAAAAAGCCAGCAGTTGCCGAGGATCAAACCCAGTGCTCCTATATATAGAGGATTTGGTGAACTGGTGGTTGCCCAATGGTCATAGCTCAGTGGTCAGAGCACTAAATAGCTCAAACCAGGAGCCCTGTGTTCAATTCCAGGTTAATGCCAATGTGTGTTTATTACCATTGCACAAGAGCATGCACGGGTTCGAGTAAACAACTTGTACTGTATTGCACAAAACCTTGAGTGTTCTGTGTGCATGGTAGTCACTAACATTCTTTTGCTAGTATCAACATCAACAGTTTCACTAGAATGCTTAAATACCATGGTACAGTATTATGTAGGTTAAAAACAATGATAGGTAAAAAAAACAGAGGAAGACCTGGTGGTAGTTTTACTGAACCACTTACAACAATTGTGGCCTTCTTGCTAGGATAAAACTGAGTTAGCTGTGTGTACGAAGCAGTGAAATACATTGCTGTACCAACACCTTCCACCATCCTCAGCAAGAAGCTGAATACCATAAATGATGCTGCAGAGGGCATCATGGACACAAACCTGTTGTGCGTGTGTGTGTGTGTGTGTGTGTGTGTGTGTGTGTGTGTGTGTGGGTGTGTGTGTGTGTGTGGGTGGGTGCGTGGGTGCGTGCATTTATGTGTGCATGAGTGTGGGTGTGTTGTGTAAATGCGCAAATTACGATCCTATTATTTAAGTTATTTATCTCAAACAGGTACACTAGTGCATTCGTCAGCCACCAGCTTGCTTGAAGTTTTGCCTCTCAAAAACTTAGGGTAACTATTTTAATCTCCCAATTTGTCAACTTGCCACTTTGTCAACTCCTAATATGGCAATGTGGAAATTGACCAAAAATAAATTACAGACTGAGAATTGTCCAAATTTAAATTTTCCCATTTCAAAATTCTAAAACAGCTTCAACATACCATGGTGTTTTGCACAACACTCAGGCCCATAGGATTTTCAGAAGGTGGGTTACATACGTAGATGTCAGATGTGCATGCATGTATGTATGTATAAGCAAACAAGACAAGGGGAGTCAGAGGATATGCTCCCCCAGGAAATGTTTACAAATTAGATCTTTGCAGGTCACTTCTGAGGCCATTTTGGGACAGAAGCAGAGCCGTAGTAGATACATGGCTCGCAGAGTATTGCATCCAGTTTTGGCTGTGTCTTATCCATGTATAGAAATTTGCTAAACCAGCTGACATCGAATTTATACGAGAGAAGGTAGCTGGCAGACTGACAACAGGTGATGGTAAAACAGTATGCAGAGAATTCTGGAATTACATTACAAGGAAGAGCATCAAGCTTATACGACAGAAGGAGACTACCACTCTTTAATAGGCATGATGTACGTCTCTGTATGCTTTCGGTCTGTCTGCAACGGAGATTTATTTAGTTATGCATGTATTTTCGCGAAACGTTGTCCCATTCCTCACAAACCAACATGGTGCATTGCAGCAACCGAAACGTGCTTGGAGGGTGATGTTCTCAATGCCATGGCAGCCAGGCTAGTAGTAGAGCAGTTTATACAATCGGTAGGGCATTTAAACCTGTAACCAGGTGATATCTATAACTGTTTGAAGGTCAAAAGGGGGGTTCGAGCATACCCCCTCGAACACCCCCTTGCCGGTGGGCCTGATACTGTACTCACGTGTTAAGTGTATTTCATTAATGAGTGTATATTCACTATTAAGTGCTGGTTTGCACGCAATCAGTGGGTAACTCAAAATAAAGCACACACGATTAGTGGCTTCATTGGTTGTTTAATTCAAAGTTCCATTCGTAACTCGATTCTTTGAAGTTTGAGTCATAGCCTGTTTTGAAGTTCAATTCACCGACATATTTACCACGGCAACAAGTAAACAATGCAATGAGCATTATTGGAGTTTGAGTGATTCTACGGTTGAAGCAATTCTATGGTGACAATCTGGGAGAGAAAACTGCTAGCTATTGTCTAGCGATGAGCTTGCCACCTGTTGACAAGATCGACGATGTTCTTGACAACATGTGGGAAGTACTTTTTCAAGATTTCTTGAGTTCGGAGTTTTTGCGTGGGATAGACGTACCTGTGATGAACGAAGCTGTCATTGAAGACTTCGAAAGTTTAACCAACTGTTTCTACTACTACCACTAGTGCTAGTGAGGAACTGCATGTACTTGCCACTGACATACGCACAAATGTTTTGAGGGCATCTACTAATGCATTGGTTCCCAGTAGTGGACGTTCAGCTGTTTCTACTGATGGCGACACTGCTACATGTAGCAAAGAACGGTTTTGCATGGTGAACGAAGAACAAGTACAGGCAGCTAAGGGAATGCAAAAGTGCACAAACCGGGGTATAAACATGTGGCACGCTTGGTGCGAAAGATGCAGGAAAGTATTCAAGAAATGAGTAGCGATAGAATGAATTCGCTGTTGAGTCGATTCATCCAGAAACTACAAGGCAGGATGGTACAAAAATGTTGTACTATATTCACCAGACCCCCCTTTCCTCTTTGGAGGGTTGGAGGGGGGTCTAGGTTCGAGACTAAGTTCAGCTGTACTCACTGTATTGCTGTATGTATATTGAGCTGCAAGAGTAATGCTGCCCTGGTTAAGGAAGTTAAGGAACATAGTAAAACTTTGGACAAGCTCTGTATCAGTCCATTGAGTTCAAATCTGAGTCCAGAATACATGTTTTGTACCAACCCTCTAAGTTTGTAGAGCAAACCCAAGAGTACATGAGAAGTTGTACAAGTAAGCCCCAAGGGTGGATGGTGAGGTTTACTTCTACAACTTCATCAGATAATATGATGTTTAATAGTATTTTAAACAAGGTTAATACAGGAGGTGGCCGCAGGGGGCGTGCGCAGGTGTACTGTCAGCAGCACGCATGCGCATTGTCAGCCTCGTGGCTTTCAAAGCTAGCTGTCAACCTGATGTGCGGTGGAGCTTTCTACGAACCTTTTCTACGAGCCTTTACCAGCTGTCATCATGTCCGAGCCTTCCAAGAGAAGCCCACCCCGAACAGCATCGGAGGACAATGACCAGGATCGCAATGAGGCACCTGATGGATTCTCGGACAAGGACCGAGGTGCTTGAAGTAAGCCTGGCGCTCCTGGGACTTGAGCAGTAACAGCAACACGTACCTCCTCCCGAACGGCTTCCCGCACCGATGACAAAATGGCTGCCATCGAGGTCGACTCCAATGGCAGTTGTGGATGCGAGACTGTAGCAGTGGGCTCTGGTGAGTTCCGTCGCACCCAGATACTCGTGTATGTTGGCCAGATAGTCAATGTATATGGGCGCCTGGTCAGGGCCACCTTGGAGTGATAGCATGCCGGGCAGGAGCTTCTTTGTCAAGCGCCATCGCTCCCTATCGCCCAGTCAGGGCACCCATGTCTGGCTCGCACGGCTTGCCTCCTGCTGGATGGCATATAACCCGGTCAGGGTAGCATTGTCTGGCTCACACGGCTTGCCTCCTGCTGGATGGCATATAACCCGGTCAGGGTAGCCTTGTCTGGCTCACATGGCTTGCCACCTGCTGGATGGCATATAACCCCGGTCAGGGTGGCCTTGTCTGGCACACACAGCGTTACCTTGCACCCTCCAGTGCTGGGGGGTGGAAAGACATGTTGCCAGGTCATGGTTGCCATGTCTGGTGTGCACAGCGTACCAACCTCCAGCACTGGGGGGTGGGGAGACATGTTGCCGGGTCAGGGCTGCCATGTCTGGTATGCAAAGCATTCCACCCTCCAGCGCTGGGGGGTGGGGAGACATGTTGCCGGGTAAGGGCTGCCATTTCTGGTGTGCACAGCATACCAAACCTCCAGCGCTGGGGGGTGGAGAGGTATACAGCCTAGGGCACTCTGAATACCTCCTTCCGGCGCTGGATGGTGAAGAGGCAATATAGAGCCCTTGTCAGGGCTGCCATGTCTGCCATGTTGCCTGATATGGCTGCCGGACAGGCTAGTTAGCATAAGTGGTGCCAGGTGGCCCCTATCCCAGCGAAGATGGCGTGGTGGGCACATGAGCCAGGTGGCTGCACTGGCTAGCACTAGCAGCTGACATTTCCATGCAGGCAAGCCGGCAGCGCTGTCTGTCATGGCATCCTGGCCATGTACCTGGACTATATGCTACTTTGCTAGAACTCCCTGTCACAGGGGTGGTGCTAAATGGCAACAGCTGGAGCTGTCCCAGTGGGGAATTCCCTACTGATCTGGATTCCCACTTAGCAAGTCAATACCTGCCCTGGTAGTGGTTGATGACCTGACTTCACACTTGGCAATTGTGACTGGATATATGTTCACCACCCCTCTCAAAGTAGCTGCGTGGTCCACCTACCCACTGAGCCATCCAGACCACAGATTTACCAATTACATTCTAAATGGTTTCACACATGGGTTTCACATTGGGGCTGATCGCAAAGCTGTCCCATTTAGAGCATCTGGCCGCAACTTACAGTCAGTGCGGGAAAGCCCTCAGCTGGTAGAGCAGCATATTCAAGAAGAGGTACGGTCCTTTCGCCTGTTGGGCCCAATCCCCCCCTTTCTAGCAACTACATGCCACACTAGCCCAATTGGCCTCATTCCTAAACCCAACCAACCTGGTCAATGGAGACTCATTGTAGATCTATCAGCCCCTGCAGGGGCAAGTGTTAATGATGCTATCCACCCTGACCTGTGCTCCCTTCGATATGCTTCTTTGGATGATGCGACTCGAGTTGTTCAGAAGCTTGGCAGGGATGCTGTATTAGCCAAGCTGGACCTCAAGAAAGCATACCGCATGGTGCCCGTTCACCCAGATGACCACGCCTTGCTGGGGATTAGATGGGGTACAGATGTCTATATAGACACAGCTCTCCCTTTTGGCCTTCGCTCAGCCCCAAAGATTTTCTCAGCAGTCACTGATGCTCTGGCGTGGGTGTTACACTGCAATGGCAGATCCATTACCTCGATGATTTTTTATTTCTTGGCCCGCCAAATGAGCCTGTGTGTGCTCAAGCGCTCAAGACAGCTCTAGACACATGCCAGAAGTTGGGTGTGCCAGTAGCTTTCAATAAGGTGGAGGGACCTTCACCACAGCTCACCTTTCTTGGTATCCAGATTGACACTTGTGCCAACGTACTAAGCTTGCTGCCACTCAAGCCAGCCCGAATCAGCAGCTCAGTCAAAGCCTGGCTGAGCCGTAAAGCTGCTACCAAAAGAGAGCTACAATCCCTTATTGGCTTTCTTAGCCGGCTGATTGACGCATCTAAAGTAGGTAGTCACTTTATCCGTCTTAATTCTCAAGTGCGCTCTGACTTGCAGTGGTGGGCCTGCTTTGTTAGAGACTGGAATGGACAGTCCCTCGTATCTCCCTTGTTTCCATCAGCATCAGTGACTATGGATGCCTCAGATTCCTGGGGCTGCGGTGCTTTGATTTCCGATGGAAAGTGGTTTCAGGTGCAGTGGCCACTTTCCTGGGCGTCGGTTCACATTGCACCCAAGGAGCTGGTGCCAGTTGTAATAGCAGTGGCTGTGTGGGGGAAGCAGTGGCCAGGGCAAACAGTATTGGTCTGTTCGGATAACATGGCAGTTGTAGCAGCATTAAAGGTTGGCCTGTGCCAGGATGTGACAATGATGCACCTACTTTGTTGCCTCCATTTCTTTTCTGCTTATCACCAGCTAAGAATCCTGTCAGATCATGTCCCTTGCAAGGAAAATCTAGCAGCAGATGCCCTCTCATGTAATTATAAGTCGATTTTCTCCTCTGTTGCTCCACAGTGTCAGGCAGTCCCCTTCCAACACTGCTGGACATGCTGCTCCACAGTTGTCCGGACTGGACCTCACCCAGCTGGAGGCTGATGTTCAGACTTTCTTTGAGAGAGGTTTAGCCCCTTCAACAACCTGCACTTATCAATCAGCAAAGCGCCGCTACATCTCTTTCTGTCAGGCATCTAATAGCCAATTGATTTCATTAACTGAGGTGGTTTTGTGCAAGTTTGTGGTTTATCTGGCCAACCAGAAACTCAAACACCAGACGACCAAGGTCTATCTTTCAGGCTTGTGCCACCTCCACAGGCCTTGGGGATCCTTTCCTGCTTGGTGCATTTCCTCGCTTAGAGTACATCCTCAAGGGCATCAAGCATACTCCCTCAGCTCAGTCAGATTCTGAGGAGGTTGCGGTCTGTGTGGGCTCCCCAGGCTCAGGACCCACGTGTGGTTATGCTGTGGGCAGCATGTTGCCTTGGCTTTTTTGGCTTTATGAGAGCAGGAGAGTTCACTTTCCCAACAAGCTCTCATTTTGATCCTGAATCCATGCTGTCCCCCGAGGATGTCTCAGTTGATCAGCACCAGTCTCCATCTTTACTCTGTGTGAAGCTCAAATGCAGCAAGACAGACCCCTTTAGGGCTGGTGTAGCCATATTCTTGGGTCGTACAGACAATGTTTTGTGCCCAGTGGCAGCTGTTCTTGCGTATCTTGCCATTCGCCTGCAGGCTCCTGGTCCCCTCTTTGTGTTTAAAGATGGCAGCTAACTCACAAGAGAGCACCTGGTGGCCCACCTTCACTTGGATTGCTTTGAGCTGGACTGAAGGCAGACAGATATAGTTGTCACATTTTTAGGATTGGAGTGGCCATGACTGCAGCTCAAGCTGGAGTGAAAGATTCGTTCATCAAAATGCTGGGACGTTGGGAGTCTGCTGCATATCAGCGTTATGTTTGCACCCCAAGGGACCAATTAGCAGCCATTTCATCCCATCTAGCCTGTATACAGTAGTTCTCAAGTTGTCAGCATAGTGTTATTATTCTGTGATTTTGTCTTGGCTATGTACGTCTTTTGGAGTTTGTAAGGTATTCGGTGGTTTAGGAGGAGTAGTTTTATTGTGGGCATAAGGGATCACCCCTTCTGAGACTCCACCCCATACCACCTTCATCTGGGGGTGGGGTGGGAGAAGGCATATGGAGGCTAGGTAGCAGCTACTCCTTGCATGCTGTATGGTCGGGTGTCCCTAGGGCCTCATGCTTCTCCCAACACTCCGCCTGCTCTTAGGGCAGCTAAGGAGTGATGTGCCTTACATACAGATTGTATTGTCACCTTCCAATCAGTATTAAATGATGTTTAATAGTAGGTTAATACAGGAGGTGGCCACAAGGGGCCTGCGCAGGTGCACTGTCAGCAGCATGCATGCGCGCATGTCAGCCTCGTGGCTTTCAAGGCTAGCTGTCAACCTGTTGTGCGGTGGAGCTTTTTACCCCACCCTTTTTTATTTTTATTCCCCTCCCTTTGATAGGCTTATTATATTTCTGTGTTTTGTATTCTCACCACCAGCTTTGCTGGGATGAAAATGCATGAGGGCATAAGGGATCACCCCTTCTGAGACTCCACCCATACCACCTTCGTCTGGGGGTGGGGTGGGAGAAGGCATATGGAGGCTAGGTAGCAGCTACTCCTTGCATGCTGTATGGTCGGGTGTCCCTAGGGCCCTCATGCTTCTCCCAATACTCCGCCTGCTCTTAGGGCAGCTAAGGAGTGACGTGCCTTACATACAGATTGTATTGTCACCTTCCGATCAGTATTAAATGCTGTTCCTTACATACACACAGTAGTGCCTTTGATTTGTATGGCTTCCAGGATAACATTGCTAGCTATTTAGTACCCGAACAAAATCAAGGATCCTCCAGCCAAGAATAGTCCAGCAAGCTGTGCAAACTTCAGTCCCAAATGAGGAAGCTATGGTACAGAAAATTCACAATAAAGATAAGCCGTAAAGAGATCAATTTACAACTGCTAAGGTACTTACAAGGTATCCAACAAGAGGTGATATCACTGTCACACACAGAGGTGCCATGCCAATAACAAATCCAACAATGTACACTGCGACATTGTGCTGCTGTGCCTGTGCATATAGGAACACAAATCAATGCCATGGTTCACACATTTCCTTCATTACTGCAAATATGCTATGATGGGGATTCTGACGAATTAAGCTGGCAAATATGAGACCTTGAATAGCTGTCATACTATTAGGAATCTGGGTCATTAGTTATAGCTATATTTATTCAATTAGTTGACGGTCATCAAATTCGGGTGCTTTCACGCCGTAGTGGTCTTTAATACACAAAGGATAGTAGGGACAATGAAGTATTGTAACCTTGTTTTACCACACAAATTTCCTGTAAGCAAAAAAAAAACATCCACAACAGAGTACATATAGCTACTGAGGACTAATTAGTGTCCAAATCTCTAGTCTCAAGGTACCAAGACAGAATAGCTGCGCTTTTTCCCAAAACTTAGTCTAACTACATTCACATGCTACCTTATGCCTCTATGGCACTTTTGTGAAGATTTACTGGTTTCTACTGACCACAATGGGATAAAAGGGTGCTATCATAGAAATTCCAGCATTCAGAAATGCAGTGGCAAGCAAAGTTGTCACTGCAGTGAAGACTGTCTCCCACCGGCTCTTAATCACTAGTCCTGTGGTCCCTTCTCCGTTGGATGAAGTTTCTTGTGTGTTATCTGTGGTATCCTCCTGCTTCAGTGGTTCTGTGAGTGTCAAGTGAGGAGAATTTTCTACCTGTTTACTGCCTGCAGGCTGCAAGGAAATTTCTTCTAAGGTGGACATCGTGTCCACGTCACGCTGTCCTGTCCAGACAATGAGATCCCTTGGCTTTGTCTGCTATCTTTAAAGAACTACTCTAAGGCAGAGTCAGAGAGGATCGAAGGTCCGTATGACGGCATGGAACGCGGATTGCGACAAGATTCGATTCTTGAATTGGGGTAGGGGGCCTAGTCTCGTGCCAAGCCCGCGCGCGCCTCCCAGCGAGAAACGTGAGAGGGTGGGGTCTGGGGACGAGACTAAGGGGGGCCGGCCGGGGAACCACTCGCGCGCGCGTACTTACCGTATATTCTAAATTTACGTACGCGCGTTGCAATTTAGAGGTGTATTTTTTCCAGACAAAAATGGACAACGCAGTGCATGACATGACGAAGAGCTTTTTGGGATAACCGTACTGCAAGCAACGGGAAGCTGGGCGAGGGCCTGGGAACGAGGCTATACAGAAAATTGTCACAGCGCTAGTGGTACGTGGAGTTTTTGCGGAAACCAGACTATTTCGCAAAAACCGAGGGCTTCGTCATGCACTCAAAAATGTTACGAATTGTCCATCTGCGTTGCCGTTCCTCCCTCCCGGTTGTTTTCGGAAGCGGAATTTGCCTGGAAAATTCGTGAGCTTTGACCATGCGTGTACGACTGCTCCTTTGAGATCGCTTATAGCTTTTCGCTGTGCAAGTTTGTGTCGTGCCTCTCGACTCATCCTTCGTGTTTTGCAGCTGTAGCCTAACGCATGTAGCCACCGCGAGTTGGACCGTTGACCACGCCCACTTCCGTATCCCGTACCCTTAAACCACATGTATGAATAATATGAACAACCATAAATTGAGTTACGAACAGCACATTCACTACCCATACTACTTGTCAGTGGGGAGAATCTCTCATAGAGGTCATATTATGCATACAAGTTGTCATGCTATAGCAGCCCTGTGATGCACGACACCTTGACAGGTCACTACTTACTAGCTAGTAGTTAGCTGCCATAGGTTGTACACTCCAACATGTAACACACTTACGTAAATGACTAAATTATTCTCAAATCTCACAATGGACATCCATTTTGAGTGTATATTGGTTAGTGCTTTGGTGGTACACCTTACGTTCTCTTATGACACCGTTACGACACCACACATTCCATATAAAATCATTTTTTTGTGTATTGAACATGCTAGCTACATGTGCTTTGGTTAATGAAGCATGCAAGCATGCAAACATGCTTACTATCCATGATACATGAGCTTGCTCCGCCCTTCCTCACAACAAACTATGGTGGAACACCTCTATGCAGACACCATTGGGAGCAAACATTTTCCCCCCTTATAATGAGGGGTCCCTTACACAGGAGTTTCCAGTGTATTTTCAGTAGGTGTGGTGTTGTGTAATCGAGCTGTTGACTCCAACTTGGCTGCACTTTCAAAGCTTTCCCTTGCTGTACACTGGTAGGGAGGCTAACCAGAGGCTAGTATTATAAGTAGCATTGCTAATCTAACATCAAGTTGTTAACTGAAGTTACTGATTATTCACCAAATTCAGTCCAGACAATGCAGTGGAAAGCGAAAGAAAAATAAATAGCGTGAAGATACAGCCCAGAAAGGTAAAAATAATAAATTCATTTAAAAAGCCTCGTGGGGCCCCTTTTCTTGAAACAAGTTTGGGGGCCCCGGGGAAGTATCCCCTGCTCACCCCCACCCCCCACCGGTGGGCCTGTCAGGGTTTGCTTATGTTGAAGTGAATAGAATGACAGTTGAATTTTTGTAATCAGCTGTTAAGCTAATTAAGTTAGTTAAGATGTGGCCTGGCGGAACCCCCTCATGTGGTGGTCGGAACTTTGAAGATAAGCTTAGATCGACTTAAAAAAAAAACCAGAGGAGTTTTAGTAGAGTGCTGTAGTGTCAGTAGCTGTGAGTAGTGCGTAATGCCTGCTTGTGAAAGCTAGCTTGTGTCTAGAAGCAGCAGAAAGGTTACAGTGGCCAAGACTGAACTCACTGGGTAGGCCCAGGTCTGATCGTATGCCAAGCCTAGTAGGTGACCGTGGCCTGGTGCTCCGAGTGCTGGGCTGGGCTTTAACTAGAATGCGCAATATAACGTTGGTACCATGCTGCCGTAGAGAAGAAAGCTCCAGAGGAGTTGTGTGTGGAACAGAACCGTGAGTTGTTTAGCGACATAAGGGGGAGAGGTGGGGCTAGTAAGGTAGCGTCCTATCCACCAATGTATCTCAAATCAATCTGTGCCAGCTTTTGTTCAGAGCTACTCTCAAAGTCAGGCTAGACTCATGTTTGTCACTACTCTTGGAATGGACAACTTTGACTGCACCAAAATGAATGCACATTTCAAAAAAATTCACAGCTTGTCTACGGGAGGGGCTCATTCACGAGAGGAAGCAAGCATAGAGTGAGTGTGTAGATGCGTCCATCGAGTGGCAATTTTGGGTTCATGAATATATTAATGAGCCACTAAAACCCTTTTTCAAATTAGGCGAAGCAAGATTGCCCTAAAGCAAACCCTAACCCTGAAGTAGGAGTAACCCTGGTCCTGACTGTAACCAAAGTTTATGTTTTCGTTAACCTCTGCCGAAAGGCTTCCCCGCCACCTTAATAATTGTTTAATGCTTGCGTTCTGCACTTTTCAAGCCGATTGCGTATTTAATTATTGCGTTCGGTGACAATTGGGGTGGGCTACAATTCAGTACGCGACATGTGACAGTACAGAGAGCTAGAGAAGATGGTAAGTCAAGTCATTGTGCCCGAGATGTACTGAGAGTGTTGTTCGTGCAAACGAGTATGGACTCCCGTGGTAGGAGAGAAACTACCTGTAGACATCGAAGAAGACGATGCCAAGGGCAGTTGCACTTCGAACGTATGGTGTTGTTGTCGACCACGTACCGAAAGCTTGTTCACTAGTGCTGGCTTCTTCAAGAATTCGTAAGACACGCCGTTCGCAACAGAATCTCGTTACAGACTTGCTCATGAGAAAAAAATTACGGGTTTTACCCCAAATTTAGATTTTAACCTTCTCTTTACGAGATTTAACTTAGCCGAATTTCTGCATACAAGTATGCATTCAGAGAGAATACAGCACGTCAAGGGAAAATAGAACAAGTAAGCATGGTATCAGTATAGTATTCAAGCTAGTCAGTATTGAATATCAGAGAAGGGATACATTTCTGGCAGCTGTGTAGGGCTAATAGAGCAGCCTCACAGCCTATTAATCAAGGTGATCAGTATAGAGGCCTACGTTTTGTGTACTCTGTGCAGCAAAAAATCTTGAATTGTAGTTTCTATTTCTGTCTATGACTGATCAAGACTCTTGTGTTTGGTGCAAATTAGCAAACCTGCTGTGCACTGCTGCAGTGTGCATTTGTGCACTACATTGCTGTACACTGCAATCTAACTATGCACCAAAGGTCAAACATTGTTGAAATTGTTGATGATGTGTGTTGAAATCAGGTTTAAAAAAAAATGAAGCTATTTTATGTCTGTTCAATGTGTTCATGTTCCTACGCTAGAGGCAAAAATTTATTCTCGGACTGATATATTTTCGGACCTCAGACTTCAAAGTTCTTAGCACGGTAGCTACCAACTGTGCCAGATCATCAGAGCAATAAGACATGCTGGGGCTGGGATAGTTTTCAATACCCGAAACGATTGTAGTACGCGGGGATAGAAAATCATGTCCGAAAATACAATGCATAACTTCTTTGCCACCTCCTCTGATAAAGAAAGACTAAAATACTTGCCCTTCCATTGGCCTTGCCTATGAGCCCATACCATGCTGCAGCAGTTGCCAAATTTGGCTGGCAATGCGATATAATACATGATTATCTGACTTGTCCGCTATTAGAAAATTTATGAGTATTCTAGCTTTGATATTGAAGTGTAAGGTCTTCTATTTCACGTAGAATACCTCAGGTTTTCTATCCCAAATAGAAACCTGAGTGAATAGGTCTGTATTTTGTAGGTTTCACTAACCATTAACTGAGACTATACACTGGAAAGATCTTCCAAGTCCCAACCAAGCCCGATCCACTCCGTTTTGAGTGCAAGAAACTTGTTCAACAGCCGAGCAGCTAGTAGCATAGCTCGCAGGCCATGTCCACAACAGTCGCGATTGAGTAACCAAAGGATTCTACGTGGGTTGGAATTATTATGTAAACACTTCCTCGGGCTTCTAAAGCCCTAAGAACCTCTGGTTAGGTTTCTAACCTACACGTGGAATCCTTTTTCCGAGGACAGGTGCTTGAACAGATGTAGTATTTCTTTTGCTAAATCCCGGGTAGAAGACTGTTTGGAGTTAAATTTCAGGTATGTTGATTATCAAACAATAGCCCACCTATCCTACAATTCTTATGTCTTGCCTCCTCTAATACAAAACACTTTCCCAACGGAGAAAAAAAACACTACGCAGAAGCTTCAGCAGGCTATCTACTCCGAGCACGCCTTGATCCCAGAGCTGATCTTCCTCCTGAGTGATAACTGCCGTGTGCTTTACTTCTGTCCCAACACCCTTTTGCGAAGTTCCACAAAGGTAGACTCCATTGCTCCACAAAGACCTTTAAACCATCAATCCTTCTTAGAAAGAAAGTCGGGTGTATCAGGATTTTGTTCCCTCATGTAGCGAAGAATGCCGGCACTGTGTGCAGAGTACGTAGCTGGTGGACAATTTTCACCATCTTGACAACGAAACGGGACAGCCAATGATTTAGTGGAGTACTCCTTTCTGCGAAATTTTGGTCAAGGAAGTCTTCGGGAACTTGATCTTCAGGATACTTAGAGTTGTGCTCATTGATCCACTCTCTGAATGCTTTCACTGCCCATGCTGTACTTCTCTGCGTATTCGCAGATCACTTGCCCTTATAAATCTCCATCATCTCTTCATCAGACCAAGGAGTGCTAAAGCATGTCAGTGATACATGTAGCTTTGCACGCTTGCCATTCGGTGGTTTGTCAACACACTCTTCGTGCTCCATCGAACTTCTACTTGCAATACAGCTCTCACAACTACACCAATCTGTAAGGCCTAAACAAAAGTTTGAACTAACTTTCTCTTGTATCTTAATGGCGATCAGAAGAGATGGAGTAACCACAGCCATTCCTTGCCACAATTTTTAAACTGAATGGTATGTTTGACGTCATGGTTGCTACATACATCATTGAAACTTCGATGAATACCATTCTAGTTGCTATGTACTCGTGATACGCATGTTGGATTACTATGGAGACACATTTTTGCTATAAAACAGTTATACCATGGCTTCCTCGAGCTATACTGGTTTTATTACCCTCACCCTCGGGCTCGGGCAATAAAACCTGTACAGCCCTCGAAGCCATGGTATAAGTACGTATTGCATTACTGCATTGTCATGTGATGGGTGCTCAAAGAAAGATCATAGTGTAAATACTTTGTAATTTTGTAACTAATATACGTACCTGTATGTATGACGCCTAAGAGCTGCAGTGTGCACTGGCTAATGTAAACTGCATACAGTTCTATTAGTACTGTTTCTTCATTCCATGCTCATTATTAGGGAGTGTTTAGGAGCTATTGTTGGTGGAGCAATGGTTTACGGAGTGGGCTTCCGAACGATGGCAGCAGTAAGGTTTATGCATGGTTCTGGTGTTTGTATAACACTGGTACACTTACATAATCCTGCATGAGTGAGCAATCAAACTCTGTTTGCTGAAGGATTTCATTCGTATAGGCTATAGCTTACTCTAAATTACATGGAATGCATGTGCATTACCAAAACAAGAACATTACATACTGCAATGCTACAATTTTATGTGCCTGTTTTATTTACGTGTCTCATGCGAGTCAGTACTCTACACATAAATCTGTGCAGCTAGTGTGGGTTGTAATATTTACGAGCTGGCATTGAAGCCTTATAGAGGTGGACTCTCAGAAACAGACCCCAGAAAATATAAATAACAATAACGTGAGTAAGTTGTGAGGCCTGTGTTTAGCATTAGGGTAGCATGTGCGAAAAAATTAACTGTGCGACTGCATTATGGTTTTATGAAGATCCAAATCTGTATTTCACTTATCTGATTTGTCAGTTAAATGCACTTCTACCCTGGTACATGTGTACTCATGCAGTAGCTTATCAGTGGCAATTTGATTATGCTACCATAAATAATATTATGCATACCGATTATGGCATGTATATAGAGTGTCCTAGCTATGTCTGTACTCAGTAAATTCAGCAGTGTTTTTTTTTTTCTAATACTGTTATCATGCTGGCTGAACTCTGTCTGTTCCTGCAGATACTTGGTGTGGTTCTCCTAGTGTGTGTAAGTTATGCAAGAGTTTGTATTGTCTTGTGCATAACAGTACACTTTTTGCTAGATGCGGATCTTCAAGAGAGCGTTACCCGGGATTGCCATCATATGTTAACAATAACTCCACACATCTAGGACATATGTGACCCGCTGAGCGAAAACCTGGTACTACCTGCAAATATTGAATTCGAGTTTGAGGCGATTTCATCCAGATAGGTCATTTTCCAGCTAAACTCAGATTATTATACCAACGTGTTACAGGGGGCTTGCACTGTATCATAAATCCCGGCTATAAGGACGATATAAGCTCGAACTCATAGGCAGGTCAGTAAAATATGGAAAAGCGTTACTATGGACAGCTTAGTACGCATTTTTAAAAAAACAAAACAATTTCACCAGCTTCCAATCTGTTCACTGTTGTCTTTCTATCTATAGACACAATGTAAGCCCCCACTTTCACAACCACTGTCTTTCCCAACTGTCTTTGCCGACTTTCAAGCTGCCATTTTGCAAGAACATGTGTCAATTTTACATAACATACCGTATTGTCCCGAGCAAGCACCCATGGCCGCTCTCAGCTCAAGCCCCAAAAATTGGGGGTGGGGGGTTACACGGAGGAGGTGTTTGAATGGTTCAACTATCCCCGCGCAAGCGCCCATCCCGGATGCAAAGTTAGCTGTCAGGGTGTACCGAATTGACCTGCACATCGTCGCTTCGCCCGTGCTTTGTCGAGGCCAGCCCGATGGTGAGCGGTTACACGGAGGTTTTACCGTGCTAGAAAGTGGACTGACTCGCAGCCTCGTTGCCAATCTTCTGAAGCGTTCGTCGCTTGTAGTACGCGAAATTAGAACGCTGCGAACAAGGCTATGGACGGGTCTGTGCGAAACCTTGATGCCGGATGCCATGGCGCCTGGAGCACATCAAAACGATCGCAGCTATGTACGTGAGCTCAGTACTTACTTTCGATTCACTACGCAAAATTTGAGCATGGTGGTCTTATCTCCCTTTTCATAAAATGCGGGATATGCTGGGTTTTTGCTCAGCGGGTCACATATAAGGGTTGTCCTGGGTACAGCCTATGAACTTATTCTTACTGAGTTGCCTCCCTTCTACTTGGATATTCCCTGACCATTTCAAGGTCCGAGATATCCCATCTGTCCTAGGACTACCTCAGACATCCAAGGTTGTCCTTGACATGGTCTATGAGCATCACCAAGCATGGCCGTAGCAAGCTATTTGAAGGTGGTGTGGCCAAAGTCAACATCCCGCATGTAGTATCTAGGGGGATCAGGGGGCATGCTCCCCCAGGAAAATTCTTTTAAATTAGACGATAGGAGATTACTTCTGAGATGATTCTTGGGCCCACGATCTCATGTGTTCTGCAATTCTTAATGTCAATAGTTCGACTACACGTACTTTGTGAGGTAGTGGTCGCAGATTGCAAGTAAACGTAGTGTATGTAGCAGCTACATGGATCGAGCAACTATTGACATCTATATGGAAGGCATCCCCCCGCAGCAAATTTGCTCGGAGATCGCTTCTTAGCTGTGATCATAGGCAAGCAGGATTCTGATTCACACTGAGTACTGAATGAGTAGTTTTGTTCCTGAGCGCCCGCCCAGCTTTCCGTCACTAACACTACGCACGGCAAACGTATGATGGAAAGCTGGACGGGGCGTGGGGCAACAAGGCTAGGGATTTCAGATTCCACGTATGAACTTAGCTGCGCACACCTACCGCAGACAGCACGAGCTTCGTCACAGTAAGGATTGGCCATCGAGTAAACCGAAATGGCTGAAAACCTAACGCAATGTTACCTTTTTGTCAGTGAAATTTGCACGATATGGGAAGTGTGCGCATGTGCACATTTAGTCTGCGATAAAGTGGTCGGGCCAAAACCCGACCAGCCCGACCGCTTGCTACGGCCATGCCAAACCCAGACCCAGCAGGCTATAACATGCCACTGATATACAGGTGCACAAGTTTGTGTAACCTCATGAAGTAATATTAAGTATCAACTCAAGAAATCTACTGACATGCTCATAGTTTTAGGATAACTGTTATACTGTGCAAATCACATAACCAGAAGAAGCACTGCTCACACATTTCAGTATGGACAAAATCACATGTATTTTAATGAATATGTCACTATGAAAGTCTACCAATACTGTCAGCATTGAAGGAAGATACTGGAAGGGGGGGGAGTTAGTAATCAGTACATGCATAAGCTACCCTCATACCCAGGCTCTTGGTGGGCGTGTAGTTTGTAGTAGTAGACTTTAATTTTAAGCAGGTATACTCCCTTCAACCTGAGGCTGATCTGCTAGGGAGTCCTGCATCTATATGTATACAAGCAAACAGAAAAACTTTAACGTGATACAAAGAAGAGTTACACAAGACATGAATGTTGCATGCAAACAGTACTAAACACATATCGAGTTAGATAGCATTACAGCATGCACAATATATATATTACAAAATTGACTTAACACTGAGAGCCTCGGTACAAGGCTAATGCATAAGCAAACCGTAGCTAAGGAGGTCTGGGGGCATGCCTTCCCAGAAAAATGTTAAAATTAGGTGCTGCGATTGTTTCTGAGGTCATTTTAGAAACAAAGCAGCCACTGGAATATTTCTGTCAGTATGGAGATTGCAGATTCACAGCCAGACCAAGCCAAGCCAACTGTGTTTGCTGCTAGCATTAATCCTACTACATTTACAAACATTTTCCAGGCCACCCATGTTCCCAACCCATCCAGATCAAGCTACTCAGTCTTGACTAGACATAAGTTGAACTGGGCCAATACATGGAGGGACCATCCCAGCATTATACTCCCAAGCCTCAGACAATAACTGTACTTTGGGTCTAAGATAATCATGTATGTGCCTATTAACTGCCCCTGTTACTGGTCAACTCTAGCCCTCTAATAGGTCCGCTCAAAGGAGAGGCATTCTTTTTTTAATGTGGAATTTCTCCCTCTGGTTTTACCATACGTATGATACCTAATTTTTACATTTCTTGACATAATATACAGAGGATGACTCTGCAGGGAAATTGAAACGTTTGCTCTAAAATCTGAATGAAGCAACTAGGGACTAACTATTTAGGGAAGCGAGAGTAGTAGCCTATCAAGCAAAAATGTGCCCTAAATCTGAATTTCAAGGCCTATAAAGGTCTGCTAGCCTTGTTTCCATTTTTAAACAGTCTTGGAACGAGACTACTAGGTTCATGTGGTCAAGAATTTAGTAATCTAGACAAACGTGATTCATCTACTCCAAATGAAGACCGCTGACACAGCACATATGAGAATTTTTGCGACTGTGTCCAGGCCCTTTTCCCGATTTTTCGGGTGGGGCCTGGGGACAAGGCTACATGTTACCAGAGTGGATATTCCAGGAAGTCCTGGGGACATTCCAGGACTTCCATGACCTATTAGGACCACATGAGTGTAGCCATGTTACCAGAGGGACATTCCAAGAAGTCCTGGGAACATCCCAGGACATTAGTGACCTAGGACTATGGGAGTGTATCCATGTTACCAGAGGGGAAGTCCAGGGACATCCAAGAACTTCAGTCACCTAGGACTACAAGAATGTAGCCATGTTACCAGAGGGGACATCTTGGGGACAACCCAGGACTTCAAGGAAAGGCATGATTAGGGGACATCCCAGGATATGTCTGAGTATGTTAGGAACACTCTGACATCTGATGACAGTCCCAGATATTTGTGCTTCAAGAGTGAGTTTTGTATCAATTGCAAACCACTCTTCCTTCAATCACTGCAGGCTGTGGTGTTGGTCACTGTAACTGTGGTTCAGAAATGCTTGAAATTTAAGAGGAGCAACAAACTGTGATCATGGTTTGCTATCAAAGTTGTAATTTGCACTGAAACACTGGAACTGTATGTCAGTTTAGACACTTGTAACATCATGCATGCATGCATGCATGTGCTATACAACACCTGTACAATATTGACAAATGTGCCTTTCTGAAATTTTGTGGCTGTGGCTGGAGCATAAAGCTTAGGTATTACATTAACGTGACAGCTATGTGCACCACATACAGACAATAAGATTTTCACAAAACTTGATCAGAATCAAGATTGAATTAACCAAAGCACTATATATATGTCGCAATTAGCATATACGTTGATGTAGTTACAAATGCCACAGCTTACGTATGTACGAAACTGAAATCCATGTGAAGAGCATCTTTTTGATCGCTTGCAGTACACAAGAATGGATGAAGAAGGCCTGGGGTTTCTTACCACATGATCTGTGGAACAGATGATGATATTTACATTTATGTCTTGAGGTGTAGAGTACCTAGAGAAAGAAGTTTCACACTGAAACCCGTAGTCATGCAATGATCAGAATGGGTACTTCCCTGAAGGCCAGTGTTTTTTAAAAATATCTCATTTAGCTACAAATGCCCCGCCAAATTCAGCTACGCACAAAGTGGGACTTAATCTGTGTGTCTAGAAAAATAGGGACAATGATGTCCCAGTAGGTGTTGAAGCTCCCCCACTTTACACAACAAACTCCGCCTCTAAAATTAATCTGACTTTCAAACATACCCACTGAGAGATGGGGGTGATACAAACATTGCAAACTTGTCTGCAGTGGATATTTCACAGAGTCACTCGGCAACCCTAGCCTCAAACCCAGGCTCTCTGTCCCAGATTTTGTCTTACAGGTTTGGAGAAAAATAGCCTGGACTCGAGGCTACAGCAACCAATAATTTCTAGCTTGGACATGTTTCGTACACACTGCATGATGCTTGTCTCATCTTTGGTGGCTGGTACAAATGACAAGATTGGTCCTCAATACCATAAATGGGTAAAAGGTGTAACAATGGGATTTTTATGCCACTGTTCATGGGTTAAAGGATCCCCCATGGAAGCCAAGGTTTTGGAATATAACTTCTCATCCTCTTAAATTGTTTCTGAAAACAAGGGTAGGGTACGATATAATGTCAGGTAGGTACTTGTTTTTATGCAAATGTTTCTACAAGCATGTTAGAGGCTAGCTTCTCATGTGCTAGTTGAAGGGTATTGTGTATCATCCCCTATAGCGCTATAGGGGATGATACACAATACATCTTCAACATTTTTGCGATCATGAGCATGTTATACATACGATACACGATACCCTTCAACTAGTTTCTAGAATGAGTCTACTTGGTGAAAGAAAACATCACTCCTTTGGTAATACTGACTAAATAATTGTACGTTTTACTGATATCCTCAATTGTGTATGCAGAGATCGAGGTCAAGAGATTATATGGGATACTCGTGTGTTGCATGGCCTGTATCAAACAAGGCTACTTGCATGGGAGTTAGAGCTTCTGCAGTAGGCATTATACAACACCCAGTGAAACATATCTGTTCTAGACTAGTCTCACCAGTCAGACCCACTCTCTCCAATAAAAGGGAAGGGTCTGGTGAACTGTGTATACAAGCTGTCTGACTGCAATGCAATGAGCTGGATGATGCAACCAAATTTCAAATACCGGTAATACACTCTTGAAATACCTGTTGCAAAGTGTACACATTCCAGAAGTGTTTGGAGTAATGGAAAACAGGTCTTGGCCTAGCTCTGTCAATGTTATCTAAACAATATGGCTAAATGATACTCAGGTAGGGAAAAACAACTGTACTAAGTGAGAGTGCAGTATACACGAGTGCACATACCCCAGAAGTCAAGGTACGTAAGATTGGAGACAATGTTGCATGAGTACGGGGTAAGACGTATGGTACAACAGGGTTGAAATAGAAACGTAAAAGAAAGATATCACACAAAGTACAGGGGGTGTTGTGGTCAGAGTTCCGTTTATAAGAGGTGTCCTACGCAGGAGAAATGTAGAATGTGGTGAGCTTAAACTAGATTTCCTTCTATCGATTCTATAACTATACCTTAATTGTTGTCAGGTTGTGCAAAGGAGAATATCGGTCAGAATATGCATAATACGCACTTCAACCTAGTGTCACAATGGACAACTGGGAGTATGAAAATGTTGCTCACTTAGCACTTTACAAAATGTAATGATTATACAAAACCTGCAAAAATTATTGTAGTTCTAGCTATCTACTAGAGTCAAGGCACTTCAGATCACACAACTATGGGTTAAGTATACAATGTAGTTTGGAAATCAAATCTTCATTTCACTTCAGCAATATGAAAAGCTGAATACCAGAATAGTCTATCTTGTTGATGTAATCTAGCTGCTTCTTCTTCCAACCAGTTGAACTTTTCTTTGACAGCAGTTGAAGATGGTACACGACACTCAAGCATATCCCAGAAGGCTATTCTTCCTCCAGTGACCATGTGATCAGCTAGAAGTAAAAGAATATCATCTGTGGCTTCCTGGCTCATGATCCCAAAAATGTTGGAGAGATTTGCCTGTAAACCAGAAAGTCAGAATTAGTATTGGCCTATAGCTAGCTAGATCATGCATTCTCTTAGATACCTTATGGAATCTTGGTAGATTGGGTTGTTTGAGGTACTGTTCTATATAACCTGTGTATACTTCCACTCTGTCCACAAGTGTCTGTAATGGAAGGAAGCCCACAGTATCTATAACTCAGCCACAGCAACATAATGTATGGATTTACTTGTATCTTCATGGCCCAACATATCTTCATGGCCCAACATATCTTAATGTCCCAACATATCTTCATGGCCCAACATATCTTCATGTCCCAACATATCTTAATGTCCCAACATATCTTCATGTCCCAACATATCTTAATGTCCCAACATATCTTCATGGCCCAACATAAGTGGCAGTCCCGTGTAGAAATCGAAGGTTATTCTGTTGCGTATTTCGATCGCATCGCTGCGTTCAAAGCGCCGTATCGCTGAACTTCCGTTAAGGGTGGGGCTCATACGTACTTCATAGATGCATGAATATCTAACAAGCCTACGAAGCGCGTATGAGCGCCGCCCTTCACGGAAGTTGAGCGATACGGCGCTTTGAACGCAGCGATGCGATCGAAATACGCAATGGAATAACCTTCGATTTCTACACAGGCCTGCACCTCTGAGGTAGTTATTAAGCGTCCACAGGTAGCACTAGGCAGACATAGGATTTTAACTCATGGCTACCTAGCACTCCAGTGCTTGTGTAAGTGTGAGGCCCCCAGGGTTTCCAGACAAATACAGTGGCTGAGGTTTCTAACTAGAGGTCTTCAGGGAAGACCAACCCCATGCTAGTTCAGTTACACCTCACCATGCACCTTTACTGGTATAACTGCACAGCTAGCTGTAGGTGTGTGTTTGACTGGTGCAACTGGACTAGCGTGGGGTGTTATACCACAAGTTACGTACAGTATACTTTATCCTTTTCTTATTCTAGTGTTAGAATAATTTGCTGTTGTCAGAAATACTTTATATACAAGTACCTATATACCATAGAATCGGGTTATCAGGCGCACATTGTTATCTAGCGCATACCGCTTATTATAGGTGCATGGTGTCTTCTTGACAAAATCTGTCTAGACCCTCGATAAGAAGCGCACTGCTCTCATCAAACGAAAATTTGGAGTGGGAGAGATGAGTTTAGAACGCAAAGGTAGTGCGAACGAGGATCACTTTGCGAATAACCAATGGGGATCACTTTTGCAAATAACCAGTCAGAAGTGCACTAGAAGTGTGTAAAGGACTATAAAAACATCAGACATGGCACTGCTTCTCATAGAATTGGCTTACACTCACTGAAACCCTTGTGGAAAAGACACATAGGAAGAGCTACAAGAATAACTTACGTACACGACTGCCATTCGTCTGCCTTACAAGCTCCGGTTCAGCCTGGTCAACTGCATCGCACGTGCATGCTAGCCAATGATGTCATACTTTTAGAGGCATGGTCAACCTTCGACCCTCGCTATTTGGCGCACTTTGTTATGTATAGCGCATATTATTTTACTGTTATCCCATTAAGCGCATGCGCCTAATAACCCGATTCTACGGTATATCAGTTACTATTTTTGGATGCTGATGATCTGCAGGCATACATGGAAAAAAGTTATTACTAGTTGATCCACTTCACCTATCAACTTACACTTTATATTATCAAACTGCACGGTAGGCAGCTATGGTTCAGCTTCATAATTTGGTAACATGCACAAACATTGATCATCATGAACTAGCCGGGTTTTTTTGCTTAGGCGAACTGGTTGTATTTGTGATACAAAGTTTCTGTCTTCTCCAAAGGTTGTTTATACTGTTTATTAAACACTACCACAAACACTAACCATCAGTCTCAGCAAGTTAGCATCTAGTGGACTGTTTACAATCACTGTACGGGACTGGACTTGATTTACAGAAGTTCACCAGTTCAGTCCACCATTCCAGCCCACCAGTCAAGTTCAGTGATTGTAGACAGCCTTCGCAATGTTTACAGCGGCACACATTATGTCTTCACTGGAGATGTCAAGTTTGGTCCTGTATTCTGTATGTAATAAATGCTGGCATGATCTCTTAATTATGTCAGATGTATGGAAAAGTGTCTTCATTTAGGAGGTTGAAAACCATGTCCTCACAGAGTGTCATTCACAGTGTCGTCGAATGGTCTAAAAGAGCACTTGACAAAGGGTAGCTGTAGCCTTGTTCCCAGGCCTCCCCCGTTATTGTTATTTGGTATGTGTTCAGTATAATACATGGAAGCAGATGAGTGGCAAAAAAACGGGGAAGGCTTGGTAACACTTGTCATATGACGTGAATGCAAGGTGGACGTAGGGGGGAGGGGTGTGTGGCAGTGCCTAACTACAAATATGGGCACAATAAACCTGCGAGCGCGTTTCTTACCAGTCTACTCAGCAGCATTAAGGCATGGGCAGCTCATTAACAGTGCCTTAAGGTGGCGGGGGAAGTCACTCGGCGGAGGTTAACGAAAACATAAACCTGGGTTACAGTCAGGACCAGTGTTACTCCTAGTTTCAGGGTTAGGGTTTGGCTTAGGGCAATCTTGCTTTCCCTAATTTTAAAAAAGGGTTTTAGTAGCTCATTAATATATTCATGAACCAAAATTGCCACTCGATGGACGCATCTACACACTCACTGTAGGTAGCGTCCTAACCACCAATGTATCTCAAATCATTCTGTGCCAGCTTTTGTTCAGAGCTACTCCCAAAGTCAGGCTAGACTCATGTTTGTCACTACTCTTGGAACGGACAACTTTGACTGCACCAAAATGAATGCACGTTTCAAAAAATTCACAGCTTGTCTACAGGAGGGGCTCATTCACGAGTGCAAGCAAGCATTACTAGCCCCACCTCTCCCCCTTATGTCGCTAAACAACTCACGGCTCTGTTCCACACACAACCACCGTTCAGCTCCCTTGGGTACCAGAGTGTAGCACCAACGATAAATTGCGTATTCTAGTTAAAGCCCAGCCCAGCACTCGAAGCACCTGGCCACGGTCACCAACTAGGCTAGGCATACGATCGCAAGACCTGGGCCTGCCCAATGAGTACAGTCTTGGCCACTGTGGCCTTTCTGCTGCTTCCAGACACAAGCTTGCTTTCACAACTACGTACTACTCACAGCCACTGACACTACAGCACTCTACTAAACTCCTTCTTTTTTTTTTTTTTTTTTTTTTTTAAGTCGATCTAAGCTTATCTTCAAAGTTCCGACCACCACATGAAGGTACCGCCAGGCCACATCTTAACTAACTTAATTATAAACTGATTATTGGATGCCAATGCCGACAGGAAATGGGGAAAATCCCCAATTTTACGGACAGTGAACGGTTTGAGACTCCTAAAACGGACTGTGCGCTAAAATTTTACCAAGACAAAGAGTTCTATGGGCTTGGATTCCAGGTTTGTTCACCTTGAAAACACAGGGTTCCCTGCCACCTTAAATGCAAAATTTGAATAACTCAAAAGGTATGATCACATTGGCCACCAAACTTTACAGTGCACTAGAACTAATGAAATTATGAGGCCACGCCCACTATGGTGATCACGTGACTTTTATATTGGAGCCAGTGATGGCCAAGCACCTTTCAGCCAAAAACCATTTCTAGTACCTTAGCCACCAAATTTTTTTTGCTGCTAATGTGATAAAGTACATCCTCTTCACTAAGAATCTTGGATGGGAAAATATGAATCCATTTGCTTTTGGAGAAAACAGTGACTTTCTAATTAGTGCACACCAAATAAATGATGTTATTGGCCATAGTTTGTTTTGTATAGAATGGTTTCAATCCCCATGCAGGATCTTGGTGATATCAACCATTTACTTTTGCCTCATACCATTTTTAAACTTACATCTAAAGGAAAAGAAATGGTATTTTGGCGATGTATTTTTAGGTCCGTTTTGGAAATAGTGACGTCATAATTGGTCACGTGGTTACCAGAGTGGGTGTGGCAATTCCTGTTAATGAGCTACATATTCTCTCTAAATTTGGACAACGTGTACTAAGCAGAAAGGAAGTTATGGAAACCTACTTTTGTTTTCCACCCGTGCCTTAATACACCTGAGTAGCGGATTACTCGCAATCTTGTGAGCGTCCGGGGTGTTGCCTAGTGACTGAGCACTCAACAATGAAGTCTAGTACATTATTTGAATGGGGACTAGCTACTGGATTTTATTTTAACTCACCTTTAGCTTTAAAAAGTCATCCTTGGTGAGAAAAGGTGGAGAGAGCACTGGGTTAGAGTCAGGATGGAAGCCTCTCTGGCCTCTTAACATCCAGCTGAGTTGGAAGTTGTCCCAGATGGGGACAGTCTGGCACACCTGAGAGAACCTCCTCCAGAAGTAGGTGATATTTGGGGGATCCACTTGCTTGAGATGTGATTCATCCATATTCAATGACTGGAGTTCTCCTCTTACAAATGTGCTGCAATATTTCATTATGATTCAATCAAGAGACTAAAATTACATCCCAAAAATGCAGAAAAACTTGTTTGTTGTTGATCACGTTGCCAGAGAAAGCAATAAATCTAGTCTGTGCTCTTTTGCGTAATGCAGCTATCTCACTGATATACGTAAGAATGCTCGCTTAATAGTAGGCATAACATTGTGTTTGCTGTTTTCTTACACCTGTATACAACGATGCTCATACTGTCAACAGTTCATAACAGTAAGAGTGTGCAACTCCCATATGGTTTCTATACCCGCCATCTGGATGGGATGATGTAGGCAATCTGCAGTGAATGTGCTTAGCAGGTACTTAACATGAAGCCATTCTAGGTGCTAGTGTACATTAGCTATGTGAAAGCCCACCTCTTTACTGCTGTGTTTCACAGCTTTCACTGCTGATTGGCTACGTCATCCCATCCAGATGGCGGGTGTTGAAACCATATGGGAGTTACACACTCTTACTGTTATGAACTCTTGTGCATGGTGATTGCAGTGATTATGCAAACGTGGGCTTACTGCAGACTTTATAGCAACTTCTTTCACACACTATTTTAGAGAGTCTACGCTTGAGAGCTATGATGTTTACCAACATGCTACGTATGTAATATATAAACCATGGTAAGGAGGTGTATATGGCGAATACACTACCCGAGACCAAGGTCAGAGGAAGTTTGCAGTAGATATACCCCGAGCCGCAGGCAAGGGGTATATCTAACTGCAAACTTCTGATGACCGAGGTCGAGGGTAGTATGATCCGCGATATGCACCTCCTTACCATGGTTCATATAATATATACTATACTGCGCGGGCGAATTACGTAAGCGGTTCTGTTTCCGGTATTGCATTTTTGAATTTTGAATCGACGAGGCGAATGTCGTTGTGTGTTGCTGCTGCTTTTTGACTAGAAAAGGATGAGTTTAAGTACACTTAGGCCACCAAAAGACCTCCGAAACATCTTTGCAGTCAAGGTAGGGTCTGAGCCATGACGAAGGGCCTTTCGCTCGTGTCGACTTGAAACCAAGATGCTGCTGGTGCTCGGCCATGATGCCGATGGGCAGCTAGTTTGCTACCTAGCCGCTCTCGGAAGCTGGCAATCATGAAACAATGGTTCGAGCTGGCAGTAGAACGCCCAGCCTCACAGTTCAGCTGGCAGTGGTGGCAACGACTCGTCGAATACAAACTGGTCCTAGCACTATCCCTGGATCAACCGCCTGCCTGGCGAGTGAAATTATCGTCGGCATCCATCAGGGTAGTGCCGGCTAGGTGCCGGGGAGCAGTAGCGTCTGTCCAGCCGTGCGTGGTTCAACACACCAAGTAAGCACTGTATCGCTGGACGAATAACCTGGAAAATTTGTTCGACACTTTGGCTGTTGTGCTAGTACTGAGTACAGGGCTCTATAGTGCTGGCAGTGGCTCTCCTATAGGCTATAGTGAGGACTGGGGGGAATTGGCCATTCCATTGCAAAACAAAAAATTCCGTTTCTCTGTGCTGCAGTTATGAATTGCCAAATATGCACCCCTGACTCAGCAATATACTCCCTTGCGGTTGAAATATACACCCCTGACTCAGCAATATACTCCCTGCGGTCGCCGCTGCGCGGTGTATATGCCATATATGACTGCATGCGGCGCCTTTGATCCGCCCACGCACTATAGTATATATATATATATTACTGCAAAAACTAACTTGGTTGTTTTAACCACAGAGTGGTTACCCTGGTTGCAGACAATCCAAAGAGACAGTGGTTATCTACTATATATTTCACTGATTACATAAGACAACTGGAAAAGAAGCTTTCCCCGACTATCTTACAACCAGCATCTTCCAGTTAGTAACCACTGAACATCTGTGTGAAGGAAGGATTTGTATACAAGAACAACCATGATCTTGCAGATATAGTAACCACTGAACATCTGTGAGAGAGTCACCAGCTTTTGTCAACTCTTTGAATTGTGGTTGTAGTGATTCCCTCACAGATGTTTTGTGGGTTGTCAGTTGTAAGGTATGATTTCTAGTACCATCTCATAACCACTGTAGCAACCTGAGCCCAAATCATACCTTACAACTGACAACCACAGTGAGGGAATCACTACAACCACAATTCAAAAAGTTGACAAAAGCTGGTGACTCTCACAGATGTTCAGTGGTAGCCTGGTTCCCAGGTGCGGAGGGGGAGGAGAAAGAGCGCCTGGTGCACACTGTTTGCGCATGCGCTTAATCGCCACGGAATTCCATGGCGACCGTGTTCATACGTATGCGTACATATACTGGTGATGTCATAAACACGCCTCGTTGATATGCCAGTTGGTGTTCTGTTCGAGTGAGTTTCATATCGCGCTGTTCTAGGCCTTCTGGTAGCTAGGTACCTCGAGATAAAGCTCAAGAATGAACAGATTGCCTCCAATGAGTGTGTTTACTGAGGAAGCATACATTTATGCGGTTATTCACCATTTCCGGTAAGTCGATTCCTACCACTGCCTACCAGACATTTCTCTTTGTATCTGACAGTATAAAACTAGGCAAAGCATGTATAGCAGGGATGTTTATAGCGTCTTAAGAACAAAAGCCGAGGTATTTTGGTTTATGTTATTCACGTGATAACCGCATCGTCATATTAGTACACGCCCCTAATTCTACCACGTGGTCTTGCCTATAATTACACGCATGCGCAAACAGTGTGTACCAGGCGCTCTTTCTCCTCCCCCTCCGCACCTGGGAACGAGGCTAGTTCAGTGGTTACTATATCTGCAAGATCATGGTTGTTCTTGTATACAAATCCTTCCTTCGCACAGATGTTCAGTGGTTAGTAACTGCAAGATGCTGGTTGTAAGATAGTCTGGGAAAGCTTCCTTCTTATGTAATCAGCAAAATATATAGTAGATAACCACTGTCTCTTTTGCTTGACTGCAACCAGGGTAACCACTCTGTGGTTAAAACAACAAATTCGTTTTTGCAGTATATATACGTAGCATCTCAACATGCATGGACGTGTACCAAATCGTAATCTGCTTACTAACACTGCAAAAACACTAGTCTTGGGTTACTTCAACCCCATTTTTAGGTTGTCTCAGTTGCATCAGTGTGACTAAGGAATGCTGCCATATAGGTTTTCTTGAAAGTTCATTTTCATTAGCTAGTCTCTTTTTTCAGAAGACCTATTTGGCAACATTCCTGGTATTTCTACCACAACCATCCAGCCAAAGAACTCTCCAAGAGCAGATGTGCAACATCAAAGAAACAACCTCACCATGCAGTAATGCTGATTTATAGGTTTTCTGAAAGGAGATACTAATTTAACAACTACACTCTGTTCAAATTGTAAGCACTCCTTGAACTTTATGTGTCACACACACAAAAGGAATGCAACTGAGGTGACCTTGAAGTATTTTACAGTGAACAACTGCAATGACCCCCAAACAGTCTTGGAAGAGATCTCCGAACACTCAATCTACGTACCTGGAGAAGCATGTTTCACCCCCTCATACAATTAGTCTCGTGCCCAGACCTCACCCAGCTCACACGAGGAGAAGGGATCTGGTGTCACAAGTCCAAATCCTTGGGCTAGCTCCAGAAGCATGGAGCGGCCAATCAAATCGCAGAGTGGCGTTTATTGGAATAATGCAGAAGCCAGAACAAGTACTTCAATTGTACCGCTCAAAGTGATGTTCCGACCTATTTAGTACAAAATTAATGATGAAGTAATGATGACGCATGCGGCTTTCACCCGGCACCTTCCGAGACCCTACTTCAATTGTACCGCTCAAAGTGATGTTATGAAATTCATTGTCCAACACTGATCAATTTGTAATTCTACACTAACAATTACAAGGCTTCAACACTTCTGCAAGCCCAAGGATTCTAGTCTCGTGCCCAGACCTCGCCCTCTCACGAGGAAAAAAGGGTCTGGTGACCTTCGGCCGATTCCTCGGCTTCATTAAATTGATTGCTTTTTGACGAGGAATTTGCCAACAGCCAATCACGTTGCAGAAAACACAATCTGTAGTGCAACACAGGAAATTCTTGACTAGTTCAACACGAAGACACAGCACTTTTTTGGCGTGTAAATTAGTTATCAGTTCGCAACTATGCATACAGTAAGCTATGAATTTTTAATGAAGCCCGAGGAATCAGTTGGATGTCACCAGACCCTCTCCTCGCGGGTGGGGTCTGGGCACGAGACTAAAGGATTCAGGCTTGTGACACCAGACCCTTGCCTTGTGAGAGGGTTGGTTCTGGGCACGAGACTATCATACAGTGTGAAGACCCTATGCTTCACTTAAATATCTTGCTGCATTCAGTCTACACGCAGACCTCAGCCTTCTCATATAGTTTATTCTACCTCCTAAATCAGATAATAACTAGGCGAATGTACAACATTGTGGGCGAGCGTGAGCAAGCAATACACTGCTTTAACTTAGGCCATGGTAAGTAAATTCATTGTTTCTCAGGCTCATTCGCATCAGATATAGTAGAAACATCAATTTTTTTTTTAATTAGTTCAAGGTCACCAATTACGCATGCACAAATCTGCAGATGTGGCTTCTCTCTCTTGTGCATGACCTGCATGCATTGTGAATGTTTGTGGTTCTTTACTTATACTTTTGCATTCCTGTTTGTTGTTTGGGATTTCTCCACTGAAAAAGGAAAAAGAACCGCCTGCCTCTGAAGTAGGGAAAGTTTTGCCTGAGAAACAATGGATTTACTTATCATGGCCATCCAAGGCTTTTCAGTGAAGCATCAGATCACAGCACACAGGTGGCGTGGCATGTAGCTGAACAAAGCTTGTTACTCTACAAAAGTGCTTAAACAGCTTAGAGAAGATAGTTGCAGAGACTAGCTTGTCATTGGGTGGTACCATACAATGCAACCTAAGCATCTACTCTGGCTACTGACCGTAGGCTAAATCCAAACACAGCCTGGCTTGTCATGCATAGTCCTTACATCTTAGAAATAGCAGATGGGGCTCGCCATCCATCAGCCATGGATCGAAGGAGAGTCTCGCTGCTTTCTGCTTTCAGCCTCTCTACACAAAGCCCTTGTATACTCACATACAGTAAATACTCACGGTCCAGCTACCTATCCTGGATGTCGCTGCAAGAACAAATTCTAGGCTATGCTTTGTTCAATAAGTATGCATGCTCCAGCTGCTTTTCCTGGCTGTCTTTCATAATCGAAGTCACCTTTGGTTAGGCTGCCAAGTTGTATGAAAATCTTACTTACGGTCCGCACGCAGCCCGTGGCTATCGCGTTAAATTACAGCGTCAAAAACATACGGAACAACGTACGACAGATAATAATAATAATAATAGTAATAATAATAATAATAATATAGCTAGTATAGTTACAATATAAAATGCGTATATAAAAAGTGTACTATTATTTTGAAATACTACACTTAATTGCCCAATCAGATTAGTATTACACTTTTTTGACAGTAAAGTATCAAAAAAAGTGTAATACTAATCTGATTGGTCAATGCGAAGCGCCGTGTACGTGGTTGCTACAGGAACGCTGCAGGGATGCAGCCGTTCATTTTTCAAATTTGGGTGGAGCAGAAGGCGGAGCTCTCTTTTTCGGACTACAATGCGAATAGCTGCATGCTGTAACAGCGCTTTACTGTTAGCAGAACAATAAAATTATCGAGCAAAGACGCTTCAGAAGTCGTGTCGACGTTGAAGAGTATAGGCAGTAGCGAGAACGGCCCTGACGAGTGTGCTTGCAAAACTACGGAAGCTCGGCACTGGTTGGCAAGCGCTGTGTTGCTGCGTTCGGCTTGTGCTTGCGAGTTTAGCCTCATATTCGGCCACAGCGTTTGCCGCTAGCGGTACCACGAAGGTTAGTAGGTGCTACAGAGGGCAAACGCTGTGGTGAGAAAGCTTGGTTACGAGGCTAATAACTTTCGAGTGCCTTGTCACCGAAGCTCAGCAGTGCATGGATTCTAGGAGCCGTTTTGATGGCAGCTGAATGTGGATTATAAAGCTACAGTATTAATACGTGATAGCATGGTTTGCTGTGGTATTTGGGATTAATAGCACGAGTAATGCAGAAATAACTGTACGAGGCGCAGCCGAGTACAATTTACTGCATTACGAGTGCTATTAATCCCAAATACCACAGCAAACCATGCTATTACATATACTAATAATAATAATAATATTATATGAAAAATCTCGATTGAACTCACTAGTGTGGGGCTCGCTCACACTCGCCCAATTACAAGCAGACAACTAAAAGTACACTTTGTGTAAACTATGATTACACAACAGCTACAATACAGTTTTGCAGCAACAAGTCCGTGAAATTCCCAGGAAAATCCTGACAAATTACTGAACAGTTTTACGATTTTGCTCAGCCATAACTTGCTTTGTACTGCTAGTAGCACTTAGTTATACGAATAGCGTGCAGTCAAAGTGGTAAAGAACCTGTACAGAAATTTACGGAGTTTTTCAACGTTCCGCCCATATTTGTACCAACAATTGAAAAACGCTCACCGCTGAAAGCGGTCTCGAGGGCACTCGCAAAAGTGCTCGTATCTTGGAGAGTAGAATAGCTATGAAAATTGGACCTTTTGTAAGCTATATTAAATGGCCAGGAGAGCTAGGCAGCGTTGGCTGCGTGTTCATAGCATGCTCTCTACTGTTTACAGTTACTGTTTGTTCTACACTTCATATTTCCCGTGGAATCTGAGCTTTTTTCTTCTAGCTCGAATATGTTATACTGCTGATTGTAATGTACTCACACTCCAACAATTGTCTTGTCCACTTTGCCCCTATTTGTACCACAAACCAAAGATGGCCCATATCTGAACCTGAATCTTGCGAGCAAGCGCTACCTCTACCACCATATGAAGCAGCCAGCAGAAATAACAGCACCTACAACGTAAGTATCATCTCAGTTAAGCTTGCGAACCGGGAGATGCAGTGTTTGAAAGTTCACTGTGCATTGAGCTCATTACTTATTCATACCAGATTTGATGACGTCATGCAGTTACGGGGGTGGAATAAATTTAGAGGTCTGTGCGTAGACTGATTGCTAATTCTAACTCCAGAGAATGTACCGTATATGGGAAATAAATGTGGGGTTAAATAATTGCGTTTTCGCAAATTTTGGAGGTTTTAAAGTTAATTGTGATTTAAAAATTATGGAATTCATTTATTGCCACAGCTGTGCCAGGTTTGAGTTAGCATATTATTATAAGCCACAGGAAGTCGATTGAGGCATAATAAGCTGGGGTATCCCAGAGGGACTTTCCCCGGAAATTGCATTCAAAGTTTGCCTGCCAACGTAGCATTGTCACAGAACAGCTTGTATCCCATGCGCGACTGGTTCTACAGAATTGTTTCTAGCTATTCGTCTAAAAAATAATGAAAACGTACCTTTGCTGGCAGTTTGGCCACGGTTTTCCAATGGATAGCAAGTCCCCGCACTTCCTCCATTGTAGTGTAGTCCAACTTCACTGTCAACTCGTATGATTACTTCCTGAGTAAAGCAGGACTGGTTTATTTTTTAATAAGCTAATTAGGCCTAACTAGCAACCTGTGAACTCGGCTGATATAACACTATGAACCATCATTATACAAAATCGCCATTTCTTGTCTCGTGGCTACGAGATTGATTTCTGTGCATGTGCTTCGGGGGTATAGGGTTAATATATTGTAGTTTAATTTTTGCGAACGCTGACAGAACTCACAATCTCGCAATTATTAGACCCTCGCAAAATTTTCCCCATTTAGTTCAGTTAGGAGTAGGCACATTAGCTGTTACCATACAAGTGTGAAGAGTTAAAATAAACTATAATTCCTAAAATTACAGATTGTAATTGCTCAAAATTTGATGATTGACATTACTATGGTAGTGGTGGGAATCCTGAGGACTTGTCAAGTAAAACTAACCAGCATACCTTAGTGCTTCCTCGATTTTGTCTAGTGGCAGTTGCTGAAATGTGTGGTTCTGCTCATCCAGAGATTTTGCTGTGAAGAACTTATCAATCATGTCATTGCTGACCACCTTTGTGAGGTACTCAGTTCGGAAGGTGGCGAGTGACTTCTCCATTTGTCCAACTACACTCAGACCATGCTGTAGTACATCTGGATTGGAGTCCCAGTACTCCTACAAGCACAACCGTGATATCATATTCAAAGAAGAAAAGATTTTGTATTGATGATGCACTACCTGGACGTAGTCTGTTAGGTGTGGTTTCAGTAGTTGGTATATTGGTAACCTGAAACAAAAGTACATTTGCAGTAAGTCAGATCATCATGCACTCAGATATCAGACGGGAAAATTTATTGTTTCACAAATTAGTTTGAAAAATACTACTTTGACATTACTATACATTGACATTATCACATTACACTGCAGAATCTTCATATATGGGGAAATCTTCATCTCAAACACAAATATTAGTCAAGCCATGGTATGCAACTCACCTTTGATTGAGGGAGTCTTCAGTTTCTCCCAAAAGAAGCAAGTATTCTTCATAGTTAAGATGTTTGATTGCAGCAAGCTTTAGTTCGAGAACTGTACTTTGTGATGGATTCAAGTCAACTGCAACTGAAGGTAATAGCTACTGATCGCATGATATTATGAGCACACTGTGACTGTAATAATACAAGACTTAAAACATTAAAAATGTAAAAAGATGTAGGGATGGAATGCCAAAAAGTATGCAAACAAGGTAGGGATAATGCAGGAAAGCAAAGGTCAACATATTGGCAAAGCCCCATCCCTACATCTTTTTCACACTACAGTTAGACAATTTAAAATGTTCACAACCTTTACTGGCAGTTCATGGTTGTAGCCTTGTTCTCAGGCCACTTCCTTCTCCCACGTGGCCTGAGAACAAGGCTAGTATGACCCTATTGGTAGCATTATGTTATACAGAACCTCTTCAACAACTTAAGCAGTGAGTTAGAATAGACTGCAGATTTATGATATAAGTGTCGTTAAACTACATGGCATGGTTTTAGCCTCGTCCCCAGGCCACTTTCCTTCTCCCACATGCCGGCTCAGGAACGAGGCTATAAATATGATCTAGCAGCATTGCATCAGCTGTAGTGTGAAAAAGATGTAGGGATGGGGCTTTGCCAATATGCTGACCTTTGCTTTCCTGCATTATCCCTACCTTGTTTGCATACTTTTTGGCATGCCATCCCTACATCTTTTTACATTTTTAATGTTTTTTAAGTCTTGTTTCTGTACTTTTTTGATGTTAATCTCAGTTACAGTTAGACCTAAGCCAAAGAAGAATATTTCAAGTGTAACCACAACACCAGAACTTGAAACGGCGTTGACAGTTTTAATAGTAGTGGTTACATGCAGGCATGTAATAATATAGCCAGCTAGAACCTGCTGAAGGGCCAACCACTCTCCGTACCAAACTTTGTGAAACCAATTTCATGATTCAGTTGTCAATGACATGACTGATGACTGACCAGCTGCAGCACAGAAAACTATCATACCCTGACAACTGACCATCCTAGGTTTACAGTTCACTAAAGCTGTGAGTAGGCTATTTTTAGTGTAGCTGTAAGTAGGCAGCTGAATGCAGCGCCTTACCTACGTGGTGTTCATAAGCCTTGCCCAATGCCGCGGGGGGAAAAGACCGTGCCAGTCATGCCCGCTTGCTTGTGTACTCTCGCTTCCAGACCAATGACCGTGGTCTTTGGTCTGGGAACGAGACTTCATGTGCGCATGCGTACAAAATTAGAAATGGCGTCCTAAGCAACGGACAGCAGCCTCAGAGTGTTGTGAATGGCTTTTATTGACCAGGGTGAATTTGAAGCTATGAAGACGCTGAGTGGCTGTAGAGCTCCGCGCTGTGATAAGCATCAGTTTCGTGCTAAAATGACGGTGAGTACTTAAACAGTTTAACAAGAAAGAAAGAATACGAAAAATGGCACTTTTGCTATCGCACACTTTTGAGTTTAGCTGTCTTCCGCGTGGCTTTTGGCCACTTATATGAGTCTTGCTGATCACAAAGGCACTCAAAGACGAGGCCTGGGTGCTTAAATAAGCTTTTAGCGTGTTTGAGGTGAAGTTATACGGCTTTTGCTTAAGTATTGCATATGTTGCGCGTCGGCACCATCCCTACATAGAGAGTCTACCGACTCTCTGATACTAATATCAGTAGTTACATAATTTATTCCCCTAGCTTGGCAACATGTTCTGCACTAAATACATCAAAAGCAAGTTGGTTGTTTTAACCTCTGAGTGGGTATTACCATGGTTGCAGACAAGCTGAAGAGACAGTGGTTATGTTAGGTATGGAAGATTCTTTGCATAAGGCAATCCAGTAGGCAGCTTCCCAGTTCATGTTACAACCACAATACACCAACAACCCTCAGAACATCTGTGGAGTCATTACAAATGCACTTCAAAGTAGCAGTAAGGAACTTTCATGTAACCAGATGAGGGAATCAAGGATGTTATGAGGGTTTTCAGTGTATTGTGGTTGTATATAAGATGAACTGGGAAGCTGCCCTTTGGGTTGCCTTATGCAATTACTCAAAGTAAAGCTCTCATAACCGCAACCAGGGTAACCACTCCGTGATTAAAACTACCAACTTGCATGCACACAGGTTGTCAACCATGACAACATCAAATGCAGAAGCCAATACTGCGGCATTCACTAAGACAGATGGTGAAAATCAGGACTGTAACTGTCTTTCTATTAAGTATGAAACAAAGAACACTTGCATTAATTATCAGCTTTAGCAGCTATAGATAAATGAAAAAGACTATGGTGATGCATTTGGAAGCAAATTGTGCATTGCAGGATAATGTGTACCAATCTTCTTGGGTTCATCTAGCAGTAGGTTGAGCACATTGTCTCCACAGCTATATAGGAGAATGGAAAGAGAATACATATATTGGAAACTCAATAACAACTATATGCGAAGATAGTTCTTAACAGGATCTCCTATAGCATGCATGGAAGACATGCATGCAGTCATATAAGATGCATGCATAATTTTTTTTTATATAAAGTTCAGAGAAGAGTGCATGATGACATCATTTTTATCGCAACAAAAATGATATCATCATACACTCTTGGTCAGCTAAATGAATGTATTGACACACCCAGGCTATTATAGTACAAACACAACTGCTTCTGTAGTGTGTGCACTGAAAAAAAAAGGGAGTAATGGTTACTCCTTTGAAGGAGTTCTGACAGCCGTGCAAATTCAACCCCCAAGGGAGTAATATTTTAACTCCTGTATGGAGTTATGATAAGTACTAAAAGGAGTAAACTGGTTATAACTCTTATGTGGAGTTAGTAAAGTAGTTTCATTTAATGTGATTCATAGGGTTTAGCCTTTAAATGCACAAAATAAAGAACTGTGTGCACAAAGTGTAATGCACAAACAAAACTGGAGACAAGAAGGTGATATACAAAAGTTAGCCAGACAAAGAAAACACAGAGAAGAAACAGATGGTGCATGGAATCTTTTGATTGTCCTTTAGTCCCAAAACAAAATGCTAAAAAAAGATAAGCAATGCATAAACATATCGGTCACTTGTAACTAACATTTTCAGGCCTGAAACAAGTAATACTTTACCAAAGTAGACAAAATGGGTATCAAACAGTTCCATTCGGTGTTTACATTCATAATCTGATGTTTCTTTTCATTTTGGAGTATAAGTGTTCTGAAAACAGTCTAGGTGCGGTTGTGATTTTACCACTTATTCATATTGGTCCCTTATATAACTAACAATTTCATCCCTGAAACAGACGGTCTTTGACAAAACTGGACAAAATAGGTATCAAACAGTTCCATTTGGTGTGTACATTCATAATCTGATGTTTGTTTTCAGTCTTTAGGAAGTATATTACTGAAATAGGTAACTCATACAATGTATTAAGTTTGCTAGTAAGGTTAACTCTTGTCAAGGAGTAAATTGAACTCCCTAAGGTGTTAGTCACTACGATGAAGGAGTAAATTGTCGATAAGAGGAGTTCCAGGAACTCCTTATTTTTATCAGTGTACTAGCCTCATTTCCAAGCCTTCCCTGTATCCAATAGTATTTGCAGCTGTATACGTACATCTTGTTCCCATATACTTGCAGTACCTCCAGTGATGCTTATAGTAATAAAATAGAGTGCAAATTATGCTAAACCAAAATTCACTGTGGGAAAACTCATCTCCAGCTTTGATCATTACACCCCATTCGTAAGAGAATGATTAAATATTGGAAGCAGGCAATGCATGGAAATGAAGGAAGGTTTGATAAAGTGGACACCTCGGAATGAAGCACATACGCAGGTAATCAGCTGACTTCTGTCCAAGCTGTGAAATAGTTCGAGTAGCAGCTAGCTAATCCTCTATCTGCTCAATTGGGGGATCTGCATCAATCTACAACAGTACATGCAACTATAACAATGTGGCATAATCGATAAACTTACAATGCCTGTGCATGTAAGCGGCAACCATTGTGACTACAGTGATAGTACGCTATACACACTTAAGTACGCAAGTATGCAAGTACTAACAAAAACGGGAGTTGGTAAAACATGGAATACGGAATAACTTTTAATTGAGCGGAAATGAAAACGCTTTGAACTTTACCGACACGGCACGTGCAATTAGTTTCGCAAGGTGTGGCTACTGGTATTGACCTACCCAGAGCTAGTAATTAGTGATGCGTGAGGTAGCTACGTGAATGACGTAATCGTACCGAGTGCCATAGCGGCACATAGTGAAAGGTCAACTCGATTTACACAAACAGCTTTCGTTTGTTTGGGACGAAACTCACTCAGTGGATACTGCCAGGTGCGCTGTAGATCGACCGCTTCCTTACGCGCGAAGCATTTGAGTGTTTTCTTGAGAATCCCCACGGAAATTTCTGCGTATCATAAAATGCCATAGAGGTCGATCAAAGCTCACCTAGCAGTATCCACTGAGTGAGTTTCGTCCCAAACAAACGAAAGCTGTTTGTGTAAATCGAGTTGACCTTTCACTATGGGCCGCTACGGCAGTCGGTATGATTACGTCATCACGCATGTATTGCTAATTACTAGCTTCCAACCTCCTCTGGACCTACCTAGTGATACTTAGCACAATATCCCCAGGCTGTGTTTGGAGAGCTTGGGAAAGAAGGCGATGATCCTCCCACACTCTGGAGTACTGAATCGCCGATGCATTTAGCTCCTTTGCGGGTTTAGCAGCATAATTCTCAATTCTCTTAGCAACTGATGCCCCCATGGCTATTGCTCAGGGGAGTCAGTCAAACGCGGAATACAGAAAAGCGGAAAAACGGAATTATTGTCCAGAAATGAAAATGCTTTGAACTTTGCCGACACGCAGTACGTGCAATTGCCATCCAGCAAGGTAGCTCTGTCACTGTTGTGTTGTAGAGGAACTATGAACATTGGGCAGACCCTCAACAGTTTCCCTATAGCCAGAACTCAAGATAGCCATGATCCTTAGCCTATGCGAAGGTATAACTGTAAGTATTGAAGTTAGCTCAACACTGCTGTGGACTTATAGTCTGAGCGATACATAAACGCAGACTGAGAGAAGCTGCCATGACTTCAGCAAAATCCAAGGCTACTAACTCGCGCTACCCAGATAGGGGTTAGCGATGGTTTTTGGTGATCGTAGCTATTCTTGTGGGGGTTGCGGCAATTTTAACTGATAAACACTGCTGTACACAACTACCGTTTTTGCATGCATGCAATTGGCTGTTGACTCTATTCTGGGTCAGGAGGACGTTAAATGTGAGCACACTGCGGGATTCAGACTTATTCAATGAAAATTTCCAGCTAGAGTTCGTAGCTATAGGTATAGAGCCGCTTGCATAGTTCATGTGCTATGCGCATGTAGCAATTGAGGAAATGTGCCCCCCCCCCCCCCCTCCCCCCCCTCCCGAGAAATCGTTCCGAGTTCGCTTCCAAGCCCATTTAACTGTACCTTTTGGCAGGTGCAGCATTTTGATTTGTGTTTCATGTCCTCATGCATGGAGTTAGAAAGTGCAGATTCCTGGCCCAGTCAGCTCAAGCCAGGAGCCTGAGTTCAATTTCTGGTGGCTATCAGCTTTTCACTTTCCTGTTATTCAACTCATAACATCAAATCTTTCCAGCTTAGGCAAGAAGTTTTACAATAGTAGCCACACACACAAAGAAGAAACAAAACAACAGAAAAGCAGTGAAAAATTGCGAAAGGCCTGTGAACATTTGTGACATGAGATGGACATGAGATGGACGTGGGTAGCTACCCAACTATAAATAAGTATGTACTACATGCGAGTTTCTTACAGGTCAAGTTGCATGAGTATATGATTCTCAATATATGAACATCTCAGGAGTCCTGTCCAGTAAGCTTGTTGAATGTGAATCCCCCTTCCCAGGCTTCCCTACATCCACCTCATGTCCACCTCATGTCATTTACGTGGTAAGTGTTACCCAGGTCTTTTTTAAACTCTTTTTTTTTTCTTTTTTTTTTTCTTCCTGTTTCACTACCATAATAACACAGTACTCTCTGTTTACCTCCTAATTGTTTTTCAAAATTTCACAGACTAATTTAAATTGTGTGAGCCCCATCCCATGCCTGAGCATTGTGTGTGTCTTTAAATTTAGGCTGAAGGGTTCAATGGGCAAAAAAAACACCTTTGAATTAGGCTATTCCTACATGCCATTGCTGTTTTTGCAATTCACAACATCTTTTATATATCCACTCTCGGTACACATAAGAGGCCCACTTCAGATGACATACATGCAGGCTACTACATAAATGCCAGATGGATGACTCACCAGAGAGAAGAATATTTTTGATGAGAATAAAATTTGGTGGATTTTAATTCGGCGGTTTCTCTACAAGCCAGCGTGGCATGTGTGACATCATCTGCATGCTTCAACACTACCAAACGAAGTGGTGGATTTGAATTTAATTTGGCAGTTCACTTGTCTAACCACCAATCCGCCAAATTTAATTCTCAGCCAAATTTTCTGGCCATTCAAGCACTGCATTTGCCGAGTTGTAATTACAAGCTGCATATACACAGTTAAGATGCCTTATGTTCCCAGACCCTCAGTAAACCCCCTTGGTAGTGTGCACCATATGTGGGTATGGCAATGGAGACTATGTTGATTCATGCCCATATCACAGGGAAAAGTGTATGAACTGGTGATTTACATTTCAAGGTCACCATATTTACTAAGACTAGCTTGTGGAATGAGTTTCTGGTGTTTTTACAGAAGCAAAGTGTTTTCATATATATAAGCTTGCATTTGAGAGGTAGCTGCGAGTAGAATATTGTGGAGCTGTTTGTTTGCAGGCAGTCTGGATTTTAACAAAAATGAGTCCATCCTATGTACGCTGTAAATTCAGTCTAATTACATATTTTACTGACCAGACGAGGTGTGTGAATGTGGAATGCAGTACATGACTGTCCCTGCAGGGCTACTACTGATGGCAGGCAAAGTTGCATGCATCATTAAATGCTTGGTCATTGTGTCTATGCATAATCAAATATTGAAACAAACAAGCAAACAATGGCAAAAGTAGTGACAAAACAAGTAACAAAAATGGAGCTGAAGTGGTTTCTAACTTAACAAAGTACTGGTAATGCAGCTGCATATGCATTTAATGGACACTCTGCAGGGAGGAGATAGCTGGCTGAGATCTCCAGACCTAAACAGCATTATTATTTTAAAACCCACAACTTTCCATATCACGTAATGTGTATTGTGCGAGCTACTGCAGACATGTATATTAACATTCTTGAGCTGTTTATGCTAAACCTAACCTGTATGGCTTTGCTGTACACCACTGTTTACATAGCTGTGGTTTTGCATGTGTTGTGCACTCAGCTGAAGGTCACCCTAAGTACTATAGTGGAAGCATTTTAGTACTGGTAATGTAAAACAACAAAGTTAGTCAGAAAGATTCTTCAGTTAAAGGCACTTAGAGCACGTAGAGCATCTATAAGTTCATCTATTTTCGATCGTGTCACTCCGACCACTACATAAATGTGGACATACTATCTCCATTCTCCATCAATGTGCAGCCAATGACCAGAAAGACAGTATTTTCTCAAGATACTCTCATTGGGTCGTTTGAAGCAAACCGCAAGGGAAGCTGGTGTATCATTACCCAAAGGTCTTTATGAATCTCAGCTTCTAATTCTTTTAGCTTCTTCTCTGCATAAAGTGCAGTTTCCTCTGCTTCCACTGCCATCTGCACTTGTTCGTCATAGGAGTACATACTAATGTATGACCACAAGACCAGTGCCGAGTGAGCATTTCGTGAACCAGTCAAAGTGAGATCAGGAGAATCAAAGTACGTAATCTTTGCTTTCTTAGGAGGGCGCAATTGAAACTTGTTTTTCGATATGTAGATACCACAGGGCCATGGGACACAGATCCACTTGTGCCCACTAGTCACAACTGAAGAGCCAAAATCAAGTTGAAAATCAAACCCAGGAGGAGGATTTTGCTGCATGGAGCCATTTACATACGCCATTTGCAAGAAAGGGGCATAGGCTGCACCCAGAGCTCCATCTACATGAAACCAAAAGCCTTTCCGAGTAAAACTAGCACTTGGGTTGGTGAACTCACCGATATAATGCTCTCGTTCATACATGACATTTTCCTTAAGGTGGCAGGGAACCCTGTGTTTTCAAGGTCAACAAACCTGGAATCCAAGCTGATAGAATTCTTTGTCTTTGTAAACTTTTAGCGCACAGTCCGTTTTGGGAACCTTCATCCGTTCACTGTCCGTAAAATTGGGGATTTTCCCCATTTCCTGTCGGCATTGACATCCAATAATCAGTTTATAATTAAGTTAGTTAAGATGTGGCCTGGCGGAACCCCTCATGTGGTGGTCGGAACTTTGAAGATAAGCTTAGATCGACTTAAAATAAATAAAAAATAAAAAAAATTCAAAAAAAGGAGGAGTTTAGTAGAGTGCTGTAGTGTCAGTAGCTGTGAGTAGTGTGAAGTGCCTGCTTGTGAAAGCAAGCTTGTGTCTAGAAGCAGCAGAAAGGCCACAGTGGCCAAGACTGTACTCATTGGGCAGGCCCAGGTCTTGCGATCGTATGCCAAGCCTAGTAGGTGATCGTGGCCCGGTGCTTCGAGTGCTGGGCTGGGCTTTAACTAGAATGCGCAATATGTCGTTGGTACTACGTTGCCATTGACAGGAAAGCTGAACGGTGTTTGTGTGTGGAACAGAACCGTGAGTTGTTTAGCGACATAAGGGGGAGAGGTGGGGCTAGTAATGCTTGCTTGCACTCGTGAATGAGCCCCTCCCGTAGACAAGCTGTGAATTTTTTGAAATGTGCATTCATTTTGGTGCAGTCAAAGTTGTCCATTCCAGGAGTAGTGACAAACATGAGTCTAGCCTGACTTTGGGAGTAGCTCTGAACAAAAGCTGGCACAGAATGATTTGAGATACATTGGTGGTTAGGACGCTACCTACAGTGAGCATGTAGACGCATCCATCGAGTGGCAATTTTGGCTTATGAATATATTAATAAGCTACTAAAACCCATTTTTAAAATTAGGCAACGCAAGATTGCCCTAAACCAAACCCTAACCCTGAAACTAGGAGCAACACTGGTCCTGACTGTAACCCAGGTTTATGTTTTCGTAACCTCCGCCGAGTGACTTCCCCCACCACGTTAAGAATGGGAATAAGTGCTTCACCAGCAGCCTGGACATCATCGTATGCTCCTTTGAACGTTGTGCCATAGTTAAAGATAACAAGGATAGGGTGGCCTTTAGCTGAAAAGAAGTCAACCAATGCTTTCAACGCTTCAATATCAATACTTCCAGGACCGGCATCTCCACCAACACAAGGAACAGCTAGTGGCCATTTACCACCCAAGGGGCACTCTCCGGGGTACCTTTGAGTACCAGTCTCATAGAACGTTGAGACAACCATTGCCTCCATTGCCTTCATGATAGAGAAGTGCATACACAACTGGACAAAAAGCATTCGGATTGTCAGGGGGACATTCACACTGCTCGTAGTGATAATTGGAGAGGGCACACTTGGAAAGTTCTGGAGTTCCGCCAACATATTTTCTAGACAGGTAGTCACGTGCATTCCACACAGCATAGAGATTGCCCTCAGTAGACCCCATGGTAAGAGTGTAGCCCCAGTAGCTTTCTGGATCCTTTGGATCATGTGGCCATTTGGCATGCCAGAGTGAAGCGTAGTAACCGAGAACATTGCGCTCCATCCACAGTGTACTCAAACCATCATAGCTGGGTCCGAAAGGATCACCACCATTGTTGAGGTGGGTGCTAAGGAACTCATGTGCACACTCAGCGTGTGCAAATTGCCTGAAGTTGCACTGAAAACTCAGAACGTCCTTGACGGAAAGCTGTGCTGCTCTTGCTGTCTCAGCCAGTGTTTTAGTGCGTTGTTCTTCGCTTAAACCAGTGGATGGAACTTGATACCAGGAACTCGTGACAGTTTCTTGCTTGTAATCATAAGTTGTCAGCGGATCCCAGCTTGGAGGGGAAACTAACAGACGTCCACTTGGAGACCTGGCAAGGGGTGATAAGGATTCATCCCAAGACTTCTTTTCTGGTCCATAGGGTACGTTGTATCAGTTGTGTGTCAAGTGGGGGAGCACCAACACCAGCACACCTGCGCGCGTGCATGCCACTACAAAAACAAGTTGGTTGTTTTAACTGCAGAGTGGTTACCATGGTTCCAGACAGTGCCACTGTAAAAAGGTTTAGGTTACTTTAACCATGTTTTGGTCACCTCATTTGCATTCCTTTGTGTGCATGACACATAAAGTTCAAGTAGTGCTTAGAATTTGAATAGAGTGTAGTTGAGAAGCTTCCCTCTTTTGTAATTAGTATGATCTTTCAGAAAGCCTATAAACAAGGATTTCTGGTGAGGCTTGTTGTTTCTTTGATCTTATACATCTGCTCCTGGAGAGTTCCTTGGCTGCATGGGTCAGGGGCGGATCCAGAGATTGAAGAAGGGGGGGCACACATAGAGTGGGGGCTGGTGCGGCCATGTGCGCGCACGCAGCGCGCGCAGTTTTTTGCGCATGTATAACGTACAGCGTTGTAGGGGGGCTGGGGGCATGCTCCCCGGGAATATTTTAACTATATGAGAGTGCTTCTGAGGCCGTCGGAGACCACCATTAAAACGCAAAATTTAAGGCAACTAGACTGTAACTCAGGCGATTCATCGTATGGTCGTTTCTCGGCGGAGCCCCTTCCCTTCGGAAACAGCCTTTGTATATGAGGCACTGCCATAGAACTGTCTCTTGGGAGCTGCAGATTTGAGTGGTTTATGTTTGCAGGACGTGAAGCAGTGATTCACATAGAGATGTGCGCTGTATCTGAGCAGCTACGTGCGCTACGCGCCGTAAACCTCCGCGTTTAGCGCTTGCTCAGTCCCGAAGGGGGGGGGGGCATGGGCCCCCCATGACCCCCCCGGATCCGCCTCTGTGGGTGTGGTTAGAAATGCCAGGAATGTAGCCAAATAGGTCTTCTGAAAGAAGAGACTATCTAATGTAACTAAAGCAGTAGGTCCTCAATGAACTTTCAAGAAAACCTATTTGGTAGCATTTCTTGGTCACACGGCTGCAACTGAGGCAACCTAAAAATGTGGAGTAACGCAAGTGTTTTTGCAGTGCATGCATGCATGGTCAGACTGTGGGTGGAGCCTTGGAGAGGGTGTAAATAGGGACTAACAAAAATTTTTGTTGTTATTTAAAGCAGTTAGATGCATATTTTTGGTCAATCTTGTGTATACCTTGACATTGCCTATTTATCCATCTACATGACATTGTAATCTAAGGTTTTCCTACCTTCAGTTCCTCTGCTGTTTCACTTTCTTTCTTAATCAGTTATCGAAGCACCTTTTAGTCCCACCATGTTTGGATAAGCGGCTTCCTACTGCAATTCCTATGCTGCACAAACATGCTGCAACTACATGGTATCACTAGCTACAGCTAAAAGCTTTAACTTGAATGTGTGACACATCAGGGAGTTCAAGGTATGTCTTTCTGAAGACCTAATAGTCAGCATTGCTGAAAGAGATTAGTGATGCTATGACAAACACACCTGGATGGAGTATTGTCTTGGTTGCACAGTTGTGGCAGAGATGCCAAGAATGTAGCCAATGAGGTCACCTAAAAGAAAGAGACTGATTTAACTGGGGAAAGAACTCTTCAACAGGCTTTCAAGAAAACCTACTTTACAGGGTTTTTTTAGATTGTGATATATAACTGCAACTGGGATGACTATAACTTATTATTTAGTAAATTGAAATGTGGCATTTCAGGTGGAAATTGAATGTTAATGTTGCAAATTTCGTTTGTATTGTCAAGTTCTAAGGGCTGCAGTATAGCTACAGCATATGCAGCATTCAGGCATAGATAATATACCCTCCAGGGCAGTGCTGATACACACTGAGGAGACATGTAAGGTATTACAGCGTTTTTTTGCAGCTCATTTCCTGGTCACCACAGTCACTGTGCAACTGATGAGACTTGATGTTTGCCAGAAAGTATCATGCACAGTACATGTACATGGCAGATTTTTAAGTATCACAATTAGGTGATATGATAAATAAATAAATACAGCTACCATGACATGTAGTTTATTAGGGTCAGTTCACTGAGAGAGAAAGAGAGGAGGGGGCACTGGTACCCAGTATGCACCTGTCTATGTCATCCATCACCTCCCTATTCACATCTACCCTTCTCCCTAGCAGTAAACTCACTCAACTGTCATCATCACCTTCTTCATATCCCTTCACCCACTCCTCTGCTCCCACAATTCCCTTGATCCTTTCCAGAAGCCAACATCTATCCTGGTCAAACTCCTCACACTCCAATACAAAATGCTTAACATCTTCCACCTTCCCTCTTTTACACAGCACACCATCTGTCCTAGCCCTTCCACCATCCTGCATCTCTCTTTATCTTCAAACAACCCTGCAGACCCTGACCTCAACCGGAACTTCAACCATACTGCCACATGTCCCTCCCATGAACCTACATATTTCTCTGGCCCATACTCTTCTTTAACCTTCTTATACGATTTCAAGCTACTTTTCCTGTCCACCGGTCTTCCCAGTTCTGTTTTTCTATTTATCCTCTTCCAGGCTGTTGCTCTTCCTCTTCGGCTTCCTCCAAGCCATACTTTCTTAGCAACATCTCATATTCTTCCCTCCAGCCTACTCCACCTGACTCCTTCAATTTTTCTACTATCAGCTTCACCAACCTCTCTTCGCCTATATATATAGCTCCCTGAATCTCCGCCCATACAACATCTTCTTTTCCTCTCTTCTTTCTTCTAACTTGCTCCATCCCATCTCCCCACGGATTACCTCCCCTGCCACTGTTCTACTAGCTCCCAAGAGTTTTCTCCCCAACCTATCCTGCATGTACAGCCTCCAACTTCTTTCGTACTGTCTTCCCCCCTGGCCACCACACCTCTGCTGCATGTTCCAGGCCAGGCCTTGCTACTTGGTCCCATATCAATCGACCTCGTTCTGCCTCTACCTTGCCATCCATTCAACTTGGTGCGAGCCTGAGCCCCACACTAGCGTGATCAATCAGTCAACATTATTTGACAAGCCCACCAGGAGCATAGCCATACAAATACAGGACACACAGAACACACAAAAAAAATACTTGGCTAGTAGAAAGTGTTATGTAAGTTCTTGAGCTTCCTGAACTTGAGGAGTTATAGTTCCACAACTGCAGCTGTCACGTCCTCCACACTGTGTAGATCACCCAGGGTCAGGCCCAGTGGATGTGCATGATTTAGCTACAGCCATTTTATATAACAGTGTTTCATGGACCAACATGTGTGACCTCTCTTTCAGATGTATAGATTATGCAGGTAGCTGTTACAGCTGCATGAACAGGATTGCATAATAATGTAAAAGTGGAAGTCTGGAAGGAGGAGGGCAAGATTGCCTATATTTGTAAAATCGTCTTCTAATACTGTTTGTGACAATATTTACAAATTTTAAGTTGGCAGTTAATTAGCTGCCCAAACAGTCAATAACCACATCACATCAATATGCACTACCAGTGGTACCGAGAGGAAATTGCAAAACTTATCTTCTTCTTCTCAAATCTTGTGACACTCACTAAATAGGCTTAGTACCCTGCTGTGCCTAGCTAGGATCTGATCAAAAGTGTCATATGCAACAGTGCATTACAAATAAAGCAGTGGATTGAATTGTATGTCCTTTGCAGCTTTGTTGTCACTTTGCATGCATAATTTCATAATTTCTATACACTGTAAGAAAAAGGGGGTAGTCTAGTTTTAACCCATTTTGGTTACCTCAGTTTCACACCCTTTTCCACATGATTGGACACTTTCATCAGCAAAGTATTCTTCCATGACATCTACTAATGTTTAATCAAGTTCTTAATTTGTTTGGAATCTAAAGCAGGCAGTGGGACTCCACTGTGTTTAACAATGCAGACAATTAAAAGAAAACTGAGGTAACCACATCGAGCTTTCCTTTTTTACAGTGTGTGCATGTTTGCATGCTGCTTAGCTATATATTCAGACCATTATTTACAATGCAACTTTCGTGTCATGAAGTAGCCGCTTGTAATATCGCGCCAATGCGATATGCGCAGTGCGGGGGGTAGTCACGTGCAATATTCCGGCCGGCTGACCTCGACTGTGACTGGACACCGCCCCGGTCACTGCTGCATGACGTACATGATGTCCACTCTAGAGGAAATTTCGTTGCGACCTGTAGACAGCAAAGATGTTGTGGATGGTCGTCATACCGCACCTACAGAACCACTGGAGCAGGATGATGCCACAGAAAATGTGCAAGGAACTTCATCCAGCAGTGAAGGGACAACAGTACAAGGGACTACAAGCCGATGGGTGACAGTCTTCACTACAGTGGCAACCTTGCTTGCCACTTCCTTTCTGAATGCTGGAATCTCTATGATAGCACCTTTTTATCCTATTGTGGTCAGTTGCATCATAGATCTAATAGAGCCATATGCCAGTAGTCATAAACAATATTTGGAAAGACTGCCCGGAGGCATACACTTTAGAATGTAATAGTGGTTTTTGGGAAAGTAACACGCTATTCTGACTTTAGACTAGAGACTGCATGGGATCATTATGGGCATATGGAAAAGCAGGAAATGGAAATGAAATGGAAACCGGAAACTGAAAACAGAAATGGAAACGCAACCTCTTAGCTGTTGCAGTCCTAGCAAGATTCAATTGTTGTTGGTTTTCGTTCCTAGGCATCCCAGTGCTCTCCCTGCCTCCAATTTTTGATCGGTTGCTTTGCTAGCCTAGCTAGCCTAGCCTCGTTCCCAGGCCTTCGCTGCCCCCAGTTCTCACTTGGGTTGTGCAAGTCATTGTTTATGTTCTGAGCAGTATTTTATCTTTGGTTTTCCACACTTAATAACTAGCTGATTCTGTATAAATACGCCCTGTACATGTCCTGAGATTAATGTTTGAATCAGAACACTACACCAGTATTTCTACATTGGCAAGTATGGGGGGGGGGCAATGGTTGGGAATGGGGCTATTGTACCCCGGGCCTGGGTATGAAGCCATAATTTGCTTCACACACTGCAAGCAATCAAAATGGAAGTGGGTCTAGGAATGAGGCTGCAAGAGTAGGAATGCTGGCCTTGTTCCAAAACAAAGTAGGTTACTCTCATGGTCAGATAGTAACTAGTCTCGTACTAAGACCTTCTCACATGTGAACCAGACTAGATTGCAACATTGCTTGCCACATGAGCGCTACTCAATCACACTAAAAGCAGTAATCACAAAGCACAGTACAGGAGTAAAGGCAAAGCGCATGACTCATAAAGCCAGTCCTATAGCCATTGCTAAGTAGATTACAAGAGTAATGACTAAGCGCACACTATGAAGAAAACATTGCACCAGTGATTGGTGCGTTTTTTGTTCCCATTTCCGTTTCTCATTTCCGTTTCCAATTTCCATTTCCAGTTTCCGTTTCATTTCCGTTTCCTGCTTTTCCATATGCCCGATCATTATCAGTTCCCAGCAGTTCCCAGTGTTTGTATTCTGTTCTGAATATTTAGTAAGTTGGGACATCCCCTGTAATTACCATAACCAAGTAAAACTGCACACTACAAAACAATCAAGGAACAAGTAGGATCCTATTTGTGTCAATGCAGTAGCTTTGACAACTGTGAACAAATTGAGGGGTGGAGAACCATAGCTAGGCATACAATCACCCATATTTCCAGTAAAAACATACCATAGTTGCTCCAATAATTTTATTTATGGAACATTCTAACAATTGGAACACAACGTTTGATTCGCTGTATTTCATGGATGAGTTGTTTTTTCAAGTGTTGTAATTAATAGAATGCTAGTGGGGCAAGTACAGCTGTTCAAAGTCTCATGCATTTGTACTTTCCATCTTAGTTTGCCAGAAACACCACGTTAGTATAGCTACAGGGAAACGCACGAACCATAGCATTTTTTGTTCCTATATACACAGGCACAGAGGTACTCAGTTGCTGTTTACATTGTTGGATTTGTTATTGGCACGGCACCTCTGTGTGTGACAGTGATGTCACCTCTCGTTGGATACTTTGTAAGTACCATAGCAGAGCTCTGTAAGTTGATCACTTTGCTGCTCACCTTATCATAAATTCTTCGTCATTTTGCGCCATAGCTTCCTCATTTGGGACTGAAGTTCACACAGCTTGCCGGACTATTCTTGGCTGGAGGATCCTTGATTCTCTTTGGGTACTAAATAACTGGCATTATGAATGATGTTATATTTACTACTTATGTTGTGTACCAATCTAAGGCACTGCCTTATTAGTCAACTAGGTACAAGAAGTTACAGCCAAAAATCATGTTCTCTTGTAAAGTTGTACAAGTACTGGTAAAACCCACAGCCCCACCCTTAGAGTTTATACTTGTACAACTTCTCCCATGTATTTCAGTGCCTGCACATTATTTAAGAATTTTGGGGGAAATAATAGGCTATTGAAAAGAAAATGAATTATGCAGGAATAATGGGACAGAAAAAGTGAAGACACTTGATCACCAGCGTGCCTATTCAAAAAAAAAAGATTAAAACTGGATGTAGTGATGGCATGCTAAAAAGAGCACAAACAAGGAAGGGAGGAGATGCAAGTGAAGATAAATATACAAAACCTCATCCATCCTTACATCTTTTTCACAATAGAGTAATGATGAAGGAATGGGGCTTTGGATATTTACCTTCACTTTTATATCCGCCCTTGTTTTGCATGCCATCACTATACATCTCTTCATTTTTATATTTTCTTGTTTCTGATTTTTTTCCAATGTGAAGTAATAAGCACTATTTCAATCAATTGTAACCACAACCCATATAGATAATGCTTGAAACAGCACTGACTGTTTGTAAGTTCAAGCATGTAACAAGTTTGCCCCACAAACACGTAGTCTGGACCCCAGACACTTTAATGGACCTTGTTTCTATAGCCCTGTGTAACTCGAGCTAGTTAAGTAGTCCCACAAACAGGTAGTCTGGACCCCAGACGCTTTAATGGACCTTGTTTCTATAGCCCTGTGTAACTGAGCTAGTTAAGTAGCCCCACAAACAAGTAGTCTGGACCCCAGATGCTTTAATGCACCTTGTTTCTATAGCCCTGTGTAACTCGAGCTAGTTAAGTAGCCCCGCACCCAGACAGACTTTCACCCTATTTACTGTATTGAAGCTGTAAAGGCCTGGGATCTGAGGCTACTTAGTGCAACAAATAGCCATGAGTCGACTGTGTATCAGTTAGCAGCATCTTACCTACATAGCGTCAGTAGTGTTGCTTTGATACTAGCATCCCACCCACTTGGCTGGGAGAGGTGGTCAACTTGACTCACACCATGCTTGCATGCATGGACTAATTAGTCCATTCCCTGCCCAATTGCAGTGGTCGGTGATTTGGGAATGAGACTATTTGCACACATATGTACATTATTAGAAAATGGTGTCTTACACAACAGACAGCAGCTGCAGTGTGCTGGAATAGCTTGGAAAAGCGCTAGCGTGAATGAACAGTTAAGCTATGGGCCAGGGCACTTCGTGCTGAGGTATAATATTGAGGTATAACAAAATGGCACTTTTACTACAACCTTCTTGGTGTTCAACTGTCTTACATGTTGCTTTTGGGCGACTTTATAGCCTCTCTGGTTACAAAACCGCACAAAGGCTATTGCTGGGAGCTTAGATGAGCTTATAACGTATTTGTGGTCACTTGTATGGCTTTTGCTTAACTATTGCATATAATGATGTTTAAGGTAATTAAACAAGGTTAATCAACATTGAGTACACATGCGTGCGACACCTACTGTTCCATTTATAACCAATATTACGCATGTGCAGCACGCTTTCCCACCTGAACCTGGCCAGAGTTTCCAACACCGTGCACTGGAACTGCATGGCTGCCACTTTGGGCCGACTGGTGGATGCCTTGGTTGTCTGTTGCTCACGAGGAGGATCCGGCGTTCTTGTACCGTGGGCCTCTGGCCTGATGGTTCTGCCCCAGCCAAAAGATTGGTCACCCAGACTCTGTCATTGTCAAGGCCTGTGCCTATGAGCATTTCCAGCACCTCCATGGAAGAGGATGGCTGGAGCAGAAACTCAGTTTCGGTATCAATCCCAAACTATTGAGTTGCAAGTTTCAAAGCTGCTCTGCCCGATCTTTTACTGAAGCGATAGTTTCAAATCTCTCTACAATGTCAACCACCCCCAATCGCAACAATGTTGAGAACAATTCACCCACTGTGACCGATTGTTCAGGTGATCTTGCCTCCATTTCCGAACGTCTGGCTGTCCTGGAGTGTGCACTATCCACTGTCCACACCTTGAGACCCCCACCAGCATCATCGCTCCCCTCTTTGAACGTCATACAAGGTAGGCCTTGCTGCAGCACCTACTTCTCTTCCATACTTTTATACTGCCGTTTAAATGGCCTGTATATACTGATATTTAATCAGTGGCCAGTACAGCCTGGCTCGTCTGATCTTGTTTATGAGTACGCATGTATTACTGCTGTTCTTGCTGTCCCTGCTGCTGCTGCTGTCGCTAACTGCCCCATAACCAGTATGCATTTACAATGAACAAGCACGTCTTTTCAAATATGGTTCACATAAACTACAGTTTCCCCCTTACTTCATAAGGAACCACAAACCAATTGTGTTACACAAAGCTGTATTTCTCCCTTAACTGACTCCTTCACTGCATACACTATCTGATGCTCAAATACACACATGTTGCTAGCCGCTGCCCAGCACTCAACACAATGCACACGGCCCTGGCTGCATTCCCCTCCTCCTAAGCACCATCGTATGTCCATGCACTCAGCTGCATAACCATCCTCATGTGTCATATTTGCACACTCTTGCCATGCACGTGGACCTAATGTTCCTATATTGACCGCTGGCTGCCAATCACACTGTGCTCAGCTTCACATGTAGTGCACACCACTGCATGTGCTCAGCTTCACATGTAGTGCACACCACTTTTGCAACCCCCTTCCCCCATTCACCTGCAGGGTTCTCACTAGGCCTCTACCAGATGGTTTGTACACTGTGCTCAGCTTCACATGTAGTGCACACCACTGTGTGCTCAGCTTCACATGTAGTGCACACCACTGTGCTCAGCTTCACACGTAGTGCACACCACTGTGCTCAGCTTCACACGTAGTGCACACCACTGTGCTCAGCTTCACACGTAGTGCACACCACTGTGCTCAGCTTCACACGTAGTGCACACCACTGTGCTCAGCTTCACACATAGTGCACACCACTGTGCTCAGCTTCACACGTAGTGCACACCACTGTGCTCAGCTTCACACGTAGTGCACACCACTGTGCTCAGCTTCACACGTAGTGCACACCACTGTGCTCAGCTTCACACGTAGTGCACACCACTGTGCTCAGCTTCACACGTAGTGCACACCACTGTGCTCAGCTTCACATGTAGTGCACACCACTTGGGCAAACCCCTTCCCCCATTCACCTGCAGGTTCTCACTATGCTGTGGGTTCTCACTATGCCTCTACCAGATGGTTTGTGGGCAGCTATAATATGTTAACTTAATTAAGGTTACCAAAGTCAGCCCCCAGCAGTTGCTGACCTGGCTTCCCACTAGATCTTCATATCTGCGCCACAATCTATATTAAGCAAAGCCACCAAATTTTTGAGTGAGAAACTGAGAATTCAGCTGTCCTCCAAGCTAGCTGGACCATTACGTAATAATCACATGTACATAATTTTACAGCTCCTCCAGGTGCTGTAGGTGTAGCTTTGGCACTCTACCACCAGCCTCGATCCTTTTTCCTTTTTCAACTTCCCACTGTCAATTCCCACTATGCTGTGAATTTTGCATTTAAGGTGTCATACCAGACTGATACAGCAAAGCAAGGTTAACAGGGCACTTTCTTCATAAGCACAATTACGTAATTGTAGTAAAAGTATGTCCATGAGCCAATGAAGTCTAGCCTTAACGCTGTATTTTGCAGCCACTGTTCCCAGCGGTGTAAGTCAATGTTGACAAAGTGGGTAAGAGAAATTGACAAACTGCTAATTAAAAACACTATTTAATCCGCTCATAAAACTCTGGATTTATATGATGGGCATAGATGGAGTTAGCCCAAGTGAGCTCCACACTCCTAGATTAGTAACTTTTACGGAGCCCAACTATATTTGTAAGAACTATTTCAGAAGATACTGATGAATATGTGTGGACAGTGGTCTGAAAACTACCAAATATGGTTAGTTGATGACTTGATTAGGTTTGATGTAGGATAAAGGTGATAATTTCGAAGATAAAGGTTATGATTATGAAATAATAAATGATTAATGTTGCCTAAATCAATAGGATATGGATTCATATACTGCCCTGCTACTATATATAGAACATCCTCCATGTTATTTATAGCTGGGCTAACTAGAACGTGAGCAAATGCACGTACAAGCAGCAGGAATGCAATATGAATAGGAATGTGAAACGCGCACGCGCGTGCATAGACATGTATGTATGCCAGCATAGTGCCAGGTCAGCAGATACACAACGATGAAAGCCAAGAAGCTTTCGAGGATAGTGGCTATTTTAGTAAGATCAGTGACAAGTTAGTCATGTTATAGGATCTATCGCTATCCCTACACACTAGTCTGTCTCTTTTGTCCATTGAGAACTCATCATCATCATCAAGAAGGCAGGAAGGCAGTGGTGGTCAGAAAATCACACTAGAACTTTTGAACAAAGCGTTTTCAGCAAAAGCCACACGACTAAAATCTTGAAAACGCCATAAACAACCCTATGACACCTCACTTGAGACGTATACAAATGAGGTATATATGTAGCTGCTTGCGTGGTAACAGACAGACAGACAGACAGACACCCACACAGAACGACTAGGGTGTTACACTCACCACATAGAATTTTCAAGGAACTCGAAATATTGGGTGAACAAACAGCAACTGACATCAAGTACGTAAACACTGCAAGAGCCAAGGTCAGGCGTTATAATATGAAGTGGAGGGTGAATATGTGCATGCTCCCAGGATAAGTGCTGCAAGGTATGTATTGCTAGGGCTGCTGTAAATAAACTGCATAATGAACTCCACGCACAGCTATAGCCTGTGTGCAAGCAACGTCTCACCAGTATAAAAAGAAAGCAGCAGCGGATGTAAAGTATGTGAAAGCTGCTAGAGCCAAGGTCAGGTGCTATAATGCAAAATGTACAGAGGGAGTTGTACTTGTTTCAAGGATAAGTATTGCGTGGTATTGGCTGCTACAAATGAACTCTATGTGAGGATGCATGCAACAACTTCAGGATCAGAGTTATAAAACACGTTATCATCTCCAAATTATGCTACCTACAATGGAAAACAAAACAAGGCAGTAATCCTCACATCAACTTCACAGAACCACATCTATAGCCTCATTCTCAGGCTCTCCCAAGAGCCTGAAAATGAGGCTACAACATCGACAATACCCTGTACATGTACTTCCCATCCCCTTTCTCCCCCATTCCCTTAAAAATATACCACAATGGGAACAAGTGCAAAAAATGAAGACAAGCACATGTAAGGATGCATGAATCATCCCAAAACAATCACAGAAGTTACGCCAGTACACAATGTATGATTTACACCAGTACACAATGTAGGATTTACACCAGTACACAATGTAGGATTTACACCAGTACACAATGCAGGATTTACACCGGTACGCAGTGTAGGATTTACACCAATACACAATGTAGGAGTTACACCAGTACACAGTGTAGGACGTACATTAGTACACAGTCTAGGATTTACACCAGTACACAATGTAGGATTTACACCAGTACACAATGTAGGATTTACACCAGTACACAATGTAGGATTTACACCAGTACACAATGTAGGATTTACACCAGTATACAATGTAGGATTTACACCAGTACACAATGTAGGACGTACATTAGTACACAGTCTAGGATTTACACCAGTACACAATGTAGGATTTACACCAGTACACAATGTAGGATTTACACCAGTACACAGTGTAGGATTTACACCAGTACACAATGTAGGATTTACACCAATAGGATTTACATCAGTACACAGTGTAGGATTTACATCAGTACACAGTGTAGGACATACACCAGTACACAGTGTAGGATTTACATCAGTACACAATGTAGGATTTACACCAGTACACAATGTAGGAGTTACACCAGTACACAGTGTAGGACGTACATTAGTACACAGTCTAGGATTTACACCAGTACAAAATGTAGGATTTACACCAGTACACAATGTAGGATTTACACCAGTACACAGTGTAGGATTTACACCAGTACGCAGTGTAGGATTTACATCAGTACACAACGCAGGATTTACACCAGTACACAATGTAGGATTTACACCAGTACACAGTGTAGGATTTACATCAGTACACAATGTAGGATTTACACCAGTACAAAATGTAGGATTTACACCAGTACACAATGTAGGATTTACACCAGTACACAGTGTAGGATTTACACCAGTACACAGTGTAGGATTTACATCAGTACACAACGCAGGATTTACACCAGTACACAATGTAGGATTTACACCAGTACACAGTGTAGGATTTACATCAGTACACAATGTAGGATTTACACCAGTACACAATGCAGGATTTACATCAGTACACAATGTAGGAGTTACACCAGTACACAATGTAGGAGTTACACCAGTACACAATGTAGGAGTTACACCAGTACACAATGTAGGATTTACACCAGTACACAATGTAGGATTTACACCAGTACACAATGTAGGAGTTACACCAGTACACAATGCAGGACTTACACCAGTACACAATGTAGGAGTTACACCAGTACGCAATGTAGGACTTACACCAGTACACAATGCAGGATTTACACCAGTACACAATGTAGGACTTACACCAGTACACAATGTAGGATTTACACCAGTACGCAATGTAGGACTTACACCAGTACACAATGCAGGATTTACACCAGTACACAATGTAGGACTTACACCAGTACACAATGTAGGAGTTACACCAGTACACAATGTAGGAGTTACACCAGTACGCAATGTAGGAGTTACACCAGTATCATCCAGCTAATAAACATAAAATCACAACATAAATCATCCCTCATGAACACCGAAATGCTCTACAGATGCAATACTGGTGACTCCACAGCCTTCCACGTACAAGACAACCCACATCTGACATGCACATAAGCAGCAAACAATTGTAGCTGTTTACAATGCAGACAACCTTTTTCCTCACTGTTTATCGCTAAAACTACAACATAGGGAACACTATGTTGTCCTATTTTCTAGTACCTAAATAAACAATGACATCTACCTGTTTCCAACTGTGCGAACACACTGAATCTCATCAGTGCAACTATTAACCAGTTGTGTATAAGATTGTATCCAAAAGCAAAACAAACACACGTTACATACCACATAACAAGCACCACAAAGCATGGTTAGAGAATGGTACAAGATGTAGGGTCAGTGTAAAAGTATTGTGGTGTTGTTCCTACCTTGTGTGGTTGCTGTTTCAATTGGAGCATCTGTCCTTATATGCACTTGTTTCACTTTAGGCACTTGTACAGTTTGGGAGGGAGGGACGTGGTGGTGTTGGCTGTAGGAGTGCGATAGTACTCAGTCTGTAGGGATGACCTTGTAATATTGCATTAGCTACGTTCTATATATATTGCCAGCCATGCAGTCATCTACCATTTTTAATGCACAGTAGGTGTTTCAGTGGAGATCAGGGCATAGAGTTGGAAGTCTGAAATGTAAAGTAACAAGTTTGCACATTTACAACATACACACACACACACACCACACACACACACACACACACACACACGCACACATGCACACACACACACACACACACACACACACACACAAACCCACACACACACACACACACACACACACATCAGATTTGTATCCCTGATGCCCTCTCCAGCGTCATTCATGGCGTTCAGCTTCCTGCTGAGGATGGTAGAGGGTATTGGGACTGCAATGTATGCCACAGCTTCATACACACAGCTTACTACATTTTATCCAGAAAAGAAGGCCACAATTGTTGTAAGTTGTACATTAAACTACTATGAAACCTTCTTGCATTTACTTCACTTCCAGGGTTTTTTTCTGTACACGTATGATGGAGGAACTCAAGCAGGAATATGTTGATACTTGCCAAGGCATATAATTAATATAGTACTGACTACCACACAGAAGATTCAACATTCCCATGTTTTATGTATCCCAATTCAACTCGTTCTTTCAAACCTATATGTGTGCTTATGCAATGTTAGTTACGGATGCTAGCTTCGTTCTCAGACTCTTGTGTGTGTGAAGAGAAAAGAAAGCCTGGTACAGACTGACTGCATGTGCTTAGTTCCCCCAGGGTTTCTAGGAATTGATCTAATTTGTACAGAAGTCAAATCTCTAGGTCTTTTTTTTTTTATTTCCAGGGCCCCATTCCCAGCTGTTTATTGCTTGCAGTATGTGAGAGTATCTGCGTGTTTATACTTGCAGGGTTTGTTAGAGTTCTCGCTTGTGCTTGGGATTGCAGCAGGACCTGCAGTAGGAGGAGGGCTACAAGAGGTATGTATGAGTGTAGATTCAATGTGTTCACAAGTGACGACTGTAGGAACACAAAAGAGTACATTTAGTATGTAGCCATGACTAAGCAACATCCATGACTGGAAGCTCAGAACAGCAAAGGTGTCAGGTGACAATACTATGTATCACAGTCAAGTGTCCATTGTCCTTGCGTAGGCGGATCAAAGAAGCTGCACACACTTTAAGGAAGCAAGATCCCGCCTTGCCTGAGAACCGTGCTTTAAATGGGTGGTACAATTGTCTCAACATTGCTTGTACATAGACAGTCCAGAAGCATAGCTATATGACACAGAATCTGTGCGTGAAGCCAAAGAAATAAAGCGGCTTGTTTCTTTACTGTAAACCCTAAGAGCTGGAGAGGACCCTTAAAAGTGATGATGGTGGTGGAAGTTTAGTAGACATCCTGTTTCCAACAATATAGGTAAGTGCTGCCATGAGCCTAGTATTTGTCTGAAAGGAAAGGGAACCCACAGTGGTAAGGAATTTAAAAAACAACAGCAACAAAAAAACTTTTTAGGATTGAACCCACACATTTTGTTTGTGAGACTGGTACCTTAACTGGTAGTTTTACGCAAGTGTGTAGTGGATGAACAGCATTTTTACTTCCGGTGAATGTATTATGCGAATTGCACAATGACTGTGCTGATTATGGAGTTTATCTGCTCGCGAAAGACCGACTTCGACCAGAGCTACCATTCGTCAAAACCAGCAGAAAAATGGCTCTAGTGGTTATAGGCAGGAACTCACAGCAGCGCTCTACTACCATTAGTCTAGCCATGGCGAAGGTTCATCCTGCCGAGTCAGCCTTATCTTTGTTAGCTGTTAGCTGTTTCATAGCTGTAGTCATTCAATGCAGCTGTTTAAATACATGGCATGTTATTATTAATCTGACTCTGCTCTTGTGGATTACCAGGTGCTAGGACAACAAAATAGTACAGGATGCATGGTGATGTTTTAACTTACAGTCCGGAATCTTGCCACTGGTTGATAATAATATTGATAATACAAAAATTGTATGGGCAGTCGATAATATGTACAGGTGGTCGATAATTGGTATGTAATTAGGACTTTGGAAGTGCTTGGTCATGGGTGTGTGTGCACTATAACCTGTTTAGAAGGGGTTCAAGAGAGATTATGCTCTCGGTTGGTACAAAAAAATGTTTCCAAGTCATTCCTGGACTGAGGTATAAAGGAAAGTGTTGATAATTGGTAGATCTGTACAACCAAGTATCTGTGTGGCCCTAATCTTCATTCATGTGTGAGTGTTCCAACTATTGATACCCCCCCCCAACATTGGTCCCTTGGTCAAAGATAAATATATGTTCCTTCAAATCTCTTCCTTAAATTTAGGTTGGTGGGTTTCTGCTACCCTTTCTAATAGTTGGTGGATGTATTGTTGCGCTGATGTTGCTCCTGACACTGCTAATCCCACCAACAGGTATGGCATTGTTTGAAAACAGGGCATGAACGTACTATTTAGTCTCTGTACGAAGGTTAGGTACTGAGACTAGTGTATTACATGCTACTCTTCATGATAAATATAGCTATTGGCCTGACGATTGATATATGTATCATAATGACTTTTTCTTATGTCCATTGTAGAGTGCACTAGTGTGAAGCTGCCATGGCGACTAGTCTTGAAGCTTTTTACCAACATTGTACTTGTCGTGATACGTAAGTCACTATAATTATATGATTACCATAAGCTTGAGAGTATAAGTAGCCATCACTTACCAGTAGCCTATGAATGTAAGTACCTGAAGAGCAGTACCCATGCTAACAGAAGTATCCTACGAATATTAGTACCCATACTGTGAGTGCCATTAAAATGTGGGTGAATATTTGGCAATGAGGCCTGGTATTCACTGTTTAGTAGCCATGGGTTGTGTGAAAGGTGCTTCTGCCTCAAAGAAAGAAGTACTTAAGTGTGTGCATCTCCTTTCACAGTTGTGTCATTTATACTGGCAGCAGTCACTGTTTATGCTGCCTTTTCATATTTTGGAAGGTTTCTTTATGAGCAAGTGAGTTCAGGATGCACAGGTGGTAAGATGTTGTCTTGTGTCTTTTCCTTTTAGTAAGGTTGTTCAAACAATCATGAAAGTTTATCATTTTACTTAAATTATTTCAGTAGTGCCATACAAGAACCGATTACTGCTATAGTGAGTTTGCTAACCTCAACATTGATTTAGCATGTACTTTGCTTCAGCAATAAAGCCTCCGAATGAGGCTGGTGTCAGCTACTTTGTCCGAAACATCTCATTAAAGGATACATCATTTTGATAGCTTCATTTCAAGGTTCTCATTGCTTACCTATGACACCCACTATATCTAGCAACATGACTGTATAAATGGAAAGAAGGGTAATGTTCCCTGTTATCAACTTAAAATTAGAAAATATTTTTTGCTTACTTTCGAACTGAATGCTTCAGTTGTTATTAGGGGAAGGAAGTGTGTAGCCAGAAATGCAACTACTGGTAATTCACTGATGTGTGAAGGATCAGTGCATGTGTTGTTACAGAGGTGTTAATCCTCTTGGGTTATAACTCAGGGCTAGTTAGCAGCATTTTGTATGTGCATGTCCAAATGTATCAAACAGAAGCTTAGCTTATGCTTGACCACTAGAAAATTTAGCGCGTCCATGGTGGCAGTTGTTTGGCCCTCTACAGCTAACATGTGTTAGTTCTCAGCCTTACGTAGTGTTACTAGCAAGCAAGTCGTTTCAGTTTTCAGCCGCTTCCCAGTTGGCTTCTACATGAATGGAGAGAAAGTTTTCTGCTACCAACCAGAAATCTGAACTCTTTTAGCCAGTGTTTTTACTGAATGCCTCTGCGAGTTGTCATCAGGGCAAAAATGAAGAACACCACTTTATGTAGCCATGCACTACTGAGAATACAAGTCATTTGAGGTCAAAGGTCATTGAGGATTGTTCCTCTCTTCCTGCCTCCTCATCATAGCAGTCCAACAACCAGAGACTTTCCAGTTCTACATCTCGGTTGAAGCGCTTTTCCGCAGGTGTGATCTTGATGTCCATTTTTATCCTGCATGATGATGACAGAAGCATTTAGTCAAAACATTGGCAGAAAGTTTTCGAAACTTAAGTTGGTAACAGTAAACCTTCCAAGTCATTTCAGGCTGGGAGAGAAAGAGATCACATTGCTTGAGTACTCACTCCTATGGATTTTCCATTTTTTCTTTCCACATGGGATGTATTTGTATCTTGATGTCCTAGTTACTATCAAATGTTTTGTGCTCTTTTGACCTGCAGTTTAATCTCAGTTTTGGGATTATAGGAGCTGCCTACCTTGCTTCAACAATAGCATATGCAGTGGGGACACTAATTGTTGGACCAATAACTGATAGACTGGTATGATTTTCCAATCTTGCATAGTGAATGAGTGAGTACATTATACATACTATACTTCTATCTCAGATGCTGCAGCTAGTAATTGCTTCATTATGCGATTGGTTTGACTATTCTTTAAAAGCAGCCTCTTTTTAAAGGCAATATTTAACATGAATTTGTGAGAGACTTGGTGCTTTATAGAGTTGTTTTATACGAACCATTACTGTTATTACAAAGGATCCAAAGGTGTTAAGAGTTGTCAAATCCACTTCTATTCATGATAGTTTCTGTTTCAGCTCTTCCCATAATAACTATAATTTGAGAGCAGTCAATATGGAACTTCAATACTCTTCTCAAAATGGTTTAGTAGTATCAGATGACCACAGCATAGCAGCATTCACATCATTGGATGGCTGATAAGCTAAGCAAGCTCTTTATACCATATGCAGAGTAGTAATTACACCATTACTGCTGCAAAATATTCATCAAAGTAGAACATGAGTAGCTTTTAGCAACTTTGCAAGCATTTACAGAATATGTCATATATATGTATAATTATATAAATCCCCTTTCCCTGATACACGCACATACATCTTCAAACATTTAAAGGAGACACCCCGATATTTAATCATAATTGGTCTGGTGATCACTGCAGTTGGATGTGTGTTTCTTGGACCTGCAAAGTTCATCACTACACCGTAAATGTGTTACCAACTAATACTGTGTTGTTTAAAACTTGCTGTATAGGCAAGACATTACTAACGTACTGCAGTTTTATTCATATTCACATAGCTCCAGTTTGTGCATAGTATGTTTGCAGTTTGGGGAAAATAAGGTTACAAGTTGAAATGATTTTTGTTGTAGATATCCACGTGCCAGCATGATAGTGTAATCCACCAGGTAGCTATACTCATCAGCTTTCTACTCCAGAGATGGACAGCAAGTAACTGTGAGGAGTATAGAGCTGAGACAGTCTTTCAAAATTTTCCTTGCTACAATGTTGTATTGGCGCACCCTATACATAGGCTCGTAGGCAGGGGGAGTTCAAGGGGGTTCACTCAAATCCCCCTTTTGGCCTTCAAAAAATTTGATATGCCGTGCCTAGCTATACATTTTAAGTGTCTTACCATTTGTAACTGGTCCACTAGCCTCGCTGGCATCACTGTCCATACAAGCTAGCGCTGCTGCACCGCTTTTGTTTACGGAGGACCAGTGGATGAATGCAGAACGCAGGCATAACTTCTTACACAGCTGCGAAGAAAGGGCAAGCATGAATACGTGCATAAATAAATCGCCATTTCATGCGCTCGAGAGTTCACTAGTTGTACTGCTAGTGAGTCACTGCCGGCAAGCGGCAACTAAATAGCCTGGAGCCATACCATCTTTCGGAAAACGCGTGGAGACATACGGTATATGGTATAGTCTATATATAAGCCTGAGTGGCTCTTCCTTCTGACATATTTTCAGTATTCTCTGCATACTGCTTCACCATTTGTCACCCCACCTGTTGTTCTGCCAACCAGATACCTTCTCTCATGGATATTCAATGTCAGCTGGCTTAGCAAATGTCCATATATGGACAGGCAAAAACTGGATGCAATACTATGCAGGCAATGTAGCTACTACGGCTCTGCTTCTGCCCCAAAATGGCCTCAGAAGCAATCTCAGAGCATCTAATTCCTGAAAATTTCCTGGGGGAGCATGCCCCCACACCCCCTTAGTCTTGCATGTTTATGCATCCATACATGCACATCAGTAACCCCCTTCTGAAAATCCTGGCCTGTATACAGATATTGATATAATGACAATTGACCACCAGAAAAATCAGTATGTCACTATTTTGAGTAATGAACTGCTGTATTCACTACTATGGTGTGGTAAAACTATACCCCTACCTGAGCTATATTTGGAAATTTATATTTCTCCTTGTCACTGGACATTCCTTCACAGAAAACTGTGGCTATCAATTCTAGCAGATGCAATCCTGGGAGCAGGGTTGGCACTTGTAGTTATACCTGTCTATCCAGACATATATGGAATTGCACAGTAAGTTAATTTTGTGCCACACACACACACACACACACACACACACACACACACACACACACGTGCACACACACACACACTCTCTCTCTCTGAGTCTACATAACAACATTAAACAAAATTAGATAAGTCACACAACTTGTAGATAACAATCATTGATTGACACCCAACTAATTAGCAATCATATGTCATGTCATAGTCAACCTATGACATGAGAAAAAGTTAGTCACATGTAGGAGAGAAAGAAGAGAGATCAACTAAAGAGAAGAATCTGGCAGCATCCATTGCCTTCCTAAGAGATAAGTCATACAAGTATACTGCTGGCATTGCTACTACTTTCATTTTGCTGGTCTGTGAACAAAAACTCATTTGATTCTCAGAGATTGAAGTTAAAGGCCAAATAGCTGTGATAGTCTACAGTTGTTTAGCCACCATAAGACCAATGATTCAAAGCATGTGTAAGATCGCATGTAGTGAGCCTACATGTTCCAAGCCCACATGCAGTATGTCCCAACTACCAAACTGAGCTGGACTCCATGTACATATGGGAGTGGCTCTGCCCTTTCTGTAGCCATCCACAGGTCGGGAGTTTAAAGGAACCGAAACCTGTGTTTGTGCAATGATCAGACTGGGAACTTCCCTGATAACCAGCAAATAAAACAGTAAATTTTAAAAGAAAGTAGCAAAACTATGCTAAATGCATACTCACACGATATCCGTCAACAGCAGATAAGCCACATCAGCCGCCTTGGAGGACATCATCTCTGCTAGAAGACTTCGCTGGTTGGGCCATGTAGCTCGAATGGAAGATGATTGTATTCCCAAGAAGATCTTGTTTGGATGGCTACCACAGTGTCGCCCAGCCCATGGAACCAAGCTAAGGTGGAGGGTCAAGACCTTAAGAAATTCAATATTGCTGAAAGTAGCTGGTTCCAAGTGGCCCAGGAGAGAGGCTTTGGTGATGCCCATGATGCTTCGGAGGCATCTGTTGTGGAAGATCTTGATCTTGTGGGAGGTATCTCTCCTGTTGACCCATGTCTCAGCTCAATAAGCAGTACACTGAGTACCACTGCATTGTACACTAATCTCTTAGTCTTCAAAGAGAGGTCTTCATCTCCACAAACAGGCCTACACAGGACCCCAAAGGCTCCACCTTCATCTTTATATCTCCGCTAGCTTCGATGATGGATCCCAAGTATCTAAAGTTGGTAACTGCCTTGATGACTTCTCCAATGCAAATGGGCTGCACATCTGTCTCATCACGGCCTGCTACTAGGACTTTTGTCTTTGGGATCTTCACCATTAGTCCCCGCTCCAAGACTACTTCCTCCAGGGTAAGTGCTGCTCTCTCCATGCTTGCTGTGGTGGAACCCACTGCGACCGCATCATCAGCATATAGGAATTCAGTCAGTGTCATCTTGGATGGCTTTCTTGTTCTTTCACCACCAGCTTGCCACTGCACTTATACAGCACATCAACCCCAAAGGGTTGGCAGTGCTTTCGCCAGCTCTCGATGGCCAGATTAAAATGCAGGTTGAAAAGAGTAGGGCCCATTGAACATCTCTGGCACAGGCCATTCTGGACTTCAATTTCTGGTGTTGCACTTCCATTAATAGTGACTGCCGCCTTCATTCCATCATGCAGAGATTGTATACGATCTCCACCATTGCTGGGGGTACACCATACTTTCGTAGCACCAACCACAGAGCCTGTCGGGGTACAGAATCATACACTTTTCTAAGGTCAACAAAGAGCATGTAGATCTTGTTATTGTGTTCCCTGGCCTTCTCCACCAGCTGTTGTGTACAGAAAACCATGTCCACGTAGCCTCTTCCACTACGAAACCCGCATTGGGAATCAGGTAAGACTTCTTCAGTCACCCCTTGAAGCCTTCTCTGTATGACTTTGGCAAACGGCCTCCCCATGCAAGCTGATACCACACCAGCTATCACACTGTGAGGTCTCCTATCTTTGGTATTGGGACCAACAGGGCATCCCACCATTCAGAAGGGACTTGTCTTTCTCTCCACACAGTTCTGAATCGGTCCATGATGTAATCCATCATGCCAGCCACACAGCTCTTCACCATCTCAGGCAGAACTCCATTCTTACCACCAGCTTTAAGTCCCTTTAGGCTGCTCAATGCTACATAAACTTCATCATCTGTGGTGGCTCATTCATTTCATCTCTAACTTCATGTTGGTGCACTGCATGGATGGCACTCTGAATAAAGCTGCTTCTGATGTTCAAAACTGCCTCGAAGTGATCTTGGCAGCACTGGAGGGTTTCACCTAGGCCCATGCATAACTGACCCATCCACCTTCCTGATTGTTCTTGCATGGTCTTACTGGTTGAAGGCCGGCTCTTCCCGGTTGGATTTCTCTTAGGCCTTGCCACACTTCTCTTCCTGACAAACCTCGAAGCATTGCTAATTCTATCTGGTTTGCCTTCTGTTGGAACCACTTGTTCTTAGCCTGTTTCACTACTGTACTCTGTGCCACATACCTCTGCCTGTCTCTGTGATGTTGCGTTGACAGCCATTTGGAAAACAATCTGTTGCACTTAGAGATTGCTTCGCTCAGCGTAATGATGTTTTCTGGAAACCAGTCAGGTTGTTTCCTTCTCTCCCACCCGAGGCAGCCAGTGTCGATGTGATGCTTGATGAGATTAGTACACCCCAGATCGTGTGGTCCAGCAGAGAACACATCAGAAAACTGGGCCAGGAGTTGACATACATCCACACTCTCCGTCTCGGTCAATCCTGTCACGCTTCGAGCAAGAAGATCTTTCAAATGAGGAGGGAGTTCCTCTACAGTGGTAGTTCTTTGTACCTGACCAGAGATCTGTTTGGCCACAGGTGAAGGTGCACCAACAATATAGTTCACAGTGTTGCAGGCGGCAAGCTGAGTGCCTTTTCTGATGGTGCGTTGTTGATGAGAGAGGTTCAACACCCTCAGTGGAATGTTCTCTCTGGTGGTATCCACCAGGGTTCTTACAACCAACAAATCATCAAAGTGAGTTGGGTCTGTGCTTTGTTCCAACAAGTCAACTGTGCACAATTGGGCTCCTTCAACTCTCACTGGTACAATGGTTTCGGCCAGGGGTGGCAAACAGACTTTCTGTACCAGCACAGCCTTGCATACTTGGTCAGCAAAGGGATCTGGTGTTCACCAATGGTAAGCAGCTGATCACGGAGGTTAACTTGGCAACCATTGGGGTACAAAAAGTCCAGCCCAAGGATACACTGGTCTTGTATATCTGCAACCCACAGCTCTTGAGGAATCATAAGTGGACCAATTCCCAGCTGGAGTTGTCCTTTTCCGTGTATGGGAGCCTGTTCCCCAGTCACAGTCCGGATGTAGCTGTGCACTGGCTGGAGGAGATCTGCAGGAACATCCTTGAGAATATCTGGCCTAACAATAGAAATATTGCTGCCAGTATCCACTGTAATCTCGCAGGAGGCTCCATTGATTGTTCCAGACACAGTGAGGCTATCACCAGCTCCATTGATGGAACCAGTCTTGAGGATGACAAAATTCTCATTACTCTTAACAGGGGCTATAGAATTGCTACCCGAGCTTTGCCCCGCAAGCCCGGCTAGTTCCCGTTTTCCGAACGGGTTGCAGCATGCTGTTCATTCTGTAACTGCGGGCAGTCGCGTCTCCAGTGTCCCCTCTCCTTGCATCTCCAACAGATTATACCACTCACACTTGGCTGCTGGGCACGATCTCTCCCGTAGCTTCTCCGACGTGACTCCTTTCCACATTGCCGAATAGCTTCGACCAGTTGCTGCAAGACATCTGCAGAAGAAGTAACAGTTGGCTGTTCCGGCTGTGTTGATCCCTCTTCCAGGTGAGTTCCTCTCACTAACTTTGTCCTCTGCCTACTAGCAAGTTGGTAGGATTCCAGTTCCAGTGCAAGCTTAGTGCGTCTCTCACCATAGTAGGCTTGTTCTGCCAGATACGCAGACGCATGTCTTTGTCAGGCAACGCATCCACGAACTGATCCTTCGCTAGCACTTCAACCATACTTTCATCAGCTTCCGGATAGGCGAGGCGGACTAGCCGCTCTACATCCTCTGCAAGCTCCGTGAGGGTCTCCTCTCTGCGTCGGCTCCTGGCCTTCAGCCGAGACCTATTCAACTCCGTTTGGTGAACCATTCCGAAACGGGAGTCAAGCGCTGATGTGAGAGCCTCGTAGCTCCGTCTCTGTGTAGGGTGCAAGTTAGTCAGGACCGTGGCTGCAGCACCTCTGAGACTAATGGCCAAGTGAGCTGCTTTGTCAGTGTCACTCCACTTGTTCAGGTCGGCTAAAAGCTCAAACTGAGCTCGGTAAGTGTCCCAGGCGCACTTTCCATCGAATGGAGCCGGCCGCTGCTGTGTCACTCCGATGGTAGTGGGCCCTCGACCAGCTGGCGCCATAGTACCGTCCTCCAACACATCTCTAGTACAAACGGAGGGGCAGTAGGGCTCAGTCCACCTTCCGGTAGCTCTGTCGGTGCGTTCAGGTCTCGCAGGAGTTCGTGGCGAAGCTCCTTCCTCATCCACTCTTGTGTTTCCAACAATTCTTTGTGCAGCTCTGTTCTCAGGCCTGTCAGAGATCCTTCCACCACACTCAACCGCCCGTCAACAGTAGCTTTCACTGAATTCAAGTCACTCTCCACGGCAGACACATGTTCTTCGGTCTCCTCCTGCTTCCGAGCCAGCCCATCCACGCGCTCAGACTGTCGCTTGGCCAGGTTCTCTAGCTGCTCGCTCTGCCTGTCCATTTTCTCCAGCAAGGCAGCCATCTGCTCCTCTAGCCTGCTTGCTGCTCTGGTAGCCATTCCGTGTCAATCCCACTTCTGACACCAATTTGTACTGTTCTCGCTGCTCTCAGGAATTTCACACTGGCTACGCGACAAGCATTCTCAGTGACAGAGGTTGTAGACTGAGATTGTGACTGACTCAATATAATGAAAAGTACACAGCAATATATAGTGTGTCTAAGAATATTCTAGAATACAGACAACACAGGTGAAATAATTAGCATAGACAATTGTCTTGTGTTCTAATTAATATACAATATAGTTCAACTGTCACACTATACATTTTGAGTGCCCTACCATTTGAAATTGGTCCACTATATAGTCTCGATGCTATTTAGAATCATCGCTGTCAAAACAAGTCTGGTAGCAGGCGAGTTTGTTCATGGAGGACCAGTGCGGAACACGCACGTAAGCTGTTTACGCCACTTCAATGAAAGGATGCGTGCGTAAATAAATCACTTTTTCAGGCGCCTGAGAGTTCACCAGTTGTCTTCTTGTGATGTCACCCCACCTGCTGTTCTGCCAACCTTAGTACCTTCTCTCTTGGAAATTCGAAGTCAGCTGGCTTAGCAAATGCATACGTGGACAGCCAAAAATTGGATGCAATACTCCGCAAGCCATGTAGCTACTACGGCTCTGGTTTTGTCCCAAATGGCCTCAGAAGCAATCTCAGAGCATCTTATTTTCATGGGGGAGCATGCCCCCAGACCCCCCTAGTCTTGCATGCTTATGCATGCATACATACACATCTGACATCCATGTAACCCCTGTTCTAAAAGTCCTGGCTACGGGCCGCACTACTATGTCCAGGGACAGCCGGTCATACAATGGCTCATACAAAATGGTGGACCATACACATGAGGAGGAGTACAAACTGAGCATGCGCAAAACATTACACATAATACATAGTACAAAACAAACAGTCTACAGAACCAAATAGCAACACAATGACAATAGACAAAACTATGCAGTACAATACACTACATCTCCGCCCCATAGTTTCACTGTTCGTAACAAACTGGTGGTCGATGAACCCGTGAGGGATAACGGCGACCGGAAGTCCCAGGCGGCTCCGACAGTCCAGTGGCCTGGCTAGTATTATTGGTAGATGAACTGGAGAGGCGCTCTGGCAGTACTAAACTGTCCTCGGTGAGTCAGCCTTCTGATCATCAGCGGAGGTGGCAGGTGGGCGTAGTTTGCCATCTCTGATATGGTCCACATGTCGGCACCACACAGCTCCACTAGCCACATGTACAAGATATGAAACAGGTCCTTGTATCCCCGTAATAACTCCATCAACCCAGCGAGGGCCTTCTCGCATATTCCGAACCCATACCCTCTGACCAAGGACGAATTGTCGCTCACAGCTGTGTCATGCTGAGTCTTTTGGTGAGCCTGCTGCTCTCTCACTCGCCTGCCTTCAAGTCCAGTCTTGTGCGGAGAGTGCAACCCATCAGCAGCATGCTTGGTGGAACACCAGTCATGGTGTGAGGAAAGCCTCCAGTTCCTTGGACACAAACTGTGGGCCATTATCGGATATCAACTATTCTGACAGTCCATATCTGGCAAGTGTCTCCCGAAGTTTGGTGATAGATAGTCTTGTTTACCGTTGTGCTGGACATTGTGTACACTTCTGGCCATTTGGAGTGCGCGTCCATCATTACCAGCAGCATCTGCCCTCTGACTAGACCCGCAAAATCAATGTGGATTTGTTCCCATGGCACCGTAGGCCATGCCCATGGATGAAGTGGGGCCTTTGACAGGGAGTGTTTGTTGGACTGACATGCCTCACAGCTCTTGGCACATTCTTCCACGTCCCGATCAAGGCCAGGCCACCATACATGGCTGTGAGCGAGTGCCTTCATGTGCACCACTCCTGGATGACCTCTGTGCAGCTCCCCCAACATCTGCTGACACAGCTTCACCGGCAAAATGACTCTCGTCCCCCACAAAACACAGTCACCTTCCACTGCTATCTCTTCCCTCTTCCGCCAGAGGGGGTGTAGTTCATCCGGGACTTTTGCTGGCCAGCCAGTCCTAGCATACCTCATGACCTTAATGAGGAGTGGGTCTGTGTGTGTTGCAGTCATAACTTGTGAGGCATGGACAGGGAGTGTGTCCACTTGGGCGATGTTGAAGACTGTCATGTCCTCATAATTCCCAAGAGTCGAGTCGTCCTGGAGTGGAAGACAAGACAATCCATCAGCGTTCCCATGATGGAAGTGGATGTCGTGGCTATATCCAGAGAGGAGTAGGGCCCATCTCTTCTTACGCGCTGCAGCTAATGAAGGCATACCATTCTTGGGGCCCAAAATCGCTGTGAGTGGCTTGTGGTCAGTGACCAACGTGAAGTGTCTCCCGTAAAGGAATTGGTGGAATTTCTTAACTCCGAATACTAATGACAGAGCCTCCTTTTTCCACTTGGGCATACCGTTTCTCGCTAGGAGAGAGGGTGTGGGAAGCAAACGCTATGGGACGCTCAGACCCATCTGGCACAGTGTGTGAAATGACTGTGCCCACACCGTACTGCGAAGCATAACCAGCCATACGAATGGGTAAGTTGATGTCGTAGTGTGTGAGAACTGGGGCTGAGACAAGTTTCTCCTTGGCCTCCTCGAAGACTTGCTGACACTCCTTGGACCATTTCCACTGCACTCCAGAGTGAAGGAGACTGTAGAATGGGTGCAGTAGTGATGCTAAGTTTGGCACAAATTTGCCACAGTAGTTGACGAGCCCAAGAAATGCTCGTAGCTCGCTCACATTCTGGGGAGCATGTGCCTCGGTGATGGCCTTCACCTTCTTGCTGGAACTGTGAACTCCCTCGGCATTGATGACATAGCTGAGGAATTCCACTGATGCTTCGAAGAATTGGCACTTGTTGCGCTGCAGCCGCAATCCATTCTCTTGGAGTTGACGCAACACCTCCTCCAGTTGCTCAAGTTGGTCCGCCTCAGATGTCCCCATGACCAAAATATCGTCAATGTGGTACACTACATACGGGATACCCTGCAAAATTGTGTCTATCGCTAGTTGCAACACTGCTGGGACTGAAGCAACCCCGAAGGGAAGTCGTGTGCATTCATACAACCCCTTATGGGTGTTCAGGGTTACCAGCTTTGTTGACTCATCATCTGTTGATATGCAGCACTTAAATCCAAGTTTGTGAAGTGCTTGCCACCTGCTAGGCTTGCCATGAGCTCATTTGGGTTGGGCAGAGGGTACTGGTCTACCTGCAGCATGGGGTTTATTGTGACTTTGAAATCTCCACAGACTCATATAGTACCATCCTTTTTCGGGACTGGCACTGTGGGAGCTGCCCAGTCACTGTGATCCACTTTCCGCAAGATGCTGGTTGCTTCCAGCTAGTCCAATTCTCTACCGACTGTTTCCTTGATTGCGAAAGGTACTGGGCGAGGGCGGCAAAAACGTGAGTTAGTACCTTCACGAAAACTCAGATGTGCATGAACATGCTTCATAGTGCCTAATCCCTCCTGAATTACCTCTGGATACTTTCTGGTCATCTTCACAGCCTGACAGTTACTATTAGCAGACATCAGCCAGACACTGGCCCAATCCAAACGGATGTGCTGGAGCCAGTTGCATCCCAGAAGGCGTGGTCCTTTGCCTCTGACCACATAAAGCTTATGTAGCCTGTGTACCCACCATACCTCCCTTCTACCTCCATCTGTCCCAGAACAGGAGTGGTCTTAGCGGTGTACGTTCGCAAGACCAGTGAGGACTTGTCCAAGCATGTGGATGGGAATAGATCTTCTCGGGTGGTTTGGGAAATCAAGTTGACGGCTGCCCCCGTGACTATCTCCATTGTGAGAGACTGTCCATTCACCTCCCAAGATTGCTTGGTAGGGACGTGAAGAAGTCTTGGCTCCCACTTGCCAAATCAGCTCCTCTGCAGGCTCGTCACTGCTTGCCTGCCCATGGGTTCTGTGATCTCTGTGTCTACCCATTGGGTCCTTCCAGGGGGTGATCTTTTGCTGCTGTGTCTGCTTTTTCTTACCTCTGCAGACGCTAGCAATGTGCCCACTTTTACCGCAATTGAAGTACTTGGCTTGTCTAAACCCGCAGGCATTGGGGGCATGCCCCACCCTACTGCAGCAGTAGCATGGCTTCTCTCCTTCCTTTGGACTCTTCTTTTCAGTCGGCCGTCGTCGGTCTAACTTGTGAAGCTGTGGCACTTCAGAGCCCCTGAGTGTCTGCACGTTCTTCTGGGCTGCTTCTAAGCTGAGTGCTACTTCCATGACTCCTTTAAGCGTAGGCTTTTTGTCTGTGAGTAAGCATTTTTTTGTCGACTCGCTTCTCATACCAAACACTAGGTGGTCTCGGAGTACTTGCTCCAGGAATGTCCAAAACTCACAATGCAAAGCTAGGCAGTGAAGCTCCGCCACGTATTCAGCGATGGATTCATCAGGAGCTTGGTTCCTCTGATGGAAGGTATATCGGTGGGTAAGGATGTTCACAGGCTTAAGCTCAAAGTGTGCCTTCAACTTCTCAACGATAGTGGCGTAGGGCTTGTCAATGGGACTCTCTGGGGCAAACAGATCATGCAGCAAACTGTACACTGTTCCCCCAATGACAGTAAGGAACAACAGTACCTTCTCCTCGGGAACACTATTGGCAGAGATATACAGCTCGAATCTCTCAAAATACACCGACAGCCGCTCGTGTCCCAGGCAAAACTCATTCAGGTGACAGAAGGTACTCCCTGTAGCCATGGTTCGTCTCGAACCTGGTCGCCAATATTATGTCCAGGGACAGCCGGTCATACAACGGCTCATACAGAATTGTGGACCATACACACGAGGAGGAGTACAAACTGAGCATGCGCAAAAGATTACAAATAATTACATAATACATAGTACAACACAGTCTACAGAACCAAATAACAACACAATGACAATACACAAAACTATGCAATACAACACACTACACACACACACACACGCACATTTTCTCATCGCGATTTGTGCATCCTGTATATATACTCATGCGTCATGTAGACAAACATGGACACTGAAAGTGTATTCATATTTAGTGTTCATGCAGTGCATTCACTATTCTGTACAATGAATGCACACACAGTGCACCCATACCCACTGCCCACACCAACTGCATGCACCATGTGCTCACTGTACACTCACTGCATGCACTACATATACACTGAACATCCTTACTGCATACTCTGTCATGCGAGGCTTGGTATTGGCCAAAACGCGTCCTGGACAGTGGGTGACTTTGTATAACATCTAGGCCTATTTTTAAGGGAGATGTGGTTCATTGATTGTTCATACACATTAGTACTAAGTAGAAGGAATGCCGACCAAGTAGGTGAATGAACCAGTTTCCAGATCAGTTGATGTTATTCCATCTATCCAGGGCTGTACATGCGGGTGAAAGTGAAACAGCTATTGCGAGTACTGTGTCTGGGATTTTTGTTGGAAGTAATTCTGCAGGGTGAGGAGTTTGGTCTTGTTTAGTACCTCTTGGTATGTCTACATGCTGGGGTTTAGCTAGCCTCATTCCCAGGCTCTCTCCTCAATAATTGGAGGAAGGTGAGAGCCTGGTAACACTCACGAGAAAAGCTGTCGACTTCCGGTGCGTCATCATTTGTGAAATCAATGTAGGACGCTCCCACTTTAGTAATAATTGTCATGTGATTTAATAAGCTGCCATGCAATATCGGTACTATACAGGTAGCAGTGCAAGCTATTTATGATTTCGCTGTTCGTCTTTGAGGCATCCGCAGCTCGGTTGAGTTCTGTGACACTCTTTGTACATGTAAACTCGGAGCTGCGAAGTATGGTGAGCGAGTTGGTCCTGTAAACCAACTACAGTGAACTTTGATCTTGGACTCTCTGCACTTGCACCCCTTCCGCACATCTGAAAATTGACTTTTGAGGTGTAGTCTACGCAAATAAGTTGATTATTGAGTTGACAATTTTTTGCTAAGTGGACAAAATGTCACGTGTACACATGGTTTTGTTCTGCAATCTGATTGCTACCACCAGAACCAGGCGCCGGAAGTCGACAACTTTTCCCACAGAGGTTACCAGGCTCTCTCCTCCCCCTGCTTTTGTGGAGAGAGCCTGGGGATGAGGCTAGGGTTTAGCCTTCTTGCCTGGTAGAGCTTAATTAAACTGGCCTCTGTTGCCATTTAGTTATATGGTGTTCTCACTAATTTATTGCACTTTTGCTACTTATGAGAGAAACCTTGAATGGCATATCTAGTTACAAACAAAACTATCTCTGTTGATGTACCAGTGAATAAGAATAAGTAGCCATATTGGACCATAATGTATGTAGTAAGTATATATCTAGTATCATTATACTGGGCACTGTATTAGCATGCAATGGCCACTCAAACAAAAAAGCTTTGTACACAGTGGAACCCTTCTATAGCGGACACCATTGGGAACCCACACTTTGTCCTTATAATATTGAGGTGTCCCTAACTCAGGGGCTTTTCCAGTAAGCGTGGCGCTGCGTTATCGGGCTGTTGAGCACAACATTGCTATGTTTTCAGAGCTTTCCCTTTCTGTATACACTGGAAGGAAGACTAAGCAGAGGCTAGTACTACGAGTAACTGCTAATTTAATGTCAAGTTGTTACTCCAGCAGTGATGGTGGACAATCTTGCTAAAAAAGTGGACGAGTCTCCACTAAATTGAGGTCGTTAAGCATTGTTATCGTACAAGTGGGACCGCGTAAAATGGCCGTTATACAGAGTAGTGGGGTGTCTGCTGTTCAGGGGTTGCTTAAGTATTGAAGTGAACGGAAGGGCAGCCGGGACGTTTGGAATTGTCTGTTTTATCGTGGGTGTCCACTGATGAGGGGTGTTCGTTAAAAGCGGGTTCCACTGTACACAGAATTATTTTAAATTCTGTAAGGTAACAATAAATGTCTAAAGCTGCAATGTATGTTAATTGAATGCTATAAATTGCACACATTACCATTATTAATTTTTCTCCTATCCATGCATGTACATGCTCATTATGTAGGGAATGTTTGGGAGCTATCGTTGGTGGAGCACTTGCTTACCAAGTGGGGTTCCGATCGATGGCAGCAGTAAGACTTACATACTTCTGACATTTATACTAACATCAGTATGTCTAAGTTCATTGGGACAAGCCTGAGTGACCTGTCTATTTACAACAGGATTTAATATAAGCTAGAGCTACTCCAATCCTCAATTTACATATGCAGTAGGAGGTCATTTATCCAAACATGTTGGGACCGGAGTGTATTCAGATAACTGAAACCTTCAGATAAGTGAAAGAATACTATTTGTATGCAATAGCAGATTATTTTCCATGTACTGTATACAGCAAAATATCTATGAACAACATTATTGGGGGTTCGGATGACTAAAGTTTGGATAAATGACCTCCTACTGTAATGGAATGAACTGGATGCGTATTCAAAGCAAAATACATATATACTGTATAACCAGAAATTTTCATGGGATTAAAATTTCACAGATGACCAAAGAATGCTTTGATCTGAAATCATCATGGATTTACGTAAATTTTGTGTCGTGTGCACATGGAAGCAAGTGACATGTGTTTGCACTTACGTGCAGTATTTTTATTCTTATAAGTGTATCACAAACTCACAACACTACTACCCCTTTGAGCAAACATCACCCCTCTTTACCCCCAATTTCTTTGATAGGGTCATTCATTTAAATACCCCGTGTTGAGCATCTTCTGGGCTTGCTTTTCGTGAACTTTGTCATCGAGTGTTTCAGAACCACTAACCACATTCGCAGGCCTCTACCCAGGTTTTCATTGCTTGTAGTATGAGCTTACGTAGGTTGTTCTGTCACCAGTGATGAGGCAAGTTACTTTGATGGCTCTTGGCTTAGTATCAACACATGCAGGTGCTGCTGATTTCTGTTGAACATGACCAGTGATGCTGCTGTTCTTCCAGAAGGCACTGCAGTTATCGTAAATGATTTGTTGACCTTGCACATAATATTGTGTTTTACCGGGCCAGGGTATATGGCCGAGACTAATCAATTATTCAGGTAAATGCCCCTCTCCATTTTGACTCAAAGTAAAAGGATGGTGCATTATTGCAAGTTCATGATACTTCTACACATTTACCCGTGCAGTAACTTATCAATGGCTTAATATTCCACCTTCTAATAATCCATCTTTACTCAAAATGATTATGCCTATAAATTGTGTGTATATAGCTATATCTGTACTCTATGAATTCATGTTTCATTTATGCTGTCATCATGCGGAATGTACTCTTCTCTGTTCTTGCAGATACTTGGTCTGATTCTCCTAGTTTGTGTAAGTCATGTAAGAGTTCGTAATATCTTGTGCATAACTGTGCAGAAGTGCAATTTGTGCTGCTCATAGGCAGTCATGAATGGATTGCAAAGCAGCTTTCCTTCCTCACTACAGGCCCTGGTGTTGGTCGCTGTAACTATGATTCAGAAATCAATCACATGCTTGAAATCGAAGAGGAGCAACAAACAGTGATCATGGTTTGCGTGCTATCAAAGTTGTAATTGAGTCTGAACCACTAGAACTGCAATGCTATAGCTATTGACAATTTACACACATCTAATATTCATACATGCACTACTAATACCACATGACACCTGTACAATACTGGTTGTAATGAAAATTTAATACATGATAGGAAACACAGTCATATGAAATAGAAGGGAGAAGGCCTGTGATTACTTATGGCAAAGATGGCATCACAGGTTCTAAACACAGGAATTTATATTGATGTCTTCAGCTGTAGAGTAACTAGAGAAACGAGAGAAGTGGCAACTGAGGTACCATCTCTTCATGAAACATAATTATCTGACTTTGAAGGATATATAACCACTGAAAGGTGGTTGTGATACAAGCATTCCAAAGCTGTTCTAAAGCAGTTTTATCACTGCAGATATTTCACATATTCACTCAGCAACCCATATACTTTCCAGGTAGGATATAATTTGTGACATATTCATGTTTGCCCCATCTTTTTGGCTGGTACAGAATGCAAGACTTTTTTTTTTTTTTTTTTTTTTTTCAGAAGCTTATAAACCGCTAGACGAGAAGGAGTATCAAACTAGCGTATCCATCCTGTATCGAATCACAGTTCAAAAAATATGCCTTATATGGATTTTAACTTACCGAGCTTTGAGGTTACTACCCTGACTACTATATGGATGCTCAAGAGCTGCCTGCTGTTATAGCCACCTACTTGGCGCTTAATTAATTGCATGTATGTATATGCAAATACAAAGAGAAATGGCCCTAGAAAATCTAGTTGCATGAATGATATCAGGCGGGTAGACAGTAGCTAGACACTTGGGGAGTTGTGCCTGATGCATCCAGGGGTTGGAGGCGAGAGCATTCACTGGGCAGTATCAACACTGTCTTGTTAGGAATACGTATATCTACAAAATGTGTCATTATAGTCGGGCAACACCTTATATGTATGCGTTTACCCTCTGCTCAATGGATGTCACAGCATATTACCATGCACACTGCATGTTTTGCATAGAAACTCAAGGTAGCAAAGGCCCACACCACTACCTTATGCTCATGGAGTTGTAATAACATCATGACAAAGTACTAAAAGAAATTCACTGTAGTCACACATCCACCATTGTAGTGTATGTTGATGTAATATGTCTAGGTGCTTGGTTTACCTCCTTGATTTTTTTACATACATTGAGCTACTTACTAGAGGTACGTGTGTATGTAAATTACAATAAATTACCTTATAACCATGACAACTACCACTTCATCATCATGCAGTGCCCACATAATCATGGCTATATTTTGTTTATGAAGATCATACTGCACCTAGGGCGATTAGTTGCACAATTCCTCTAACTGCCTTTACAGTCAGTCAAGCATCTCCAAACCTAATGGCAGCCCCAAAACGAATTTTACAGCGCACTTTACTGTGGGCAATCAATATCGGAGTTCGAGACAAATTTCTTATGGGCCACAATATTACCTATCAATTGTATGCCCCATGATCTTGTAAAAATCATGTAACATGTTTTGAAGCTCAAAGTCAGATAACCTAAGAACAGAGTGAAATGATGTCTTCTTGTAAATAAGTGTAGGATTTGTGATGATTTTAGAGATGGCAATATCATCAGTGCACATATGTGAGACGCTGTGTTTGTGACTTAATTCATAAACGTATACCAAGAATAATAACGGACCTCTGAGGAACACCAGATACAATGGGAAGGTTGTTTGACGTAGTGCAACCCAAAACCACAGCCTGAGGCCTGCTTGATAAGTAGTCACGTATCCGTCTTAATAACAGGGTTAGACTTGTCAGCAAGAGAGTTTGTGGATTACAGAGCAGATTTCTTTCTCAGTATTAGTGGGGTCACATGTTTTAGGATTTGGGACAATTCTAGCAAATTTCCAAGGAGAATGGAATTTGCCTGAAGTTAGGCACAGATTGATTGCAGCACTGTCTGTTGCAATAAGGTGCATGAGCTGCAACTTGCCGCAACGGAATCAGATGCAGCTTGCATATGCATGCAGCCACAATGAGCTGCACCCAGTCGCAACGGTTGGTCCGCACTTAGCCACACTATAGCAGCAGCTAGCTGCATGGTTATGCGGTTGACCTTTTCATGCTCACAGATGTTCATTGGTTGCTATCTGTATTATCATGACCAGTTGTAAAGTGGTCAAGGCCCTATACACTGTGGTTGTCTAATGAAATTAGCCGAGCAAATTAAATCTCTCCTAACCACTGTTCATCAGCTGCGGCTCAATGCACCCTTGCTACAACCAAGGCAACCCCCTCTATAATGTGGTTGGTACAAAACCTGGATTATGGACTGGACTATGGACTGGATTATGGATTCGAGTCAATTTTAATAGACAGGGCAGAAGAACTTAGCATCCAGTTTTTGATCACTGACAGTGTTATGCCAAAGGTGAGGGTTAAATAATATGCATTTTTTCAGCGTAGATGTTAGCATAGTTTAGACAATGCTTTGGGAGATGTGTATGCCCTAGCTCTCCTTCGCCGTTTTCAAGATTGCTATTGCTGGACGTAATGCATCATGTGACAAAATACTGCATGTGATTGTACCGCACTGTACAGTGCGGCGGTACACAGCTTGTATACGCTGTTCACCAGACCCTCTCCCTTCTCTAGCGGAAGTGGATCGGGCTTGCGAGACTAGTAGTGGATAGTGAGGGTATCTGCTCAGGCAATGTGCTTGTACAGCCAATCTAGCTACCTCAAGCCCAAACTCCGTCAGCAGGGGATCTCCATTCGCAAATTTAACGCTGCCGCGTGATAGAGACAGCTGAAATCACCTGACTCCAAGCAGTGGTCTCTATCCTGGCGTTTACAACCCTTACTTCTACTTGTCGACTAGTATTCACGGGTCGAAAATTCTCTATGTTGGCATAATAATGCAAGTAGCTAATCCCTGGGAGGCTGCATATAGAGCAGATGGTTAAACCAACCGGTTGGTCTTCCTGAAAGCTGCACAAATTTTCGTTCCTGCATGTTAGGCTAATCCCTGCTCATTGGGCAATCCAATCTTTTAGGGTAGGACAACTTGAAATCGCGAATCGGGCCGATTCCGCTCATGAATAATTAATGAGGCCGGGTAATGGCACGATTGAAATTCATTGGCCTGTTTACACTTTCCCATGGCGGCAACCGGAATCAACAAGGGGGCGTGTCCCTTTGATGTGGCCTGCGGCCCTTTGTAGTGGTCTGGCGGCACTTTCATGTGGCTGGGCGGAACTTTGAAGAAATCCAACACTTAAAAAAAGAAAAAAACACACTAAAAAGATTTTCTAGCTCGTTGAATGTGATGGTTGGCTATTTGTGTGTGCAAAGCTTGCCTGAGTGGGCTTGAATGTTTGTGAGTGTGGTGGAAAGGCAGAGAGCACACAGTTGTCTGGCAAAGGTACTGTAGAAAGCTGACTTTTCAGGCTTGTAGGCCCCGCCCGATTTTATGCTAGCGGGAATGTGTGTAACTTGGCTCCATTCTAGGAGCAATGACAGGGAGTAGGTTTGTGGGCATACCTCCCTGGCCTGGAGGTGAGCGGGAAAAAGCATACGTAGTTTTGTAGGGGGTGAGTTGAGCTTTCTGAAACTGGGCTCAGTGTTGGTTGGTTTGAGTGGAGGTGTGTCGAATTTTTCTTGAAAGCCAGCATAGCCAAAATTACTGCTTTTGAGGTCAAATGTGTGTTTTGGCCTGTAGACTGGAACTGAAGTGGTTCCAGGACAAATCCATACATAAAGTTTTTACTTGTTTTGTGTGTGTGTTGATGATGTGGTCAGACTGGGGGTGGAGCCTTGGAGAGGGTGCAAATTTTTATTTTAGCTGAGGGACTAAAAATTGAGTGTTTTTTTTGGCATTATCAGGTAGAGAAAGCAGTTTGGTACAAACTTTTTGTGAATCTTGTGTACACTTAGACATTACCCATCCGTCCGTCCACATGACTCGGAGATTTGTGATTCAAGGTTGTCCTACCTTGAACAGCAGAACTAGATCCTATCTACAGTCCAATCCAAATAATTCAGTCCATAGTCCAGTTGGAGGATTTTTTCAAAGTTCCGCCCAGCCACATGAAAGTGCCGCCAGACCACTACAAAGGGCTGCAGGCCACATCAAAGGGACACGCCCCCCTTGTTGATTCCGGTTGCCGCAATGGGAAAGTGTAAACAAGCCAATGAATTTCTATCACGCCATTATGGTCACCCGACTCATTAATTATTCATGAGCGGAATCGGCCCGATTCGCGATTCAAGGTTGTCCTACCTTAAGTAGATTCCTAAAGTGGTTTTCCACACACTTAGAACAGACTGAGTATTGTTGACTAATTTGGGTTGAGGATTTTGTTGGGTAGGCCTTTCTTTCTTTTATTGGTGTGCAAACCAAAATCTTGTATAAATTTCAAAAACTCTCTAGGATTTTGTTTGAGTGTTTTGATTAACTTATCATGCTGAGCATTGTGAAATGCTCGTTTAGCTTTAGAGACTTCCAGATCGAACTACTTTTATGCAGCAAGATAATTAGACTTCAGCTGTACATCAAACTTTTTAGACTTCCATTTAGCGCGGGCTTGTCTAGTGACTTTTCTAAGCTTTGTAAGATAAGGATTCCACCATGGTTTATGTTTCTTTCTAGATGGGGTTAGTTCCTTAACAATGAGATGGGATTCAATGGCATCACAGAAATCACTATAAATGGAATCTAGTTCTCTAAATGAGCCACTTTCAGAGCTTCAAACTTCCTTTGAGCTATATCTGATTCCAAGAAATGATCGGGTATTTTATGGTAGTGCTTGCTACAGGGGACGTGTGTATAAAGCACATTATTACCCATTACAGTTCTAACAGTGAGATCCCATGTCAGTAGAGAATGATCTGGTATTTTGGAGGGCAGATTTATACTAAATTCCTCAGCTACATCAAGAATGTCAAGTGTTTTAAAATTACTGACTTGAGTAAAGGCATCAATGGGAACTAGACAATAATCCACAACAGCAAGACCTTTCGGTGAGACTGAAGTGTAGCCATTGCCCTGTTCAGATCTACCATTTAGCATGCACATGTCTGCACATTTTAGGAAATCGATCAAACTCTTACCATGTCCATTTGGTCGCCCATGATCAGTGATAAGACGGTTGCACAGGTTAACACTGTCTGAGTCTTGAAGACGACCACACCTAGCGTTAAAATCACCACATATAAAAAACGTACCTATGTTTTGATAAGAGTACACATTGGACTTAAGCTGATCAAAGAAGTATACGTACGTTATGTCTTCCGGTGATATCCGTTATGATAATCGGTGTTATGCGGTTGTCGTACAACGAAACAGCTGTGCCAGACGGCAGATTTCGGCACCATCTGTTCCAAGCTCTATTCATGCGAACGACCTACCCTTCAAGATATGTGTATTTCAGGTGGTCAAGGGTCCACACAGCTGTCGAGACCGCTGTTACTGCTCCCGTCGGTATGTGAGAACGCTGTAAAAGCCGGGTCCAGCTTCAAGCCTCTGAAATTGGTGAGATTCAAGCGCCCATAGCGCATGAACGCAGGGCGCTATCAAGACTGGACTTGCACCAGATTAAAGATCTGTTTCTGTGCTTTCTGAAAATCCTCACATGATGGGGGTGACATCCCCATTAGATATGGAGCTATAAGCCCGTGAAGTTAATCATGTTTTGTGGTTTTGGTGCGCATGGGTAGCTTTGTCCAATCGTATCTCCTGAACCCTACCCACCTATGGGCATGAGACTCGAACCGTTGGATGCAGCAAAGATTGAAGTTTATAAGGGTATGTAAAAGTATTGTGACATCCCCATCAGATATGGAGCTGTGAAATAAACCATTTTTCATGATTTTGATGCACACGGGTAAATTTGTGTGACTGTATCTCTTGAACCCTTCCCTCTACAGACACGAAACTTGTACCATTGGATACAGCAAAGATTGAGGTTTATAAAGATGTGTTCAAGCATAGTGACATCCCCATCACAATTGGAGCTGTGAGTCCTTGAAGTAAACCATGTTTCATGGTTCTGTACGCATTGGTAATTTTGTATGACCATATCTCCCGAACCCTACAAACTGTGGACGTGGAACTTGTACTGTTGGACACAGCAAGCAATTTGTATTTGTAGTATGCCTCTGAACATCCATGCATTCAATACACTGAATTGCATTTGGTTTCGGGAACACTCTAATAAGCTAATATGTTTCTACAAGAGCGCATTTTACTATGCATTCTTAGTTCTATATATGAAAGTCACAAAAAAGTTTGCCAAACGCAAACAAGCACATGTAGGGATGAAATCCTCAAAAACCAACCAAACAAGACGGGAACGACACCACAATACTTTTACACCATCCCTACATCTTGTGCCATTTTGCCAAAACTGTGTGTTTGTATTTGTTTTTTAGTTGTGTGTAGAAGAGGGTTGTCTTGTAGATGGAAGGGTGTGGCGTGGGTGTGTTGTGCATAGTGAGTATGTTGTGTTGTTGGTGGTTGCTACTGAGTGTAGCAGGTATGGTCCAAGTTGTGTGTAGAAGGTGTGGAGTGAGTGAGGAGTGGTGAGTGTGTGTGTTATGTTGGAATGTGCATTATGTTGTTAAGTTTTATGCCTGTTTAGCATGATAGATATGGGTTGTCTTGTATACAGGTGGCTGTGAAGTGAGTAGTGGTAATTTTGTAATGCTTTGTGAAGGATGGGTTATTTTGTGAGATAGTTGAATGGAGTGAAGTACTATGTTTGTTTGTGGTTGGTGTGGGCTAATAAGTACAAATGTAGAGGGTTTTGTGTTGTGTACAGGTGGCAAAATGGCACAAGATGTAGGGATGGTGTAAAAGTATTGTGGTGTCGTTCCCGTCTTGTTTGGTTGGTTTTTGAGGATTTCATCCCTACATGTGCTTGTTTGCGTTTGGCAAACTTTTTTGTGACTTGTTTCTGTTGTTTTTTTTTTGTTGTTGTGTAACCACACCCCAAGTGAAATGACTTGTTATGTAGTTTATTGTTGATGTTGATGGATTTCTGGAGGATGTTAGCTGTTTGCACTTATCCACTTGACAATGGAATCATGGGTGTAACTGTTGTCTAATTGGGTATGTGCATGTGTGTGTGAGTGGTTGTTCTAAGGCACTGTGGTATATACATGACTGTCTACCTGTTCTGTTGTATGACAGGGTTGTAACACTGTATGCAGTGTGTTGTCCAAGGAACAGTTTCTATAGCTGGTTATACATTGTGGGCAGGTGTGTGTAGGTTGTGTATGGTGGGTGGCAGGTACATAGGTCATAAAGAGGTAAGGCATAACTGTGGTAAAGGAACCCTTGGAGAGTAAGAGTGTTTTTCCAGGTTCTTCCAGTACTTGTTACGGGACGCTTGCCTTTTGCTTTCTTTGTTTCGCAGATAGTTCTGCTTATCCCGCGCCCGTTTCTTGTGGACGTTACGCATACTGCGTTCCTTGTCAAATCCAGCACAAGTACGTCAACTGCTGTATGAAAGTAGCAACATATGCAATCGTTTGGGAATCAATCGATCGTCAAGTTCTCTACGGAAGTAGAATAACCGCAGCTGCATGCCAACTTCACGTGCTGTAGCTGTTGAACTTCTGTTGACGTAATCGCTATGAATATTCTATTCTAACAAAATGGCGTATAGCAGCAAACATAAGCGTGGGGTTACCTGAGAATCGCCGATTAATTCGACTTCTTTCTTTGAGAACGATGAGTGGTGGGTACAATACCCAGTAATTTATGCTGATCTTTCGCGTTTGAATCGTTGTAATAGCTTCAGCCGTTGTCGTGCTATCGTGGTGAGCAAAAGAAGAAGAAGTCAGAAGATAGACGATTTGCCTTTTTTAGCGACTTGACTGTCAGGTACTTAGCGATGCTTTCCAGCAAATTTAACGATCCTGTTGCCCATGGAAGCACTCGATAATGTCTGATATGGCTCATGGAGGCCGTTGACTTATCTAACGCGGACATTTCGAGCGTGTCATTTGGGCACTTTGAATGTGGCCGCCATTTTTTTTCGGGGTCATCCCTACATATGGCGTACTACCGTACGCCATGATTAGACGCAGCAAGGACTAAGCACAATAAAGGAATTTAGCCGAACCCAGGACACTTCTGGCTTGGGCTGCCAGTGCTCTGCCACTCAGCCACAATAGCCAGATGGTTCGACTCCCGGCCCTTTCACTTTCCTCTATTTTCGCCTCATAACATTTTAAATTCCTTTGTTGTGCTTAGTCCTTGCTGCATCCAATCAACAACGCATAATAATCACCAAACATTGTTCAGTTCCAGCCAGAGCAAAATTGATAGCTATTGCATTTCAGTAGTGTAGTAATACAAAATGAGAGATTGATGTTCTTGCTAAAGTACCGTGATGTTTGATATATATTACAGGCTTGTATGCTGACGTAAATGTATGTCAGGTGACGGATGGGTCAGCCTAAGTCAGTGTATCACTTGCCTTGAGAATGTACCTATCTCGTTTAAAGTGTCCCAGTAAACAAAATGTAATTCAGTTTAAATGTTCAGAGGTGAACAATCCTAAGTGTTTGGGCCCATTAAGCACATGTACACTATGAAATTCCTAAATTGTTAGCTTATTATGCCTAAATATACAATATACAATAGAATACAGACATCTGAATCTCGCTGGCGACAGCAACAAATAGTCACACAAGCCACACCTTTTGCAGAGGGTGTGGCTTGCGTGACTAAGTGACAAACTCCTGCAAAACTCAGACTCAGTGGACATAGATGCAAGCTGTTGATCACTTCACTGTTATGCTGTTTAGGTCTAAGGCATGCCTGAGATATTATGGTTGTTACATCACCGTCACCCCTCACAGCGACTCCCGAAGCGATTTTCCCGCTTACGTGACCTCACACGTTCAATATACCCACGTATAAAATCATTGCTACTTGTATTGAGCGTGCTACTGTGCTTCGGGCTAATACTACACGCGTAATGCGCGAGTATAAAGCTGGTGAATGCATGCTTGCTATTCACGATTTGATGTCTGGCTCCTCCCTTGAGGGTAAAGCTCTTTTGAAACTCTGAACTCTAAGGCTTTCTACTTCGAGACAAAAGTGGCCAGATGTGGTAAGAAGTCTCTTGTATTCATACACAAGACACTTCTTACCACATCTGGCCACTTTCAAGAGTCAATCCTTGTCCCCATCCCAGGTATATCCAATAAGCTACCCTCTCTCATTTATACATAAAGTAAAACATCACTAAATCTATAAGCTGCCTTATACCTGTCGAGAACACGCTGCTCCTGCCGTTCGCAAGTGCAGTGTCCAACACATCTGCCTTCATCAATGACCTTTCGTCCTGGAGGCCTATCACGTGATCCGCATGGGATTGGGTGAAAAGACAGCCTCCCGTTTGGATTCGACGAATCATTGCCACCACTCCAGCAGCATTTTGGTTTCAAGTCGACGCGGGCGAAAGGCCTTTCGTCATCGATCCGACTTGCCTCGACTCCAGAGATGTTTCGGGGATCCTTTAGTGGTCTAAGCATACTCAAATTCATCCTTTTCCGGTCAAAAAGCAGCAGCAACGCACAGTAACACCAGCCACGTCGATTCAAAAATTCAAAAATGCAATACCGGAAACGGAAACCGCTTACATAATCCGCCCGCGCACTATAGTATGAACCATAGTAAGGTGGTGTATATCGCTACAAATTCGCGCCCATAGTCTCGCACCCATAGTCTAAGTCGGTTATTGCACTTGCCTCGGCTCTACGCTGTTTATAGAAAGGGTCGCGTAAGGTGCCGGGTGAAAGCCGCATGTGTCATCATTACATCATCATTAATTTTGTACTAAATATGACGGAACCGCCTCTGTTAACATTGCATGCGCCGTGCCATGCCCTCTGCGTACTTAGACCTTTGTTAGTTGTGAGAGCTTGATCAACGCCAAGGAAGGACCCATCCCTCAGGTGATCTTTAGCAACAAAGAACTTCAACCAAGAGCTGTATGTGGTTTCAGTGAACTGTACCCAGGTGAGCAAGAATGGGAAGCATTTGCCACAGTTCTGTTGTCTGACTTTTCTGTATTAGCCCGCATGACGTTTCAGCAACCTGGAAACTCTCAGAGAAAATGGACCCAGAAGGAGTGAACTTAACCTACACAACATACTACCCAATGCAGTACAGTTGAGAGCTGTGCTTGGTAGCAGAAAAGATCCAGAGTTCTTAACGAAGTCTTATTTTATTTGGTTGAGGCAAGACATTAGGCCACTGTAAATTGCATTGTTGTTTCCCGTCCACCGCCCGCATAAAAACCTTGAATAGGGATTTTACTCCATTATTCTATTAAACCGAATAATAACAATATTTCTATTACGTCATATCTAATGTGCATGCGTACTGTGATTCAGTACCACGCTGCCAGCGGCTCCTTTTGTGTCTAAGGTGGACTCAAGCTTGTTTAGTGCTAAAGTCGCCCTGAATTCCTATTGTTCGAATGGCTGTCCTCATTAATAACACGTCTATTTTTGACACAACCTGCTCGAAGACGCTACTTCCATGGACTGTGCACTGCCTGGGAGATGAACGACTTGCAACTTCCTGTTTGTGGTCTCGTTTGACCATACACCATTTGAAGCTCATTTGGTAGGATCATAGTGATCGATAGAAACTCCCACGTAAACCGCAAATATTATGTCATCACTTTTATGTCATTGTTTCATAATGGTGATTGTGTACACAAAATTGCATGTAAGCCTCTTCCAAATCAATTCATTGTTTTTCATCCCCCCTAAGCAGGAAACTAGATGTGGGTGGGCCCAGAATTGAAGACTTTCAATTGTGATGTTATTCACGTTGTGAATAACATACAACACTGCCTGTCATTTACACTCAGACGAGGCACAGTAAACACAATAGCAAATTTACTTCCTACTTTTGACACTCCTTCAGTCCTCAGCTTTCAGCTCAAAACAACGGAAAGGCATGTGGGTCACCTTTTAGGGGGTCAAAGGTCAAAAATGCACTAAATGATAAATTTCCAAATGGTAAACAACTGATGCAGGTGGAAAAGAATGGGGAGTGGGTACAAAACAATGACTCTACTTGGAGGAACCTAACTGTAGCATGAATGGCAGGCCTGTGTCAATCATCAGTTATACCTACAAAACTGAACAAAACAAAACATGGAGTTGCATCTGTCCTTGTGAACGATGGGATATCCATCACAATTTGGGATTATCAAGGTCCTTCTTTGAAATCAAGAACTGCACTGTTTCCAAGTTCTGTGCAAGGTCACAATAGCTAACTGCTTCAAAAGACATAAGTATGAACCCTCGGTCTTTCTGCTACGAAGCATGGCTATCAGGTCTCAACTGTCTGCATTGGGTAGTTTGTTGTGTAGTTTGAGTTCACTCCTGGGTCCATTTTCTCTGAGAGTTTCCAGGTTGCTGAAACATCATGCTAGCTAGAAGTCAAAATTTTGCATCATATTAAAATTTGTGTAGTGGCGACAACAGAACTGAAGCATATGCTTCCCATAATTTATTGCTCACCTGGGTACAGTTCTCTGAAAGCACATACAGCTATTGGTTGGAGTTCTTCGTTACTAAAGATCACCTGAGGGATGGCATCCTTTTCCTCCTTGGCGTTGATCAAGCTCTCACAACTGACAAAGGTCTAAGTACGCAGAGGGCGTGGCACGGTGCATGCACGTTAACAGAGGAGGTTCCGTCTTATTTACTACAAATGACGCATGCGGCTTTCACCCAGCACCTTACGCGACCCTTATAGAAACCCTTGCGATGTTACATAATCACCTCTGTATTCGCCCTCGTTGATTATGTAACATCCCTCAGGTTTCTAAAACAGCGTAGAGCCTCCACATAGTGCAATAACCTATACTTACACCCTAGCCTCGTTCCCAGGCATACCCCGTTTTTTGTTCTTCGGTTCGTTCAATACACGGAGGCGGAAGATCGCGCTCTTCCGCCTCCGTGTATTATACTGAAAGCAAACTGAAGAACAAAAAACGGGGTAGGCCTGGGAACGAGGCTACTTACACCCCAAGATGCAACTTAAAGGACCCGCGTAACATAATATAATACACAGGCCAGAGGAAGCGTTGGACATCCAATCTGAGTTGATATTCGTTAATGGCATGGTGCACTTACCCCAGGAATGAAACTTTGGTACACCAACAACTCTCCCTTCACCAGCTACACCACTGTCACCCCTCACAGCGACTCCCGAAGCGATTTTCCGCTTACGTGACGTCACACGTTCAATACACCTACGTATAAGCGTGTATTGAGCGCGCTATCGGGCTGATATTACGCGCGTAATGCGCGAGTATAAACCAGGTGAAGGGGTGCCTCGCTATTCACGATTTGACAAACTGATGTCTGGCTCCTCCCTTGAGGGTAAAGCTTTTACTTAAGAAGCCACAAAACTCTGAACTCTAAGGCTTCCTACTTCAGCTAACTTTGCTGCACAAAACCGGGTATCTGCCATATATAAAATGTCTCATCTTACTAGTTGTGCAATCATTTACAGCCAAACTTGATGTTCAAGTACTACTGTATGGCAAGTACTATCTGTGTAACAAATCTTGATACCATGCTACAGAAAACGCGGAGAGCAGTGGTTGAGTTTTATAATTTTTCATCACTTTTCACTCGCACGGTACGAGAGTCACAGGGGGGGAAAATGTAATTATATAGTATAGAGGCGGAAATGACAATGATACAAATACAAGAGGGTGAGACTTGAGGGATCTAGGACAGAAGCGAACCATACATGTAAAAGGATACAGATGGGGCTTCGCAAGATCAATATACAATACAAAACAGGACAAACCGCAATTAGTTACCTATACACAAACAAAAGGGGTGAAATGTAGGTCCGGGCAAGTCCATGTTGGAAGTCTTCTGCAGTTGAAAATGTGGTATGAGCAGTTGATAGCTATTTTGCTTAAATGGTCCAAGAAATTCCTGTGCCATTTAGAATGCTGTTCTGGGAAGAGGAGTTCCATGCTGTGATGAGCGTCTGCTGGGAGGTAATGGCCCAACGATCCAATTTCTAAGGTAGAATATGTGATGCTTGAGAGCTTCCCAGCAGCTAGGATATCACTGAATAGGCTATTATAGGGCTGCTTTTGCTGTTTTCGCTCCTTAGCTGCGAGAATATTGGGAAGTGAGTTCATTGGCACTGTAAGTTCAACCACACGCAATTGAGAATCTGTTAGTATCACTATGTCAGGCTTCAGGGCGGTATAGCAGAGGTTGTTGGGAATTGTAGAAGGAGGATTTTCAGAGGCTAGCTTCCCCGGCAGATCTAGAAAGTGGTGGTTAGAAGAGTGAAGGGCTTCCTGCGTTGCTGCTATACAGGCCAGGATGCAGTCATGTCTCCAGGAGAATCTACCCTGCTCCAAAGCTCGTTGGCATCCATTTAAAACATGCGCAGTGGTAGGGCGGGGGTTGCCACACAGAGGGCATTTTGGGTCAACTTGAATTCTCCAGCGGGCAAGATTTAGAGGAGTTGGGAGTGTGTCCGTAGCAGCCCGGAGAATAAAGGACATCTGCCTGGCTGGGAGGCCATGCATTATCCTTTTCCAGATCTTAGAGGAGGATTCGAGGTCGATAGAATCAAGGAGCTTAGATTGCACTTCATTCTTGACGGGGAGAAAGTTTAACAGTCGCTAGAGGGGGCTACGTAGAGTTTTGGTCATAAGCTGTAAAGCTTAACGGATGGCGAGTTGAAATTGTTATTGGAAAGTCACTTTTTGTGGCGTTTCGTGGTACGAACTCTCCCCGGCGTTTGCTAGTCACGAATATTTTACGTTACCCACTCCAGTAACCACTGGAGAAGCTGTTTATAGTGAAGAGAGTTGCTAAAGTCGTTTACCTGATTCACGAAGCGTCGCGGAAAAAATGTATCCATGGCCATGGCCTTCTTGGTGGGCGTGGCCATTGATGTACGGCTTCACCAGCTACTCCACTGTCACCCCTCACAGCGACTCCCGAGGCGATTTTCCGCTTACGTGACGTCACGCGTTCAATATACTACGTATAAAATCATTGCGTGTATTGAGCGCGCGCTTCCGTACTTCGGGCTAATATTACGCGCGTAATGCGCGAGTATAAAGCAGATGAAGGCGTGCTTGCTATTCGCGATTGATAAACTGATGTCTGGCTCCTCCCTTGAAGGTAAAGCTTTTTTAAGAAGCTACAAAACTCTGAACCCTAAAGCTTTCCGGTCTTGTAGCTAAGTAGCAGTGAACTTTCTTTTCTCCTAAAGCCTACTAACATTTTACCTACGTATAGCACTGAACTCTAAAGTGTTCGACCCAAGGTAAACCTACTGCACTAACCTCTTGTGAGCATCTTGGGGTGCGGTTACTTTGCTCGTAATAGAGTAAGTCAGCAATCATCGGACGACATGTATAATCGGACTCTCCAACGCGGAGAGATAACAGAGTACCCACTCGGCGATACCGCCAGAGTGTAGCGGAGGTACGCAGTACCTGGTGTACTAAAATGACGCCCGCACACTGTTTCTTGTTGATGCTAGAAGCGATGAAATGAGTGTCCGAAAAACATCAATAATCGGATTAGTGTATCTATTATCAGACACCGTTGTCTGTGCCTTCTCTGAAGCTGATTTTGGAGAGATTTTAACTTGGATACGATGCCCCAAGACCCCTCCAACTCGCAATCAGATTTCGTCGCGGTAGCTGCTTTCAGCACTTGGGGGCGCGGCTGAACATGTACCAGGGTCATCCGATCGATAATTGAACCGTGAAATTTGTCGTTTCTTGCTGTGTTGTCTCCAAACAAGTTGAAATCTCCACAGTATTGGTATCAGTAGAATCTACAGGCCCTTGGCTACATGCTGGTACTTGTCCGGTGTTTGTGCGTTAAGTAGTTCTTGAGATATATCTGTATTCCATGTTCTTTCTGTAAAATACGCTAGTTGATTTATGTGCAGTATAAATACGTGAGTTTATTCGTTTATTGCAAGTGGTAAAATCAATTGTGATTTTACCACTTGCAATTTCATCCCTGAAACAGCTAATATTACTTGACCAAACTAGACAAAATCATTTAAACAGTTCCATTTGGTGTGTACATTCATAATCTGATGTTTGTATTCATTTTGGAGTTGGTGTTCTGAAAATAGCTATAGTGTAGGTACGGTTGTGATTTTACCCCTTAATATATACATAACGGCCACTATAACATTTCCATCTTTGAAAGAAGACAAAAAGTACACTCACCTTTCATTTGTCAGTATTATAGTAACATCCCACAAAATGAACAGCAAAAATTATAGTGAGGTGTTACTACGACACATATCCTATTTTTAGCAGTGAGCAATATAAGATGTTCGTTGGACCCTCACCATTGAGACCATACAGATTCTAAGTCTGAAAAAAGACACCAGCTTACAACATAGTGAGGCTATCAACCTTTCTCATACCACTGTACCCTGAGGTGTCACCCACAACTCTCTGGAAGTAGGACACATATAATTGACATTTGAAAATCATGTGTTTCTATCTAGTTACAATTGTTGTAAAATTCATCTTGTCTGTATGTTGTAAAAAGATTGCAATGACAAAAATGCACTAGAGTAACCAATCAATTATCGGACACCCCACATTATCGGACGGCTGCGTAGCACGAATAGGAGTAACAACGGCCCTTGTTTCTGATCCAGTAGGTAGGTTGATGCAACTGCTACGTGCACCCCAAATATGAGCTTTATAGATCAGTGAATATGGACGCTATGCCCCAATAAAGGGCGGTGTCCGATGGTCGCGACCATCGGACGAAACTACCGATCTACGGACGACGAGGTCCTATACAGCGAGGGAGGCAGCACTGTCCACCAAACTTGGTGTTCAGCTGCAGCTATCCTTGCTCTACCTAACCTCCAATTATCAGCGATTCTGTTGTTGAACGGAGACAAGTGTCGCGTGAAGAAGCGAGTAGGTTCAACCCATCAATCATCGGACGAGAATGAGCATGCGTATATGGACATTTTGACATTGAAAAGGCTTTTGGAAGGTAAGAATCCTTCAAAAGTAGGTGAATAGTCCGACATAGTATGTACTAGTAGCTAGTGGTAAATAGGCTGTATACGAAGTGTGGAACGTGTGATAAGTAGCCTGTATATTGGAAGTGTGCATGGAACGTGGTATAGCATACTTCTCTGCAGCATGACACAGCTTATCACACGTTCCACACTTCGTATGTAGCCTACTTTCCACTAGCTACTGGTACATACTATGTCAGACTATTCGCCTACTTTTGAAGGATTCTTACCTTCCAAAAGCCTTTTCAATTTCACGTGCTTTGTCAAAATGTCCATATACGCATGCTCATTCTCGTCCGATGATTGATGGGTTGAACCTACTCGCTTCTTCACGCGACATTTGTCTCCGTTCAACAACAGAATCGCTGATAATTGGAGGTTAGGTAGAGCAAGGATAGCTGCAGCTGAACACCAAGTTTGGTGGACAGTGCTGCCTCCCTCGCTTTATAGGACCTCGTCGTCCGTAGATCGGTAGTTTCGTCCGATGGTCGCGACCATCGGACACCGCCCTTTATTGGGGCATAGCGTCCACATTCACTGATCTATAAAGCTCATATCTGGGGTTCACGTAGCAGTTGCATCAACCTACCTACTGGATCAGAAACAAGGGCCGTTGTTACTCCCATTCGTGCTATGTAGCCGTCCGATAATGTGGGGTGTCCGATAATTGATTGGTTACTCTAGTTTTGCAATAAGTTTGCCATCTCCATTTCACGATGTTGTCAAAAGTATGCATTTTATTCTATCCTTCATTCAGACAATGTAGAATTGTGTTATTGGTACATACAAGGATTGCAAACATGATGTAAATAGGGAGAGTACTGTAGTGATGTCACTGTTCTATTCTTACTGTTCTATACTTAGTTCTGTATGCACGTGATTCATGAGTATTTAAGTCTGGGTTTGTACAGTTTTATCAGTTCGCTCTCAGTCTCTCTCTAAGTCTGTCTTGTACCCAGATATTACAATGATTGCAACTGAACCCACATTTTAGTAGTAGGTTGCTACATTGGCGACGAGGGCGGGATATCATGGCTGCCGCTACATTGGGACAGTTGGAGCCGTTCGACCGCAAGTCGACGATTGGGTTATGTATACCGAGCGGACGGAACAATTCTTCGTAGCGAACGGGATAACCGACGATGCTAAAAAGGTCGCGGTACTCCTGACGGTCATTGGAGGAAAAGCGTATGCCCTGCTACGAAACCTACTGGCACCTGCGAAGCCAGCCGAGAAGTCGTTCGACGTTCTGGTGAAGGTCATGAAGGACCACCTTAAACCCAAGCCGCTCGTGATCGCCGAGAGGTTCAAGTTTCATCGCCGCAACCAGCGCCAAGGAGAAACGGTCGCACAGTATCTCGCCGAGCTACGGAAGTTCTCGGAACAGTGTGATTTCAAACAGTACCTCGAAGAAGCCTTGCGCGACAGGCTTGTATGTGGATTGCGAAGCGAGGTGATTCAGAGGAGATTGCTGGCGGAAGAAAACCTCACTCTTAAAAAGGCTCAGGAGTTGGCCCTGGGAATGGAGACCGCAGCGGAAAACGTTCGTGAGCTGCAAGGTACGAGACGTGCAGCGGAACCGCAGCTGCAGAAAGACGTGTGCAATGTGCAGCGTGAGGTCATGAATAATTGTTACAGGTGTGGAAAGCAAGACCACAAGTCCGCCCAGTGCCCTTTCAGGACCGCCAGGTGTCACACTGTGGCAAAGTAGGCCATATAAGGAAAGTTTGCAGACAACCAAAGAAACCACCCACTTCTCAAGGGAGACAGACACAAAGGCACCCTGTCAGGACAGTGCAAGAGGGAATTGAGGACCCTAATGAGCTTCCATATGTCCTGCACACCCTTAGAGCTCAGACTGGCCAACCTCTGGAAGTGGACTTAATGTTAGATGGAAAGCCACTGTGTATGGAGGTTGACACTGGAGCTGCCGTGTCATTGGTGTCGGAGAAGACATACCGGAGTCTGTTTCCAGAACGTCACTTGCAGCCTTCAAAAGCCTGTTTGCGTACATACTCAGGAGAGTCGATCGCAGTGATGGGACAAACGGAAGTGGAAGTGTGTTATGAGGAACAGCGGGTGAAGCTTCCTCTGCTGGTGGTCAAGGGTGAAGGTCCAAGCTTGTTTGGACGAGATTGGCTGACAAAGATCCATCTCGACTGGAGAGCAATCAATGCCGTGAAATGCAGAACATTAACTCTTTAACAACCGTAGGCTATTTACTGGAAGTGTTTATTAGGCTATGGATACCTTCCATGGTCCGTATTTTCACTTCCGCTTGGAGCTAGCACTGGAAACTTGACTCAAAACTTCATTGACACATTCTCTGTAGGTTCATGACCTTGGACACACCCACTCATTAGCAAGCGTTCAATAGTCAGGGCCCTCCAACCAGAGAACGCTCCTCCGGACTAAAAGCTGCCTAAAATGCCAGAAATGGAGTCCCTACAAGGTGAAAGGAGCGTTTTCTACGCCCGTTTGTGCAAGAAAGCAGACAAATGGCCCACCCGGCATTGACCAAGGCTTTTCTACAGGCAGCTGCAACCGCCGCCATGCACTGTCAGCCAGAGCGGTGCACCCACCCACCTCCCCCTGTCCCACCCTTTCTGCTAGCGCAGAGCCTATCTTCAAAACGGATTGCGCCAACTGATAACATGCGGCCAAAATCTGACGACGCCATATGCCATCATCGGTTGGTAAAGGGTTAACCAGTGTGTTGGAGAGCTACAGCTCAGTGTTTGAGCCAGGCCTTGGAACATTGCAGGGTTATGAGGCCAAGATTCATGTTGATCCGGGAGCTCAGCCGAAATACTGCAAAGCACGGTCAGTCCCTTATGCCATGAGGGGTAAGGTCGAGGAAGAGTTAGAGCGCCTCGTGAGCGAAGGTATTATCGAGCCAGTTCAGTTTGCTGATTGGGCAGCTCCAATTGTACCCATAGTGAAGAGCGATGGGAAGTCCCTTCGAATCTGTGGTGATTTCAAGCTCACCGTGAACCAGGCTTCAAAACTTGACAGATACCCCATCCCGAAGGTCGAGGATCTCTTTGCGAAGCTCGCAGGAGGAAAAGCTTTCACAAAGCTCGATATGTCTCAAGCGTATCAGCAGCTGCTGCTTGACGAGGAATCCCGAAAGTATGCAGTCATTAACACGCACCGTGGGTTGTTCCAATACAACCGACTCCCATTCGGAATCTCTTCGGCCCCGGGCATTTTCCAAAGAGTGATGGAGTCCATCCTCAGTGGTATTCCAGGTGTAGTCGTCTACATTGATGATGTCTTAGTGACTGGAAAGTCTGAAGAGGAGCACCTGTCCGCGCTGGAGGAAGTCCTCCGCAGGATCATGGAATCTGGACTCAGACTGAGGAAAGACAAGTGTGTGTTTCTGGCTCCATCTGTTGTGTATCTTGGACATCAGATTGACTCAGAGGGTTTGCACCCTGTTGCAGAAAAAGTCGAAGCAGTGCAGGAAGCACCAGCTCCAAAGAACGTCTCAGAGTTGAAGTCCTATCTCGGGCTGCTGACCTACTATTCAAGATTTCTGCCAAATCTGTCATCGGAACTCACACCGCTCTACAAGCTGCTAAAGCACAATGAGCCATGGCATTGGACGTCAAGGCAGAAGGCCTTTGAAAGATCCAAAGAATTACTGCTGTCGTCGCAGTTGTTGGTTCATTTTGATCCAAACCTGGAGATTCACCTAGCCTGTGATGCATCATCATACGGCATTGGGGCAGTGTTGTCACACAAAATGCCAGATGGGTCTGAGAAACCCATGGGATTCGTATCCCGTACACTGACAGATGCTGAAAAGAAGTACTCTCAAATCGAGAAAGAGGGGCTAGCGTGTGTGTATGGAGTGACGCGTTTCCACTCATACTTGTTCGGACACCACTTCAAGCTGCAGACTGATCATAAGCCTTTGCTAACACTCTTCAATGAAAGCAAAGCAGTTTCGCCTCAAGCATCAGGCAGAATCCAACGTTGGGCATTGACCCTAGCATCGTACGAATACACAATTGCGTGCCGTACAACAACACAACATGCGAATGCAGATGCTATGAGCAGGTTGCCACTCCCGGACACCCCAGTCCAGACACCTGCCTCAGGAGAGCTAGTGCTGATGGTTGAAAGATTGGACGATGCCCCCATCTCAGCAGCACAGATAGCAACGTGGACACGACGAGATCCCTTGCTGTCAAGAGTGCTCCGTTACATCAGGGAAGGATGGCCAGACATTGCAGACATTGAACTGAAACCGTATTGGACGAGACGTCTGGAGCTAATTGCCCATGACAGATGCATCGTGTGGGGAGGGAGAGTAGTGGTCCCACCACCAGGCCGAGAAAGTGTGCCGATTGAACTCCATGGAGGACACCCTAGTACATCACGAATGAAGTCACTTGCACGAGGTCTGGTGTGGTGGCCAGGAATGGATCAGGAGATCGAGAACATGGTCAAACAGTGTTCAGACTGTCAACAAAGTAGACCATCTCCTCCCACGGCACCACTACATCCATGGTGTTGGCCGACCCGACCCTGGACACGGTTACATGTGGACTTTGCAGGTCCAATGGAGGGGAAGATGTTCTTAATAGTGATTGATGCTCACTCAAAGTGGATTGAAGTCTTTCCCATGGTAACAGCTACCGCCTTGACAACCATCCAGCGACTGAGACAGTTGTTTGCCCAATTTGGAATTCCAGAATCTATTGTGTCGGATAACGGTCCACAGTTTACTGCAGGAGAGTTTCAAGAATTTTGTCGATTGAATGGAATTCGTCATATTCGAGTTGCACCGTATCAGCCGTCGTCAAATGGATTGGCTGAAAGAGCTGTACAAGTGTTCAAACAAGGATTTCGCAAGTCATCAATGGGTACTCCGAGTGATCGAATAGCACGATTTCTGTTCCAGTACAGAATCACACCACATACAACCACTGGTCTGTCACCTGCTGAAATGCTGTTGGGCAGGAACCTCCGCTCAAGATTGGACTTACTTAAGCCAAATTTAGAGCAGAAAGTTGCTGAGAAGCAGAGAAGGCAACAGTTCGACCATGACAAACATTCCAGAATGCGTCAGTTCTCTGATGGTGAAAAAGTGTTTGTTAAAAACCAAGGCAGAGGAGAAACGTGGTTGCCTGGTCGTATCATAGAGAGTTCAGGACCAGTGTCATTCCAAGTCCAGTTGCAGGATGGCAGGACAATTAGCTGCCATCAGGATCACTTGAGAAAACGATTCACAGAGGATCCAAAACAGTCTGAATTGTCTCTCTGTGAGGATGACTTGGACTTTGCAATTGGTGCTAGTGGAACGACTTCCACTACTAGTGCTACATCCTCAGAACGGGACGGAACACCAGTTGTGCAGGAGACACTGCCAACTGTTGAACAGGACAGTGAAACTGTTACACCACTACCTGAGTCTGCTATGACTCGTCGTTATCCCTCTCGAACGAGAAAGCCACCGGAGAGATATTGAACTCTCATGTACTGTTTCTTTTTGTTTTTGTTTTTAGGGGGAGAGGAATGTAGTGATGTCACTGTTCTATTGTTACTGTTCTATACTTAGTTATGCATGCACGTGATTCATGAGTATTTAAGTCTGGGTTTGTACAGTTTTATCAGTTCGCTCTCAGTCTCTCTAAGTCTGTTTTGTACCCAGATATTACAATGATTGCAACTGAACCCACATTTTAGTAGTAGGTTACTACAAGTACAATGATTGTATTTGACATTTTTTTTCCTGTGGCTGATGCAGTATATCTCGGTAGAGGGCAGAGGCTTACACGGACGAAGCGAGCGGGTTCTGTAGGCACCCCTTCTCCTTCACTGTCAGACGACATCCCACTCCTGACACCAATGTAACGCCTTCCGACTACCCGCTCTGGTTTGCGCAATCATACACCAATAGACTTGACTGAATAATATCTGATCATTTATATACGCACATAAGGTTAGACTGGTAAGTGCTGGTTACAAAAACAGGTAAGGGCTGTTTACAAGAACAGGTGCAGCGACATGTACAGGAACAGACAGTATGACATCAATTATTGAATACATGTTCTATTGTCTTCATTGTTCACTTGTTACACCTGTAACCCCTCTACAACTCCAGATACAGTTGCTCGTACATAAACCTTTCGTAGTCTTTCAGGCGTTCTCTCCGGTTTCGTTTCGTTTCGTTTCACCGTTTCCGTTCCGGGTTTTATAGCTTACCGCGTGTGCAGGCTGCAATGGAACGCAGCTATTCTCAATGACGGGACCGCACTTTAACCAGTCCACAATCCAGTCCAGTCTGCATTATCAATTGCAAGATCAGTTGTAAAGTGGTCTGGGCCAGCTTCGGCAGTGGTTGTCTTATTCAATTAGCTGAGCAAATTAATTAAATCTCTGCTAACCACTGTCCCTCCAGCTTGTCTGCAACCTAGGCAACCGCTCTGCACGTGTTTAATTTCTTTTCGCAGGTTTGCCAAAGGCGCTATTTAACGCTGTGGAGATTTTGGGCCTGCTCGCGACGAGACAACGTAATGGCATCTCAGCAAGTGTCCAGGGACTACGAAATGTTCGACCCATGGCCGTACCTAGATTGCCTGTACGGGGAGGTCGACGCATTCCACCGTCATTCGTTCAAACGCATACATGATTTCTACAAATCTTGTGGATCACCTACTGGTTTGAAAGTGCTTGAGTTTGGCGCTGGTCCGGTTATCGCGTATGTGATTAGCGCGTCGTTGTACGCATCTGAAATAGTGCTTTCAGAATACATGGAGACAAACAGAAAAGTGCTTCAGATGTGGCTGGATCGTGATCCAAATGCCCCAAACTGGAGTCCCTTTTTTGAGTATGTTGTTCAAGAGCTGGAAGGAAAGAGCAAAGAAGAGGCTGCAAAGAGAGAAGAGGAGCTGCGTCAAGTCATCAAAGCAGTCATCCCTTGTGACATCCACAAAGATCCCCCAGTTGAACCAGCCTATTGTGGCCCATATGATGTCATATTTACAAGTTTTTGCCTAGAGAGTGCATGCAACTCCTTGGAGGAATTTTCAGAAGCTGTGTCCAAATTGGCCAAGTTGCTTAAAACTGGGGGGAAGCTGGTAATAATATCTATGGAAGGATCGGGAGACACTTTCTTCTATATGGTTGGAGATAAGAAGTTCATTACTCTCAGCGTTAGGGAAGAATCTCTGAAAACCATACTCCAACAGAATGGGTTCTGTGAGATTACAATTGAGTGCCGACCTCGAGAAGTGGATATTCCACCTGAATACAGTGATTTTCAAAGTAAATTAATATCCATTGCCTCTAAGAGCAAGTAACATACATTTCATGCATACACTTTGTAGTTTGTAGTTTGTCTTTCTCAGGATCTAGCTGAAATTCAACACATGACTGCTATAAATCATTATCTGCAGTAGACAGTTAAGAAAAACAAGTTTTCATTGTTGTAATAGCTTGGAACTCTCTTATGCAACCAAGAGTAAAAATAGGTGATATTTGAATTCATCCAAATTGAGTTGTTATCCTGCAAATGTGTGGTAATATTTGTGAAAATATAAGAACAAAAAATATATCTGGCCAATACATGCGAAATTGAATGGAATACAATCTAGCTCAAACCCGGAAATAAATTAACTTTGCATGATGGCAATTATTTATTCAATGTTCAAGACCCAAAAGAAGCGTAGCAGTCGTGCCGCAACTAGCCTCGTCCCCAGGCCCCACCCAAAAATCGGGAAAGGGGCCTGGTGTTACTTGCAAAAATTCCCGTATGTGCTGTGTCAGCAGTCTTCGTTTGGAGTAGAAGTCGTCCATTACCAATTACTAAATTCTTGACACGTGAAAGTAGTAGACTCGTTCCAAGACCACTTGAAAATGGGGACGGGGCAAGCAGACTTTTTATAAACCTCGAATTTCACGGAAACTTGGAGCGTAGTTACGCTTGCTAGGCTACTGCTCTTGCCTCACAGGATTATTCTGTAGTCGCTCCGTAGCAAGGTGTGTTCATCTACTATGTAATGCCATCGTCAACAGTAGCTGGCTACCACGTGATCAAGTAAGGCAGGTAATTGTTACATAATATGCTGACTCAGCACATACGAGAAAGTTTGCAAGTGACGCCAGGCCCCTTTCCCGATTTTTGGGTGGGGCCTGGGGACGAGGCTATGCCGCCAACCGTGACAAACCGGAAGAATTCTGGTTGCAGCGGAAGTAGGCGTGGCGGATAAGATGGCGAAAAAGTGACTGTTCACAAGTTCGGTGGTTCTGACAGCACACCTGGCCGTTTTTAATCGCTTTTGGATGTCATTCTGTTGGAAAAAAGGTTAAAGTCTCGCCTGAGTTACTGAAATGTGCTTCTTTTTGCGTTCATACTTCCATTTTCGGGCTGAAGCGGCTGACCTCGCGGGTTGCTCCAAGGTCTATCACGAAGTTATGTCCTTGTCACGGACGAAAGGTGAGCGGAACAGTCCATTTCATTTCATACAAATGTTGTCCTATGTATAGGCATGCAATGTGGTATACATGAACCACTGAGCTGCTGCAAAACAAAAGTGTACCAATTTTGTTTACAGTGGTGTCAGGGGTGTGGATATAACGGTATTGTAGGTTATAGTGATATCAGGTGCTATAGGCGAAGTGTGGGTTATAATAATGACAGAGCATCTCTCAGTGGTTTGATATAGACCTGATCTGCACAGTTTTCACCTATTTTCCTGGACTGGACTGTGGTTTATGTGAGAAAATACTGAAAGTTTAGCTACATTATAGGCCATGAAAGACGTCGGCCTTTTGGGGTTCAGGAGTCACAGATACTGTCTACTCCACATTATTACGTTTCATGGGATAGCTATGCATGGTATGGTATATTAGCAAGGCCCTTGGACTTCAGTCTGGATCACAGGTTGTCTGTAACGAAGTGCTCAAAAAAGGGACACTATCAGGCAGTTTGCAGGTCAAAGCACTCAGTAGGAGCAGTGCACGCAGAGCGGGAGGAGGATGTGTTCATTGGCACAATACAGGAACAAGTGCCAACCGTGAGTGCAGGGGGCAACCCGTGGATTGTAACGGTTTCCTTGAACGGCTTGCCAACTGAGTTTAAAATTGACACTGGAGCAGATGTCACGGTCATAACAGAGGCAGCAATTGCCAACTTCGACGGGATCACCTTGGAACCAGCGAGCAAGTCTCTTAGTGGCCCAAGTCAACACCCTCTGCATTTTTGCGGCCAGTTCACAGGCATCCTCTCACATGGAACTGAGGAAGTGGAGGAGGAGATCTTCATAGTCCAAGGCCTGCAAATGTCTCTGCTGGGATGCCCTGCCATCGAAGCTTTGGGACTAGTGACCAGAGTGAATGCGATAGAGAGTCGGGAGAATCTCATCGCCAAGTACCTGGAACTCTTCAAAGGTCTCGGAACACTGAAGGGAGAGTACCACATCAAGGGGCTAAGCCATTTGCTCTCTCAACTCCCAGAAGAGTCGCACTTCCGTTGCTGCCCAAGGTGCAAGCAGAGCTGCAGCGCATGGAACAATTGGGAGTCATCACAAGGGTTGACAAACCCACAGACTGGTGTGCTGGGATGGTTGTTGTACCGAAACCGAATGGGAACGTACGAATTTGTGTAGATCTCACAAAACTGAACGAGTGTGTCCACAGAGAGCGTCACATCCTCCCCTCAGTGGAGCAAATCTTGGCCCAGCTTACAGGGGCCAAGGTCTTTTCCAAACTTGATGCTAACTTGGGGTTTTGGCAAATCCGGCTTTCTGAGGAGTCAACCATTCTCACAACGTTCATCACCCCGTTTGGCAGGTTCTGTTTTAACAGAATCCTGTTTGGAATCACCTCAGCCCCCGAGTACTTCCAGAAGCAAATGTCAGACGTCATTACTGGACTTGAGGGAGTGGTCTGTTTAATCGATGATCTGCTAAAATACGGACGAACTCAGGAGGAGCATGACCAGTGGCTAGTGGCTGTCTTGGAGAGAATCAAATGCGCAGGAGCCACACTCAATGCAGAAAAATGTGAATTTTCCAAGTCCAGCATCAAGTTCCTAGGCCAGATGGTTGATAGAGATGGTATCAAACCTGACCCAGAGAAAGTGAAAGCTATCACAGAAATTAAAGACCCAACAAGTGTCACAGAAGTGAGACGATTCCTTGGCATGGCCAACCAGCTCAGCAAGTTTACCCCAAACTTGGCGGAAAAAACCAAACCTCTTCGAGACTTGCTGAGCAAGAAAAATCAGTGGTTATGGGGAGACAGTCAACAACAAGCATTCCAAGAGATCAAGCAGGAACTCAGTTCGAGACCTGTGCTAGCTCTTTACGACCCACATCAAGAAACCACCATCTCAGCTGATGCTTCATCCTATGGCCTCGGTGCTGTCTTGACCCAGAAACAACCAGATGGGAAGTGGAGACCAATCGCATATACCTCTACAGCCCTCACAAGCACAGAGCAGAAATACGCTCAAATTGACAAGGAAGCCCTTGCCATAACATGGGCTTGCAAGAGGTTTTGGGACTACCTCCTTGGGATCCGTTTCCATGTTGAGACGGACCACAAACCGCTGGTTCCCCTTTTCAGTTCAAAGAACCTTGATGAACTTCCACTGCGTGTCCATCGATTCCGCATGAGACTGATGCGATTTAGCTTTGATATCTCACACGTGCCCGGAAAGGACCTTCTCGTTGCCGATGCATTGTCACGTGCACCAACGTCCTCAACCACCATAGCTGACAATGAGTTCCGGCAAGAAGTTGACATGTTTGTCAACCTCGTCATGAAAAATCTCCCAGCAACCGATAAGCGCCTTCTTGAAATCATGAAACTCCAGGAGGAAGACGAGGTCTGTAAGCAGATCAAGCAATACTGTCTAAAAGGATCTCAGGCGCGTTAAGGACTGGGTCCAGCTGTTTTGCGCACGCTGCCTAAATTACCCTTGAGGCGGGCGTTATCTTACCATAAACAGGAAGGCGGTTGTATCTATGTAAACAATGCGGAACCTTGGAATGCAATTAAGTACCTTCGCTATCACTGTACGGATGGACCGTTCTAGGCGTGTACTCTTCCTAACGGTCTTGTTCTTACCTCGTTCGACTAAACGTGATGCGATACGGACGTCTGTAACACTAAAAGTCATTCTAGAAAGCGCTTCCAGCAATTTTCAAAGCGTCTGTAGTGGAGTCACGTGCACCATGTACGGTAGCACGTGCCAGCTACTCTTGAATAAGCCGCATAATGGCCGCTTGGCAGCTCTTTTTCCAGAAGTAACTCATGCGGAATTCTACAGAAGAGAGCTGGAGTGTAGTATTGGGTTTGATGGAGAAGAAATCTAATTGTCTTTGATTTCACCGTGGGAAAAGTTCGTAGCTTACCGCTAAAGGTACGAAGTGAAGCTTTAAATGCCCGGTGGGCGTGGCATATTTGCCAGTTCTAGCGCTCTAGAAAGCGACATCGACTATTCCCACGGATAAAAAGTTGGGCCAGTTGAAATAGAACGTATTGGTGCAAAAAGAATCGTGAAATTTTGCTCGCGCGAATTCCGCATATCACGTTTATTGCATTGATATACCCTGAGGGAGGGGCTTGGTACAGCTAAGTTGTTTGTGGGCGGGGCCTAAAATTATGTCCCAGTAAACAATAAGGGTGGGACTACATGTAACAATACTAAACAATTACTTTAAGCTTCTTCATTTGTCATAAAGTTGATTCAAATTTTGCCATAATATAGCCTCAGAAGCCCTGGACCCAGTCCTTAATGCCCCTGAGATGGCCTGACAGGAGTCAACTCAAAGGAGCCATTAAACCATACCTGTTTCGGCAGAACTGACAGTACAAGATGGTCTGCTGATGCAAGGCAGTAGGATCGTAATCCCAGCACCACTTCGATTGGAGATGCTTGACAGATTGCACAGTGGACACCAGGGCATCACAAAGTGCAGGGAAAGGGCCCGGCAGTCGGTGTGGTGGCCAGGCCTTGGCAAACAGCTAGATGAACTGGTGAAAAACTGCTCAAAGTGCTGCAAAGACCGGGTTCAACATGCAGAACCACTGATGCCGTCAGTTTTACCGGAACTGCCCTGGACAACAGTAGCGACTGACCTTTTCCAGTGGAGAGGATTAACCTATTTGTTGATAGTGGACTACTTTTCGAGGTATATTGAGATTGCGAAACTCACCAACGAGACCTCAACTGAGGTCATTCGCCACACAAAATCAGTGTTTGCCAGACATGGAATCCCTCGTGAAGTCGTTTCAGACAATGGCCCCCAGTTCTCTTCTGCGGAATTTCGCAAATTCGCAGATAAATACGGATTTGCACACATTACGAGCAGCCCCAAGTACCCCCAGAGTAATGGGGAAGCTGAGCGAGTGGTCAGAACCATCAAAAGCCTCCTGAAGAAGGCTGAGGACCCGTATCTGGCTTTGTTGACATATCGTTCCACCCCTCTCCAAAATGGTTATAGCCCAGCTGAATTGCTGATGTGCAGACGTCTGCGTACTACTGTGCCAATAGTCTCAGAACAGTTGCAGCCAAGTTTGCCCGACTATCCTTCCTTGCAAGCAAAGGAAAAGGAGAGCAGGAAGAAGCAGAAAGACAATTTTGACAATCGACACCAAGCACAAAGCTTGGAGCCACTGTTACCTGGAGACCATGTGTGGGTTATGGACCACCACTGTGATGGAACAGCAGTAGAGCAGACTGCTCTGAGGTCCTACCAAGTCTCAACTCCATCTGGACCACTGCGCAGAAACCGCCGCCATCTGATTCACTGTCCAAACACAGAACCACAAAGCACTGAAGCACGTTAGGAAGATACAACACCAACAGAAGTTAATGCTTCACAACAATCACCCACTCCAGAGGGAACTGTTCGAACAAGGAGTGGCCAAATTTCGATACCACCAGATCGTATGAATCCAACTTGGCAGTAACGAAAAGAACTGAACAGACTTTCCCGAAAGGGGAGATGTAGTGGTAGTGTAATTGAGATTTGTATTACCATATTCATACATTGAGATCCGATCATGTGCTTCATGCATATTATTCTATTGTTGCGTTGTATCACATGTTCTATGGCCACAACAGTCTCCAGCTAGTGTAAAGTGTTGTCCCCACCCCTTCCTTTAGATATAAATCTAAATGTAGAATCCATGCACTTTCAGAGATAATTTTATCTCTCTGCTGCATGTAGGAGTGGCTACAGTATTAGGTATAGCATAACTTTGCAAAGCCAGATCACTTCTATTTTGGTTTTACCAAACAACTCTACTGGACAAGAGACTGAACATACGCCTCAAATCGCTTTAGCATGCTCATGTTTACGACTGATGAAAATGTTGCTCATTAGCACTTTACAAAATGGTGCAAAAATATTAATGTAGCTCTAGATGCGTACTATAGTCAAAAGCAATCCAGGTAACACTATTAGTTAACAATGTATGCAGTCTGGCCATATCAAGTTCTTAATTATTTCACTTTAGCAATACGAAAAGCTGAATACCAGAATAGTCTATCTTGTTGATGTAATCTAGCTGCTTCTTCATCCAACCAGGTGAAGTTTTCATTGACAGCAGTTGAAGATGGTACACGACACTCAATCATATCCCAGAAGGCTATTCTTCCTCCAGTTGCCATGTGATCAGCTAGAACTAAAAGAATATCATCTGTGGCTTCCTGGCTCATGATCGCAAAAATGTTGGACACATTTGCCTGTAAACCAGAAAGTCAGAATTAGCATTGGCCTAGCTAGCTAGATCATACATTCTCTTAGATACCTTATGGAATCTTGGGAGATTGGGTTGTTTGAGGTACTGTTCTATGTAACCTGTGTATACTTCCACTCTGTCCACAAGTGTCTGTAATGGAAGGAAGCCCACAGTATCTAACTCAGCCATAGCAACATAATCTATGTGTTTACTTGTATATATCTTCATGTTGGGTCAGAAAACACAATAAAAGCACCAGAGGTAGTCTTTAAGTCTCCATAGGGAATTACTGGTAGTGCTAGGCAGCCATAGGATTTTATCTCATGGCTACCTAGCACTCCAGTACTTGTGTGAGTGAGAGGCCCCCAAGGTTTCCAGACCCTTGGTTGAGGTATCTAACTAGAGGTCTTCAGGGAAGACCAACCCCATGCTAGTTCAGTTACACCAGTGAGGTACATGGCTATAGCTACACAGCTAGCTGTAGGTGTGTGTTTGACTGGTGCAACTGGACTAGCGTGGGGTATTTCTTCTCTGAATACCACAAGTTACGTACAGTACACTCTATCCTTTTCTTATTCAATACTTCATATAGAAGTATACCTATATATATCAGTTACTATTTATGGATGTTGATGGTCTGCATGCATACATAGAAAAAAGTTACTACTAGTTGATCCACTTCACCTATCAACTTACACTTTGTATTATCAAACTGTACAGTAGGCAGCTATGGTTCAGCTTCGTAATTTGGTAACATGCACAAACATTAATCATCATGAACTAGCCGTTAGGCGAACTGGTTGTATTTGTGATACAGAGTTTCTGTCTTCTCCAAAGGTTGTTTCCTCGTTATTAAACACTATCACAAACACTAGCAGTCAGTCTCAGCAAGCCTAGCCTCGTTCCCAGGCTCTCCCCTCGCCCCGACGAAAAATAAAAACGGAGCGAGGGGAGAGCCTGGGAACGAGGCTACAGCAAGCCAGCATCTAGTGGACTGTTTACAATCGACTTGACTAGACTGGATTACTGAGTTTACCAGTTCAGTCCGCCTGTACAGCTCACCAGTCAAGTTCAGTGATTGTAGACGGCCTTTGCAATATTTCCAGCAACACACATTATGTCTTCACTGGAGATGTCAAGTTTGGTCCTGTATTCTGTATGTAATAAATGCTGGCATGATCTCTTAATTTCTTAATTGGTCTCATTGTGTCAGATGTATTGGGATAGTACAAAAGTGTCTTCATTTAGGAGGCTGAAGAATATGTCCTCATAGAGTGTCATTCATAGTGTCATCGAATGGTCTAAAAGAGCACATGACAAAGGGTAGCTGTAGCCTTGTTCCCAGGCCTCCCCCGTTATTATTATTTGGTATGTGTTCAGTATAATACATGGAAGTGTGGCCAAAAACACTTGTCACATGACATGAATGCAAGGTAAGGGGGAGGGGGTGGGGCAGTGTCCGACTATACAAATATGTGTGCAGTAAACCTGAGAGCGAGTTTCTTACCTGTCTAGCGGAGTACACGCGATCTTATGAACGTCCGGGGTGTTGCTTAGTGACGGAGCACTCGACAATGAAGTCTAGTACATTATTTGAATGGGGACTAGTTACTAGATTTTTATTTTACCTCACCTTTAGCTTCAAAAAGCCATCCCTGGTGAGAAACGGTGGAGAGAGCACTGGGTTGGAGTCAGGATTGAAGCCTCTCAGACCTCTTAGGAACCAGCTGAGTTGGAAGTTGTCCCAGATGGGGACAGTCTGACACACCTGAGAGAACCTCCTCCAGAAGAAGGTGATACTTGGGGGATCCACTTGCTTGAGATGTGATTCATCCAGATTCAATGACTGGAGTTCTCCTCTTACAAATGTGCTGCAATATTTCATTATGATTCAATAAAGAGACTACAAATTAAGTCTATCTAATTACCAAAAATGCAGAAAAACTTGTGTGTTGTTGATCACATTGCCAGAGAAAGCAATAAATCTAGTCTGAGTGCTCTTTTGCGTAATGTAGCTATTTCACTGATATACCTAAGAATGCTCGCTTAATAGTAGGCATAACATTGAGTGTTTGCTCCTGTTTTCTTACACCTGTATACAACTATGCTCGTACTGCATGGTGATTGCAGTGATCATGCAACCATGTGGGCTTACTGCAGACTTTATAGCAACTTTCACACACTATTTAGAAAGTATATGCTTGTGAGCTATGATATTTACCGACATGCTATGTACTAACTCATTGTCATAGCAAGCGGTCTGGCTGGTCAAGTTTTTGCCAGGTCATTTTCCATGAAACTTGCAGATTAAATTATGCACAATGGATGTGGAAATTTTGTTTCTTTTGGACAAAAAATGATGTCACATCAGGAAGTAGTGTTTTGGTTTACTCAGTGGCCATACCTTCAACACAACGAAGTCAAAGATGTAACATATTGCCTAATGCAGCTACATACATACAATGGACTGTGATTATGTCAACATGCATGGATGTGTACCAAATCACAATCTGCTTACTAACACTGCAAAAACACTAGTCTTGGGTTACTTCAACCGCATTTTTAGGTTGTCTCAGTTGCATCAGTGTGACCAAGGAATGCTACCATATAGGTTTTCTTGAAAGTTCATTGAGGAACGTTTTCATTAGCTAGTCTCTTTTTCAGAAGACCTATTTGGCAACATTCCTGGTATATCTACCACAACCATCCAGCCGAAGAACTCTCCATGCAGGGGTTGATGTGCAAAATCAATAAAACAACAAACCTCACCAGAAATGCTGATTTACAGGTTTTCTGAAAGGAGATACTAATTTAACAAAAGAGGGAAACTTCTCAACTACACTCTGTTCAAATTGCAAGCACTCCTTGAACTTTATGTGTCACACACACAAAAGAATGTAACGGAGGTGACCAAAATATGGTTGAGGTAACCTAAACCTTTTTACAGTGAACAACTGCAATGACCCCCAAACAGTCTTGGAAGAGGTCTCTGGACACTCAATTAGCCTCGTCCCCGGCGCGCGCGAAAAACGGAGAAGCGCCTGGTACACACTGTTTGTGCATGCGTTTAATCTCCCCAAGATGTGGGGACTCCGGACTATTTTCTGATTCTTCCGTGTCATGTGACATCAGAGTTCGGACTCGATATAGTAAACTTGTCAGGATAATATCATGGCGTGTAATGAAAGTTCGGATTTTCAGCAAGCGATTTCTCAAGCCCTTCAGCGATGGTTCTCTAAACTTTCAACTCTCCGCTTGCACTTCGCATACATGAGATTCGGTAAGCAGTCGTCATCGTAAGTTCAACGTTATATCCAACAGAGCGCTTATCCTTGATGCTAGTCTTTCCTGGCTAGCCTTTTTACCAAACAATGCTACTCTATGGTGGCTATAAGCCACAGGGGATCCGCAAAGGCGGCACAACAATGCCATTTTCGCTAAATGGGCCACGGTGGGATCTTTACAACTTAAATTTCGTCAGAGCACACGCCCCTAAACAGTGTGAACGTCATAAACGTGAGCAACGCCATTTTTAATTAACCGGAAGCGCATCAGTGTGTACCAGGCGCTCTTCCTCCGCGCCGGGTACCAGGCTAGACACTCAATCTACGTACCTGGAGAAGCATGTTCCACCCCTCATACAATGTGAAGCTTCACTTAATATCCTGCTGCATTGCTAATTCTAACTCCAGAGAATGTATACCTGTTCAGTTAGGAGTAGTCACATTTATCTGTTACCATACAGGTGTGAAGAGTTAATTTTCCTTGTTAAAATAAACTAAAATTACAGATTGTAATTGCTCAAAATTGGATGATTGGCATTACTATGGTAGTGGTGAGAGTACTGCATGAGGACTTGTCAAGTAAAACTAACCAGCATACCTTAGTGCTTCCTCCATTTTGTCTAGCGGCAGTTGCTGAAATGTGTGGTTCTGCTCATCCAGAGATTTTGCTGTGAACAACTTATCAATCATGTCGTTGCTGACCACCCTTGTGAGGTACTCAGTTCGGAAGGTGGCAAGTGACTTCTCCATTTGTCCAACTACACTCAGATCTAGCCTCGTTCCCAGGCGCGGAGGGGGAGGAGAAAGAGCGCCTGGTACACACTGTTTGCGCATGCGCTTAATCGCCACGGAATTCCGTGGCGACCGTGTTCGTATGTATACGTACGTATACTGGTGACGTCATAAACTCGCCCGTTGATATGCCAGTTGGTGTTTGGTGTTCTGTTCGAGTGAGTTTCATATCGCGCAGTTCTAGGCCTTTGGTAGCTAGGTACCTCGAGATAAAGCTCAAGAACGAACAGATTGCCTCCAATGAGTGCGTTTACTACATTTATGCGGTTATCCACCATTTCCGGTAAGTCGATTCCTACCCGGCACTGCCTACCAGACATTTCTCTTTGTATCTGACAGTATAAAACTAGGCAAAGCATGTAGCAGCGATGTTTATAGCGTCCGAACAATAAAAGCTGAGGTGTTTTTTAAGACGGTTTATGCTATTCACGTGATAACCGGATCGTCATATTAGTACACACCCCTAACTCTACCACGTGGTCTTGCCTATAATTACGCGCATGCGCAAACAGTGTGTACCAGGCGCTCTTTCTCCTCCCCCTCCGCGCCTGGGAACGAGGCTACACTCAGATCATGCTGCAGTACATCTGGATTGGAGTCCCAGTACTCCTGCAAGCAAAACCGTGATATCATATTCAAAGAAGACAATACTTTGTATTAATGATGCACTACCTGGACGTAGTGTGGTAGGTGTGGTTTCAGTAGTTGGTATATTGGTAACCTGGAATAGAAGTACATTTGCAGAAGGTCAGATGATCATGCACTGGAATTTGATATCAGACTTGAAGATTTTTGCTGTTAAATTAGTTTTATTGTTTCACAATGAAAAATACTACATTGACATTACCACACTACAACGTAGAATCTTCGTAGCTAGAGGAAACGATCAATATTCGGACACCAGCCATAATCGGACGCTCGTACACGGAGACTAAGCCACGCAGATACTCTGTTATGCCACGGAAAGGAAGGCGGAGTCCACCGTATCCGGCGACTGAAAAATGGAGCTCGAGCGTCAATCCCCGCTAGCGCTAGGGGGATTAGCGTAACAGTCCGAAAATTTTGATAATCGGCAAACAAAAAGTATTTTCGGACGCCGCTTCCTGTTCCCTCCCTGAAGCAACTTTCGGCAAGATTTCTGCACTGTTGGAAAGCTGCAAGACCCTGCTGCTTCACGCCTGATCTTCGTCACCGTAACTGCCTTGGGCGCTGAGGGGAGCTGCCGAAGATTGAGTAGGTTGCTCCATCAATGATCGGACAGTGGATTTACGTATTTTTTCGCCGTGGAAACACCCAACTACGAAATAGGCCAACAATACTGGCATTGCATGTAAGCAGCAACCATTGTGACTACAGTAATAGTACGCTATACACGGAAGTACGCAAGTACTAACAAAAACGAGAGTTGGTAAAACGCGGAATACGGAACAACGGAATAACTTTTAATTGAGCGGAAATGAAAACGCTTTGAACTTTACCGACACGGCGCGTATTTTCGCAAGGTGTGGCTACTGGTATTGACCTACCTAGTAATACTTAGCACTATGTCCCCTGGCTGTGTCTGGAGACCTTGGGAAAGAAGGCGATGATCCTCACACACTCTGGAGTACTGAATCGCCGACGCATCTAGCTCCTTTGCGGGTTTAGCAGCATAATTTTCCATTCTCTTAGCAACTGATGCCCCCATGGCTATTGCTCAGCCGTCGGTGGTGACCCTAGGCTACGTAATTGCATCCGGTGGTTTTTGGCGATCGTATATACCAGCTATTCTTGTGGGAGTTGCGGCAATTTTGACTGATAAACACTGATGTACATAACAACCGTTTTTGCTTGCACGCACACAGAAAAAAACTGGTGTGCTATTTGGGTAAAACTGGTGTGCCAAATAAGCACAGAGTGTGCTATTGTATATCTTTAACACACTAAACGGTCAAATCCAGCACTGGAGTGTGCTAAAATGGCATGTTCTGCTGTGCTACATTACATATTAGCACATGCAAGCACTAATTTCCCTATTAGCACCCTCGGTTTGACACACCACATGTGCTAGTTCCTCATCACCAAAACTGTATGACACACTACATGTGCTAGTTCCTCATCACCAAAACTGTATGACACACTACATGTGCTAGTTTCTCATCACCAAAACTGTATGACACACTACATGTTTGATACCCATTTTGCCATGACCTGACTAGTATATGAATAATTATTGCATGTGCTATTCTTTCACAGATGGATGTTAACAATTGAACTCAACTAACTGGTACATAAAATGTATATTATATGCATAGTTGAATGCCATTTTTGTATGTATAGAGTATATTGACACATTTTTGTACAATGTAGTACTTCAATAACATACGTATTTGTATAAAATGCTGTAACGTAAGTTATAGCATAACTATTGTTTGCTTGTTTTAGTATATTCATGTTTTCAACTCAGTGTATGTCACAATTATATTTTGCTTGCAGTCAAGAGTGTTTCATTGGAAATTCCATGTAAAAGCTCCACCCACTAAGTGAGGGGTCAGCTGCATGTCAGTTGACACACTGCTAATTTTGCACACCAATTTTGACACATTGGTAGAATAACACACTTGTTATTTAGCACACTTGCTGAATAGCACACTACTAATTTGGCACACTGTCCAGTTAGCACATGTGTAGTTTTGACACACCTAACAATTTGACATGCGTGTAGGTGTGTCAAAACTGGAGACATCACTTTTGACACACTTTTTGTGTCAGATTAGCACACTTTTTTTTTTCTGTGCAATTGGCTGTTGACTCTATTCTGGATCAGGAGGACGGTAAATATGAGCACACTGCGGGATTTGGACTTATTCAATGAACATTTCCAGCTAGAGTTCGTAGCTATAGGTAGAGGTACTTGCGTAGTTCATGTGCTATGTAGCACTGATTGAAAATTGAGGAAATGTCCCCCCCCCGAGAAATCGTTCCTAGCTCACTTCCAAGCCCATTTAACTTCAATGTTTTAGCTACCTGTATCAGCATTCTGATTTGTGTTTCATGTCCATATGCATGCAGTTAGAAAGTGCAGATTAACTGGCCCAGTCAGCTGAACCCCGGGACCCTGAGTTTAATTTCTGATGGCTATCAGCTTTTCTCTTTCCTGTTATTCAACTCATAACATCAAAGCTTTCCAGCTTAGGCAAAAAGTTTTACAATAATTGCCACACACACACACACACACACACACACACAAAAACAACAGAAAAGCAGTGAAAAATGCGAAAGGCCTGTGAAAATTTGTGACATGAGATGGACGTGGGTAGCTACCCAACTATAAATAAGTATGTACTACATGCGAGTTTCTTACATGTCAAGCTGCATGAGTATGATTCTCAATATATGAACACCTGTCCAGTAAGCTTGTTGAATGTGAACTCCCCTTCCCAGGCGTCCCTACATCTACCTCATGTCCACCTGATGTCATCAGGTCTTTTTTAAAACTATTTTTTGTTATGTTTTTGTTCCAGTTTCACTACCATGTAATGGTGTGAATGCAAACTGAGGAATTAAAAATGGAGACTTGAAACCAGGCCTTTTTTATAATACAGTACTCTCATGTTTACCTCCTAATTGTTTTTCAAAATTTCACAGACTAATTTAAATTGTGTGAGCCCCATCCCATGCCTGAGTATTGTATGTAATGGCTTACATGCACTGATGCCACTGGTGAAACTTGAATAGTCCAAGTCCAATGAAGCAGGAGAGTATAATTAGATCTGCAGGTTAACTAGCAAGCGCTTAGAAGCAAAACATCTGCTGGTGGTTTGGTCTGGAAACCTTAAATTTAGGCTGAAGGGTTCAATGGGCAAAAAAGCCACCTTCGAATTAGGCTATTCCTACAATCATGCCATTGCCACTTAGAATATACTTCCCATTCCTGTTTTTGCAATTCACAATATATCCACTCACAGTACACATCAGAGGCCCACTTCAGATGACGTACATGCAGGCTACTACATGAATGCCAGATTGATGGCTCATGAATATTTTTGATGAGGACCTCAGAGGCACTTAAGATATAAATCACATTGTTAGTTGGATTTTAGTCATGCATCTGTGTTCACCGCAAGCCAACTGATGCCTCATTGTGTACATCATGAATTTTCATTTGGGCCTGACTCCTGCTAAGTATAGGAGTGGTTATGCAGTTCATTACCGTATGGCCGGAAAATTTGGCGGGAATAAAATTTGGCGGATTTTAATTTGGCGGCTTCTCTACGAGCCAGCGTGGCATGTGTGATCATCTGCATGCTAAACACTAACAAAAAAAATTGGTGGAATTGAATTTAATTGGCAGTTCACTTGTCTAACCGCCAATCCGCCAAATTTAATTCTCAGCCAAATTTTCTGGCCATACAAGCACTGCATTTGCCGAGTTACAAGCTGCATGCATATGCACAGTTAAGATGCCCTATGTTCCCAGACCCTCAGTAAGCTCCCTTGGTAGTGTGCACCATATGTGGGTCAGGGAATATGTTGATTCATGCCCATATCACAGGGAAGTGTATGATTTACATTTCAAGGTCACCCTATTCACTAAGACTCTAGCTTGTGGAATGAGTTTCTGCTATTTTTAGAAAGGCAAAGTGCTTTCATATAATATACTAGAAGGATGCTGAATCATCCTGGGGCGAGCCTGAGCGAGTAGCATATTGCATTTGGAATGCCCACAGACATGCAGCTGTTCGTCCAGCCAGACTACTATGGCCACAAGGGCATGGGCTAAGCTTCACAGTCAAACTATGAGCTAGCAGGGGGATCCCTGCTATGTATGAGCGGTCATGCCAGGCGCGTACCTGAAGCCAGCGTACATCCTGCTGTCTGACGGTCACCAGGGTCAACAGGCTCGTAGCCTGCCTTGTCACGTGATCGTCAGACTCAGAGACTCTTACCATAGTTCAGAAAGTTGCCATGCGTGTTGCCAATGCATTCAACTTAAATCGTCTTCGCTCTCGCTCGCTTTCACGGCGACCCTGCAGTCTGGCAGTAGCCCTTCACGCTCGTTATCACGGCGCAGCTTAGCTGAAGTACACGTCGGCGTCGGACATTCCAACATCGTGAAATATTTGAATGCGCTCATTTAAAATTTACGGTAAGTGGTCGGTCCAAACAAACAAACATACAAGCGTGCACACACGTGTGCGCAATCTAGTAAGTGTGGGGCTCGCTCAGGCTCGCCCCAATAAGCTTGCATCTGAGAGCTACCGTAGCTGCTAGTAGAAAATTGTGGAGCTGTCTGTTTGCAGTCAGTCTGGTTTTTAACAAAAATGAGTCCATCCTATGCACGCTGTCAATTCAGTCTAATTACATATTTTGCTGACCAGACACGGAGTGTGAACGTGGAATGTAGTACATGACTGTCCCTGCAGGGCTACTACTGACAGCAGGCAAAGTTACATGCATCATTAATATGCTTGGTAAATGTGTCTATGCATAATCAAATATTGAAATAAACAAGCAAACAATGGCAAAAGTAACGACAAAGGAGCTGAAGTGGTTTCTAACTCAACAAAATACTGGTAATGCAGCAACATGTGCATTTAATGGACACTCTGCGGGTAGGAAATAGGTGGCTGAGCACGTGATGGCTGTGAGAGCTGCTCTGTTGTTGTTGTTTCTTGCTCGCTGCCTGCTTTCTCTATCGCAGCTGGAACCGAGCAAACTCCCGACAGTCGCGATTGTTACACCTGCGTTTGGCCCTCTCTGTTTCGTCCCCAGAGTTCACCGTACCATCAAGTTAGGGGCGCCAAAGTCGACACCGCGTGTTGGTTGCTCAGTCCTCCTGCTGATTCTTCTGGTCTGTGGCGACATCCAGATAAACCCCGGCCCTGAATGCGTACAGGATCCTTGTTCAGTCTGTGACTCTCCAGTTAGCAATGATGATGACGGCCTTCTTTGTGAGGTGTGCCTCAATTGGACCCACAGAACTTGTGCAAACATGTCTCCTTCTGAATATTACCACTGGTCCACCATCGATGATGGATGGATTTGCCAGAGATGTGAAAGAGATTGCTTTCCCTTCTATAATGTCTCACACCTAACCTCATCCCTTGACTCAAGTTCGAGTTCCTCAACTATTAGTATAGAAACCGGCATGGCGGTGGTGTACTCCTTTACATCAACTGTGCCATCTCCTTTATACCACTTCAATTACCCTATCCAGAACTTGAACTCGTATTAGCTGAATGCCATTTAAACTCTCACCTGTTTACCCTTGCCAGTTTCTACCGCCCTCCTGCCTCAACCATTGACATCATGTCAAAACTCCATGACGCTGTCTCTCTCCTCAGACCGCAAAATTTCTCCAATTTAGTGCTATGTGGTGACTTCAACATTGACCCTACTGGGCAAACTTCTCCCCACTCGAGAGCACTGCGGGATCTCCAACTTGACTATAATCTAACTCAAGTCGTACTTGAGCCTACCAGACTGTCAGTGTCCTCGTCCTCTATCATTGACTTAGTCCTACTTTCAAATCCAAGCTCCCTTGAGTCTTGCAGTGTTTCTTCACCTGTTGGATCTTCTGATCACGCCTCAGTTTCTGTTGTTTTGAAACTTCCCCAACGCAGGAAGTACCCAAGGCCTCCTATGAAATCTGTCTGGCTGTACAACTCAGTCAATATGTCCTTGGCTAGAGATCTCCTCTCCAAGTTACCAGTTGGTGAAGACATTGACACGTTTTGGAAGAAATGGCAGAAGTCCTTCATTTCCGCAATGAAGCAAGCTATTCCCTCAAAGAACGTTCCAATTAAGTCTAGCTCTCCCTGGATCACTCAAGAAATTAGGAGTCTTACCTTAAGACGTGAACGGCAATTTAGACGATTTAAACGCTCAAACTCACATGACCACCTGTCAAAATACAAATCCTTGAGAAATGCTATAGTCTCAAAGATCTGGTCAGCTAAACAAATCTTCTTTGAGAAACTTGCCTCCCCCACCAATGACTCAAAAAAGTTCTGGTCGATCATTCGAACCTTACAACCAAGAAGTCCTTCCTCATGCTCTCTCTCCAGTGGTTCGGTTACTGTCACAACAGACACCGACAAGGCTACTATTCTCAATGATTTTTTTACGTCCTGCTTCAACCAAACAACTGTTCCTCCCTCTTATTCTACCATTAATCCAACCACCAACAGGGACCTGGATCCCTTCGACTGTGTCTCGGACGAGGTGTGTGACAGGTTAAAGAGACTCAAAACTCACTCAGCTACTGGCCCTGATGGCATTTCTTCATGGATGTTGAAGACCTTCGCTGAGGAGATTGCCCCTTCTGTCACCTCACTTTTTAACTTGTCCATTGAATCAGGCAAAATCTCAACAGATTGGAAAATGTCTAACATCGTACCAATTCCAAAAGACAATTCCAAGAACGAAGTCCGATTCTACAGACCAATCTCATTACTGTCAGTTACAAGCAAAGTTCTTGAGCGACACATTCACACTCTTCTACTTGACTTTGTCTCCACCAAAAACCTACTATCAGACAATCAATATGGGTTTCGAAAAGGTCGTTCCACAGTTATTCCTCTACTTCTCTCTGTCCATCAGTGGCACAACCATCTTCAGAAAAGACATCAAGTTGCTTGTGCCTTCTTTGACATTAAGAAGGCTTTTGACAGTGTCCCCCACCAGGCCCTCTTAAACAAACTTAATAAATTGTGTGTCCCAGCCACTATCTTTCACTGGCTCACCGACTACTTATCCTGTCGTTTCCAAAGAGTTGTTCTCAATGGGAGTTGTTCCACATGGTTGCCTGTTAAATCAGGCGTACCACAGGGCTCAATCCTCGGCCCATTGCTCTTCTTATTATATCTAAATGATATAGCATCCTTGCCCTAATCTCATGATGCTAGGATCCAGATGTTTGCTGATGACATCATGCTATACAAACCAATTTCTTCCTCCAGTGACTTTTTGGCCTTCCAAAGAGACATAGATCTTGTCAATCTGTGGATGAACAGCAATCATTTGGATCTCAATCCTGCCAAAACTAAGTTTATGCTCATCACCCGCAGCAGTGCACTCTCTAAAAATTGTCCATCCTTTTACCTCAATGGCCAGCTTATTGAAAGAGTGCATCACTTTAAATACCTCGGTATTTGGCTCTCTGATGACCTTTCTTGGTCAAAACATGTTGAGAGTATCTGTTGCAGAGCCAGAAGGCTTTTGGGGTATATGTATCGAACATTCTCTCCCTACTGCCCTCAGGCTGCTATCACTCATTGTACAAATCCCAAGTGATTCCTATTATCGAGTATGGATGTGTGGTGTGGGACCCCCATCTGCAAAAGGACCAGATTCTACTGGAAAATGTTCAACGCTTCGCTGTTAAAGTCGCCACCAAAAACTGGAACACTTCTTGGTCAACTCTCACTGCCAATCCACATCTCCCACCTCTCACTACTCGTAGAACTTATTTCAAGTTGGTTTGTACTTACAAGTTTTTGCATGGATACTTATATTGTCCCCCAGATTTTTTAAACTTCCACCCTAATCCAAATGTACGTGTATTCCACTCTAAACATTTACTTCAGCCCCTAGCTAAAACTGTAAGTCATTACAATTCTTTTTTTATAAGTGCTGTAAGGCTCTGGAACTCCTTACCTAGGGATATTGTACTGTTAGACAGCCTTAGTCTATTTAAAAGTTCACTTAAAGTCCACTTATGTATCTAGTTTGTTCTTTTCTTTATTTCTTCTTTTCTGTTCGAGACCCTTAGCATTAGCTTTTTAGCTATTGGGTCCTGCATTGTCCTGTTGCTCAACAATATGACACTGTTCACTATAAAAAGAAAAAAAATTTTTAAAAACTAACAACTTTCCATATCGCGTAATGTGTATTGTGCAAGCTACTGCAGATGTATTAACATTCTTGAGCTGTTCATGCTAAACCTATAACCTGTTTTACTGTATGGCTTTGCTGTACACCACTGTTTACATAGCTGTGGGTTTGCATGTGTTGCACACTCAGCTGAAGGTCACCCTAAGTACTATAGTGGTACTGGTAATGTAAAACAACAAAGTTAGTCAGAAAGATTGTTCAGTTAAAGGCGCTTGGAGCACGTAGAGCATCTATAAGTTCATCTATTTTTGATCTTGTCACTCCGACCACTACACAAATGTGTACATACTGTCTCCATTCTCCATCAATGTGCAGCCAATGACCAGAAAGACAGTACTTTCTCAAGATACTCTCATTGGGTCGTTTGAAGCAAACTGCAAGGGAAGCTGGTGCATGCATTACCCAAAGGTCTTCATGAATCTCAGCTTCTAATTCTTTTAGCTTCTTCTCTGCATAAAGTGCAGTTTCCTCAGCTTCCACTGCCATTTTCACTTGTTCGTCATAGGAGTACATACTAATGTATGACCACAAGACCAGTGCCGAGTGACCATTTCGTGAACCAGTCAAAGTGAGATCAGGAGAATCAATGTATGTAATCTGTGCTTTCTCAGGAGGGCACAATTGAAACTTGTTTTTCGAAATGTAGATGCCACAGGGCCATGGAGTACCAACCCATTTGTGCCCACCAGTCACAACTGAAGAGACAAAATCAAGTTGAAAATCAAAGACAGGAGGAGGTTTTTGCTCCAGGCAGCCATTTACATACGCCATTTGCAAGAAAGGGGCATAGGCTGCACCAAGAGCTCCATCCACATGAAACCAAAAGCCTTTCCGAATAAAACTAGCACTTGGGTTGGTCAAATCACCGATATAATGCTCTCGTTCATACATGCCATTTTTCTTAAGAATGGGAATAAGTGCTTCACCAGCGGTCTGGACATCATCATATGCTCCTTTGAACGTTGTGCCATAGTTAAAGATAACAAGGATAGGGTGGCCTTTAGCTGAAAAGAAGTCAACCAACACATGCTTTCAACGCTTCAATATCAATAATTCCAGGACCGGCATCTCCACCAACACAAGGAACAGCTAGTGGCCATTTATCATCCAAGGGGCACTCTCCTGGGTACCTTTGAGTACCGATCTCATAGAATGTTGAGACAACCATTGCCTCCATTGCCTTCATGATAGAGTAGTGCGTTTCATTGGAGTAGAATGCAACTGGACAAAAAGCATTCGGATTGTCAAGAGGACACTCACACTGCTCGTAGTGATAATTGGAAAGGGCGCACTTGGAAAGTTCTGGACTTCCGCCAACATATTTTCCAGAGAGGTAGTCACGTGCATTCCACACAGCATACAAATTACCCTCAGTAGACCCCATGGTAAGAGTGTAGCCCCAGTAGCTTTCTGGATCCTTTGGATAATGTGGCCATTTGGCATGCCAGAGTGATGCGTAGTACTCGAGAACATTGCGCTCCATCCACAGTGTACTCAAACCATCATAGCTGGGTCCGAAAGGAACACCACCATTGTTGAGGTGGGTGTTAAGGAACTCGTGCACATTCAGCGTGTGCAAATTCCCTGAAGTTGCACTGAAAACCCAGAGTGTCTTTGACGGGAAACTGCACTGCTCTTGCTGTCTCAGCTAGCGCTTTAGTGCGTTGTTCTTTGCTTAAACCTGTGGATGGAACTTGATACCAGGAACTCATGACCGTTTCTTGCTTGTAATCGTAAATTTTGAGCAGATCCCAGCTTGGAGGGGAAACTAACAGACGTCCACTTGGAGACCTGGCAAGGGGTGTTAAGGATTCATCCCAAGACTCCTTTTCTGGTCCATAGGGTACGTTGACACTCATATCGGAACTGTCGCGGCGTTGACACTATAGATGGTTTTCAGGGGGCGTGGCTTCACTTCCGGAGGGCAAAAGTCGGTGTCTGGGTTTAGTGCAGCTGCGTGCAAAATACGGGGTAGCAAGTGCTACATCGAGTCCTTACCATTAGTACTGAAAGATAAAAGAAGCTCAGTGCTTCTCTCAAGGTGAAAGGTCCGCTGTACAGCTGCCTCTTGATCGCGCGTTTGCCCTCCGGAAGTGGAACGCTTAATTGACATTTGGAAACCATCTATAGCGGCCATTTAATAGTTAACTAGGGATACACATTGTGCAAATGACCTCGCTCCACGGATGTCCGTGTTTGCCCTCATTTCCCAAATACGTTCCCAATCCATGTATCCTGGGAACCAGACCAGTCTTACCATGTTAAAATGGCTACTGTTGTAAGCTTAAGTCCCCTGAGTATTCACTTACCACAAATCAAGATGTATGCATTTGTCTATTGTACAGTTACAAATAACAGTTTGTTCGACTCACCTGACTCACGTACTTCTTTCCGGCCAGCCTGCCGGTTCTCAATGAAGGGAAATCCCCTGCGTATGAGATTCCGTATGACGTAAACGTTTCAGCCGTTTGCGGACCGCACTTAACCGCACTAGCTGGTCAATTATGGTCGACCTGCATGTTCATGCTTACAGGTGTTCATTGGTTGCCATCTGCATTATCAAGATCAGTTGTAAAGTGGTCTGGGCTAGCTTCCGCTGTGGTTGTCTTATTCAATTAGCTGAGCAAACTCTCCTAACCATTGCCCCTCCAGCTTGTCTGCAACCTAGGCAACCGCTCTGCACGTGGTTAATTTCAGGTTTGCCAAAGGCGCTATTTAACGCTGTGGAGATTTTGGGCCTGCTCGCGACGAGGCAACAAAATGGCATCTCAGCAAGTGTCCAAGGACTACGAAATGTTTGACCCTTGGGCATACTTAGATTATCAGTACGGGGAGGTGGACGCATTCCACCGTCATTCGTTCAAACGCATACATGATTTCTACAAATCTTGTGGATCACCTACTGGTTTGAAAGTGCTTGAGTTTGGCGCTGGTCCGGTTATCGCGTATGTGATTAGCGCGTCGTTGTACGCATCTGAAATAGTGCTTTCAGAATACATGGAGACAAACAGAAAAGTGCTTCAGATGTGGCTGGATCGTGATCCAAATGCCCCAAACTGGAGTCCCTTTTTTGAGTATGTTGTTCAAGAGCTGGAAGGAAAGAGCAAAGAAGAGGCTGCAAAGAGAGAAGAGGAGCTGCGTCAAGTCATCAAAGCAGTCATCCCTTGTGACATCCACAAAGATCCCCCAGTTGAACCAGCCTATTGTGGCCCATATGATGTCATATTTACAAGTTTTTGCCTAGAGAGTGCATGCAACTCCTTGGAGGAATTTTCAGAAGCTGTGTCCAAATTGGCCAAGTTGCTTAAAACTGGGGGAAAGCTGGTAATAATAACTATGGAAGGATCGGGAGACACTTTCTTCTATATGGTTGGAGATAAAAAGTTCATTAATCTCAGTATCAGGGAAGAATCTCTGAAAACCATACTCCAACATAATGGGTTCTGTGAGATTACAGTTGAATGCCGACCTCGAGAAGAGGATCTTCCACCTGAATGCAGTGATTTTCAAAGTAAATTAATGTCCATTGCCTCTAAGAGCAAGTAACATACATTTCATGCATACACTATCTAGCTGAAATTCAACACATGACTGCGGTATAGAATAATTGTCGAGTTCGAGTTCGAGTTCGAGTTCGAGTTCGAGTTCGAGTTCGGAGTTCGAGTTCGGAGTTCGAGATGGCAATCACTTCGTACATGCGCTATAGCTACGTGCGCCTGCGTTGCACCAGTAAGGCGTGAGTTAGGTTTTTTGTAAGCCCAAGGAGAGAGGAGCGGACCATGGTATACCGATGTCTGTGCTAGGGAACAAACCATAGTCTCGCAAGCCACACCCTTCGCAGTGAGGGTGTGGCAGGCTTGTAAGACTGGGTAAGTGGTCTCTGAGCAGGTGAGAAGATAGCTACACAACCTAAGCGCAGAATCTCAGTGAGGCTTACCTGCTGGAATCGAAGATGGCTTACCAATAGGCTTCCCTATTTGGCGGCTTTAATGGAGAGAGGCATTTTGTGCTCATTGAAAAATTGGTGCTTGCCTTCATGAACTTGACAAATTAGTGGGGAGAGTGAGGCAGTTGGAAAGGCAGACAGTGTACTGAGGAGAGCAGAAGGTCCCAGGGGGTGTGGTATTTGTGGCACAAGAGTATCAGGCTACAGTGGTTAGCTTCACAAAGCCAGTCTATTGCTTTTGCAAGGGAATCTACCAGTCAGTGGGATTGTCTTCTGTGGATTGACAGGTCAGTGAGTGTCACCATTTGGTTGCATCTGCCTTGTATTGATCAGGGGATAGGCTTCTACAAGCAACACTTGGCACAGAACTTTTGCTCCAAAACTACTATAATAATGTCACTGTGACGTCAAAGAGGAGGTTGTAAGCACTCTGACTGTATGAGTGCAAATGCTACTAAAGCAATTGAAAATGACGGTTATGTATGACCTTATTGGAGCTAGGGGGGAGGGGGGTCACAACTTAGGTCACAACAATGTTATTTTGGGAAAATAGTTTGTAGGTGTTCCCAATTCAGTGCACATCTTGGAAGCAGTGCCTTTGGATTAGTCACACAAAGGAGACCCAAAAACCCCATGCACTTTCAGTATCATACACCCAACCAAACCCAGGATAGATTGCTTTCAGTGGATCATGCATGTGGTACTGAAAACAATATGTGCGTGGGTTGGTTAAATTGGTGTGGCTTGTGGGACTATAATGTAGGAACTGGTAGGTTACTATAGGGTCTTGTAATGTCAACAGGTGACTTGGGGTAGATTTGGCTCATACAGGCATGAAGTAGGTTGTTAGGGGCTTACATGGTTGTAGTAAAGGCAGGGTTGGCTCCACTGTTGAATATAGTGTGTAGAATGAGGATACAAAGCATGCAGTTGGATTGTAGGAGATCGAGTTTATTTGTCAAGAGAAATTTGGTTCATGCTGCAGAATTCTAAAAGCCGAGAAGTTAAGGTGATGATACACCTAGGTGCTTGTGTGCTTATGGAGAACAGAGCTATCTTTTCAGCTTGGAAAAATTGTTTCATGCAGTGTCCACTTTATGAGAAGGTATAGTCTAGCATGCTGCCAAGCCTAATAGCCATGCATTTGTATACTTAGGCATTTTTCTACTACCCCTCATCATTCTCTATTACCCCTCAGTATTTGCTCCAGCCAAGCACAATAGCAACCCTAGCTATACAGCAACAATGGCCGCATATAGTATAACATACCTATAGATCTCAGCAATTTCTGCTACCCCTCAGCAGGGACAGTAGAAAATGCTGAAGGGAGTAGCCTGGCAGGGAATGCTGAAAGGTCATAGAGATCACTACGTGCATACTTGCCATTGTGACTGTAGTAGGATGCTGAGATATTTCTTAGTAGGATGGGTACAACTGTGCTTGGTCCATGGCACCAAATGCTTAGGTGTGACAGGAAAAGCTCAGCAGTATTAGAAACTGATGAGAGGTGTGGCTAGCTATTGTGCCTGTCTGCTGAAATTGCTGTGTCAAGCAGTAGAAAACGCTGAGGGATAGTAAGGGATGCAGAATTGCTGTTGAGATTATGGCTGCCATTGTTCCTATAGTTTTAGAAACTGCTGAAGGGCAGTACAGCATGTTGATAAATGCTAAGTGAAAGTAGAAATTGCTGAGCTATCCTTGCATTTAGCTATATATAGTAAGCTGAAGGAAATTAGAGAATGTTAAGGGCCAGTAGAGATTGCTGAAAGGTATGACTACCATTGTGCTTGAATGGAGAGAATGCCAAGGTAGGAAAGGTACAAGGGAGGCAGTATGTACAGACTGTTGAGAGATAATGTATAGTTGGCTAAAGAATACACCCTAAAGAATATTTTCTTTAGCCATGCAAGGGTCAAGGATGTGTGTGTATAGAGAGGATCACTGCATGAGGCATAACAAAAATTTCTGAGGGCATTGCTATCATCATGTACTTCACTGAAATAAAAGCCAATGAGCAGTATAGAAAGTGCAGAGAAATGAGTGGCAGTAGAGATGGTAGCCTTGTTCTCAGGCTCTCGTGTGTGGAGATTGCTGACAGGTTTAACTGCAATTGCGCTTGACTTTAGAAGTATATAGCTACCAGGAATTGTTGAGTCACATGCAATAGAGACGGCTGAAAGATAATTATGACTGCATGAGGGCAGAAGTGAAATTTCCTCTGTCACCTCCAGCCAATATAACCTTTTAGTTAGCTACACCCCACCATTCACTTCTGCCATATAATTATTTCTCAGCAGTCTCTACTGCCCCTTGGGCAGTTCCTGCTACTCCAGAGAAATGCTGAGAGTAGCAAGGAATACTAAGTGGAAAGAGCTGAAGGCAACTAATGAATTAATGATGTGCCATTGGGTCAAAGAATGCTGAGGGGATAGTAGAAAATGGTAAATTGGAATAGAGGATTTAAGTAGTAGAGCTGCTTAGAGAAATGGTTGCCATTGTCCTTGACTGTAGAAATTTGTTTGAAATACTGAGGTCCATAGATATTGTTGAGAGCTATGTATATGGTTGCCTTCTGCTTGGGTCTGAGAATGCATGAGGGGCAGAACAGAGTGCAGTGGCGTAGGAACCGTAGCGGCCGTAGCGGCTTTGGCCGCTACACTTTTTAGGCCGTAAATTAATATTCATAACCTGCATGCTATAAGTTAGCTCAAGCTAGCCTCGTCCTCTGGGAGCGAGGCTAAGGTCAAGCAGCCTCTTCGTTGCATCAGTCTAATATGCAATTACATGCGTACATTTCCGATTAAAGTACACTATTAGGTGATCGAAATTTTGGCAGTGAGATGGCTCGGTACAAAGCTAATGCAGATTTTCGAAGAGACTACTACAAGCGACGAAAGCTAGCCGGGCGGTCTCCTGGGAACGACGACGAAGTCAGTATTATCTGTTTTCCACATAAATTGAATATTGTGCTGGAGGGCTGGTAAGGTCCGAGAACGAGGCTAGAATATTACACATCGTTGAAAAAAGGCGTCTAAAGGTGCACACTTTGAAAAAATTCGCCGCCGCGCATAGCGCGGCGACTTTACTTTCCATTTTATTTTTAGCAGCGCTTCGCGCGGCACAGCATGACCTCTACACTTCAAATTTGCTTCCTACGCCTATGGAGTGCCAGGGAGTATACAGAAGAGCGCTAAACTGGGGTATATGACTGCCATTTGTGCCTGGTTGACAATGCACCTGGCTACTATTGCATGCAGAGAATGCTATGGGGTTGCAGAATTTACTGAGTTCAGTCTGAGGAGTGGACGTGACTGGAGTAATGGCTAGTCTCACAGGCAGGACTCTCACTGGAGAGTCTGGCCTGTGAAATTAAGTAGCACTATACTCTTGAGCTTGGCTGCAAAAAATCTGTGAGAGTTAGATACGTCATTGTGCTTGGCTTCACAGAATGCAGAGGTGTACGCCTACTAGCTATAGGCTTATAAATTGTTATGAGCACTACACTGCTTCCAGTAATGGCTGATGTTGTGCTTGGGGCTACAGAAACCTTTGGGGTGGCAGGTACTACATAGGGGCTGTAAAGATTGCTGAAAGAATGGTTGTCATTGCAGTAAATGCTGAGGTGTTGTAGTAACAAACTGTAGCTACTCGGTAATTTTCGTACGAGCCAACCTCTACGCAATGAATGTACATGTATACTGCATCGAGCCACACCCCTTAGGCTTAGCACCAGTCCTCGCCGGATCTCAGTCAGAATCGGGCTCTGCAAACACCTGCAACCCTTCGCTGTCTAGCCTCGAAAGTCAAACCCGACCAAACATAAAACTATCCGGACCTGGCTAGCAAGATTATTCTTTACAGTGCGCACCGGAAACCGTGGAGGCAACTCGAACTCGAGGCAACTCGAACTCGAACTCGAACTCGAGTCAACTCGAACTCGAACTCGAGTCAACTCGAACTCGAACTCGAGTCAACTCGAACTCGAACTCGAGTCAACTCGAACTCGAACTCGAGTCAACTCGAACTCGAACTCGAACTCGAACTCGAACTCGAACTCGAAGTTTATCCATCCCCCATGACTGCTATAAATCATTATCTGCAGTAGACAGTTAAGAAAAACAAATTTTCATTGTTGTAATAACTTGGAACTCTCTTATGCAACCAAGAGTAAAAATAGGTGATATTTGAATTCATCCAAATTGAGTTGTTTTCCTGCAAATGTGTGGTAATATTTGTGAAAATATAAGAACAAAAAATATATCTGGCCAATACATGCGAAATTGAATGGAATGCAATCTATCTCAAACCCGAAAATAAAATTAACTTTGCATGATGGCAATTATTTATTCAATGCATTTTTTTTCAAGACCTAGGAAAGCCAAACGAAGCGTAGCAGTCGTGCCGCAACCGTGACAAACCGGAAGAATTTTGGTTGCAGCGGAAGTAGGCGTGGCGGATAAGATGGCGAAAAAGTGATTGTTCACAAGTTCGGTGGTTCTGACAGCACACCTGGCCGTCTTTTGGATGTCATTCTGTTGGAAAAAAGGTTAAAGTCTCGCCTGAGTTACTGAAATGTGCTTCTTTTTGCGTTCATACTTCCATTTTCGGGCTGAAGCGGCTGACCTCGCGGGTTGCTCCAAGCAAGGTCTATCACGAAGTTTTGTCCTTGTCACGGACGAAAGGTGAGCGGAACAGTCCATTTCATTTCATACAAATGTTGTCCTATGTATAGGCATGCAATGTGGTATATATGAACCACCGAGCTGCTGCAAAACAAAAGTGTACCAATTTTGTTTACAGTGGTGTCAGGGGTGTGTATATAACGGTATTGCAGGTTATAGTGATATCAGGTGCCATAGGCGAAGTGTGGGTTATAATAATGACAGAGCATCTCTCAGTGGTTTGATATAGACCTGATCTGCACAATTTTCAGCTATTTTCCTGGACTGGACTGTGGTTTATGTGAGAAAATACTGAAGTTTAGCTACATTATAGGCCATGAAGGACGTCGGCCTTTTGGGGTTCAGGAGTCACAGATACTGTCTACTCCACATTATTAGGTTTCATGGGATAGCTATGCATGGTATGGTATATTAGCAAGGCCCTTGGACTTCAGTCTGGATCACAGGTTGTCTGTAACAAAAGTGTACCCATGTTGGTTGATGGTGCTATATATAGGCATGACGAAACATGCATGCATGGAGACTTACCTCTGCTTTCACAGACTGGTAGCATCGCTGTAAATTGTTTCACTCAATCATGAAGCTAGTACAAAGGACCTCTGCTATCTATGAGCATGTAGCTTGGCTTTTATACATAATCCTTTCTTCAGATAGCTTAGATAAAGCTGAAGTGAGTGCGTCCCTGCCCTTTGTACACACCGCCCGTCGCTACTACCGATTGAATGGTTTAGTGAGCTTAGTGACCATGTATACTCGGTAGAGCTGTTCAGCATCACACTTATTCACTGCTTATAAGCTTTTGGTAGCATGCATGTTTACTTACTTTGGCTTTGTCTAAGCTACCTGCCAGACTGGATGCTCACAAATACCAGAGGGCAGCAAATACCAGAGGGCAGCAGAGATTTTTTTGTCAAATACCAGACAGAACTAGTTGACTATTCCGTATTTTAGTAGGTGGAATGGGGCGGAATGTTCTGCCATCCTTCTAGGTTTTAGTAACGATCCAGTATAGAGACATAACAACTGTGCCGAGCTTTACAATATCTTGCTGCCTATATGAGAAGTCATCCATGTCTATATGTATTTCCACCTTCAGGTGACACTACCTGAATCAGAGTGGACATCTGAAGCACTTTTTGTCCTGATAATCAGGAGGATCGTCAGGATCGAGTCCCCCTCACACCACAACTCCCATATGCCTGAATACCTTGAATTCACTGCCTACATGTAATCTAAAAATCTATGCCAGTTAGCTGGCATTTGGCTATGCTTTTTTGTTGCCTTTATGCTATGTATGTTTTTCAATATACAAGTATTATGTTATCAACCACAATTAATCAGTACGCATGACTTCAAACCATCCTGGCAGCTCTGTACAACACGGAACAAGGATGATTTTTGGTCAATCCATAGCTGTTGAAGCCCTCTACACTCTTAGAATGAAGTGGTGAAAGCACACCTATAAGTGGCACTAGCACACCAGCTTCACAGCACACCACTGGAGAGAAGTGTTCAAAGCACACTTTCATTGTACAGTGATGTGCTTTACACACCTATTGTAAAATAACTAGTGGGCATAGCACACCTGCCTTAAGTGGCATGGATCAAGAATGGGTGCAGAGCACACTGTTTTTGAGCTCTGGTGTGCAATGAACACCTCTGTACTTTACTGGCGGTAACAGCACACCATAAGCTCTACTACACATTTTTAGTGTACTCTGCACACTTTGTGCATTGTAGCTCCACCCATCAATCCATACAAGACAAAAATGAACTTCTGCTTAGCAAATTTGGTATCATTCAACCAAGAAATCAACAATCTGAATTGGATTGAGTGTCATTGGGGTACAGTGTTCGGTAAGCGTTTATCCCATTCCATTCCAGCCAAAGCTTCACTGGACACCCAATCCAACTTCAGATTGTGAATGTCCATGTCGAATGGAGTCTAAAGATACCAAATTTGTCCAGTCTAAGCTCATTTTGTTCTCCAAGATTCAAAAAAGGTAAGGCAATTCAAAGGGATACAGTGTTCGGTAAGCGTTTATCCCATTCCATTCCAGCCAAAGCTTCACTGGACACCCAATCCAACTTCAGATTGTGAATGTCCATGTCGAATGGAATCTAAAGATACCAAATTTGTCCAGTCTAAGCTCATTTTGTTCTCCAAGATTCAAAAAAGGTAAGGCAATTCAAAGGGATACAGTGTTCGGTAAGTGTTTATCCCATTCCATCCCAGCCAAAGCTTCACTGGACACCCAATCCAACTTCAGATTGTGAATGTCCATGTTGAATGGAGTCTAACGATACCAAACTTGTCCAGTATAAGCTCATTTTGTTCTCGTATAGATGTACTATTCCATTCTAGGTGGTAAACGTGTTATAAGCATGTAGTATATGTGCATGTCAAACACTCATCACACATTTATTGGCATGCATTGCAAGCAGTACCAACATAATGCATGCAGGTGATGGCATAGCTATATATACCAGCTCTTGTATGTCTCTGACTAACACACACAAGCATCTAACCCCCAACCACTTCCCAACCAGTCCACAATGACGGAGTGCAGTAATGACAATAAAACTCTTATTAAGAAGTGACATGATATTTTAGAGAGACTAGTTGTTGACATTGGTCAGAAACTGTACAAGTATATAAACCTAACGGATGGTGATCAACCAATTCTGTGGGGTTGACAACAACATATTCAGGAATACTTGGATGTTCAACTTTATATGCATGGAAGTGGGGCTTAAAACACATAGTATGGAGAATGACTACAACAAAATAATACTGATCGACATTCACAGCAACTACATGCTGGATTTCTCCAAATACAGGCAAGTCATCTTCTTCAGCTGCCAGTACAGCAATGGCTCCCTTCTTGTATACAATACTATTGACATCAAGCCGGCTCAAACTACAGAGGAAAAAGTTGTCAAGGAGTGGAAAAGGGGGGAAGGCATGCTTGCTGGGTGCAGGGGGGATCCTCCTATACATGTGCATGCAAAAAAAGAGGGTCTGGTGTTCTGAACGACTTTTCTTGTCACATGTGGTAGGATCACTCTGATTTGAGAGCTCAAATCAGATTACAGAAAGTGCAATTATAAAATGCAATTATGACTTTCATTATGCCACATGGCCCCACTCCATGTGACAAACAGAACACCACATCCTCTTTCTGCTTTTTGGGAGGGTCTAGGAACAAGACTATATCCTCTATAAATCTGCATGGTCTGAAATATCATTAGGGTAGTGGTAGGCCCTCCCCTGTGGTTGTCAAATAATAATACCAACCTATAGAAAGGAGATTCCTGTGGCAGATGAGGAAGGTTGTCATGCAGGCACCGTAGGATGTCCACATCTGTAAGAAGTGTTGCTATGAAGAATTGAAAGGAAGCAGTATAACCATGCTGTTAGTGACATCTAACCAGACCTACACAAACATAATGGACTTTGCTACTTTAAGAACACTGACCTCTTCCAGTGCTGGTTGCTTCATCCAGAAAACCATGACCTTCCCCCGGAGAATTGAGGTAGTAGCACATCAGATGCTGGTGTCGTTTTGCCAGTGTTTTAGCCATGTTTCTAAAGTTGTAGGCATTCTTAGCTAGCCTCTTAAAATAAGAATGATTAGCTTCATACCGCATACACCAGTGCCGCCCTAGGGGGCCAATCCTACAAAAATGTAAACACATACTAACGTTGTGCTTATAGGTTTAAATTCATGGGCTAAAAGCACTCCCACTAGAGCTATCCAATTGCCCTCCTTTGTACAGGCATAATTATAATTATATCAACACTATACAATATTAAGCTTACTTCTGAATCCATTCGGGAATATGGATCATGTAGTGCAACTTCGGAATTATAGAACACTGTGGGTGCAGCTGTCGAAATGCCTCATGATGGGAACAGATCTTGTCATGGAGGAATGCGACAATGTCAGGGGAGACAACTGGAGCAAATACATAGTCAATGATTGTCAGAAGGGCTAGAAAGTTCAACCAGTGTTCGTCATCAGTGGGAATGATATCCCCTACCATGAAGGGAAGCAGCCTAGCAAGACACCACATCTGATCAGCTATGAAAAGGATGAAGTATATGCGCTCATAATTATAGCTAATGTATAAAGTTTCAGTTATACGACCTTCATCCCAACATACTATGTGTTTAATAATACACCTTTCATGGAGTTGGGAGAGACCACACTTTACTACATACATGTGCGTACCTTCCTGGTTCACTTTGTTGTCTTTAGTATGCAAAGCGATGACTGCAAGCTTGTTCCTGGCGTCAGAGTAATGGTACGGAAATTTGCTGATGATGGAGTTGAGGGAGCCCAGAGAAAAATAGTCCTTCTCTCCAGTAAATTGATGCAGCATTTCTTTCACCTCATATTGCAAAGCACCCTCTAAAATGTCATGCATTATATCAGGCGGAAGGCCCTCAGTCACATGAAAACACTGCAGTGAATTGAGGATGGAGTCACGACTTAAGCCATATGTTGTGGCAACTGAAGTGGCAAGCAGTGGATCACTGAGGTTAGTGATATGGCGAGCATGGGTCTCACGGGTACGAGACTGGAATGCAGTAGGAGTGAACTACGTGAGAGAAAAATACTGTACACACTAAACACACTACCATCCAGGGCCAGTTGAAATGTTCAACATTCACGAACTTACATGTAAATTACAGGTCATTTAATGACGGACATGTTTTCACATACTGTAGACACTTGGTAATACACCCCCTTCAGGTATACACCCTTCTTAAACTCCCCAGTTCTTAGATGGGTAAGTTCCACTAGATTAAATGCCCTGTAGTGAGCATTTTCTAGAATGTCTAAACTAACTCATGCAAGTTATCTCGCTGCCTCTTGCTATGAAGTACCAAGAGACTCTGTAAATTTCAAGGTACCTACATGTGCATAGGCGTCGGAAGCAAATTGAGAGTGGGGGGGCTATAATTTACAGTAAATGTGCGCGAAAAGTTTGAAGTCATGCCCCTTGCCACACCCCTCAAAAGGCGTATACAGTGTGCTAGTGCGAGGTCCATAAGTACTATGTACAACCAGCCATACACGCGAAAACCCAAGTTCAGCAAGCGTAAACCAGCTATCCTTCGTCCAAAAATTGCATGACATTACAATAATTGATCAATCAATCGACAACGTCTAGCTAGCTAGCTAATTATTATTAAATACATGACCATGCCTACTTTGAGGGCTAAAAAAGTGGGGGGGGGGCATCCCCCCCCCCTCCCCCGACCCCCCGGGGGCGACGCCTATGATGTGCTAACTAGCTGAGTACATGTATGTCACTCCATCAATACATGCACTTCCTACCTACGCACACATCGTCATCACACAAGGGCTATCAGTCCTGCAGGCTGCGATGAGTTGAGAATACTGAGCGAGTGTTTCGTCATTATTTCTCTCTTGATGAGTAATGGTCTGGTGATAGGTCCTGGCCCCTTGTCACAAAATCAATCTGGTTTTTGAAACTGATAAGTGCTAGAATGGGCAGAGCTGTGACAAGTGGTTGCTAGGGTAACCGTAAACTAATAAGTTCCATTCCCCGGATGGTCCATCCCATCAGGCTCATACTGCTCCATATGGGAAATGTTTATTTACCTGTATACACATGTCATCACGGTGTGCCATGCAATAGCGGCAACGACGAAGGGCGGATGAGAGTTGTTTGTACCCTCCAAGCAGCTGGCTGGCCAAGTTATCAGCAGATACAAGCCCAATTGTTCCTCGAAACATTCTCTGCTGCCCATCCACAGTGAAGTGTATGCCCTATACAATAAGTGAAACTTAGCATTATCTAAAAGTAAGCAAGTAAGTGCTATGATAATTACCTTCTCCAATTTCTTGTTGTCGTCAACAAGAGGTGCCAAGATAGCATCAATGCCATTGCTATCAATAATTGAAGTGTTGACGACAGCAACAAGCTGAATGGCCTTCAGCTGGGAGCGGTACCTTGGTCTAATGTTGCCAAGTAGGTAGTAGAACATGGCTGTAATAAATGTAAAGCATGTGTAAGTCATTATAAGGTAAACATAAGAAACAAGGAGTACCATATTTTTCAGAGAAGTAGAGCAAAACTATTTATGTACTTACACATCTTGTGTACTTTAGCTCGAGATCCAAGTGGATTACAAATTTCGATATCGTCATTGTACAAGAGCACCTGAAGAGCTTGCCTATCCACAGAGAATAATGAGTGCTTGCGATACAGTTCTCCATCACAAAAGTCACTCATTAAGTGATCACTCCTCTCATGATTGTGGTGAATCTGATGAATACATTTAAATATTAATTGCATTTGTAAGATTAGTAATTTCACTCAGCTTCACCTCGTGAAATTACTCATGCAATTATTCCCAAACTGCACCGTGCTATTACATTTACATATATGTATACACTGGAAGAGAATATTAAGGACACTGATAACCATAAGTTTGTTTGAACACTAAACACATGCCATTTTACCTCTGCAAGGATAAACTCATCGTTCAGCAGCCTTTCAAAAGACTCCAAAACTGGAACATAACAGAATCTATCACCAGAGTCCAATGTGATTTCCACTGGCTCCTATTTACAAATTTAAAAGAAATAGTTTACATGCTACTTGAGGCTGGATAGTATAGTCATCCTGGCCTTTTGTAAGTGTATGTACCTTTGGAAATGCAACACATCTCTAAATAATGCACGCAACATAGGTTACTCCAGGTGTCATTAAGTGATACACTCACCACTAATCCCATGTTCTCTCGAAAATACTTGTCCTGGAGGTATTCAGTGTTCAGGCCATTGAATGGTCTGAGGATTTCTGGACCTTCAAACACTTCTAGAAATCCAGGAATCTCCTTGGGATCCACTCCTGCTTCATTCAATACAGCTAAGACACGCTGTTGCAGCCGTGATACTATTCTTCCAGCTATTTCTTCCGTGTCGCTCAGGATGCCGTCAACGGTTGTCTGGGCAAGTTTGTACTTCTCTTTTAATTTCAAGATGTACATCGCATCTGACCGCTTTTCGGATAGTGCTAGTGGGTCGTGCTGAAACTGGGAGTCTGGATCAGTCTCCAGAGACTCTGATTCATCCCCTGCCCCTGAATTTGATGTTGTGCTCCTCTCACCTGGCTGCTCCTCGCCGATGGTAGGACTGTAGGTTTTCAAGCAGTAGCCATGCTTCTTCCTTAGGTGGCGTCGAAACGCGTGGTAGTTCGTCAACATCCTTGGGCACGAGTCAAAACCACATCGAACACGAAACCCATCTTCGTGGGAGTGAACGGCGCCTATGTGCCTTAAGACGCAATCGTAGGAAAAGGAGGCGAAGTGGTTGCATAGCTGACACACGTACATTGGAGCATAGACAGTGGAGTCACATTGGAGTAAACACACAAACATGACACCGCATATACCGGCCCCACAGAAAAAGCAGAGAGGCGCGCGGTCTGGCCATGCGCACGCCACATAGCAAGGTTTTAGCGCATGCGCGTGCATGCGCATTGTGAAGTGCAGCTGTCGAACGCTTCGCAGCTGTCGAACGCTTCGACAGCTGCACTTCACTGCAATGGCGAATGTTTCAGTACTTTTACATCTAGGAGATAGAAAGAAAGTTGTAGCAGTGCCTTCCAATTGTGCTAACCACTACGCGTTCCTATCCGAGACCGTTGTTGAGTGGACGGGCGAACGTGTTCAATACTTTGAACGATTTGACTCGGACTGGGAAGAATGGATCGAGGTGGAGAAGAAAGACTTTCAAGCGAGTAACAAGGATAGAATAAAGGCGGTCATTTCTATACCCGATGAAAGTTCAGAAGTGACTAATTGCAATGTGGGCAAGCTGCAAGAAGAGAATAGCAAGGTATTAGCTGAGTATAGCTATGTTAGAGTCGTATGCCAATTTTCTTCTACAAAAGCCATTTCTCCTAAATGTATCCAGATCAAACTGGTCATAGAACTTCTGTATTGGCTTGAGTATATTTTCTTAAAGTGCATCGCTGTATATAAAGGCAATGTCTTGATCAGGATATTATGCATGCACTTTTCTTCCTGCCAATTTTACTATTTAGAAATTTTGTAATCCTGCTCACAATGACTTCCAAAAAAAAACATTTCTGCAAACCAGATTAGTTTCCCAATGGGACTGTGCAGGTTTTTGATTGTAACTTTGATCCAACTTCTCCACACAATTATGAACGCGTTTTTTGGTTTGTGAGTACACCACATCCTGATACTTTGAGTCTGCCAGGTACATTAACACTTTCCACTTGCTTACCTTTGTATCATTTAAGCCCATTCAGCTTTATGACAACAGTATTTATTAATTTGGTTCTGTGGTATAGAATATTAGTTTATACATACCTATACACCTTCACACTATACAAGTTGCACACCTTTTTGTATAGAACTAGGCTGAGTTTTTATTGTCCACCTACCCTATATTTAGGTACAGCGGAACAGCCATGTTATAATACCACCTGTCTACACTTTTTTACAGGATGAGGAACTTTGTACTACACCAACAGATACTTCCATCAATTTTTCAAGTGAAGACAGCTCTGAAGAGGTAAATTAGTTAATACTATAATTATGTTACACTGTGCAAAATTTTTCAAAAATCACATAATAAGTTAATACACAGGCCAGAGGAAGCACTGGACATCCAATCTGAGTGCATGATGGTTAGTGGCATGGTGCACCTACCCTGTAAACGAAAGTCTTGTTTACTAACAAGCGTAGGAAGGTGGTGCTAGACAGCAAAAACCCTTAACAGGGTCAATATACCTCAGTATACTCCAGACCTAACAGTTTACTTAACAGCGGAATTGTTCATGTCTTGTGCAATCCTGAAGCCTCTAGTAGGTTTTGTGAGCATCTTGGGGAGCAGCTTACACTTGTAGGGATTTATGGTCAGTACTGAGTCCAAGGATGCGCAACTTACAAGGGTTGGTTGTTGTAGATCATAGCTAAATCACATGGCTACCATGTACCAGGGTATAAGTTCTGCCACTTGATTGATCTTTTGTTGTTATTAATATACACAAAACTGTTGATGGACAGAAACTTAATTGACATGCACAACTTATCAGTGCTGCATGATTGAAAATTACAAGATTACAAGATTAAGTATAGTTAAAGCATGGCTGTTACCTAGGATACAAAGGTGAGTAGGATACATTACTTAAATATTGCTGTAGGTAAATTGTTCATTGTTGCATTGCCTGTAATATATAATTATAGATTTTGTCCATGGCTTGGAGCATAATACTTATGTGTACAATCCTTATCTTGTATATAGGAGAGTGCGAACGAAGAGGTACAATTGACGTTTGAGCAGAAGCGACAAAGAAATATTACTGAACTGAAAGAGTTTAAGAAAAAGATTGGATTGGTATGTTAAAAACCTTTTTCTGTATTGTTAATGCACAGTTCTTGATTTAGTCATGCGTGAAAAGAGGTAAAATACTCTAGAACAGTTAGTTATTGTTATATTCTAAGATTGCAAATAGTTTATTATGGACTAGGACTGCGCAACCAGGTCGACAGCCGGTAACAGTTCTAAACAATTATTATTATTATACTTGAAGACAAGAGACTACAATCACTCAACCAAACTAAGCAGCTGACTTAAATACTTATACCAAACATAATGATCTAAGCGTGATGAAAGACAGTGGGCTGATACAAAGAGACAGGGAGGTGCAAGTATACAGGTAATATAAAGGTGACAGCTAAAACATGTAGTGACAGTGCTATTCAGTGAAAAGAACCACATGGTGTACAAAATCAGCGAGATAAGGAACTGAATACATCAATACTATTACATAGACCTACTATAGAACCACAGAGAGTACAGTGCAAACCAGATGTACAAATAAGGTAACCAGCTACATACACAATGGCACACTAAACAATATTAAGCAAGAGTTAATTAAGCAGTTCAATCAGTATAACAATAACAAATAGTCCAATAACAAATATATAGTCCAATCTCTTACACAAATGCTTTCCAGTACTACCTGCAAACAACTGCATGTAGGATCATTGCTATATATATTTTTTGTTTATATACATACATGTATAGTCAATTTTTGAGTCTTCATGTTGCATGTTAACCTCCTTTGAACTGTAGCTACCCTCCACTCCATGTCGTGGAAATGGTAATGCAGAGCAGCCCAGCAAGAAAATTTGCAGATCACTACTGTCACCTAGCATCGTCTTGGACCAATCCTCAGAAGATGAAAACACAGCAATGGGTAAGTTTCATACTTGGATTTCGTCCATGCATAATTTAATTTTATGTTTCACATACTGTAGGGATGAAACCCAACATTGGACCAATTACTCAAAAGAAAGCCTTCAAATGAGAACGCACAGTCGAATCACCCCTACCAAATCCATTTCCCCTACCACATCACTTTCCATCTACTGTGGAAGCTGGCCTTATCGCACAGAACCCTGCAGTTATTCCCAAATATCTCTCATGTGTGGCTAGCAGCATGTTATGTTACAAACTCTACCCTACGCGAGAAGAGTACATCCAGGTGGCTGTTGAAATTCTGAATAAGCATGGCTGGATGAAATCCAAGTTTGGGCCCCCAAGGTGAGTACACCCATATGCAATTTGGGAAGATATCACTAAGCAACAGATAGAATCTATAATCTGATAGGTTTGTGGTGGTGGTGTAATTGGTGTACTGGTAATTTGTTTATGTTAAGTAGCAGCTGCAGACCTGTCCGTGGAGGTAATTAGTGATTCACCAGCATTTTGTTCATGTGATGTCACATACATGTAGGGTGCAATAGTTACCAGTCTACAGAACAGATTCAAAGAGTTCAGAAGAGACCGCAAGGCTGTGAAGACTGACACCTGTGAGAACATCTCAAAGACCCCTGCTAAAATCAAACAGCCAATAGAATCCCAGAAATCTCCGTCTATTGCATGGATGCAGCCACCACCAGTTCCAATGGGAGAGGACAAGTGCTCCTTTGATCGCTTTTCATCACAGCTGCGAGATGAGGCAAAGAGAAGGAAACCAAGAAATGAGGTGACCTCAAAGCTAATGGAAGCCACATATGCCCACAGAAGACAAGACATCCTAGAATCTCCAGCTCCCATTCCAGAGTTGCTTAAAAAGTACCCATTTTTGGGTAATGAGGATGAGGTATGTCTTACATCTGCTTTCATTTCTATGTAACATGTCAGCATTGTTATAGTTCTTTAGTTACATGATTATCTGTTCTTACACTTGTATGCAGCTTTTGAAAGACCTGCAACGAATTGCTGGCAATGGTGACCTTACAATGGAGATAGTGAGCAGCTGGAACAACACCTGGGCACGAAGAATAATGGAGCTAAATGTTGATAGCCCCAAATCATCTGTGAGATCTCAAATCCTGACTGACTATGACCATGAAAATCCTGGTATGTATCTCATGATAGCATGCATTTACATAGATACCATATGGTTGGTAATTTTCGTGAAGAATTAATTTGCACACAAGTACACACAAGTATGTAGCTACCCACAAAAACGGCCAACCATACGGGTGAACTCCTAGTAATACCATTTCTCTACCAACTATTTTAGCATTTCTCTTTTGCATGAAAGATTGCTATAGTTGATAGCTGTAAAACAACAACAAAATTCATGCATAGTGTACGTTTTTCCTCTTTTACATGCAGATAGTCTATCTCTTGCTGCACTTTGCACCCTCTGCTGCATAGCTCGGGACAGTCGAACCAAAGCCACATACAAAAATGTGGTTCACTTTGCGCCGGTATGTACTTTATTCCTTTCTCCACACATGCATGCATGCACGAGCATCTACATATAGCCAGCATGTAAATGTGCTCTAAGTCTATATGCATGCTGTTACATAATACTGTACATGCTCTTCTATCCAGGAAAATTGTGATCCTCAGCAAGTTGCGGCAGAATTGCACCAGCCACAATCAGTACTCGTGGTTGAAGGGACCCTGGAGAACCCAAAAAGTTGCTACATCATGGCTGAACAAACTTCCATCCTACACGGACAAGTAAAAAATGCTGTAGCAATGCTACTAGCGTCTTTTTTTGTATTTAACATACATTACCCACCTCGTCTCGGTAATTTCTACACCATTTTAGAAATACTTTTGTTAAGGCAAACCCCTAAAAAGTGCCCAATTATTGTTTCAAATGTACTGTCACAATTAAACTACGAAGCTTAGTGTGATGTGTAACTAGTATTTCATAATGTATGAACTTGTATACTATAGCTAGCCACCATGTGTTGTATTTATATTTGTATCTGTTGTGAATACTGAACTGTTTCATCGAAAATGCGGCTAAAGTGTGCATGAGAATATACATGGAGCAGCCATTCCCAGGCCACTGGAAGTGGCCTGGGAATGGAGCTAGGGCAGCCACACTCTTTTAGTTATGGAGTGCAAGGCACACTATAGAAGGTGTGACAGTCACACTTATTATGATGTGCTAATCACACCACTAATAAAAGTGTGCTCAGCACACCAAAAAGAGGTGTGCTGTATGGTACCCTACCAGCACACCTAATTAGGTGTGCTATTGCCACTTTATTTCTAAGAGTGTACACTTTAAGCACAGTTTGCAACTCCAGGGAATAGCAAAACAAAAGTGTACCAAAGAAATACGTTGTCACACGAAGGTTCCAGAATAGCCGCACAGCAGTCGCGACGCAACCGTGCACGGAAACGTTTTGGTTGCACGCGTCTGCCCACGCACAGGGTAGATCCGCTTCACTCCGCGTGTAGTTTTAGCAACACTACTGCCGTATACTTCAAGTGGATAGCACGAAATTCTGTACGCTAAATAAGACTACTTAGGGCTACTTAACGGTACCTGCCGTACGTATTAGAATGTAGTATAACACAGTTTGCTGTGAAAATTGAGGTAAACACATGTAGCATTTGTAATGCACACTAGGCTTTGCCTTAAAGCATTGTTTGTGCTATTCCAAGTACCATAGTAAACTGTGCTATTGCCTACTTATATGATGTAACAGTATTAGATATACATATCATTGCACTTAGAGAAGTGAACACAAAAATGATTTGTTATAAGTGACATAATACGATTTAGAATGGAAAAAACGAAATTCTGGATTATGATGTGAAGCTGGCATTTCACCATCAGAGAAAGAAATCTTATACATTCATTGTGTATTCTTGTCACAGAATTCAATTCCAGTGCAATCATACCGGCCATCACCCACATCCAGAACATGACGCTTTTGACAGGTCAGGCTTGGACTGAGGGATGTTCTGCTGTTTTTTTCGATCAGTTTCTGTTGAAACTCATTCTGAACAACAGGAGGTTGTTCTTGTTCACTGCTCTTGGGTATGTGGGAGCAAAATTAGTGGTTTATTAGGAGGACTGTGGAGATCTTGTTCGTCTTGAGGATATACTTTCTGGTGTTTCACCTTTTCTTTTCATACCCACTTGCTTCTAAAGGTGGTATCAGTGTAGGTTAGAAACCTAACCAGAGGTTCTTAGGGCTATAGAAGCGCGAGGAAGTGTTTACATAATCCCTGAGGGCGAAGCCCGAAGGGATTATGTAAACACTTCCGAGGCTTCTGAAGCCCTAAGAATCGAGGGTGCGGTTTCTAACAGGCTTAGAAAATGGCGCAACATTGCATAACCTTTTTCGGTCGTGGTTTACGAAGACTGCTACTCAAAATTTTATGTAGCGCCTACATTTTGAGCGTTGCTTGAAAATTGCCATCGACTCGACCTAGATACTTGTGCTAGGAGACTAGTAACCGAGAACGGTGAGTTTGAGGGCCGTCAGTAAGCAGATATTTGACGCAAGAGAGTTTATGTGAAGGCTTTGTTCTGGATGGTGTGGATTATAAGCTGCTAGAGCTGTTATGACCAAAAGAGCATTGTGTATAGCCTGGTCTTCGGTATCTCCATAGGCTTTTGAAGCGCTAAAATACCTCCAAGCACTCTAGAGTTATAACGCTGACATTCAAGCGCATTTATTGAATTCTGAGATAGGACAGGTTGTTCATCGTAACCTTAAGGTAACCATTCTGCACTGCAACGGACCAATCAAATTGTCTGTCGATAATTGCTGCTTTGCAGCAAGCCAATCAGATTTGAGGCAGCATATGCTTTTATTGCAAAACTGAGCGAGCCGTTTTAGTAGTCTGCTAGTTGTAATGTAGATGGCAAAGGTTTGGTTTGGTAAATTATGTCAGTTTCTCCGTCGCTCCTGGCTGGAGTAAAATCCGTTCCAGAAGACTGGATTCCTCCGCGTGAGCTTCTTCTTGGACTGGGAGAACCTTGGGAGCCTGGCCCGTGGGATTCCTGTTACGACACCGAGGATGTGAACGTGGACCTGCTCGTGGAGGATACGTTGTGGGGAAAGGGCTACTTGGTGATTCGTCACCACAGCAATTGTTAGACACGCTTGTGTTCTACATAGGCTTGTATTTCGCGTTACGAAGTGGATCAGAACACCGTCGCCTTCGCCATCGTCCATCGCAGATCCAACTGGTTGAATTACCTAATGGTTCAGCACACCTGGTTTATAGGGAAACCGTTTCGAAAACAAACCAGGGAGGCCTGAAACAGCGCAAGAAAGTCCCTAAATAAGTAATCCAGAAAGAAAACAAAGACGATCCTAGGAAGTGTCTTGTACGCTTATATAAGCTTTATAACTCTAAATGCCCCCTGGACCGACCAGATGGAGCTTTGTATCTCAAGCCACTTGTTCATTTCACAGCTGATGTGTGGTATTCAAAGACTGCCATTGGTCACAACACACTCGCAAGTACTGTGAAACGTCTTATGACAGCTGCTGGATTAGAAGGGCACTACAGCAACCATTCACTTCGCCGAATAGCTGCAACACGTTTGTTTGAAGCTGGTGTCGACGAACAACTGATAATGCTCCGTACAGGACACAGTACTACCAGTGGTGTAAGATCATACAAGCGTGTCAGTGAGCAGTTGAAAGAAGTAATCTCAGACATTTTGAATGGAGTGCAAACCACAAAGAAAACGAAGTTAGAGGGTGAGAGTGCCGTTGTCTGCACACTACCTCCAGCAGCAAATGGAGGTGTCCTAGCATCACCTGTCCTTCCGTTGCCACAGATGAACTTTGCAGGAGCATCAAACTTTAATATCAGCATTAACTATAACAAGTAATGTAGTTTTTTTTGTTTGTTTGTTGTTTTTTTTGGTTTGTTGTGTATGTAGGTACTTGTTTGTACACGTGTACAACTGCACTTCTGATTGGATACTCTTGATGTTTGACTCAGGTTTCTATTTGAGATAGAAAACCTGCATGAGGTATTCTACGTGAAATAAAAGACCTCATTAACACTTCAACATCAAAGCTAGAATATTCATAAATTTTCTAACTGTTATGATAGTGTTACTGTTCACAAGCTGTAATACAAAATATACAAATGTGCTGCCTTATCAATGTTGTCACATGTTGCCTCAGGTGTTTAACTTAGGAATGGAATGGAGGTATAAGACAAAGATTAATTATCCCACTCAACTCCTCGCTGAAGTAAAAGTATTGTTATTCATACTCCACTACCCTGTGAAGATCATTAATGATATTCACACTATACTGGCTCCCTGCAGTGAGGTAAGATTATTAATGTTGACCATATTCATACTCCATAAACGGAAGTCTTTACTGAGCTAACAGTTAATGATATTCAATTATATAGCAGTTTCTGCTTGTGCAAAGTTAAGTTTTTAATTCTATTCATGCTTTTTGGACTACCCTTCACTTTGAACCAATTAATTACAGGTGACTTAAGGTAGGACAACCTTGAATCACAGATCTCCGAGTAATGTGGACGGATGGATGGGTAATGTCAAAGTGTAACAAAAAGTTTGTACCAAACTGCTTTCTCTACCTGATAATGCCAAAAAAAACTCAATTTTTAGTCCCTCAGCTAAAATAAAAATTTGCACCCTCTCCAAGGCTCCACCCCCAGTCTGACCACATCATCAACACACACACAAAACAAGTAAAAACTTTACGTATGGATTTGTCCTGGGACCACTTCAATTCCAGTCTACAGGTCAAAACACACATTTGACCTCAAAAACAGTCATTTTGGCTGTGCTGGCATTGAGGAAAAATTCGACACACCTCCACTCAAACCAACCAAAACTGAGCCCAGTTTCAGAAAGCTCAACTCACCCCCTACAAAACTATGTATGCTTTTTCCCGCTCACCTCCAGGCCAGGGAGTTATGCCCACAAACCTACGCCCTGCCATTGCCCCTAGAATGGAGCCAAGTTACACACACATTCCCGCTAGCATAAAATCGGGCGGGGCCTACACAAGCCTGAAAAGTCAGCTTTCTACAGTACCTTTGCCAGACAACTGTGTGATGATACCCGTCTTCCAGGATGGCTCTCTGCCTTTCCAGTACACTCACAAACATTCAAGCCCACTCAGGCAAGCTTTGCACACACAAATAGCCAACCGTCACATTCAACGAGCTAGAAAATCTTTTTACTGTGTTTTTTTTTATTTTTTATTAAGTGTTGGAGGATTTTTTCAAAGTTCCGCCCAGCCACATGAAAGTGCCGCCAGACCACCACAAAGGGCCGCAGGCCACATCAAAGGGACACGCCCCCCTTGTTGATTCCGGTTGCCGCCATGGGAAAATGTAAACAAGCCAATGAATTTCAATCGCGCCATTATGGTCACCCGACCTCATTAATTATTCATGAGTGGAATCGGCCCGATTCGCGATTCAAGGTTGTCCTACCTTAAACGTTCCCCAATATAAGAAGTATAAAGGAAGTTAATCACTGACCGTTTAAGTCTGACTTAAATGTTCCCCATGTGTTACACATGGGACAAGTGAGGAACAGGTGACTTATATGTTCCCCATGGGACAGGTGACTTAAACATTCCCCATGTGTTACACGTAGGAAATTTTGCTATTTTAAGTTATTATTCTATAGGACCTCGCGGAAGTGCTCCGCTTCCTCACCTCTCACCGCTGAAGCCATAACCAGGCCTACCATATCTGCCATATTCAGAGAATTCATAGCGAACAGTCCACAACATAACTCACACTCTAACATGCCAACAGACACAGCACCACTCATGCGCTCCACAGCTTCTGCATACAAGGACAGACCATATCTGCTGTGCTCAGTAGCCATGAAGTTGTAGCCACCCACAATATCTCCATGCAAAACAATCCTCCTATACGCACAACAAACACAAGGCACAGTTGGATAATGGTACAAGATGTAGGGGTGGTGTGAAAGTGTTGTGGTGATATTATTCCCATCTAGTTTGGTCGGTTTTTTGAGGGTTCCATCCCTACATGTGCTTGTTTTTGTTCAGAAAATGTTTTGTGTCTTTAGTAACTAGTATAGCTCATGCAGCAAGTGCACTCACCACTTCAAACTGGAGCAAACGTTTTGGAATATATATAAATTACGTCATCTCATCCACTTAAGGTGGCGGTGGAAGTCTTTCGGTGGAGGTTAACGAAAACATACACCTGGGTTTGCCTAATTTTATAAAAGGGTTTTAGTAGCTCATTAATATATTCATGAACCAAAATTGCCACTCGATGGACGCATCTACACGTTCACTGTAGGTAGCGTCCTAACCACCAATGTATCTCAAATCAGTCTGTGCCAGCTTTTGTTCAGAGCTACCCTCAAAGTCAGGCTAGACTCATGTTTGTCACTACTCTTGGAATGGACAACTTTGACTGCACCAAAATGAATGCACATTTCACAGCTTGTCTACGGGAGGGGCTCATTCACGAGTGCAAGCAAGATTACTAGCCCCACCTCTCCCTCTTATGTCGCTAAACAACTCACGGCTCTGTTCCATACACGGGATTCGCTTTTTTCACAGCGGTTCATGTGGCGGTTACGTCACCTATTGAATATTCATAAGTAACCCGTCGTGCGCACTCCGTCGCGCGCACCCCGCCGCGCACTTACCGTACCAACGAAGACAAATGTGTTCACCACACTTATAACACTACAGGAAAAAAAAAAGAAACACACCTAGTGCAATCCCTAGCCCCAGCCCTAACCCTAACCCTAACCCTAACCCTAACCCTAACCCTAACCCTAACCCTAACCTTTAACCATTTAGCCAACAAGCCACAACAGACGACCAACACACTGTTCGGTCTAATGTATGCTGTGAAACGAATTGATTATGAACATTCAACACGCATGAACCGCTGTGAAACGAATTACTTATGAATATTCAACAGAAGGCGTAATGATGACGTAATGCAACATGAACAGCTGTGAAAAAAGCGAATTCCGTTTTAATACACAGCCACCGTTCAGCTTTCTTCTCTACGGCAACGTACGGTACCAACGATATGTTGCGCATTCTAGTTAAAGCCCAGCCCAGCACTCGAAGCACCGGGCCACGATCACCTACTAGGCTTGGCATACGATCGCAAGACCTGGGCCTGCCCAATGAGTACAGTCTTGGCCACTGTGGCCTTTCTGCTGCTTCTAGACACAAGCTTGCTTTCACAAGCAGGCACTACGTACTACTCACAGCTACTGACACTACAGCACTCTACTAAACTCCTTCTTTTTTTTTTCTAAGCTTATCTTCAAAGTTTCGACCACCACATGAGGGGTTCAGCCAGGCCCGAGGGGTCCGTCACGAAAGAAATCTCGTACACCGTCGGCAGAAATCCAAACTGAAATCCAGAAATCCACTGTGAAATCCAGAAATCCAGAAATCCACTCTGAAATCCAGAAATCCACTCTGAAATCCAGAAATCCACTCTGAAATCCAGAAATCCACTGAAATCCGGAAATCCACTCTAAAATCCGGAAATCCAATTCAGGATTCTATTAAAATACTCCGCAAATATCCGTATACTTTACATTAATTACACTACAAGGACGTGCACGTGCACCGATTTTCTATGACGTAATAGAACGTCACCACAATGAATGACCTTTGTACCCGGCCGATCTTCGCGGTCGGGTACAAAGGTCATTCTTCCAAGGTGATGTAATTGCAATTGTCAGATGTATTATGTATGGCGAACATGCAGTACGGTATGAATATGTATGTAAACTAACACGCCGAACACGCAGTATGCGTATGTATATGTATGACAATCAACGAACACGCGGTGAACTGCCTGTGACATTGTATTCTGTTAGCATATAGGCTGAGAGGAATGTGGTTCATGATTGTTCATGAGTATATTTTAGCTGTATCTTCAGAAATAGCGAAATCCAGAAATCCGCTTTGAAATCCAGAAATCCGCTTAAAATCCAGAAATCCACTTTGAAATCCAGAAATCCACTTTGAAATCCAGAAATCCACTTTGAAATCCAGAAATCCACTTTGAAATCCAGAAATCCACTTTGAAAATCCAGAAATCCACTTTGAAATCCAGAAATCCAGAAATCCAGAAATCCAAACTGAAATCCAGAAATCCACCTGAATCCACTGGATTTCGAAATCTCGTACGCCGAACCGCGCCGTGACGGACCCCTCGGCCAGGCCACATCTTAACTAACTTAATTATAAACTGATTAAATGCCGACAGGAAATGGGGGAAATCCCCAATTTTACGGACAGTGAACGGTTGAAGACTCCCAAAACTGACGGTGGGCTACCAAGACAAAGAATCAGCTTGGATTCCAGGTTTGTTGACCTTGAAAGTAACAGGGTTCTCTGCCACCTTAATTGTTTCTGAAAACAAGAGTAGGGTAGGGTAAAGGTGAGGCAGGTACTTGTTTTACGCAAACATTAATGTTTCCAGAAGCATGTTAGAGGCTATAGGGGATGATACTCAATATCCTTTATAGAATGAGCTAGTGCATGTACTCCTTGTGATTTTGAAGGTGTCTGTGATGTAGATAGTTGAGTAGATTTTCACCAAGTAGCTGAATAAATACACCCCTCCTTTGGTGATACTGACTAAATAATTATGCATCCTCAATTATGTATGCAGAGATCGAGGTCAAGAGATTATACTCATGTGTGTTGCATGGCCTGTATCAAACAGGGCTACCTGCATGGGAGTTACAGCTTCTGCAGTAGTCACTACAACACCCAGTGAAACATCTCTGTTCTAGACTAGTCTCACCAGTCAGATACGTACCCTTATTCCAACAAAAGGGAAGGGTCTGGTGAACTGTGAATACAGCTGCTTGTCTGACTGCAATGTAATTAACTGGATGATGCAACTAAATTTCAAATACCGGTAATACACTCTTGAAATATCTGTTGCAAAGCGCACAGCTCTGGAGTAATGGAAAAGAGGTGTTGCCCCTCTGTCACTGTTATTAGAACAAAATCAGAATTCAACATAGCATGGCTAAATGATGCTCAGGTGGGGAAGACCAACTTTACTGAGTGAGAGTGCAGTATACATGAGTGCACGTACCCCAGAAGTCAAGGTATGTAAGATCAGAGACAATGTTGCATGAATAATATATGACTTGGCAAGGGTGAGGCTTAAGACATACAGTACAACAGAGTTGAAATACTTAGACATCAGACAAAGTACAGGGGGTGTAGTGATCTGTGTTCAGTTTATATAGGAGCTGTCCATCTTCTTTGAGGATTCCATTGCCCTCAGGAGGAATATAGAAAATGGTGAGGTTCAACTAGATTTCCTTCTATCTATAACTACCTTGTCAGGTTGTGCAAAGGAGAGTATCTGCCAGGATATACATAATACGCACCTCCAACCTGGTGTCACAATGGACAACTTGGGAGTATTAAATTTAAATTGTTGCTCACAGCAGCTCATTTAGCACTTTACAAAATGTCATATACAAAACCTGCAAAAATAATGTAGTTCTAGGTACCAGAGTCAAAAGCACTTCAGATCACACAACTATGGGTTAAGTATACAGTATGTAGTTTGGAAATCAAATTTTTATTTCACTTTAGCAATATGAAAAGCTGAATACCAGAATACTCTATCTTGTTGATGTAATCTAGCTGCTTCTTCATCCAACCAGTTGAGCTTTTCATTGGCAGCAGTTGAAGATGGTACACGACACTCAAGCATATCCCAGAATGCTATTCTTCCTCCAGTGACCATGTGATCAGCTAGAACTAAAAGCATGTCATCTGTGGCTTCCTGGCTCATGATCCCAAAAATGTTGGAGAGATTTGCCTGTAAACCAGAAAGTGAGAGTTAGTGTTGGCCTAGCTAGGTAGATCATACATTGTCGTAGATACCTTATGGAATCTTGGGAGATTGGGTTGCTTGAGGTACTGTTCTATGTAACCTGTGTATACTTCCACTCTGTCCACAAGTGTCTGTAATGGAAGGAAGCCCACAGTATCAAACTTAGCCATAGCAACATAATCTATGAGTTTACTTGTATCATCACGGCCCAACATATCATCATGTCCCGACATATCATCATGTCCCAACATATCATCATGTCCCAACATATCATCATGTCCCAACATATCTTCGTGTTTGTGTCCAACAATAGTCATGAATTGGGCCAGAAAACATAATAAAAGCACCAGAGGTAGTCTTTAAGTCCCCCCAGTACTTGTGTAAGTGTGAGGCCCCCAGGGTTTCCAGACCTATACCAGGGAAGGTATGCCCATGCATGTTACACCAGTAGAGGTGCATGGCTATAGCTTCACAGCTAGCTATAGGCGTGTGCCTTTACTGGTGCAAATGGAATAGTGTGAGGTATTTTTCCCTGAACACCACACGTTACGTACAGTAAACTTTACCCTTTTCTTATTCTACTATAGGTTGTTTGATAAATTTGCTGTTGTCAGGAATAACACCAAAGTACTATGTATATCAGTTACTATTTATGGATGCTGATGGTCTGCATGCACACATAGAAAAACGTTACTACTAGTTGATCCACTTCACCTATCTACTGTACAGTATATCTCCACATCCATCTGCAGCCAATTCAGTGTCACTTTGTTTTCACATGCAGAACTAGCGCTTTGTTTGCCTCCCCCGTTTTTGTTCTTTGGTATGCGTTCAGTATATTACACAGAAGTGGAAGAGCTGCGAAAAACGGGGAAGGCTTGGGAACACTTGTCACATGACATGGATGCAAGGTGGACATATGGGAGGGCGAGGCCCCAACTACAAATACGTGCACAACAAACCTGACAGTGAGTTTCTTACCCGTCAAGCGGAGTACTCGTGATGTTGTGAACATCCAAGTCTTTCCTAGTAATGGAGCAATCGATGATGAAGTATATTATGTTATTTGAATGTGGACCCTTACCCCTCTCTCCCCATATGTCCACTGGTGCACCTCATGTCCACCCAATGTCATTCATGTGATAAGTGTTCGCAGGCCAAGCTATTCCAAAGTACTTTTCAAAGCTCTAATTAGCCCTAATTTTCAATACATTATACACAACTATATGTGCATAAGTGCCGTTACTGTAACAACACCGTAAATTACCCATAACCCAACCCTAATAAATCCTAACCCAACCAATCAGATTACAGCTTTGAAACACACTTCAGCATAGTAGCCCATCCCCTCCCCATTTTTTGCTGCTCTTCCGATTCAGTGTATTATACTGAATGTAAACCAAAGAACAAAAACGGGGGAGGCCTGGGAACGAGGCTTGGGTAGCTAGGCGCAGTACTTATGCTGCTATGTAAATAGCATGTGAATCTGGCTTGTAGCAAAGTCATAATTATACTAAGTTCATTACCTTCCTGTTTATCTAGTCATGAATTCTAATTCCCAGGTTGCATCAGCTCGTACAGTAGCTAATCCAGTCTGTCAGCCCATCAGTCAATCGGAAGGTCAGTCCAAACTCAAGCCATTTATATAAAGACACTTGGAAATTGTGAAAACATAATTATACTGCTTTGCACCTAGCAGAAAAAAGCAGGGAGTTTAAAGGCACCAAAACCTGTGTGCCATGTGATGATCAGAAAGGGTACTCCCCTGAAGACCAGTGTATTTTCATATCCCCCGAAAACAGTACCTCATTTTACCATAATGCCCCACCCATTTAAGTCATAAATGTCACACCCATTTAAGCCACAAATGCCCCATTCCCATATCCCCATTGCATTTAACACTTTATAGCTAAATGTGCAGAAAAAAACTTTCCAACACAACAACATACATGTGCCAGTTGGTGTTAGTGCTTCCCCACTCGACACACAACTTCAGGCTCTCTCATATTTAACAAAAGAGGTTGTCATTCACGGTGAGCTTTGATTATTTGCATAAGGTGTGATTACACTTCAATAAACTAGAGGTCTTCAGAGAAGACATACCCCACACACTATCTCAAAGTTTGGAAATGTACACTGTTTTGTAGATTGCCATGCTTTTGCTGCGTACAGCAAATATTTAACCCAGTAAATACACAAATTTTCACTTCACTGACAAACTGAGGGACAGACAGACAAATGGACACAACTGATCACTTTAACCCTTTCATGCATGTGTGCCCAAAGTAATAACGTGCACAGGACAAGCGCTTCATTGCCCTTTATAGAATCACTTAAGAAGCTGAGGCTTCTTGTGCATGTAAATATAGCTAGCTGATTGTAAGTGTGCGCTGATATTCAAGACACATGCATTAGCACAGGAGACATTTACCATACGTATTTCTGTCAGTACTTAATGTAGTGGTATCAGGTAAAGATTTTGTGGCTGACTTTGTTAATAGCTAGCTACTAGATTTTTTACTTAACTCACTTTTAGCTTCAAAAAGCCATCCCTAGTGAGAAACGGTGGAGAGAGCACTGGATTGGAGTCAGGATGGAAGCCTCTCTGGCCTCTTAGGAACCAACTGAGTTGGAAGTTGTCCCAGATGGGGACAGTCTGGCATACCTGGGAGAACCTCTTCCAGAAGTAGGTGATATTTGGGGGATCCACTTGCTTGAGATGTGATTCATCCAAATTCAATGACTGGAACTCTCCTCTTACAAACGTGCTGCAATATTTCATTATGATCCAGTTTAAAGAGACTAAAGTCTACAGTTACATTCAAAAAATGCAGAAAAAGCTTGTGTATTGTTGATCAAGGTGCCAGAGAAAGCAATAAATCTAGTCTGAGTGCTCTTTAGCTATCTCACTGATATACCTAAGAATGCTCGCTTAATAGAAGGCATAACATTGTGTGTTTGCTCCTGTTTTCTTACACCTGTACAACTATGCTCATACTGCGGTGATTGCTGTAATCATGCAACCATGTGGGTTTACTGCAGACTTTATAGCAACTTCTTTCATACACAATTCAGAGAATCTAAACTTGTGAGCGATGTGAGCTACTAACTAATGGTCATAGCAAGCGGTCTGGCAGGTCAAGTTTTTGCCAGGTCATTATCCATGAAACTTGCAGATTGAATTATGCACAATGGATGTGGAAATTTGGTTTCCTGCGGACAAAAATAATGTCGCATCAGGAAGTAGTGTTTTGGTTCACTCAGTGGCAATACCTTCAACACAACGAAGTCAAAGATGTAACATATTGCCTAATACAACAAGGGGCTGTGATTATCTCAACATGCATGGACGTGTACCAAATCAGAATACTGCTTACAAATTCACTGCAAAAACACTTGGGTTATTACCAGGTTGTCTCAGTTACATCATGCAGTGTGACCAAGGAATGCTACCAAATAGGTTTTCCTGAAAGTTCATTGAGAAGCTTTTTCATTAGCTATTCTCTTTGTTCAGAAGACCTACGTATTTGGCTACATTCCTGGAATATCTACCACAACCATGCAACCAAGGAACTCTCCAAGGGCAGACGAATAAGATCAAGGAAACAACAAACCTCACCAGAAATGCTGATTTTGAGGTTTTCTGAAAGAAGGTACTAATTTACCAAAAGAGAAAAGCTTACTCTGATTCAAATTGTAAGCACTCCCTGAACTTGATGTGTCACGCACACAAAGGAATGCCACTGAGGTGACCAAAATATGGTTGAAGTAACCTAAACCTTTTTACAGTGAAGAACTGCAATGACCCATAAACAGTCTTGAAAGAGATCTCTGAACACTCAATCTACCTGGAGAAGCATGTCCCACCCCCTCATACAATGTGAAGAAAGACCCTATGCTTCACTTATTGTCCTGCTCTAATAGCTAATCCTGACTCCAGAGAATGTATACCTGTTCAGTTAAGAGTATAGGCACATTTACCTGTTACCATTATACTGGTGTGAAGAGTTAATTTTCCTGGTTAAAATAAACTATAATTCCTGGTATTTCACTATAATATGGATTGTAATTGCTCAAGATTGGATGATTGGCATTATTATGGTAGTGGTGGGAATCCTGAGGATTTGTCAAGAAAAACTAATCAGCATACCTTAGTACTTTCTCCATTTTGTCCAGTGGCAGTTGCTGAAATGTGTGGTTCTGCTCATCCAGAGATTTCGCTGTGAACAACTTATCAATCATGTCATTGCTGATAATCCTTGTGAGGTATTCAGTTCGGAAGGTGGCGAGTGACTTCTCCATTTGTCCAACTACACTCAGACCATACTGCAGTACATCTGGATTGGAGTCCCAGTACTCCTGCAAGCACAACTGTAAATTCATATTCCAATAACACAATATTTTGTATTAATGATGCACTACCTGGACATAGTCTGTTAGGTGTGGTTTCAGTAGTTGGTATATTGGTAACCTAGAATAGAAGTACATTTGCAGTAAGTCAGATCATCATGCACTGGAATTTGATATCAGACTGGAAAATTTTTGCTGTTAAAATAGTTTCATTATTTCACCAATTATTTTTGAAAGATATAACTAGCTACATGAATTACCACATTACAATGCAGAAGGATCTCAAACGTAACCATTGGTTCAAGCTGCGGTATGCAACTCACCTTTGATTGAGGGAGTCTCCAGTTTCTCCCAAGAGAAGCAAGTATTCCTCATAGTTAAGTTGTTTGATTGCTGCAAGCTTTAGTTCCAGAACTGCACTTTGTGATGGATTCAAGTCAACTGCAACTGAAGGTAATAGCTACCGATGACTAGTCTCGTCCCCAGACCCCCCTCCAAAGAGGAAAGGAGGGTCTGGCGACATCCTCAGACCATGGGCTAGCCATTGCTATGGATTCCGCTAAAAGCTAAGCCTTTGAAGTCGCTTGCTGGGCTTCAGTAAATTGGAAGGTGTGCTAAGTAGGTCTGGTCTGTAAAGGTGTGATGAGTAAAGCTAAGTGGTTTGTGGTAAGGAAGCCCAGTACAGTGAGATAATTGCCAAATCAGCCAATCAGATTGTGCCGCCGAAATTCCTCCGAGGTACAAAAATGTTGTACTATATTCACCAGAATCTCCTTTCCTCTTGGAGGGTTGAAGGGGGGTCTGGGGACGAGACTAAACGATGACATGATATTATGAGCAGACTGTGCATGACTGTAACATTTATTCCCCTAGCTTGGCAACACACTCTACATGCACTAATATGTTTATGTTGTCAACCATGACAACAGCAAATGCAGAAGCCGATAATGTGGCATACACAAAGACAGATGGTGAAAAACATCTGTCTTTATATTAAGTACCAAACTAAGAACACTTGCATTAACAGTGCAGTTTCAGTAGCTATAGATAGATGACAAAGGCTATGGTGATGCATTTGGAGGCAAATTGTGAATCCCAGAATAATGTTTACCAATCTTCTTGGGTTCATCCAGCAGTAGGTTGAGCACATTGTCTCCACAACTACGGAGAATGGGGAGAGAATACATATATTGGTAACTCAATTATATACTAAATGAAGATAGTTCCTAACAGGATCTCCTACTAGCCTCGTTTCCAGGCCTTCTTCGCCTCCAGTTTTTGATCTGTATAAACAGCAGTTTTTTCAGCTGTATACATACATCTTGTTCCAACATACTTCCCATGTACGTGTGCATGACATGTGCAAATTATACTAAACCAAAATCACTGTGAGGGACTCATCTCCAGCTATTGATCGCTATTGATCGCTTAATAACAATATTGGAAGCAGACAATGCCGAACCCTTCAAAACTCATAGATACTGTATTATAAACTACAGCAGTAAGCTTACATGCAACTATATAACAATGTGACATAAGCTATAAACTTACAACACCAGCTGTGCATGTAAGCGGCAACCCTTGTGACTACAGTAAGAGTATACACGTAGGTACGCAGTACTATGAAAATGGGACGCTGTAAAACATGGGAATATGGAATAACGATTGATTGACCGGAAATGAAAATTGCCGACATTGCACGTGTGAAACTGCCATCTGGTGAAGTAGCTCTCCCAATGCTGGCACTACTGTCTGTATTCTGGTGTTGTGGAGGGACTAAAAATGCTACAAACTTTGTTGAAGACCCCGATTGTTGCCCTAAAGCTAGGCCTGCCGCTAAAATTAGCGCCGTGAGCCTTAACCAGTAAGAAGGGGACGAGCAAAAAGTGGATCATAGTTGTGTATATAAAAGCTAGGCACTGATGGGAAGGACAAGAGGATTGCAAGGGGGCTAAGCCAGTAAACGCGCAGCCTGAGAAACCGCTGCATGTATTCCGCGCTATCGTGGTCGGGCCAGCCGCGGTGGCGAGGGTCTCTTCCACTCACTTGCATGCCCATGCAAGCTAGGTGCACGAATATTGAGAGTTACAAAATGCCTTCCATTCATATTAAAATCAGGCTCACGGAGTACTTTCAAGCCTTGGAGACGGACCCCGCTTTGTAAAGTCAATAATATGCACAATCCAGTGGTGCAGCCCGCCTCTAGCCCTTCTCAGCTCATACGCGGCTATAGCTTTGTAACAAACAAGGTCTCCTACAAGGCTTACCCAGTGTTTGTAGCTCCTCTACAACTTCAGATACAAATAGCGGTGGCAGAGCTACCTCGCTGGATGGCAGTTCCACGTGCAGTGTCCGCAATTTTTATTTCTGTTCCGTTATCTGTGGTTTTACAGCATCCCAACAGCCAGCGAAAATGCGTAAAACCGGATACGGAATAACGTTTATTTCGACCGGAAATAAACTGACCCTAATAAACTACATGTCATGGTAGCTGTACTTATTTATTTATCATATCACCCAGTTGTATACGTATGCCATTTTAAACCTGCCATGTTCATGTACTGTGATGGCCCTTACGGGTTCAACTATTCCAATTAAATCATAAAATTTGCCGACACCGCGCGTGCAATTCTTCAAGTTGTGGCTTGCGAGACTACTGGCAACCCTAGTTGACCTACCTAGTAATACATAGCACTATGTCCCCCGCATGTGTCTGGAGACCTTGGGAAAGAAGGCGATGATCCTCCCACACTCTGGAGTACTGAATCGCAGACGCATCAAGCTCTTTTACGGGTTTAGCAGTATAATTTTCCATTCTCTTAGCAACTGATGCCCCCATGGCGATCGCTCAGCAGTCAGCGGTGACCCTAGTCTCGAAAGCCACACCCTTCGCAGGTGTGGCTTGCGAGACTACGGTGACCCTAGGCTACGTAATTGCCTTCGGTGGTTTTATAATCGTTCCAGGTATTTGTAAGGGGTTGCAGCAATTTTGACTGTTCTAACTACTGAGAAACTAAAGAATCGACGAGTTGGAGCCCAACATCAAAGCTGTCCAGCTTAGACAAGATGTATTACAATAATAGCCACATGAAAACAGTAAAGCAGTGCAAATGGGAAAGGCCTGTGAACATCTGTGACATACTGAGACGGACAGCATGAGTTTCTTACTGGTCAAGCTGCATGAGAAGAAATCTCAATAGGTCTGCATCTTGTTTTTGTTGCTGTTTCACTACCATGTAATGTTGTAAATGCGAACTGAAGAATTAAAGATGGAGAAGGACTGGAAACCAGGCCTTTTTTTATAATAGAATACTAATTAATTTCACAGATTAATTTTGTGTGAGCCCCATCCCATGCCTGAGTGTAATGGTTTGCATGATCTGATGCCATGGTGAAACTTGAATCGCCCCAAGTCCAATGAAGCAGGAGAGTGTTGTACAATGACACTTTATCTGCAGGTTAGCTAGCAAGCCTTTTAGAACCAAAGCATCTAGCTATAGGTGGTTTGGCCTGGAAAGCTGTTAAACTCAGGCATAATGGGCAAAGAAAAGCCACCTTTGAAGTAGGCTACTCCTACTTGTCATTAGCTACCACTTAAAATGTACTTCCCGTTTCGTGGTTTCGCAATTCACTATAGCTTTTATAATTATGTAGGACTGTGGTTTAGATACTATCTTTTAGTTCTTGTACAATGTTTGTATTGTGGCTATAATGCACAGGTGTTAATGAACTTGCATAACCACAGACACTATTAGGGCTGCACATAGACCTTCTGGAACATTCTTGAGATAACTGATTTTGTATGTATGTAAGCTGTATGTATCTCAATGAATATTTGAAACAACTACAAATATATCCACTCAAAGTACACATTAGAGGCCCACTTCAGGTGACATATAGGCTACTGTATGAATGCCAGATTGATGGCTCACCAGAGAGAAATATATTTTGATGAGAATGTCAAGATATAAATTAGTTGGATTTTAGCCATTCGTGTTCACCACAAGCTAACTAATCCCTTATTGTTGTGTACATGAATTTTCTTTTGGGCCTGAATCCTACGTAGGTGTATGTGGTTATGTGGTTTATTATTTTGGTGAAGTTTCAAGCACTGAACCTGCAGAGTTACAAGCTGCATATGCACAGTTAAGATGCCCTGTGTGCACGAGATATGTTTCACCAATCAGAGGCCCTCAGTGAGTCCCCTTGGTTGTGTGTACTATATGTGGATCTGGGAATGAAACAATGTTGATTCCTATCAAATAGAGAAAAGTCTATGAACTGGTGATTTACATTTCAAAATCACCCTATTCACTAAGACTCTTGTGGAATGACAGTTTCCAGTGTTTTACACAAGCGAAGTGCTTTCATGTATAAGCATGCATTTGAGAGATAGCTGCTAGTAGAAAATTTTGGAGCTGTGTGTTTGTAGGCAGTCTGGTTTCTAACAAAAATGAGTCCATCCTATGTTGTAAATTCAGTCTAATTACATATTTTGCTGACCAGACGTGGTGTGAGTGTGGAATGTAGTACATGACTGTCTCTGCTACTACTGACAGCAGGCAAAGTTACATGCATCATTAATATGCTTGGTCATTGTGTCTATGCATACGTAATCAAATATTGAAATAAACAAGCAAACAAACAAATGGCAATGGCAAAACAAGTAAAAAAAAAAGGAGCTGAAGTGGTTTCTAACTCAACAAAGTACTGGTAATGCAGCAACATGTGCATTTAATGGACACTCTGCATGGAGGAAATAGCTGGCTGAGATCTCAAGACCTAAACAGCATTATTATTTTAAAACCCACAACTTTCCATATCACGTAATGTTTACTGTGCGAGCTACTGCAGATGTATATTAACATTCTTGAGCAGTTTACACTAAACCTAACCTGTTTTACTGTATGGCTTTGCTGTACTGTGTTGCGCACTCGGCTGAAGGTCACCCTAAGTACTATAGTGGAAACATTTGTAATGTAAAACAACAAAGTTAGTCAGAAAGATTCTTCAGTTAAAGGCACTTGGAGCACGTAGAGCATCTATAAGTTCATCTATTTTCGATCGTGTCACTCCGACCACTACATAAATGTGTACATACTGTCTCCATTCTCCATCAATGTGCAGCCAATGACCAGAAAGACAGTATTTTCTCAAGATACTCTCACTGGGTCGTTTAAAGCAAACCGCAAGGGAAGCTGGTGCACGCATTACCCAAAGGTCTTGATGAATCTCAGCTTCTAATTCTTTTAGTTTCTTCTCTGCATAAAGCGCAGTTTCCTCTGCTTCCACTGCCATTTTCACTTGTTCGTCATAGGAGTACATACTAATGTATGACCACAAGACCAGTGCCGAGTGAGCATTTCGTGAACCAGTCAAAGTGAGATCAGGAGAATCAATGTACGTAATCTGTGCTTTCTCAGGAGGGCGCAATTGAAACTTGTTTTTCGATATGTAGATACCACAGGGCCATGGGACACCGATCCATTTGTGCCCACTTGTCACAACTGAAGAGACAAAATCAAGTTGAAAATCAAAGACAGGAGGAGGTTTTTGCTCCATGCAGCCATTTACATACGCCATTTGCAAGAAAGGGGCATAGGCTGCACCAAGAGCTCCATCCACATGAAACCAAAAGCCTTTCCGAATAAAATTACCACTTGGGTTGGTCAAATCACCGATATAATGCTGTCGTTCATACATGCCATTTTCCTTAAGAATGGGAATAAGTGCTTCACCGGCAGCCTGGACATCATCGTATGCCCCTTTGAACGTTGTGCCATAGTTAAAGATGACAAGGATAGGGTGGCCTTTAGCTGAAAAGAAGTCAACCAATGCTTTCAACGCTTCAATATCAATAATTCCAGGACCGGCATCTCCACCAACACAAGGAACAGCTAGTGGCCATTTACCACCCAAGGGGCACTCTCCTGGGTACCTTTGAGTGCCAATCTCATAGAATGTTGAGACAACCATTGCCTCCATTGCTTTCATGATAGAGTAGTGTGTTTCATCGGAGTAGAACGCAACTGGACAAAAAGCATTCGGATTGTCAAGAGGACACTCACACTGCTCGTAGTGATAATTGGAGAGGGCACACTTGGAAAGTTCTGGAGTTCCGCCAACATATTTTCCAGAGAGGTAGTCACGTGCGTTCCACACAGCATAGAGATTGCCCTCAGTAGACCCCATGGTAAGAGTGTAGCCCCAGTAGCTTTCTGGATCGTTTGGATCGTGTGGCCATTTGGCATGCCAGAGTGATGCATAGTAATCAAGAACATTGCGCTCCATCCAAAGTGTACTCAAACCATCATAGCTGGGTCCGAAAGGATCACCACCATTGTTGAAGTGGGTGTTAAGGAACTGATGTGCACACTCAGCGTGTGCAAATTGCCTGAAGTTGGCCTGAAAACCCAGAGTGTCTTTGACGGAAAGCTGTGCTGCTCTTGCTGTCTCAGCTAGCGCTTTAGTGCGTTGTTCTTCGCTTAAACCAGTGGATGGAACTTGATACCAGGAACTCGTGACCGTTTCTTGCTTGTAATCATAACTTGTGAGCGGATCCCAGCTTGGAGGGGAAACTAACAGACGTCCACTAGGAGACTTTGCAAGGGGTGATAAGGATTCATCCCAAGACTTCTTTTCTGGTCCATAGGGTACGTCGACACTCATTTCGGAACTGTCGCGGAGTTGACACAATCTGCAATAAAATCATTAGTGAACAGACTTGCGCGCGCCGCGATTGAGCCCTCGTTCCCAGTCTACGCAATGCGACTGGGTTCGAAATTATAATGACTGCATGTGAGTTGTTGAATGCTTGGCTAGTGCAGGGCTAAAGAATTTAGAAATTACTTGCTTTGTAAATTGTGCATCTTCAACTCCAATGTTAAGAAGTATCATCTGCAGCAACACTGAGTCTAGTATTGCTATTATTGCAGTTTCTGCATGAAATCCACTGATAGCATACGCCACACGACCAGAAGGAAGTTTTGCCTGCTGAGCACATTATGGAGTTTTGTACTTCAGTGTGAGTATTATCGTTCTGTACCTCCAACACAGCTGTACAAAGGTCTGAAATGTTTGATTAAAAAGTGCTGCAAATGTCAGACAAAGTACTGAACATGCAATTTCTGTTCTCAGCTACCAAGGGGGTAGGACAAGCTCACATGCACTCAGCAATCTGATGGATGCTACGAGCGCTTAATTGTTTAATCTCTGTAAATTCCCGTGAACTTTCCGCATACCTAAGAATGGACTGTAATTTTTCACGTGATTCTTAGAGCTTGTCCTACCCCCCCCCCCCCAACTCATTCCCAGGCACTTGCACACAAGAGCCTGGGAATGAGGCTAGGGTACAAGGCAGCCAGGAGGATACCATGAATTACTGGTACCAACATTTCAGATTGATTTCTTGTCAGAAATTTTTATGTGGATTAAGATAAATATGCTGAGCATTGATATAGCAGAATATGAAACAGAGCAAAAATGTGTCATTAGCAAAAGATTTTGCATTAAATCTCTTGCACAGTGGAAGCAGTGCTGTTTGTGTGGGGCTAGATACATTGGTATAAATGCTTTCCATTATGGCCATTGGAAAAGTGAGCAAATACGTATTACAAAAACAGCCTACACCATACATTACACTAAGCCCCTATATAGGACACGACCTAAGGACCCACACGAGCCTTTCATACTTGCGCTTAGGACATAGCTACATGCAGAGACTTAGCTGTGGACCCAGAAGGTCTTTGTCAGCAAACATCAAGACGCTGAATTATGTAACTGCTATTTACCTCCCTAGCTGGAAGTGATCTGTGGGGTTTGCCCATGCAACATCATGACCATGTAGCTATACATTTGTATGTAATATAGGTGTGGGTGTTGTTGAACAGACAGCTATTTTCCAGACATAAGTGATGGTAAGGTAGCAGCAGCATGTACCACACAATGTAAACATTCACATGCATGCAGCAAATGTCGACAACTTCAAGGTCGACTGGTAAAACAAAATTGACCCATTTCGTCTAAATTGAACTGATAGTCATGATATGTAAGTAACTGTGATAATGGATTCTACCATTCCACTACTTCTGATATATATTCCAATCATAAAATGTAGCTACTAGGGCTTTAGGTTACCGGGATTCTACTCTACTAGCAGGAATGCAATACACAAGAGCTCAATCACTTTCTCATCAAGGATGCAGAGAACATGGATAGATGGCAACTTCTATTTCACAGGTTCTATACACCCTGTTACCAACTCCTCCATTGCCACTCAATTACCAAACATGCTGTTGCTGAACACATAGCTACAACACTCTGCTGGACTATGCATGGCTAGTCTCTGACACTTCCCTGGTAGCTAGTGGAAGATATGGCAAAATTATAGTTACCTGCTTAGCTGGTGTCTCTTGGCCGCTAATCACTAATAAACCCCACCCATGACGTTCCCAGGCTTCTCCCCAGGTTTTTTAGTAGCATATTAATGTTTGTATGTTTTGGTTACTTGTCAGTAACATGTCCTTTTTCGTAGTAAATAGGTAATTATTATGTCTGTGTCCGAGTGGTAATGACGTACTTCCCCCCATTGTGACACACCCAGTGCTGTATCAGTACCGAATGCCATTTATGTACCGAGAAGCCGGGACGCGCCTCCATGTATATTTTAACCCGCAACTCGCTGATCGATACTCGCCGGAGTACATACGAGAGTACAGTTCATCTTCAAAAAGGTGGGCGCAGCCTAGGAATGATGCTAGAGACATGTACATGCTAGAGAACCAGTTGTCTTTGGTCTTTCACAATGGAGGAGGTTGAAGGCTGCCAAGGCAACGTTGAAACGCTAAACATGTTTGCAAAAACTGAAGAAGTAAATCGTTACATAATCCAAACAAAAAATATGAATACTGAAAGTTCAAACCATACAAGCTGTATAAGGCTAAGTAGAGCTCATTTTCAGCTGCAATGATCACAGAGAGGCACACAGCAAGAGCTATGCACAGAAATATAGTCCAAAGGAGCAACTCAGGTATGCCTGCAAGGACCGATGTCTAGCCTCGTTCCCAGGCCCCGCCCAGCTTTCCGTCGCTTGCAGGACCGTACTTTAAGCGACGGAAAGCTGGGCGGGGCCTGGGAACGAGGCTCCATTTATCTGTGGGATAAAAGCATACATACATAAACTTGTACAACATTATCACCACAGTTGGGGGGTGAAGTCACAATCCTATGAAATATGATTGTGTGTTATACAGAAGAATTAGAGTTAAGTGTCCTACTCAAAAGTGATACATGCACGCTATGGCGTACATGTTCCTGATTGCTCCTGGCTGTCCGCGGCATCTTTAAAATATCAGTACCCTTGTAAACGGTTATGATGATTAGTGTCTGGCCCATGGCTCAACAGCTCTCAACTGAGGTAGTGAAAAGTCTGAGAATGAACTGGTCGAGTGCACATGCGTGAATATGAGAAAATAACTACAAACAATATCTTTTTTTTGATTAAGTACCAATCATGTCACCAACATGGAAGAATAATGTCTATAATTTGATCAGATAGCATTGGAACCTATGGTGGCCAGACCGCATGGAACCTACCAATAAAAGTAATGTGCACCTTTGGGCTTTTCCATAAATAGACATACATTCTTTAGCTATGTGTGTGTGTGTGTTGTGTGTGTGTGTGTTGTGTGTGTGTGTGTTGTGTGTGTGTGTGTGTGTGTGTTTGTGTGTGTGTGTGTGTGTGTGTGTGTGTGTGTTTGTGTGTGTGTGTGTGTGTGTGTGTGTGTGTGTGTGTGTGTGTGTGTGTGTGTGTGTGTGTGTGTGTGTGTGTGTGTGTGTGTACATGTACCACTGCAAGAATTACTCAGTTAAAATAACCTCTTGAGTGGTTATTCTAGTTTCAGTGCATTGCCCCACCGGAAGGTTTTACACCATTCCCATATCCATTAAGACAGTGTAGAAGAGCTGGGAACTGTAATTCAGCCAAAGATATTTTGCAATTGACAAGGAAACAATGCCTTTCACTTTGTATAAACTTGATTAATTTCGCTGTTCTTGTAGCATATTCATTTTCCCTGTTCTTGTAGCATATTCATGTATGTGCTTTGTATTTGCCCATGCATAGTTGGCTGTCATGAGGGATACAAGTATTGCACACTTGAAAAAGAGATGTTTTTACCCACTGTCTTTGCCGTCTTGAGCTTGGAGTATTGCAACAATTGAAGTTACTCTAAGGGCTGGGAATGGTACACAGGCTAACAATGCATTGGTTGACTCATTAACCATGGTTAATGAGTCACATGACAAGGAAAAGCAACAATGCATTCCTTTTGCTTTCTATTGTGCTTAAGGATCGAAACTTCCCAGTCTAGGGTTGTAGCAAATTCATTTGTTGTACTCCATGCATGTGCTTTGCATTTGTCCATATTTGGCTGTCAGGAGGATGCCTTTGCCATCTGGAGTTTGGAGTACTGCATGCAACAATGAAAGTTATAAGAGCTGGGAAATTTACATACTGTAGGCCACAGATAGATAATGAGTGTTGCAGTTCACATGCATGGAAAGGAAAAGGAACAATGTCTTTTGTTGTGTAATACTCACCAGTTAGATAAACCCTGAGACTGGAGTAGCCATACAAAGGCTACTTTAACTAGTTTTTGCAGCATGTATTATGTACAGAGGAACATTATGAGTGTGCCCCAGCAGTCAAACTATTACAACCTGTGTGTAAATAAATGCACAGGCTGGCTCATTGCATCCAAATTGGGGCTTATGCTACTGACTTGGGGGAGCTGATTCAGTTCCTCTGCAGTAAGGGGGCTTGTTAGCTAACTAATATCTTCCAGGCCCCTGCCCAGCTTTCAGTATGAAAAACACGGAGAATGTGGTACATAAACTCATGTGACCATGATGGAATCTACATAAACAGCAAGTAACTTGCATCTTGTCCAAGGAACTACACGTTCAATCCTTGAAGTGTTACAGTATGATAGTTGCTGCCCCCACTTGCTAGGTAAGTTGCCTGGCTCTCATTGCTGTTCTGGGCTCAAGTATGGCCTTACACATATGGATCCATTTTGCTATCCTTTCTATCCTGACATCACATGCATGAGATTATCTACTATAGGCTTTCCCAACCATACAAAAAGATAACCGTCTAGTCACTCAAACATGGTCTTAATATGCTTACTCTATGCTCAAGCACATATTACCGTGACAGGTGGATTTAAAGAGAATTTAGATGTTTTGAGGTCAAAATAGAGAAAAATGAGAAGGTTGGCAGCTGCCAGGAATCGAACCCAGGACACCTGGCTTGTGCAACCAGTGCTCTGCCACTGAGCTATGACAACCGAACACCACCAGCCCTCACAACCCCTAACAGGATTCTGACAGCACATACTGAGTGGCTGCTGCATGTGCAACTGAGGAATTTCAGTCCCACCTGTGCAGTACATATAGAAGATTGTGAGGCCTGGTGATTGTCCAACCCTAACATTTTACTAGACTACCTATGCACTAACTATAATTCAAATTTCTGACGCCTTGCATATAATCTGTTTTAGTTTCAGTTCAAGTATACTCACCTGCACAGGCTTTTATACTGGGGAATTCCCCTGCAGCAAAGAGGACCAACACACACCAGGACGAGGTTATCACCTGGACTGGCTTCTCGATTCTTCCAAACGAAGTCTGGGCATACCTAACACATTTCAGTTTTTATACAGCAAAGCTTTGCAATAAATCACAAGCAACGCATTACCTGGTTTAATCAGCGAAGGCCTCACCACGGACATGTAAACCGCACAGTTTTTCGCGCGCGCCGGGGACGAGGCTGGGTACGGCTGACTTTAGATCATCAAAGGGTTAATATACTTCGAGGCGCGCCTTCTTCTCAGTATAACTTCAACGCTACTGTGAGTGACAGCGATCCCGTCATCAACTCACGACCGTCTGACTGGCATGGAGGTGCTTGACATGGAGGTGCTTGACATGAGCACGATAAATAGTGAGTTGTGAAATGCGTCTTACTACGCTAGCTCTAATGACATGTACATGGTTTGGCGTCTATGCATCGAAACCGAGACTATCAGTATCAGTACATATTCACCATCGCGCTAAGTACGTGATCTGGTACGCGAGTGTAGGTTACTGCAGCGCTAGCCCAGGCCTACCTTCCATCCAGTTTGTCTACAGCATACTGTTGCGCCGATCAAAATTGGACGGTTGGACGGCCTGGGAACGAAGCTATAGGCTACTGTTCTTGCCCTTGTCACTGATTTTAAGGCGTTTGCCAGTCAACTTGACGCGGTGAGTGTAGCATCCGCAACCATCGAAGATCGGCTCTATCGCTCTGCCGTGGACGTGCGGCATGCATGTGCAAAATAGTTGCTAGAAGGAAGGCATGCAGGAACACAAAAAAGCCTGTTAGACAAGACTCAGGTAGTCTGTATAGCAAAAAAAATGTGCAGTATGAGTTTCAGATTGAAAAGTTTTCTGTGCAGCAAGCTCCGCCCCAAGTGACAAGAAGTATCGCTCGGAACACCAGAGTTTGTTCCATTTTGAGAAGGTCTGGGAATGAGAGTACACTTTGACAGACTGCTGTAACTGATAGACTGACTTGCTAACTGAGTTAATATGGTCAAGTGAAACTGTGGCTTAAGATGTTCAAACAACTGAGAACAATTTATAACTGGGGATAACGTTTAGCTTACAAGCTAATAGGGACTTACTGAGCCCTTTGGGGTCTACACACAAGAGTCCAGTGTTAAATAAATTTCTTGTCTGGATTCAGTTCCATGATGATCTTCTTTTCATACGTGCAATGGGCACCTATAAGTTTTGTAGTCACCACATCAAGCTAAGGTGAGAACTCTGTGAGAAAAATTAAAATCCGGCATAGCAGCTCCCGGTTTTTTTGGAAGTAAACCATGTGGAAGTAACCAGAAGTGTACTTAGGTGTACCTGGCAAGAATTGTCTTTGATTTTATGATGGGAAAGCTTCTGAGGTTGTCCAGTTTATGACGGTTATTGATGCATGCTTTGTGTGCACCGACGAAGTAAAGGTAAAGCTAATGGCACATTTCAAGCCTAAACCAATCACGATCGCCAAATGTTTTTGTTTCTACAAGAGGCAGCAGTGACAGGGAGAGAGTATGGCAGACTACATAGCTGAGCTACGAAGGCTAGCTACAACATGTGAATTCGGCACATTCCTGGACGTGTTACTGCGGGACAAATTTGTATGTGGCCTGCAGAGGGTATGAAATCCAAGCCAACCCCAATGCTTACTCACAGGTGCACTGGACAAGTTTTCTCAACAACAGAAGACACAGTGTCACAGATGTCCAGGAATGGGACACTCTGCCGCTTTTTGTCAATTCAAGTCAACTTGGTGCAATAAGTATAGAAGAATTGGACACATACGTAGCATGTGCATGCAAGCCTCGACCCTCTCAGTTCCTTCTAAGACAACCTCATCAACAAGGGCAAGGTAACAGTACCTGAAGGCCACCAAGGACCAACTGAGTAGAGGTGTCTGGAGAGTCCGAGAAAAAGGGGGAAACAAGAACAGACATAGCAGATATTGTTCGAGTTCATACTGTACCTCTTCAGCTAGAAGCTACAAAGTCTCATTAGAAATCAACAAGATTCCTATCTCAATTAATTGGACACCAATGCATCTGTGAGTTTGGTTCATGAAGCCATGTGGCCAGACAAATTGAATAAACCACAGTTGCAGCTTATCTCATAGGTTGTCAGAAGGAAACTGACAGCCGGTCTCAAGGTCTTTTGAAGAAACCATAAAACGTGATTGTCAGCCGATGAAGCCTTTGATTGACCAGATAAACCACAAGTACTGCTAGTGACCTACCAGCAAAGTGCATTAGCTACCAAAACAGAAGCCTCAAAGTGCTGGTACAGTGCCTAGTAGAGGTTAGTGTGTATCTGCCACTCATTTTGTGGTTGAAGGGAGGGGTACTACTTACAAATCAACCTGAATTGGGCAGAAATTGCTAAAATCAATGAAGTTGAAAGTGCTACAAGCCTGTCAAACACACTAGGGGGTCTACTGAGACTTCTGACAAAATGTGAAGATGTGAAATGTCTTTGAACCACTAGCAGACCAGCACTATGAAGTAGTTTCACATGAATTCGACGTGTTTCAAAACTTTTCGAATCTGTTCGAAACACTAGCAGACCAGCTCTATGAAGTAGCTACACATGACTTGGATAGTGTAAGGGAGTCAAGGCTCCCCTCCATGTTAAGACTGATGCCACACCCAGACCCAGACCCCTGAGCATGAAGGAAAAGGTAGAAGCAGACATAGAATCAGATGGGAGAAATCAAAGTTCTGCAGAAAATGGGCGGCTCTGATATACAGTACCGACTCCGAAACCCGACAAAAGTGTCGGAGTTTGTGGGGACTACAAGGTAACAATAATCTCTTGCTTCAACGTCAACATGTAACCTCTTACCATATGGTCAGAGGAACATTTTGAAACTAGATCTTTCCGAAGCATACCTGCAAATTGAATTGGATGACGAGTCAAAGAAATTTCTTGTTATCAACACACACAAGCAGTGGCGGATTTAGGGGGGGTAAGGGGGGTGCAAATGCACCCCCCTTTGGCGGCTAGTAATGTATTTTGCGTACATAACTGCACGAGTCCATCAAATGATTATGCAGCAGTGGCATGCAGCAACAACAACCAGGCACAGTTACACACTCACGTATCAGTTCCTTACTGAACTCCAGACGTTTGACTAGGCCTAGAGTTGCTTCGAGATATTCAGTTCGGCCCGAGAGGTCCGCCACGGCGCGCCTCGGCCTACGAGATTTCGAAATCCACTGGATTTCGGATTTTAGAGTGGATTTCTGGATTTCAGTTTGGATTTCTGCCGACAGGTTTCTTCTTGTATGTTCTTGGATATTTTAGTTATAGTTCCCAGCTTAGCAAAAATTTTTAGTTAGTAGTAGTTTTGGTTAACTAAATTTTAAAAAGGCCATACTAAAATGTATTTAGTTAAAGTTATAGTTAACTAAAACAACACTGCCGGACAGTGTACGAGATTTCTTTTGTGACGGACCCCTCGGTTCGGCCTTCCAGCTATATTTTATAGAATGCGTTCACGTGACCGAAAGTGGGCGTGGCAATCCAAAAAATTTTCCGCCGCGACTGAACCCCCCTTTCTAAATTTCTAGATCCGCCACTGACAAGGGACTGTATCATGTGAGTAGCTTGCCCTGTGGTGTAGCTTCTGCACTTGCAATTTTCCAACAGACGATGGATCAAGTACTGCCAATGTTTGCTGATGACATCATTTTTCAATTTGTTAAGTCACCGGGATAGCTATCCCTTTCAAGCTACTTTCCCTTTGCTGCTCTTGCCTATTAGTTACAAAACTTTTAAGTTAGTGCTAGAAACGCACACTGTGTTTATTTGTGTATCACATCTTCGAAAATGGTGGTTTGCAGTTATGCAATGATAGTGGTAGGTAAGCCATTTCAATAACACACCAAGGGCGGAACCAGGGGATACATAGGGTGCACATGGACCCCCTTCCCAACTTTTCCCCTGACCACTATTAGTTGTTATTGTTATTGGGTTCTTGATGTACACATGCAGCCACAGGATGTTAGATGGGAGAAACCTCAGTACAAAAGTCCAGTAATATTGTGGTTTATGTTTGTATGGCTCCCCTAAGTCAATTCAAGTAGGCCCACTTTGACAAGTTTTCAAGGATTCTGTTGATAGAAACGCACACTGTGTTTATTTGTGTACCACATCTTCGAAAATGGTGGTTTGCAGTTATGCAATGATAGTGGTAGGTAAGCCATTTCAACAACACACCAAGGGCGGAACCAGGGGATACATAGGGTGCACATGGACCCCCTTCCCAACTTTCCCCCTGACTCAAACCGTAGCAGCTTCTTTGATCACCGCACACAGAGTAGCCTTGTTCCAAGGCCTCCCCCATATTCTTGTTTTTCGGTTTGCGTTCAATATAATATGCAGAAGTAGAAGTGTATTATACTGAATACAAACTGAACAACAAAAACCGGGAGAGGCCTGGGAATAAGGCTATGCACATAGCTATATTACACAAACGCAGCGTAATATTTTCCCCATATGTGGCACAAATAAAGACGCATGCAAGACTAACTACGCTACCGCAAAGCAACAAATGATCTGCATATGACTTCAATGGTAGGTATAATATAGCGAACATATATGTTAAAGCCTTGCGAAAGAGTAGAGTAGGGATAGCTAGTATATAATAAAGCCAATTGAGACAGACGCATCGATAAGATTTTGCTTGATAGCCGGGTCCCATGTTGGGCGCGGCCCGCTTTTTCACACTCATTGGTAATATTTGAGGAGGCTATACATTTCCATGACCCGGTTCTTCCATACCAGTGGACAAGAGCAACAGCAACCATGCGATGGTATTTGTCTGTGCTGATCAAATGAATCCTCAAAAGACAAAAATTTTGCGAGCAGAATTGCCAGGTTGCAACAAGAGGGCTCCCTCGTTATTGATTACGGTGGGTAGAAAAGTTTCTGCGCTTCGTGTGGACATAGTTTTTTAGCTCAATTTTGTGTGGTTATAGTAGTTTCTGTGCTGTGTGCTACACACTATGTGTGCAGCAATCTCCACTCCCCTGTGTGCACCTCCCCTCTTCCATCTCTGGATCCGCCCCTGGACATTCAAGTTTTCAAAGAAAGCATTATGTGACAGTAGTACAATTGGGCTATTTGTAGCCGTGAGGAAAAGTTGAGGCTGAGATCTGCTTGGTTTAGCTGTTTGTGTATGAGCACATAGCACACCCTGGCCTGTCATGCAGTGCCAAAACTTGAGTCAAGTAACATGCTCATTTGTGCGCAGTTGCCTCAGCTTGGTGCTTAGCTGCCTGGGCCTTGGCGAGTCTCCTTGCCCCTGCTTCATGGGTTTCAACTCAAATCTGTAACCATTAAGCCTCATCCATTCTTTGTGTTGTGTGAGCAGCTTGGCTTGTCTATAAAACTGCTAGCCCTCACTCAGTGGATGCTCACATTTCAGCTTCTTTCATTAACATCTTCACACTAAAACACTTGATCTCTAGTGCTGACTGTACACAAAATCTGAGTGCATGGAAACTTTTATTTTTGTCCATAGTTTCCGCATAAAGTGTGTGCATGTTGTCACATTAAATTGGAGGGTTACATAATAAGAGAGTATCCATGTTAGTGTGGGGCTGCCACTGGATATTTTACCTATACACACATCAGGTTCTAATTTGACTAATTCAACTGCTACTTTTGGATCAAGTGCTGGTGGACTGATTGCATTTGCTGGTTTTTTCTGGATTTTTATTGTGACTGAACTTGCTGAGCTCTACTATCTCGTCTGGTATCGCCGGAAATATGGCGGTAAGTAGTTGTCTGTAAGCAACGTTTACTATTAATATAGGTTATATGAAGAAATCAAGGGGTCTACGGTATTTAGATCCCCTTGGAAACCATAAACACCCTTGCACTTCGCGCCGGGGTGTTTATATAGGTTTCCAAAGGTATCTAAATCCCGTAGGCCGAGGGTTTCATCATATAAGGTATTTATACTATAGCCAATCAAATCGATTCTCTCCTTAGCAACAAAACTGCGTGCATTTCTCTCCTTAGCAACAAAACTGCGTGCATTTCTCTCCTTAGCACCATAACTGCCTAGCAACAGCTACAGTTCAGATTCTGAATGAGTGAGCTCTCTTTCAAGCTGTTCACTGACCGTTTACCTTGCAACGAATGAACTTTCTACTAGTTCGGCAACACTCGCTAGTGATTGGAATTCAAAACCCTTCAAATTGCCTGAGAATGAGACTGAAATGTCATTACATCGTGAACTTTCTGGTGAGTGAGTTGTGACTTGTTTTGAGCGAGTACTAGTGCTTTCTTGAATAGTAGCTTCCTATGGCTCCCACTAAAACTGTAGGAAAACTCCGTGTGAACCGGTCATGTTCGAGACTACCGCAAATCCACAGTCATGTTATTGTATGATGCATACTATTAATGAAAATACAAACTTACAGTTGGAGTATAGCAATGATTCTTCCCTAAGCACCAAAAGTGGGACAAATATATACTCATAAAGGGTAGCTGGTACTGCAATTAGCAACACCATTTGTGATGGACCACAAGCAAGGCAAGTTGGGGACAGGGTGGGTAGTTACGGTAGTTTTGGTAATTCACAACTGTCACTAAAGATAAGTAGCATGAAACAGCCATAGTGTGATGGTTACTTGTCTAGACACATAGACTGACCTCACAATTTTACTGAAATGCATGGGAAATGGTTGCACATGCACAAAAAATTAGATACTTGGCCACTTTTCTCTCCGCCCATGCAGACTAGGTATGAGGCTAAAGGAAAACATGCACTACCCTACTGTGCACATATGCAGGCCTTATAGCAAGACTAAATTGTAGTACCACCTAGCCTTATGAGCATATATATGTCCCACATTTGGTGCTTAGGGCAGACCTAGACTAAATGATTTTTCACTCATTCCGCATAGAACTATGCGAAAAGGTTTGAGAGTTCATAAGCAAGGTTATACACTCAGTATCCCATAAAATGATCGAGTAGTTCATGCACGCACAAACAGTAGATGTAAGGCCACTTTTTCCTCCTCCCTTGTTGCCTGGTTACAAAGCTGGTGATTTTCTCTCTGCCATCTTTCACATTAGATGAAAAATGGGTCGGAGAGTTCCCTCTTGTGACTGGGTGCGAAGCTAGTTCAAAGACTGCTTATGCTCGTGTTGTTACTGGAGTGATTGTCACTGGAATGATAGTAGCACTACTGACACTGGTGGTTGGTGGTGTACTGTCGGCACAAAATGGTTAGAATGCATTGTCATACCTTGCAAAAGTTTTGAAGTTCTAGATCACGTAGCTAGTCAGTGTTCTAATATGACCTTGTACTCACAGACTTTGTGATGCAAAGAAAAGCACTTTTTATGTTGAATTACACTACTAAACTACAGTGACACCCTAAGGTACATCAAATGGAGTTCTATGCTTCAATTAGCTTTTCCTTTGAGGTTCAACTTGGGGCCAGACATGAGTTTAGGCTATGTCATAACTCTGCTTCACGATCAGAACTTAAGGCTTACCTCTGACCGACTGGAAGTGGTTTGCATGTACAGCAGCAACAAGACAGAGAATGGCTAATAGCTGACTAGCAACAGTGTTTAATGGCTCTTGGACCCTTCTCAGAACACACCAGGGACATGCAGCTTACCCAAGACAGACAAGGGACAGACTACACAGAGACATTAAAGCCTTCCTCTGGCACCCATTTTGGAAAAGCTACAAGGAGACCTACATCAAGACAGACAAACCTTTCTGTGTTGGCCATGATTTTATTTATACTCCTTTATAAGTGTAATATGTAATGGTGATATGCCTAGTTCTAATGCTGTCGGAAAATCGGTTGTTTCAATGTTTTGCATACTCAACACTATTAAGGCTTATAGTGGGAATATGGTTCACATGTTTTATGTTGTTGTTGACTAGAATTAGCCTCATTTCCAGGTCTCCCCCATTTTTGTTATTCGGTTTTCATTCAGTATAATAAACGGAGCTGAACACAAACCGAATAACAAAAACGGGGGATGCCTGGGAACGAGGCTAGGCTAGAATAGTGTGGAGTGAAAATGTGTTGTGTGTCTATTTCATGGAAGTGATTGCACAAAGTAAGCAATTACATATTTTGCTACTTATTATTACTTCCATCAGGTGATTTTACTGACACTGCTGGACTGAGTGCTGAGGGTATCACTGGACGTGTGTTGCTGATTCTCAGTGCAGTTGTACAACTGCTTGTCTGGACAGTGACATTTGCAGCAGTGGCGCGTGTATTACTTGGTGTGCATTTGTATTTATGTGTAATTGACTATGCCAGACTTCACCTTTATCATTGGAACTACAGAACCTCCACTGTAGACTGTGTTGTTTTAGTTGACTATAAAATGCTTTTTACTATTGACTTAGTTGATCATGATAACTACATTAAAAAAAAACTGGAAACTAGAGTATTCCATGTCCTATGGTGTATACACTGCATGATGCATTGACTATTTTCACCTTTCTTTATGCAGGTTGTACATGTATATGTGCCTTTGCTAGTGCCTTTGGATGTGTGTTTGGAACTGTGTTCATGCTAGATGTGGCTTTTCTTGGATGGTCATCATTCCGTGCAGTGCAAGTTATAAATGGTTAGCTAGTGTAATTTTAAAACCTCTAGAGATGCAGTTAAGACTGATGCACCAGACAGAGTTTACAAGTCATGGTCATTCAGTTGGGTAGCTGAAAACTTTCAAAATGGTAAATTTAAGGTCCTGTTGAACTAGACAAAAGTCAAGGACCTTATGTCACATGCCATTCAGTCAAAATTTGAAGCAGCATACCTCATGGAAATGGAAGAGAAACTGATTCAAAATTTGACCAAAGTGCTTGTTACATAAACTGTCGTGGAAATCTCCTAGCAGAAGCTCAGCAATACAGCTTTTTGAGTATAGTGATGCACTCGACAAACATTGCAGTTGACTTCTCTCTGGGTTTTATAACCACATGTGCAAGGTAAAGTGAGTTTACAGATTTAGAACAGAAATGTGGCTGCAACTGGATGGAATGAAATTACCAGCATTTCATGTTACCCTGATGAAAATCAGAACTATATCCCAAAACAGAATGAGCTCCTTACGAGGTATGTGAAATGAGAATCAGATCAGTGTGTTACTTTGTATTTCACTTTATAACATTATCTTGTGCTCTTGGATATTTTACCGCACACACACACATCAGGTTCTCTTTTAAGTGTTACGCCAAGTGTCATTGAATCAGTTACATTTGCAGCCCTTTACTGGAGTACTACTTTGTTTACACCTACTTTAACTTGGTTTCTTGTTGATGGTTAGTGTGTATATGTGCTGTAAAACTTGCATTGACACTTGATTTATGGTTTTGGTTCTTGTCAAGCCTGGAACAAGTATTGGTCTCCTGCTGTCATTCAAATAATTATATGTATAGGATGTATGCTGCCTGATGCTTTTCTTGTTTAAGGTGGCAAATCATACAGTTTCTCCAGTGTAGCTAATCAGGCCTGCTATTGACCAAAGCACATCCTGCATAGTGGATGACTCTGTGCAACACTGAGGCTTAATTTATTGAGGGAGACAATGTTCATGATTGTTCATGCCTGCTGATTCTGAAAGAAACTTACTGTTAGAGCACAGAGCAATGATTGCATATGTACATGAAAGGTAGCCCAAGTTTCTTATTTCACTATTATTTTTAATCTATCACATCAGGAATAGTTGATAGGAACAGGACGAAGGTCAGCAAGTTCTCTGTTGTGACTGCTGTTGTCATCGGAATACCCCCACTGTTACTGGTAGCTGGAAGTGTACTGTCTCTACTAAATGGTTAGTATGCATGTCTCAGTATTTGTAGTGCAAAAGTGCTTACAAACTACTTACGGTGTGTGGTTCTTAGGTGAGGATTCTGACTCAACTCATGTTGAGAGTGTCCTACAGCCTGGCCCATTAGCATTTTCAAACTTTATATGGGCACTTCCCATACAGTTAAAACAACAGAGTCATTGCTAATGTAACCGTAGCAGGTTTGGTCACATGGTACCCTTTGGAACGCAGAAGTAATTTTATTCATGAAAGTTTTATTAACGCGGAAGTTGTTCCATTATCAGCGTTATCAACTCCAACGACAAGCATGCTAACAAATCTTTGGCTGTGCCAATGGCTTGATTTGTGTAGATAGGGTGTAAAAAGGTGAATAGTTTATCTAAATGGCTGATAAGTGCCTAGTAAGCCATTTTTACTTGTTTGAAGTCATTTTGTGCTGACTATGCATCGTAGGTTCGAGCGGTTGGAAACGATGCCGATTTTCTCATCTCATACCCACAGCCCCGAAAAAATCAGCCGATATACAAGTTGTTTGAAGCTATTACTCCTACCTGAAGCAAAAATAGAGAATGCTTTCTTGCAGTGGGCAAGATAAAGCTTCGTGTTTGCAGCCCTCGGCTCATTGACAATCACCCGCGAATAAGTACCGCCTCTTCCTGATGATGTCAGTCGAAAGGTGTGGCCTAGCCTCATTACCACTTCTCACGGAGGGGCCTACCCTCAAACATCGCTTCTTAGCTTCGTGCGGAAACCACACGAACTTATTGTGAGCATATATATATGGTCACCGTGTTCCTATAGCAACTTCAGTCTTGTATAGCCATGAAATATACACAAGTTATGTATGAATGTGTGTTGTTGTTGTGAGTTTGATGCTGATTCAATCTCATGATCAGAGACTATATAAAGGACTGATCATTGCTTATCAGACTATAGGACTGATGATTGCTTATCAGACTATAGGACTGATTATTGCTTATCCAGACTATAGGACTGATTATTGCTTATCCAGACTATAGGACTGATTATTGCTTATCCAGACTATAGGACTGATTATTGCTTATCCAGACTATAGGACTGATTATTGCTTATCCAGACTATAGGACTGATTATTGCTTATCCAGACTATAGGACTGATTATTGCTTATCCAGACTATAGGACTGATTATTGCTTATCCAGACTATAGGACTGATTATTGCTTATCCAGACTATAGGACTGATTATTGCTTATCCAGACTATAGGACTGATTATTGCTTATCCAGACTATAGGACTGATTATTGCTTATCCAGACTATAGGACTGATTATTGCTTATCCAGACTATAGGACTGATTATTGCTTATCCAGACTATAGGACTGATTATTGCTTATCCAGACTATAGGACTGATTATTGCTTATCCAGACTATAGGACTGATTATTGCTTATCCAGACTATAGGACTGATTATTGCTTATCCAGACTATAGGACTGATTATTGCTTATCCAGACTATAGGACTGATTATTGCTTATCCAGACTATAGGACTGATTATTGCTTAACATTCAACCGTCCTGTTGAACTAGGTCACTCTGCAGGTTGTAATGGGTGGGAAACCATTAGGTTTGCAGATTCTAGTGTTTCAGATAAACTAGGCCACTCTGCAAATTGTCGTGCTTTTTGTTTGTTTGTTGTTTGTGTTTTCTATTGAACTAATCAGCATCTAGTGTATTTTTAGTAGAACTATAACTAGGTCACTAGTTTCTGTTTCTGGTGTATATTTAGCTGATCAGGCCACTCAGCAGGTTTTAGTGCTGGAATTAGGACACTTTGCAGGGTCTGTACTAAACTATAATCAGTGTGAACCAAAAAGTGTGGAACAGAAATATAATATAGCTACAAAACCAAAATATGGTTGCATATGTACCCACTACTATTCACATCAGGTAATTCTACTGACTCTTCGGGACTGAGTGCTGAGGGTATCACTGGACGTGTGCTGCTCATTCTCACTGGAGTTACTGCACTGGTGGTCTGGGTAGTCATGGTTGCAGTAGTGTCTTATGCATTTCTTGGTTAGTAAGTATGTACAAGTGTAGATGACTATGACTTACAGTTAGCTGTGTGGTGAAACAAGAGAACCTTTATTTTTACTATAACTAGTGGGATGATTCTTCATCTTGTGGTGAGCCTGAATGAGCAGCACACTGCTCGTTTACTAATTTGTCATGACATATAGCAAGAGTTGTCACTATAGCCAAATTTCAGAACGCATAAGTAGCTAAGTCCTCACCCAAGATAGCCAAGTATCACATATGCCAGCCATTTCTCCAGCCAGGGTAGCCAATGTAGCTAATGTAGCTACACATGCATGGACTAAGCTTTACACTGAAATCATGAGCTGAATTTCTGGCATTTATGAGAGCCATTCATGCCATGCATGACGGGCTCTTTATACCTGAAGCAACCTCAACCACTGCCCAGTGGCATAACTACACCCGGGCCTACATCGGCCAAGCCTGGGTAAAATTTGCTTGGGCCCTGGTAAAAATTCTCATGCTAGTCTCGTACCCAGTCCTTCCATAGCCAGGAATGGGCCTAATAGGGCCAGGCCCGACCACTTGATATTCAAGCTTACCTTATAATAGTTCTTGCTTTCAAGTAGCTATATAGTTAGTAGTTGACAGTTATGCATGGACTGGTACCGTGCTGTGTCAGCAACTTGCACGACTCAATGCTTTCACGTGAGATCGAGAAGGATCCCACGTGCGCACACAAAATGGCCATGCATGCTGCTATTTTGAAAAAGCAAGTGGATCTGGCAGTGAAGCATCGACTCAAACGTGTATGGGTGTCTATACGTGTTTTCTATGCGAAATGAAGTGCCAATAGTCTCAGAGCTTCCCTCCCACACCCACCCCCCTGGTGGGCCCGACCACGCTTCAAATCCTAGCTATGCCACTGCCACTGTCCATATTTGTACCACCTGTGAGTGGCCTGCCGTTGATGGTCGGTAGAAGCACAAACCAGAAGTAAGTTGCCATGCGTGCTTCAACTTCAGTTGTCTTCGCTCTGGGTCGCTGAGGCTGCATTCGGGCAGTAGCCCTCACAGCATGCTTCAATCTTCGTGAATGTGCTCATTGGGGCGAGCGTCAGCGAGACCCACACTAGTGAGTCGAATTGGAATTTTTCATATTCTTTATTGTTATTATTAGGTATTTATTATTATTCATTCTGAGCAGTAATGTAACTTCTGGCAGTTAATGGTGTCTTGTTCTTGCTGTACAGCTCCAGGGAAAGCAGTAGTGCTATTCTAAGTTCAAGGTTAACACGTACCGTCCAAATGTGACATCAGAGGTATCAGAGGCACTATATCCCGGATACAGTCTTAGTGACATTGAAATACAGTGCCTCAGACGTGGCATACCTTAGTATGGCAAATTTTATCACATTTGCCATACTAAGTGGCACTTTGATGCACTCAATTAAGGAACCAAAATGATGAATATTGATGCATGTGGTCAACAAAGCATACTGGATGAATTATACTGGCCAAAGTGGAAGCAAAGTGAATTTAATAAAAGTGGAATCCAAGATTGTAACTGTAAGACTTGTCAGACCATAGACACTGCATGTTTGACTTCTGTTTACCCACAGGTAATAAATGTAAATCTGTTTCTACGAGTTCTCTGGGATGTGTACTTACTGGATGTGTGCTTACAGCTGTGTCCATGATAGGCTTGGCTTTACTTGGATGGTCATCCTTCGAATTTCATACAAACGGTTAGTTAACATTTCTACAGTTATGCATTACGCAGAATTGCATGATCTAGAGGCCATGATTTTGATTATAATGAAAGTTGATGTGCTAGAATTTCACATTTCATACACGTAGCTATTGGGTCTAGTTAGCATATGGGGGTATACCGTATTCACTCTAATTTATGCAACGTTCGGAACGCAAAAATTTAATTATTTAATTCGCTCAGTTACAGTTGCAGTTACACACTCTTCTACCTCTCTCAACATTAATATTCTACGCTCTTGGCATGGGTCCATAACATAGCTTCCATATCATTTTATTTTGGGGGAGGGGAGTGAACTTATTAGCTGAAGTAAAGAACATGGCCGCCAATGTGGCCTAGGGCCACCCTGCAGCCCTTCACTCCGGGGGGGTCTGGGAGCTTGCTCCCCCAGTGAAGTTTTGGTGGTTTTAGGTGTTCTGAGGTGAATTCTGGTGCATTCTGACGCATACAGAGAAGCAAACAGAGCTTCTTGAGAAGAGCCTCAACAGGCGGTTCATTATCATCATTGCTTGCTGAGCTACTGAAACTGGAAACCATCTCCATCGGCTCTATGATCTAGGGCCTATACTGGGTGCATGCACAAAATTTGCATGTGTACACATAGCTGACTGGTCATGTAATAGTGTGCATTATTAGGGACTTGAAAGCCACTGCAGTAGACAGTAGACAGTGTCACAAGCCAGACCCAACCAACCCCAGTGCAGATCGTTTTTAGTGTTATGCACAGGGCACGCATGCTGAAGCAATAAGTGCTGGGGTTGGTGGGTCTGGCTTAACTTACGAGACTAGCAAGCAGTAACAGGGCAGGCCAGCATAACTCAGTATTGCTAAGTGAATGTAAGAAAGTTAGTTTGCTTGGGGGCGGGGCAGTTGCTACTCCTGCCCCTATGCTAGGTACAGCCCTAGCTTCTGCAAATAAAAAAGAAATAACTTGTTTTGGAATGCTTTTATAAGGAAATTGGAATACTTTGTTTGCAATGAATGAATTGGTTATGCTGCATGTATGATATTACCATACATTCCAAGTCCTGCAACATAATAATTAATTACACAGTCAAATAACATAAGTGTTTGACTTTATAAATTATTATGTATTCTCTTACACCACACTAGCGTCCAATTCTACTGTTACTCCTGGATTGCGTATAGCTGGAGTGGTGATTTCTAGTCTTGGTGTTGGTGCAACATTTATTATATCGGTCATACTATTTGGCATGTGTTGCATTTTCGGATGGTGGGTGTGCCTGATGGACCATGTCAAGGATGCTAAAGAATGGTTGGCTGGGGTGAGAAGGAGGAAACAAGATACAAAAGGTTAGCATAGCATATCTTGCGTATCTGGATTTTAATTTTGGTAAGCACAATAGCTATATCTGTGCATTTATATAGGGGCCTGTTTTGTACTAAATCAGATCTTTGACATTTAATTCATTACAGTAGAAATACCAGATCATGACACCACAGTGTAGACATTATCTGCATTGGCCTATGTTTTTATGAGGTATGTGTGTTAACTTACAACAAGGCCTGGAATTTGTATATGGAACCAAGTGAAGGCTTGCTGTTAGTTACATACATTTTTATGCAGAAACAGAAGAAGCCAGACTACAGTTGTCTAAATCACTTCTGGAGGAAGCCTTGAAACATGGTTTTGTAGAATGTCGAACAGTGGTGTGCCTGCTTGTTGGTGTGGCTGGGGCAGGCAAGACACATACCAAACACTTATTATTCAGGTGGGCCCCTCCTGAGTCTAGGAACAGTACTCCATTAGCTGCGAGGCCAATCCAAGCCATCCGAGTCCGGGCAAGTACACAAGGTGGACAACTGCAGGAAGTTGACCCTGATCAGCTTGATGAAATACTTGCTAACACAGTGGCAAAAGGTGTTCCTTTGGAGAAAACAATGACTATTCAAAACTTTTGCTGCTTTAGAATGCAAAACCAAACCAAGAGCACAGGAATTAGTCCACCACCTGCACACCCACACTTACATAGAATCATGGAAAATACACCTAGTGAAACTGCTAGAAGCCTATCTAGTGAGTCTGCCTCTCACAGAAACTGCTTCTGCTGTTTTGGTTCTGATTCTGAGCTGCAACAAACTGCAAAGTCAGCACTAGACAAGACAGCTCGACAAATTGCGGACACATCTGAGCCACAGCATCTTCTCAATTGTGACTGGATATACCTTATTGACAGTGGAGGCCAGATTGAATTTCTTGAAGCTCTCCCAGCCTTTCTTCAGCGCACATCAGTATGCTTGTTTGTCACTAAGCTGTCTGAGATGCTAAGTGAACGTCCCAAAATTGAATACTTTGAAAATGGAAAGCCCATTAGTGAGCCTGTAGTATGCCCCTTTACAAATGAACAAATGCTGATGCGTTGTGTGCAGACAATTCAACATGGTAGTACAAACCATGGCTCAAAACTGGTCATGGTAGCAACTCACCGAGACCTTGAAGACCAGTGCTCAGAAAGCAGGGAAGAAAAGAATCAAAGGCTCATAAAATTACTTCGTAAATTTAAACAAAGTTTAATTTATCGTGGCCAAGAGATGAAAGAGCTTATCTTTCCTCTTAATGCCAAAACGCCAGGCCCTCAAGACCGTGAAGTTGCCAGCGAGATAACAAAAATGATTATGAATGCTGCATCTGGTTTGGAACCCCGCAAGACCCCCATCAGTTGGTTTAAGTTTGAGCAGCACATAAAGAAAATAACCAAAGATGATCATCGAAAAATCATGCACAGGGAGGAGTGCTTACAAGTAGCTAGACACTTCCACCTCTCTAAGAAAGATCTTAATGCAGCTCTAGACCACTTGGCTAGCTTCAGTGTAGTCCACTATTACCCACACTTGCTACCAGATGTTGTGTTTATTGATCCACAATTCCTTTTGGACAAGATCTCAGAGCTGGTCAAGTACCACTACCAGCTCAGGCATGATCCGCAACCAAATACAGCTGTAGTAGGAGAATTGGTAAAGTTCAGAAGTGAGGGATGCATTACTCTCAAGCTCCTTAAAAAAAAGCAGTTTGCAAAGCAGTACACCAACTTCTTCACACCAGCTGACTTTCTGAGACTCATGAACGATCGCTTGATTGTAGCTCAGTTAGTTGGCAAAGATGAATACTTTATGCCTTGCCTTTTGCGAACACTGGAATCACAGGAACTTGATCAGGAGATTATTCGATATCAAGCGACATCATCAGCATCAGGTGTAGCTCCACTTGCGATTCACTTCTCATCTGGGTGGGTACCATGCGGTATTTTTTGTTCCTTGGTCGCATTCCTTCGGTCTTCACAGAATTCTTCTCCCTGGAGCTTTTTTCCTGATCCAAAAAACACAACTGGACCACAGTGCTTGACAAGAAACTGCATCAAATTCCAGCTCCCAGAAGGTGCTCCTGGATCACTCACACTAATTGATGCATTCTCTCACTTTGAAGTTCATGTTAACACACCATATGACATACGTAGTCATTTATGTCCATCAATTTGGCATACTCTCATTGAAGGCATTCAGAAAGCAGCAGAAATTCTCAAGTATCCCCAATTAGTTCCCAAACAAGCTTTTCTCTGCAAGCATGAGAACGCACAACCACACCTTGCACTTCCAGCAGACACATTTGACTATTGGAAGTGTGAACTCAATCCAGACACAGTGTATGGCCATCTGACAGACGAGCAGTTGGTGTGGTGTCCAGAGAAAGGTAACAATACGAGCATGTGCATGTACATGGAGTTCAGGTACTTTGTACATTCACTCTCATCCACATGGAAAATATTGCTTGCGACACTAGCATGCAATAAGGGAGCATATTTACTATGTACCTATGATAGCCATGAAGAAAATGTGCTAATGGTGTTAAGCTAACCACTAGAAGCATTGATCATACATACCTTCATTGTCATTTGCTTGTAGGAAAATACTCATGGAGACTGCTTGTTTTGACTTTGTATATATGATATTGTGATTGCTCTGGGTTTTTTTTTTACACATATAGGACCCAAGCCAGAAGTGCATCTTCCTCTGGAAACATCCACTGAAGTTAATGAAGGTATGTAGCTAATACTGAGCCAATGTACATTCTGGATAATGGTAACATGTACATTTCTTGCTGTGGTTGTGCTTACCTTGTGTGATGTAATGTATATGAGAAAATATCAGATGATTGGTTATTATGGTTGTTTCACTATTGATGTTTATAGGACCCTTGGAGGAAGCTCAGCTGACTACACTCTCCCAAAAGCGTAAAAGTATGTTAACACCAATCTGAGTAACATTTGACAACAACACAGCACTGACACATATTTATCAGTCATGTGATTGTTTCTTGTCATGTAGGAGGTGCAGTATGCAAGGAAGTACATCTTTCCTTGGAAACACATTCTGAAGTAGATGGAGGTGTGTGCATAGGAGATGAGACTATTAACATACTACTACTGTACAAATTAACCTTCAGCACAAAAGAATTAGGGTTCGACAAAAATAGGCATAAGAGAATTATGCTGGAACAAAAGACATTAGTCTCATGTTATCACTTCAAGTTCCCAAACTACATAGTTGCTCCCAACTTGCCTAAACTGGTGGTCACTTGAACACTAAATGTAGTCAGTGTTCATTTATTAGTGAATGTTCTCCCTAGTGCAAACACTCTTTACCCATCAGCAATCAACCATCTCTAGTCTGTATTGCTGCAATACAACAAGTGAACTGCTATACATATAGGAAAATCACACAACTTTGAAAAGCATAATTTAGAATAATAGGGCCACTTTAAAAGCATAGTAGGCATGAGTAATAATGACCATAAGGGAATAAAACAATAGACCAATAATGCAAAAATTTACAAGGCCTAACAAGTATGTCGCTACCTGTATTAGTAATAAACTGTATGCATACAGCCTACTAGAAACAAAAATTTTTGCGTCTTTTGGTTATGATTGCAAACACTCAATGCAGAAGTGCAGGCTGTATTGAAACAATTGACGTGGTACACATTAAAGCTTTGCTTGTGGCTTCTCAACCTTGCTGTGTACAGAATTCATTGCACAACAGTGTATTTAGCACGAATTGTTTACACTGTCACTGCAGGTCACCCAACTGTGCTAGAATGCATCAGGTTCCAAGGGAAAGAGAGAATGATCAACATTCCACAAGAGATTGCCACAAGTTACAGCCAGTTTGGCATCTTCCTTCTAAACGACCCTAATGGAACTAGAACTCGCAACATACAACATAAGCACAGAGATCATGCTGAGAAGATCAACATAGAGATCCTCCAGGAGTGGGCTACTGGAAGGGGGAAGCACCCCGTGAACTGGAAAACACTGACTGAAGTGTTGTGTGACATTGAACTGGGTGCCCTTGCTAGTGAGATTGAAGAAGTTAAATTGTTATAAATATGTTTTACTAGATGATCAGTGCTCATCCAAGTCCTGCTTAACAATCAGGCTTCTTTGAGTTGTTGGCTTGTGTACGCTTTGTCATTAATGTTTTGTTTATTTGTCAACAGATTTAAGTTAGGCATTATTTTATAACCAGAAATTCATCTTTATGCTGTAATAATTGCACTTTGTTACAGTTGATTCGTACTGCATTTTATTGTTCTTAGTATATAGACCTTAAATGGGGGGCTTCATGATGAGAAACATGATTTATGTTGCCATGGTAATGGCAATTTTATACAACAACTGTTATAGTCCAAATGACTGAAATATGAAATAATTGTAGCTATCAGCCTTCAATTTTGACTAACTGGTGCATGCACTGATAATGCACTTAGCAGAAAAAAATTTTTTTCAACAATGTGGTCGTGATTATACTTAGGTAAAATGGTTTCCTTCTGTTTGCTACAGGGTATAGAAACTTGTCTTTCAGCAGCTTAAGTATATTTGAGCACTCTCACCTAGAAGTACCAAACAGTGATGTTTTCTTAGCAACTATGATCCCATCAACCATACTAGCTAACATAGCATATACCTACAAGCCTGCACAGTCAACAACCACACTTTATATAGAATGATCATGTAGGCATGACGCGTCATGTAGCCATGCCTACATGATCATTTCAAAGTGTGATTGTTGACTGTTCAGATAGGAAGGAGAAGAACTCCAGATTCACTGCTACATGTGTCCATGACATTGAGCATGAGTTGAAAAATTTTCTGAAACTTGCTACAAGGTTGATTTTAGGGAAGGGGACCTAGTGAGCCCTCTTGCCTCAAGGACTGGATTAGTTATAAATATTTTTGATGCTATTTCAGTCCTGTTATGCATGGAGTATATAGGATAGCAGAGGTGGCGGAAGGTACTTGAGATTGGGGAGGCACCAATGATGATGCGTGCGTAAGCTGAGATCACTTCTGAGGCTCCAGTCATGGAAGTGATTTCCACCAATGAAGCAAGTAAAATATGTAGGTCGTTTCCCATTCTAACATGCATTATGTGCGCACTTACATGTAGCTGTAACCTGCTGAAGATTAATGTGGCACATGCGCTGCAGTGCAGCAAGCCAGTGGCTAAGTGGACACTTCACTGAAGTGTGAGTGACAAGTAGCTCAGTATGGAAGTGCTAGATTGGTAATCTGCTACCAGCAACTTGCAGCTAATAGATGTAACTAATTAACAGTGTACCTACCTTAACCTTTACGTGAGCTCCAGAACTGCAACTCGAGATGATTTTTGTGCTTGGTCACTGAAGTGTCACCACTTTTGGCCATAACTCAGGTTAGCAGTGGGTTAAAAGAACCGCATATCCTCATCTTTACAGATGTAACTCAAAGTTAAGATTATAGCTAGTTTGTCCACTGTAAAGGCCTGTCTACCATTTGTTGGTGGTAAATGTTTGGCTTCATCCAGTCTCCGTGGATTACCTTTCTGCATGCTGTGGCCCAGTCAGCTTGTGTGTACCAGGCCCTTTTTTTTTTCTCCACTCGCACATGAGAGGATGGAAACAAGGCTATACTACAGAAGGCCTGGGTACGAGGCTAGTGTATCAAGTCTCGCAGTTGGGTCTAGCCACGCGAGACTTAAAGCGTATCCTCGCGAGCTGTATTTCATCTCGGGTTGTGGGTCGCGCTACTGCTGTTGTCAGGTCCATGCATGTTCCCGGCTGACAGTTGTATTGCTCTGAACTTAGCAAATAAAAAAAATGCCAGACCAACGTGCCCGCAGCCCACGTTGAAAGCGCATGCACAAGGGGGTAGTCTCGCAAGCCAGACCCAACTAACTCCAGCGCGGATCGCTTTCAGTATCACGCACGGGGAAGGAAGGGTCTGGTGACTCTCGGTAGGTTTCCGCAGAGTGGGTTTTCTTGTGCACGTGGAATGCATTAACGCAAAAAGTCACGGGGTTAATGTTCGATAAAGCCGTTAATTATTTAAGTAGGTGCTATGAGTGCTAGCGTGCATGGGTAACGAACTTAGCCACCACGCTTTTCCGATTCAGCGGTTTCACACGTCGAGATTAGCTCAGAGTTATGTGACCATAGCCAATCAGATTGTCTACGCGGCAATCACGACGTAGAACACGGAAACCTACCGAGGGTCACCAGACCCTTCCTTCCCCGTGTGTGATACTGAAAGCGATCCGCGCTGGAGTTGGTTGGGTCTGGCTTGCGAGACTACACAAGGGGGGACATTATTCACTAGAGGGGACATTATTCACCGGTGAATTATGTCTGGGGGGACAATATTCACTAGTGAATAAAGTCCGGGGGGACATTATTCACTCCGACAACGTCATGGATGGGAGTCGCTAAGTTGACCCAACTCCATGCGGTTACGTCATCTATTGAATATCCATAAGTAACCCGTCGCGCGCACTTACGGAGACTGTATACCGAGCCAACGAAGACAGAGGTGTTCACCACACTTATAAACCCGGGGGGAAAAAAGTACACCTAGTGCATTCCCTGGCCCCAGCCCTAACCCTAACCCTAACCCTAACCCTAACCCTTAACCATTTAGCCAACAAGCCACAACAGACAACCAGCGCACTAAGTACCGCTTTCTGCAGCATGCAGTTGAGCGCATGCAGTTGTGCGCATGCGTAAGGAGCCAGTGCAAATTAACCTTTGAACCTCTGACGTCACCACATGGAGTTGGGTCAACTTAGCGACTTCCGTCACGCCTGGGGTGCGTCGGAAGGCCTGCTGGGGCGAATTCTCTATTGTTATTATATGGGAACATGGCCTACGTTCAGACAGCTGCTGCTTCGTGTACAGGGGAAATACCGAGCTGTCTTGACACCGATCCAGAGTTCCAGCATCGGCCTTTTCAACAGTGGTAGTTCGAACTCCGTCTGACTTTGTTTGACACTGGACAGAGCGGTCGGCTACCACCAGGTATAGGAGGGATTACTATTGGCGAGCGGAGCTGTATATAGAGCTAGTTAAAACGTCTAAAATGTAACTACTTACTAGTCACTACCTAGCTTAGCTTCGAGTATCTAGGGGCAACTGGAAAACACGGAAACGGGAACGGAAACGGGAAGGGACGCCTAAAACGGAAGTCAACAATTTTGCTCACCACAGCGCGATCGTACTCTTGAGTAGCCAGGTCCAACTAGAGTCTGGCTACGCGAGACTAAGCCGTAGTAGCTGCTTAGCAGGACAGATTGATGCATAAATGTAATTATTTCTTTGCATTTGTAGCTACCTACCTCTGGTGAAACTGTTTACTGATGTGAAAAAGTCGAACAGCGACTTAACTGCGAGCTAATGCACCTATCAATGTTATGCCCCACCTCCCCCCACCAGAGCGAGGTGGGGATGAGGGCGGGGATTTGACCGGCAACTCTGACCCCACCCATGGGGCATTTGATCTTTCCATATACTATATTCCACAGTATTCGTATTCCTTTACTGGCATACCAGGGGCTATTTGACCTAAGAGCTTAACCCCGGGGGGGGGGGGGGGGGGGGGGGAATTAGATGGAAAAGTGGTCAAATCCCCACCCTGGGAGGTGAGGCATAACATTGATAGGTGAATAAGCTTCACAACCATACTACGCCAGTCCACGGTGACATTGGAAGCTACTAAAAAGACACACTGAGCAAGGCTGTTTTAGGGTCAAGAGATTGCGTAAGAGCTACGCACACTAGTCTGGCTGGCGCAGTCGGCCCGAGCGCGCTGCGCCCACGGTTCTGCCTGAAGTGCTTGTGTAGGGTACTTAAGCCAACAAGCTGGACAAATGACTGCACTGTTGTATGCTAGTAGTTAGTATGCTAACCCTAACCCATTTTTCGTTGTGAGACTCTGGCACCGCGAGACTAGCTAAGCAGTGTGGCCGTCTACTCAGTCGATAAGAAGTTACACAAAAGCTCGCGGTCCCACGATGACGAAGCGGCTACATCTCCTGGTATAAGTTTACGGATTGAAGAATGTACCCAGTGTGGTGGTAGTTCAGGCGTACCTGAGACTCTTGGAGGGAGTTATGCCCACGAGACTGACTCGAGTTCGCCACTCTTTGGGTTATTTCCGTTCCCGTTCCCGTTTCCGTTCCCGTCGTTCCCGCGTTTCCGTGTTTTCCAGTTGCCCAGTATCTAGAGGCAAAAATTTATTCTCGGACTTATATAATTTTGGACCACAGACTTCAAAGGTCTACGCACGATAGCAACTGTGCCAGATCATCAGAGCAACAAGACATACTGGCGCTGGGATAGTTTTCGATAACTGTACTACGCGGGGATAGAAAATCACGTCCGAAAATACATTATAAAACAACGCGTAACTTTTTTGCCGCCTCCTCCGAAAAGGAAATACCAAAGTTCTTGCCCTTCCATTGGCCTTGCCTACGAGCCCATACCATGCTGCAGCAATTGCCAAATTTGGCTAGCGACGCGATTTTATCGTGATTATCACACCTATCCGCTAATAGAATCTTTTTTCCGAAGATAGGTGTTTGAACAGATGTAATATTTTTTACTTATGGGACAGAATATGGAAGGAGTGTGGCTGTCCGTCTTCTGAAGTATTATCAACAATTAAGAAAAACACTAAAAGCCGCTATAAGTATGAAGTCCGCCGTCTCAAAAGACAAGCTGATCATATCAAGAGTGAGAAACTGGCTGGGGCTTGGTGCAATTCACGTACCAATGATTTTTGGAACCTAGTTCGTCAGAATCGTGGTAACAGCAAATTCTCTGGTTGTAACGTAATTGATGGTCTCACCACTGACGATGATATCTCCAGCATGTTCTCCTCTAAAATCTCTTCGCTACTCAACTCTGATCTTGACCAATCAGCTAGGAATAGTTTCCTTGCTGATCTCACTGATTCCATTTCAAACTCTGACCTGCTAACCTCTGAAATTTCTTCTACTGTTGTATTGAATGCACTTGATCAACTTAAGAAAGGAAAATCAGATGGTTCAAGTCTATTTTCTGATGCTTTTATATTTGCCAAATATATTCTCAGCAACCCTTTGAGTCAACATTTCACTTCCGTTGTAAGACATGGCTATGTTCCCAAGCCCTTAAGAGATTGTATTCTTCAGCTAATTCCCAAGCCAGGGAAAGACCCGACTTGCTCTGACAATTACAGACCAATTGCTCTTGCTCCAACATTGAGCAAGGTCTTAGAGTGGTGCATTATACTCATCTATGGAGACTCTTTCTCCACCTCGCCTCTTCAATTTGGCTTTAAACCTGGCATGTCAGCTGACATGTGCACCGGCCTAATTAAAAATGTCATCAGTCGCTACTGTTTAAATGGTTCTAATGTGTTTGGATGCTTCCTCGATGCCTCGAAGGCATTTGATCGAGTCAGTCACCTCAAGTTATTTAGCAAGCTACTTGAGAAAAATCTCCCACCAACCATTATTAGATTGCTTTTCTCCTGGTATAGGGATCAAAAATCCTCAGTTCTCTGGAATAAAACTCTTTCAGAGAATTTCTCAGTTTCTAATGGTGTTAGACAAGGTGGTGTTTTATCACCCATACTTTTCATTGTTTATATTGATGAATTACTGACCAGATTAGAATCTCAAGCTGTTGGCTGCTATTGGTCACACTATTTTGTTGGAGCTTTTGGGTATGCAGATGACATTGTTCTTTTGGCTCCCTCTGCCTCAGCTTTAAGAATGATGCTCAATACCTGTTGTCAATTTGCCAATGATTACAACCTTTTATTTAATCCAGGAAAAACACAACTTGTTCGATTCTCCTTACCTTGCTCCTCACCTAACCCATCTACATCACCGACTTTTCTGTTTGCTGGCCAAACTCTCAATCTGGCTGATAGAGCCTGTCATCTAGGTCATATCTTACGTCCGGACCTATCTGATACTGATGATATTTTGAGGGTTCAAACCGATATGTGACATAGAGCTAACTGCCTTTTATCTACCTTCTTTGCCGCTAATCCTGCTGTCAAGACCCTCTTATTTCGTACTTTCTGTCTTTCTCTCTATGGCTCTGCACTGTGGAGATTGTCATCTTCCAGTCTGCGCTCACTGGAAGTCACTTTCAACAATTTGTTGAGAAAAATTTGGAAACTTCCTCGGCATTGTCATACTAGCATCCTTCATTGCATTAGTAGCCTTCAAAGCCTCTTTAATATTGTTATTTATCGTTCAAGTATGTTGTGTCAGAAAACAAGAGCCACAGGAATTCCTTTAACCCTTTAAACACTGAATTTTTTTCACTTGAGATTACTTTTAGCCTAAACATGCCTTTAACGCACCGTATCTCCATTTCTGTCAAAGCTCTGACTCCAAAACTGAGCCCAACTCCACTCCAGCCTTTGCAAGCAGACACGTGACCTTAACCACGCCCCCTCATTAACGAGCATGCAATGGTCAGCACTCTCGATTGGCAAACACCTGCTTAGAGCCCAAGAAGCCTTCCCTGCCAGAAATGAACCCCCTGAAAGGTGAGAGTAGCGTTTTCTAAGCCTGCTCATGCAGCCAGGCCAAGAGTTGGCCCACCCGGTGCCAACCACGGTCCTTTTACAGCCAAGCCTAGCAGCTGCCATGTGCACAGCACCCGAAAGTGAGAGTAGCGTTTTCTAAGCCTGCTCATGCAGCCAGGCCAAGAGTTGGCCCACCCGGTGCCAACCACGGTCCTTTTACAGCCAAGCCTAGCAGCTGCCATGTGCACAGCACCCGAAAGTGAGAGTAGCGTTTTCTAAGCCTGCTCATGCAGCCAGGCCAAGAGTTGGCCCACCCGATGCCAACCACGGTCCTTTTACAGCCAAGCCTAGCAGCTGCCATGTGCACAGCACCCGAAAGTGAGAGTAGCGTTTTCTAAGCCTGCTCATGCAGCCAGGCCAAGAGTTGGCCCACCCGGTGCCAACCACGGTCCTTTTACAGCCAAGCCTAGCAGCTGAAAGTGAGAGTAGCGTTTTCTAAGCCTGCTCATGCAGCCAGGCCAAGAGTTGGCCCACCCGGTGCCAACCACGGTCCTTTTACAGCCAAGCCTAGCAGCTGCCATGTGCACAGCACCCGAAAGTGAGAGTAGCGTTTTCTAAGCCTGCTCATGCAGCCAGGCCAAGAGTTGGCCCACCCGGTGCCAACCACGGTCCTTTTACAGCCAAGCCTAGCAGCTGAAAGTGAGAGTAGCGTTTTCTAAGCCTGCTCATGCAGCCAGGCCAAGAGTTGGCCCACCCGGTGCCAACCACGGTCCTTTTACAGCCAAGCCTAGCAGCTGAAAGTGAGAGTAGCGTTTTCTAAGCCTGCTCATGCAGCCAGGCCAAGAGTTGGCCCACCCGGTGCCAACCACGGTCCTTTTACAGCCAAGCCTAGCAGCTGCCATGTGCACAGCACCCTGCGGGTGACCCCACCCACCTCCCCCTGTCCCACCTCCCCCTGTCCCACCCTTTCTGCTGACGCAGAACCTGCGCGCCAGCGCGCAGAGACTATCTTTTCTGCGCAGTGCGCAGTATGACGTTATCAAAAGTGTACTATAGGGTTTAAAGGGTTAATTCGTGATATCTTCACAGAAGCACCTCAATTATCATACACCACCTTAGGCTTTAATGCTTTTAATTACAATCGATACCGGAGAACCTACACTGATGCTGATATAATGTGCTCAAATCTTATACGAGATGTACGGCTATTTCCACAAGAGAACAGACAACTTATTATTACTTGTGTACTTATTAATAGTAACTCTCATAATATTTAACACTATCCTTTATATATATATATCTTCTTACACCTACTGTGGTGTGTACAATGAATAATAATAAATTTCGTTTGCTAAATCCCGGGTAGAAGACTGTTTCGTGTTGAATTTCAAGTATGTTGATTATCAAACATTAGCCCACCTATCCTGCAATTCTTATGTCTGCTGGACCTCTGGGCGCGCAACAAAAGCCCAACGTTTCTTAAGTGTCCGAGCATCAATTAGTCCCTCTACATTCTCAATCACATAGCTTACTCGCACGCTTTCGCGGGGTGTCAGGCAGCGCAAAGCTATGCTACGTAGACCAACACTGGACGACAGACACTGGGTTGGTGCACACCGCTGTAAGTTATACTCAGCCAGAACTTACGATGTTAGTAGACACTTAGTAGCCACCACAAACCGTTGGGTGCACACAAGACACGTTCATCTAACAGCTCCACGGCGGTGTCGAAAAAAGTCGCACGGAGTTCGAACTACCACTGTTGAAAAGGCCGATGCTGGAACTCTAGGTCGGCATCTAGGCAGCTTGGGATTCCCCTGTACGCGAAGGCAGCAGCCGTCTGAACGTAGGCTACGTTCCCGTATATAGCAATGAAGAATTCGCCCAGCAAGCCTTCCGAGGCACCCCAGACGTGACGTCAAGTAGACTATTCCGCACATATTTTGTTGTAGGTCTATTAAACCGCATCAGCTAAGCATGATCACGTGATGTATACCCACCACTGCACTAGCAGAAAGAATTTCTATGATCCAGTCAGGCAGTCTCCAGCTAAAAGCAGCTTTGGGCTGAGGTATATGCCCTCCTGCAAAGAAGGCAACAAAGAGATTAGACTTTAGCCAAGGAGGGGAAGTGTGTTTTTCCAAAGTTCTACTTCCCCAGGTTCAGCAACGGAGGTTGGAAGGATACGAACTGATGCAGATATTCATCTAGCCTCTGTCAGGAAAAGGAAACTACGACCTATTGGTCTTTTCTCCACTGAATCATGACACAAACTCAAGAGACGCCAGAATATCGTACCTTCAGAGAACACTACGAGAAATTAGTGAATGCCACCTTAGACCCTCTCCCTCTGGCCACCAGGCTGTTTACTAGAAGCGTCATTGATTCTACACTGTTGCAGTATGTGAATGTACCAGCTCTTCCTCCATTTCAAAAGACTAAGTTAAACACTTTGTTGCTTGATCCGGAGTCTCATGGGTCAGTCTCATCTGTTGCGCAAGGCTCATTTGCTGGAGACGACTCGTTCTCTGGTCTGGAGTGTCCGACGCTAATCGCCCTCTCATGTAACCCAAAACTCTCTCCCGCCGGGCAGCAGACCGCGAAGCACGATGGGCTCTATCCCTTACTCTCCGTCTCGCTAACCGTACCTCCCTTTGTTGAGCGCTTTCAGCAGCGCGACAATCCCTGTCGCGTTGGTTTCTACGCCTTAGCCTTTCTCTCCTTCTTTCTTCGGATTCCATAAGTGAGTCGTACATACAACTTCTTTCTGGCTTTCAAACGTAGCTAGCTTTAATAGCTATATCTTTCGACATGTAGCCAGATCTTTCGACATGTATAACATGTGGAAATATTGCATCACGCACAAATAGGGCAGAATGCATATACGGAATACGCACGTACCATATATATATATATATAGATACATATAGACAAATTTTCGTTTTATCCACAAGTGTGGGGCTCGCTCAGGCTCGCCCCAATTACTTCCGTTCTCGAAGTGCTGTGAACAAAGTGCACCCACATCCACGTTATATCAGTTGGCGTAATCCGTTTTGAAGATAGTTCTATCACTTCTATGCTAGCAGAAAGGGTGGGACAGGGGGAGGTGGGTGGGTGTCACCCTCCAGGTGACAGTGCATGGCAGCTGTTGCACCTGGCTGTAGAAAAGCCCTCGTCAAACCCGCGGGTGGGCCATTTTTTGGCTGTTGCAGCTGGCTATGGAAAAGCCCTGGTCAGCACTGTAATGGACCGACCTCGACACACGATAAGCCAGTAACACAACAGGGATTATAGAAGAAGTCTACCGTGTACAGCAACCAACTGCTATTTTATAAGCTCTAATACAAAAGGGCCGCATAAATGGCTAACAATAATCCTAACAAAAGCAGACCAAAGCGGTGGGCTGCCCTACCATACAAAGGAATAGAAACAGCATATGGCATAGCTAATCTACAAAGGCCAATGATGGGTGGTAGTCATATAGGTGGACCCTCGCCTGTTTCAATGCCATGTTCAGTCAACTGGGTATGCCCAGGATACTTCTGCAGCACCCCATCAAACTCAGCAAGTAGGGCTCCCAGTTCTCCTCTCTGTGCTTCATCCAGTTGCTATCCCATTCTCGGTTCACCACTACCCCCATTGTCCCATGTTGGGACTTCATCTTCAGACTCTTGCTCTTCAGTATATCCTTGGCAAAATATCCTGTGCTTGTGGGGACATGCCACCTCTTGAGCATGTTCACATGGAACACCCGCTTCCTCTTTCGTTTGTCATGCATGTCTACAAGGTAGTTCACTCTACCAACTGCTCTGACGATCTGATACGGTCCTTGCCACTGTGCTGTCAGTTTTGAAGTGGAGGTTGATAGTAAAACCAGGGCCTGCTCCCCGGCTTGAAATGTCCTCTGGCATGCCTTTTTGTCATACCAGCACTTTTGCTGGCTTTGCGCTTTGGCCACATTTGTCTGCACCAGGGTGGCCATCTTCTCAAGCCTCTCCCTCATGAGAAGGACATGAGACACAGCACTCTCCTCACTCTTAGGGTCTGAGTCCCAGTGCTCCCTCAGAACATCCAATGGCCCCTTCACATCCCTTCCATACATCAGCTCGAATGGGGAGAAGCCAGTTGACTCATGTGGCACTTCTCGGTAGGCAAACAAAACATATGGCACCAACCTATCCCAATCCTTTCCGTCTTCCACCGCTGATTTGCGCAACATCTCCTTCAGCGTCTTGTTGAACCTCTCAATGAGGCCGTCAGTCTGAGGATGGTAGGGGCTAGTGCGAAGGGCCTTCACATGCAAGAGACGATAGACCTCTGCAAGTAGCTGGGACGTAAAGTTACTCCCCTGGTGAGTTAGTATTTCCTTGGGGATGCCCATCCTTGCAAATCTTCACCAGTTCCTCCGCAATACATTCAGCATCGATGGGCTTCAGTGGCACCGCTTCGGGATACTTGGTGGCATAGTCGCATACTACCAGCACGTAACGGTGTCCTGCTCGGCTCCTGGGCAATGGTCCCACAATGTCCATTGCGATTCGTTTAAAAGGCTCGCCCATGATTGGTAGAGGGATCATTGGAGCTCGCGCTCCACGACCATGTGTGGATTTCTGGCAGACCTCACAGCTCCGGCAAAAGTCTGCTACATCTCGGAATAACGTCAGCCAGTAGAACCGTTTCAAAATTCTTCCTGCTGTCCTCTTCTTCCCCAGGTGACCTGCAGAGGGAATAGTGTGTGCAATGTGTAAAACAGTGTTCCGGCACTTCTTTGGTAGGACAATCTGGTCCACAGCCATCACTTCTTCCAGTCCTCGGGGCACCCAGTGCCTGTACAGTAGGCCATCCCTTTTGAAGTAACCAGCAGCATCCACAGTCTTCCCTTCCGCAGCCTTCCACACTGTATCCAATGTCTCGTCTCATCTATCTCCTGCAAATGCTGAAGTTCAGCCCGAGTAATGTGCAAGGAACTATCTACTTTTCCACTTGATTCAGGTTCGTCCTTTGCTCTCACCAAACCATACTGATGCCTCTCCTGCTTCCTGTCAACTGTTGTCTCTGCCCCTTTTCTTTCTGAAAGAGCTCTTCTGAAAAGCTGCTCCCAAATAATTCCTCTGTCTCTTCTATGTCGGTCTCCTCCTCCACCTCTGCTTGTTCATTCTCCTCTGTCTGCAAATCCACCTCCTCGATGGGACTAGGCCTTGCGCCAGAGATCTCCTCCTTCTCAGCCTGTGCTTTCTCTTCCATCTTTTCCCTTTTAGACTGTGCCCTTGTCATCACCACTAGAGCTTCCTCAACTCCTCATGTATGCATCGAACTTGGGTTAGATTGCAGTAGGCAGTTTAGTTCCGGTACGTCCGTACCTAACAGCACCGACACTGGCAGGGTGTTGGACACCGCTGCTATTGTCTTCGCATCCACCCCATCTACCTGCAGCACTACTTCTGCTATAGTGGGTACAACACTGTGTCCCCATGGGCACACCTGAATGTCACAGCCTCACCATCCAAAATCTTTTCCTCCGGAACCAATGCTCACTTCACCATTGTTCTTGAGCATCCTGTATCCAGTAGTATATCCGTGACCTCTCTCCCTTCCACCTTTCCGTTTCGAGTTGCAGCACCTCCACTCCCTGCATCACAAAAGAGGGCATTGTCAGGGCATTGCATCGCCAAATGTCCTCTCTCCCCACAGTTGTAGCATTTCACCGGCCCCTTCTCCACCTTCTCCCTCTTTGGACCCCCTTCAGGAGTAGTCTCAGGGTTTCTCTTCCAACAGTTATGAGCCAGATGTCCTACTCGTCCACAATTATGGCACTGCCTGGTCTCGACCCCAGTCTTCTCTCTCTGCCTCATCTCCTGGCCTGTCCTCATCGCTGCACACAAAGAGAAACAAAGGATGTCCTGGTCCTCCACAAGCACCGATCATGCCGATTGGGCCATTTTTCTGCTTTCTTGCACAAACAGGCGTAGAAAACGCTCCTTTCACCTTGTAGGTACTCCATTTCTGGCATTTTAGGCAGCTTTCAGGCCGGAGGAGCGTTCTCTGGTCGAGCGTATTTTCTGTTTGGAACCACTTCCTCTGGACAGCAATGAATCTGCGCAAGCGTCGTGCCACACCCTCTGTGTACTTCGATCTTTGACTGATGGGGTGATGAACGAATTTGAGCGAAACGACGCCAAGAAGACTGCAAGTGGAAAGAGAGCTATTCCTCAGGTGATCTTTAACAACAAAGACCTTCATCCTATAGCTACAATGTACTGTCAGTGGACTATGAACAAGAATGGGAAGCATCTAGCACCGTTCAATTTCTGCTGTCTCCACTAGAACTCATGGTTTACCAGGGACAATGGTGGGAGACAGTATATATGTCTTCTAGCCAATACAACATTCTAACTACCCGGAAACTTGGGGAAAGTTGAGGACTTCAGTGATGGATTGTCCATACTTCTTTACAGGGACTGTTGTAAATCCTTGTTTTTAGGTGTGGCTGACAATTCAACACTTACTGTGGTCTTGTTCTCAGGCCTTCCCACTCTCAATAAAAACTGGACAGTGGGAAGGCCTGCATGTGAATGAGGATTGTATGTAACACACAATTATGCTAGCCTCGTTCCCAGACCCTCCCCTGTGCCCCGACAAAGAGTAATGCAGGAGGGGTTTAGAGGAGAGCATGGGAACAAGGCTATAATTACCCATATAGAAATTGCAAGGTTGTGGCAGGGTTGTAACAAGGTTGTCAGCATGGTTGTTACAAGCAGGTAACAACTACCGTATAGCGCTAAATTTTCGCGGGTCTTTAATTTCGCGAATTTTGTGAATTTTCAACCGTTCGCGAAAATATTTCAGCGAAAATTTTTGACATGCGGCATGCGGTGTGCGCGTGCAGCGAATTCGCGAAATTATTTCAACGAAATCTTCAAAATCGCTATTCGCGAAAATTTAGACCCTCGAAAATTTAGCGCTATACGGTATGTTGACTGGCCTCCACGGGTGTTTCATTACAACGGCCGCATGGACAAAAAGTTGTAATTGAAATTTTTTCGTACCGCATGGCAACTGCGTAGCAACGCGCTTCCGCGATGTTTCCGGTTTTTAAACAAACTCCTCCCACACCAAGCGCGTGACTTCTAGCGCGTGGTGCACAGAGGCAGCTGAAGCTGCTGTCCATGTTGTGGCGAATGGCGCAAACCCGGTGAAAATCGGTGGTTCAGTTGCCAAGGTACATCTCCGCGAGTGGCACGCGTTTTAAGTTGTGTTTTGGGCTCTCTCTGGATGAAGAAGAAGTTTTGTGAAGGATGAAAAACACTCATTTGTGAAGCTCTAGGCTTGTACTCGGTGGCACATGTGAAGTGGGGCTACTTAGAATTTTTTGGTGGTAGATACACACTGTTCAAGTTGGCACCTTGGTTAGTCAATGTAAGTTCACTACAGTAGCTATTAACTTGATATACTGAAGTTGAGTTGTGCATCTAATATGCTAAAAGAGACAAGAAAGCACAAATTGTAATGAGAATATGATACTAAGGTATGAGGCAAGGTGTGGTCACTTCCATAGGCGCAGATTTACGTTTGCGCCTGGGTAGTCTCGTGCCCAGACTATTTTCTGCCTGGGGTCAATATTTTTGACTAAAATCTTCTTTGACCCCATGACCACACTGCTGCTTGTGACTGACTTTGGCAGAAGTTAGTAACATTATGTCTTAGGCTAAAATTTTGCTGTGCTTTTTTTACTTTTTAGTGGTGTATGGAGCACTATGATAAGCCACACCTCTTTACTCAGCAGCGTCGCCAAGCCCAGTTGTAAGCACACTATTTGTTGAGTATTAATTTCTCATCAGGCACTTTCGCTGAAGTTCATGCGAGCAGGTGGCCATTACCATTATAACATTCGTCGACCGCAAAACAGTTTGGCTCCTGGACTTGAGAGACCACACCTCCTATGAAATAATCAGGAAATATAGCATCTGTGGGGTGAGCGCTCCCGATGTGTTCAGGAAGGAGACATCTTTTAGCTGGTTTGCAATATGCTCAAACTGACTGCAACTCAACAGTACTGACGCATACAGAGCAAGAGATTGACAATTATGGCGATAATGGGCCGGTGAAGCGGGTCCCAAAAAAGCGTGCGTGCAGGGAATGAGAAACTTATATTCAACAGGTAGTGGCCTAAATACCACCCCTTGACTGGAAAACATTATACATTATGTAGTTGAATACTGGAGACAGTTTCTAACTACTGTAGAATGGGGGACCGGGTACATGCAACATGATGGTCTGAGTGTCCCTCTCGATTTTGTAGTTGGAGCAGCCCTCAGTGTTGGAATGCCAACTATTTTCTTCTCCAAGTGGTGGCACGAGATGTTGATGGTGCAACGTTGGTCAACAATGTGCTGACACAGCTTGCATTGCAGATCCGAGAGGGAAATTGGACACAGGCTGAGAAAATCTGGAGACGTAGAGTTAGCCATGCAGCTGGCAGGACTGATGGTAAGTGTATGCTGCATGCTTTCCATTCTCTCTTGGCCTACCAAAAGGTTTTTGTGCTGTCATTGCCTCCCTCCTCTTAGAGATAATGCTAAAAAAAAATTTGCATATTGTGCAGGAGAGGGATCCCCTGAAAAAGACACAGTGCCGTCTGTCTCTTGGATGTTGGCAGTCAAGTCTACATCTGCTGCAGTGCCAATTGGAAGGTGTTGGAGTGTGCCTTCTGGCTGGTGCCAATGTCTGCCACAACAAATTTCTGTACTTTTTTATTTACACTGTGCATACTCCTTCCGTGCCTTTCCACACACCCAGCAAGCTAACTGATTTTGATGGTATTTTATGCTTTCTCTACTCCCCCCAAAAAATTATAAGTTGACTATAATACATTGGGAAGTGAAGTACCGCCTTCTTACTACACTTTTGCGCATAAATTGTAATTGTAAAAACTTTCAGCTTTTAGTGGGGGAGGAAACCATACAGCTCCTTCGCGTGGATGGTTTGCGTAGGGTGATAATTATAGCATGCGCAGTTCACTTAGCCCGTAGCAGCTGCTGCGCGGATGTGTCCATAGTGATTTGCATGGGACGGATCAGATCTAGGTAAGTAGATATTTGCTATACCATGCGTGGTTGCAAGAGTGGTGCCTTGGCAACATGGTGCCTGAACGACGCGAAGGCTGCCATGGCTACTTGTAGTGTACCGGAAATGTTTGCGTGTTTATCTAATTACGCGCTATGTCTCGAATGAAACACCCGTGCCTCGTTCCCAGTCCTCCACCACAGCTATCGTCGCTTGCAGTACGAATAACACGGAGAAGGCCTGGTAAAAATTATCACGTGATGTATGCCACTGACGTAATATAACTTTAATATTTTTCACTACGTCACGAGGTAACTGCACAAAGCTGACTTGGACGGACTGGAGCTCGTGCGGGACGTTTATCCAACGAATTTCAAGTTTAGCCGATTATACGCTATGTTTATTGGAATTTAATTATCCCCAAACGCGGAAGCTTTTAATGTCACGTGAGGTCAAGAATTATAAAAGCTTTTATCTGAAAATATAAGCACCAGAGAAGTTGAACAAAGCTCTCCAGAGTTAAAAAAGGGATTGAAAAAGCTTCCTATCGCTTAATTTGTACCTAGGTAAGTGTTTGTGAAGCACACGGCAGCTGCTTTTCGCGGAGCGCTTGTTTGTTGCTTGCTGTCTGTACCGTCTTTGGCTTTTCTCGTTGACAGCGAGGTGTAGCCTCGGAACTGTCTTGATAGGTTTGAAGCCTGAGGTCCGCTGTACCTCTGTAGCTAGCGTTGTGTCTGTCTTCATAGGCGTTGAGAAGAAAACGTGGCCAATAAGTCAGTTTTGCGATCGAGTCGATCGACAACCATCATGGCTTCTCACGCTTACTACGCTCCGCCCCTCGAGGGCTTCTGAATGAAACCTTACATAATACTAGGGGAGGCCCTACTCTAACCACAGACCGGATACAAAGCTTGTTGCTAAGAGCCCATGGCTGTAATAAAGCTTAAGTGCATCCATGACGCTTATAAGCGTCTATCGCGCTTTGACGTATTGACGCTTATAAGCGTCTATCGCGTATAATCGGTTAGACGAAGACAAATAAGAACAGAACGCAAGAAAAAGGATGCTCGAATGGAAACAAGAGTGAAAGTTGACAGTTACAGAGCGCTAGAAGCTGTCTAACGAACCTGGAGCGCGACCAGCTGTTGCCAATGGTTCCAGAGGTTGGTTTTGAAGTCGCTATGACACTAGCTTGTTCTTCGTTCTTCGCGCTTTACATATATTATTTCTTTCCATACACTATCGATCGATATCGCGGCTACTGCTGCATAATAATTCCAGTCTCGTTCCCAAGATATCGTTTGCCTGGGTACGAGGCTACAAAATTTACGAACTAGCATGTGTGACGTAGACAGTGGCATACATCACGTGATAATTTTTACCAGGCCTTCTCTGCGTTATTCGTACTGCAAGCGACGATAGCTGTGGTGGAGGACTGGGAACGAGGCTAATGTTGACAAGGTTGTAACAAGGCTGTAACATGGTTGTCAGAGACCTGGATTTGAAACTGTCAGCAGGTTGTTACAAGGTTGTAACAAGGTTGTCAACATAGTTGTTACAAGCAGGCAACAACCATGTTGACAAGGTTGCAACAAGGCTGTAACATGGTTGTGGAGTGGTTGTTAGAAACCTGGAATTGAAACTGTCAGCAGGTTGATACAAGGTTGTAACAAAGGTTGTTAACATGGTTGTAACAGGTAGGTGACAACCATCTAGACAACATGGATGTGACAACCTGGTAACAACCATGTTGTCAGCCTGTTTACAAGGCTGTGACATGGTTGCAACATTACAGATGTCTTTCATTTACAAGAATGAGGTAAGAAAGTAAACTATTAAGGTGATACACGCAGGAAGTGGCATGAAGTTCAGCTTGATTGTTCAAAGAGTGGCACTTCAAGGTAAGGTCAGCTTGGAAAGTCAAGGAGTGGCTCCTAGAGGATACGATAAAAAGGCCATGCATTTAGAGCTGATTGGTCATGAGTGATTACAACATGTATACAGCACCAAAATGTCCACCTTCATGCAACATTTCATGATGTACAGGTATAATGCTTGTAGAATGTCATATCTTGTGAATTACTTGAGAACTAAACTAATTTTGTGTAGGGATATTCACAAGTTTAATTTTCATTGTCCACCAAGATAAATTACAATCAGTGAGCCATACTACCTCAGAAGTTATGTAACTCGCATAATCTGGTGAACATTGGGTGACTTTGTACAACGTCTAGGCTTGCCTTTTTTTTATGGAGATGTGGTTCATTAATTGCTCGTGCATTGTTACAAAACAATAACAAATTAATGATAGCACTGTACATAGTCTCATAAAAAGTGCCCAACCCCAGCTTTTGTTGCAAGGGGTCAAAGTTTCCTTGAATAAATGATCACCTTTGCATTGGCTTCATGTGGCCGGACAAGTTGAGTTTGAAAAGTATTATGCGTATCTGAGGCAAAATTTTTATTATACTGTATTTGCTCGATTAGTTTCCGCTCTCGAATTGTCGCCGCACCTCCGGACGTGCTAAACGAAATAGTCGCCGCTCTTGAATAGTAGCCGCGGCTAATATTCGAGTAGCACGTGCACACGTGAACAAACCTCGTGCCTCGAATGGCAATATCAAAACGTGCAGAGAGTAAGTTATACACGGTAGGTACAGTAGTTACCAAGAGCGCATAGTATAATAGATTAGCAGTCCTCCAGTACAACTTCGTTCTCCTCCAACTCTTCTTCGTCCTCTTCAACATGAGGCATGGAGGGCGATCAACGTGTGAAGTCATTGGAAGAAAACAAGGAAACGGATTGGAGGTGCCGTGTAGGTACTGCTTAAATTGTAGCAAGCGGCGGCTGATCAAGAAGCTGGAAGGTTTGCTTCAAAACCAAGTCACCGCATTGTAATCCTTTGTTAATCTTACAAAACTGGCTTTTCTCAAAGCCCTTACATTTACGAAAGATTTTACCGATAACACTGAGTTTAATAAATGCCGCTCTCGATTAGTAGCCGCTCTCGAATAGAAGCCGCACAAAATTGCATGATGAAATAAATAGTAGCCGCAGCGTCTGATCGAGCAAATACGGTACTTCCCTTTGCCAAATCATACATGAAAGCTGTGCATGCTAAGCTTAGAGATGGTATAAGATATAGTACAAAGTCATTAACCCTTGACCTGCGGTTGTCGCATATTTGCGACACGTGTGGACATGCGCTAAATGCAGCTGTCGCAAGACCTTGGGGTAAACCCTGATTGTTTAGTACTAATAAGCCTAGGCCACACCTTTCCACTTACATCACTATTCAGGAAAGCCAGGATGGGGCGGTATTAGTTCGTGAGTGAGCCGCCAAACACGAAGCTTTCTCTCGAACAGATGGAGCAAAGTTTTCACTTACGATGGAAGTATTACCTTCGAATGACTTGAAAATCGGCTCAATTTGTCAAAGCTGTATCAAGTGGGAAAATCAGTACCGTTTCCAGTCGCTAGAAGCTACGATGTATGGCAGCAGAAAATGGCTTCAAACAAGTAGCAAATCGCTTAGTTACTGCCCAAGTCTAGCTAGCAACGCTTGCTACTTTGATCTTCAGATTGATGCCGCTAATATTGAACAACTTCCACATTAATAAACCGTGACTAATAACTACTTCCGCATTTCAAGGGTTAAGTACGTTATGCTGCCACAGTTTTCCTTTGGTAGTTGGTACACTTGTCGTTGACAGCATCCACTAAAATGCTTCTAGATACATTCATCTTAGATTGCATAAAGCCTGCAGGTAAAAAGCATACATGTATATGGGCTAATCACAAACAATAAGGTGATCCCATCAGGTACATGCAGAGGATGATGGAATGTATCACATGATTTTCCGGGTGGGCGTGTTAACTACACATAAAATGTCATAGGCACTATGGTTGTCAAAACCAGACAAATCTGGAGGGAGAAAGTTCACACCTAATGAGCTCACCGCATTTCAAGAGTGCCACAAGATTATCTTCACCAGTACTTGCGGTATAGCTCCACAATGTAGCCATGTATCGCACTACTTTGAAGTGCTGACTCACAAACTATGAATGCTAACATTCCTAGTCTCGTTCTGAGACCAAATTTTCGCTGGTTGCCCGCTCAACCACAAAAATAATTAGTCTGGGAACGAGATTGTAAGGTTCCGGGTGAAACAGAGGTCATGTGACAGTCACTTATGTTCCATCCTCCTCTGAAGTAAATGGTTGTTAAATAGAGGAATTGCATCTGACATTATCACTGTCACACTTTCTGCATACCATAAATTGGGAAAAGTTTGGCGTTGAAATATTTTCGTTGGTCCAGCCGACAAAGAAAATTAAACTCACGAAAAATTTTCTGCAGTGATTTATTAAAACAGCGTAAATTTACGGTACAAAAATAACAAGTGCGATGTGCACACAAAGACAGCCGTTTTGAATGCTCTGCTCTTGACTCAGTTCACTGCTAGTCCTCATTTTCGATGTCAATTCGAAGCTACTTCATGCCGCTCCAAGTCTTGAGCTTCTAGAATGACGCTGCCATGTGCACGTGTAAAAAAATTTCGGTGTTAAAAAATTTTCGTTGCCCATCCGCTTCTACGAAATTTTTTTAACACAAAAATTTATAACAAGAAAATTTGCAACACAGATATTTTCCAATTTGCTGTAATTTGCATATGTGCCACCATGTTGGAAGGCGAGCAATTGAAGCGTATATATGAAGTTTATATGGCGAGGCTATTCCACTGGCTTGTTTTGAGGTATAGAGCAAGCGTTTAGCTACTATGCAGAGGGCTAATGTTGACATTCAACATACCAGTACTTGTAGGAGCATTGCTAGAGCAGGAAGTTTGCTGCGCTAGTCCCATTGAAAACTGCCAGTTTACCTTCCAAGTTGGCGTGTACTACTTGTATGATGTAATCTTATGATGTAAATGCGATTCCTCTGTAGTCATGATCAGTATACCCAGCACTCTAAGTAAGGGGGAAAAAATTGTAAATGTGTGTTAAAACAAGCAATTAACGCTTAGTCATCACTCTTTCACATAAAACCAAGCACACTTACACGGAAGCATACTCCAAAGATGTCTCTGTTCAGGGCCGGGTACTTTCTTGTGCTGAAAGAGTGTGATGCTGCTAGTACAGATCAAGGGTGAAAAACATGCCATGAGGAGGTTTATGATAAGTTTTGTTGGGCTCCTGTTGCTCTGGCCAATAGCTTCGTCTATTTGCCTTTGAGTTAAGTATACTCCATAGCCCTGCACCAAGTACATGGTGAGTGGTGAGAGTCAAAGATGTCAAATCATCCCATGGAAGCATACTCACCCACTCCTTAAAGTGCTGCACAGTAAAAACAGTCTCCTTTTAAATACCCAGAGGCAGAGGCGTGCTATAGGATCAAACACTGGATCATCAGACTCGGAGCTTGAGGTTGAAGACTGACTCAATTCATCACTTGCAGAGGAATTCTTACACTACTTCGCTCTCTATACCGCCTTAGCAGCTTCCAGCTGTAGTTTTCCGTTACTTTTAGGGGGTGGTAACTGAAAAAAAACACCGAAACAAGACAAAAAAATTCGCTCTTCTTGGTGGGCACTGTACACGTGCAAACCCGCGATCTGATTGGTCCGTCCATAGCAACGGAATGCAACAGCTAAAAACAAGCAATTCTGGTAGTTTAATGCATGCTGAACACTTTCCAATCGTCATGAAGGTAAATTTTCAACACTTTCTTGAGCTATGAGCATGTCTTTTTGGTAAGATAACTTGGAACGCGGGGTAACTTGGAATGCGGCACTTTCTTACTCAGAACACTTTAGACACACTTTGTGGGATGGTATTGGAAGGTACACCAGAGCACTTTCTTAGAATGGGTTGCAAGTCTCTGGCTGTAGCTTTGTGGGGTGTTTTGCAGGTATTTTGTGTCTGCTATGCAATCAAGGTTGCACAAATGTATTTATCAGACAGCTCTAGACTTCTGACAACGGCACTCTGCACACTGAATTAGTGTTTACAGATATCAGGTAGGTCTTCTACACTTGCTTTAAAAGTTTGGTGCTGGCAGTATTGTGTGTTACTGTTTGCATGCAAATTTAAGTGGCGAGCAGAAATGTGCCACCAAGGCATGTACAGAGAGAAACTAGAGGCAGATGAGCAACCCAGCATCTAAAAGAAGCTTATTACTTGTATTTCCATTATTTCTGTGCTGTTGCTACATGTCCAAACATGATCAATTTTTGCACCTGCAACAATTGATCGGCTGTGCACCTAAGATACAAAAGCAAAGTCAAGCAATTTTTACTAGCATTTACTGTATACAGGTGGACCTGCAACACAAACATTGTTCTGAACTTCCAGTGTAACTTCTTTGAGCAGCAGGTACCAAAATTGAAATTCCATTCTAAGTTACCCACTTTACCTTAACTACAACATACGGTTTTGAAATTTATGCACCGTATATCATTGTAGCTAGGAGATTGTTGCTGATGCATGAGAATGCCAATACTTGTAATTTTGGCTTATAGCTTGCTACAGGCTACAATATGAAGGTTGTCAGGAACTTATATTGCTACCTAACATATCATAAGCTGACAATTAAGGTTATCTAGAGCTTGTTACCACTGTTACTACCTTTACATGGAGCTGACAAGGTTGTCGGGAGGTTGTTACTACCTTTACATGGAGCTGACAAGGTTGTCGGGAGGTTGTTACTACCTTTACATGGAGCTGACAAGGTTGTCGGGAGGTTGTTACCACCTTTACATGGAGCTGACAAGGTTGTCGGGAGGTTGTTACCACCTTTACATGGAGCTGACAAGGTTGTCGGGAGGTTGTTACCACCTTTACATGGAGCTGACAAGGTTGTCGGGAGGTTGTTACCACCTTTACATGGAGCTGACAAGGTTGTCGGGAGGTTGTTACCACCTTTACATGGAGCTGACAAGGTTGTCGGGAGGTTGTTACTACCTTTACATGGAGCTGACAAGGTTGTTACCCCGCGCGCACATGCGCGAAGGAGTTAAGCAATTGGTTTTGTCCGTCAGTCAGTCTGTCTGTCAGTCCAGTGAAAAATTTTGAAATCTGAATATAGACATGGTTAAATGATTTCTAAACCTGACAGTAGCATTGAAATTGTAAAAAAAAGTGACGTATGTGTACCTCATAGGCAACAAAGTGGTTCTATCCTCTACTTTTCCAGCTCTTTCCTATTTAATGTCGGAATAGTTCGCCATTTTAATGCGGTCAATACCTCGGATACGGTAGAGTCCGGGTATACTAGTCTTGTGCCCAGACTACTTTGGCGCAAAAAATGCAGTCTGGGAACGAGACTACCCACATACATGGCTACGTAAATGTACAACGTGAAACAACGGTTTCAGTGTTCCTAGGGTTCACTATACAGCGTGCATTTGTGAAATGACGCATGAAACCACATGCATAGCTACGTGGCGCACTGTACAGAGCTCTAGTTACAAGGTTGTTATGGCGATGTTGCTTGTCAACAACCTTGTTACATACTTGTCACATGGTTGTAGCAACCTTGAAGTTTCTGTATGGGTATCCACTACAATTCTGTATTAAAATGGATGATGAAACAGTAACATGAAAGTGATCACATAATGTAGTTTTCATTTTCGCAGGAATTTTTATGGCATTCTATTCCATCAGATGAACTGAAGATAGGTGTCTTGGTTGAAGCACGTCATTTAAGCACACTAATTGGTTCCGGTTCTCTGTTTTACTTAGTGTAGTATCACCAGAATGGCTAGTAGCTACAAATAACTCAGTCCATGATGCCATAGACCGGTTGAAGTTGTTGAATGTTATTAAAGAGCATTGTTGCTGTGGTCTTGTTGGCAGTTTAGATTCTTGGTAGCCTTGATTCCCTACAAGCCTAAGGTCAGTTTCAATGCCTGCCACCAGGCATACTATTCAGTCTTGCTGTTTCAACCCCTCACAGAATAAAAGTTTGATAGACACTTGAGTGTGGAGCTCTGGGTCTTGTCGTTCTAATTGCTGCCCACTCCTAGGACAACTTTCCCCGAGGGTTTCCAGGTTGCTATGATGTGGTAATGACTAGAATAGACTATATAGTGTCCCACCATTGTCCCTGGTAAATCATGACTTCTAGTGGAGACTGCGAAAATTGAACAGTGGCAGATGCTTCCCATTCTTGTTCACAGTCTACTAACAGTAGCTGCATTGTAGCTATAGGCTGAAGGTCTTTGTTGTTAAAGATCACCTGAAGGATAGCTCTCTTTCCACTTGCAGTCTTCTTGGCATTGTTTTGCTCAAGTCTGTTCATTATGCCATCAGTCAAAGGTTGAAGTACACAGAGGGTGTAGCACAACGCATGCGCAGATGCATTGCTGTCCAGAGAAAGTGGTTCCAAATCGGGCGCAAAGCCATCCGTATCTCAAAGGTCTAAAAGGCCAGACATGTAGGTCTCTGGCCAAAAATTTGGCAAGTTTTAGGCAATCTAGTAGAAGGGACAGAGTGGAGACAGGATTATTGATGACTGAATGTCCAAGTTGATACCTGGTTGGTAGCATGTGAACATCTCCCTCAACTGACTCACTGCTGTTTATGGCACCATATTCAGAGCCAATACCGGGGTTAACACTGGATGTCCACGTTGATGATACGTAGCAGGTAAACAACTCCCTAATTATCTCATCAACCTATTCACAGGAGATTGCTGTTCAAGTTTTATAACATACTGCCAGGGTATCACCAGAGGCTAGTTAGCTACTCCCAATTAACTCTAGAAATGTATCAGATTACTATGGCATCCCGACATCTAGACTGGTGTTATGTTGGATTCAATGAACTGCATCTGCTATACTTGTCCAAAGTTCATGGTCAAGAGGCAAGAGGTTAAAGGCTGGAGAGGCACGACCAAGATCTTCCATACTGCACACCTGACCTACTCAGTTCCAATGACCATTTCTTACATTCTCTGTCCCCAGTTCACACACTGTGAAGTTGTGCAGGAAAGTTTGACAGCATCTTGTAACCATGGCATTTCTTGTCTTGTACCGTATTGGTTGAGGGACCTGCCAGCTCAGCATGTCTCTAACAAAGATCTTCTAAATCCAACTGGAGAAAACAACTGCTGCTCAACTCCGCTGTAAAGGTTTGTGTGAGAACTGACCATCTCCCTCTTTTTGCCCTTGGTTCCTCCTTCACCTCCCCTCACATTCATTCACTCCACTCCTCTTCCTCTCCCCTCCTCCCTTTCCTCCCTTCTCCTTCCTGTCCCTCCCCTCCCCTTCCGTCCCCTCCTCTCCTCTCCGCTCCACCCCCCTTCTTCTTTCCCTTTCATTCCCTCCCCTTTTCTGGAGTATAATTATGTGTTCATTTGGAGAAGTGTCTGTAAGTGTGGCAGTGAAAGCTCTATATGTGTAAGATCATATCAAAGTCACAGGTAGCAAAAGGAAGCACGATATTCATATAGGCAATAGCAGCACAACTGATAGTGTGAGAGGGGAAGTAACAAAGTTATCAGGTGCATGGCAGCTACAATTTCACTTCATAGCTGTGTTGGGGGCAAGTGTGTCGCTCCGTGTCAAAGCAAGTGTCTGCACTTGGGCTACTATCATCAAGGAAGCTGAGAGCCCGCGCTTGTCCCCAGCCTGCTGCTTTCCCGATCCCTTTCAGTCAGCGTACACACAAAAACGCCTTCTACTTATGTCTACACATCGTTCATTAGCGACTTAGTACTTGCGAAGTTCGAAGCTGTTGGCAAAACGTCTAGGCAAACTTTACTGTTCGATCGCTTGCTGTACTGGCCGCATATTGCGTGGGCACGTTGCCGTCATTACGAACTTCAGAGGGGAGGGGAATTAAGGTGGGAGCAAGAAAGGAGGGGGAAAATGGGGGGAGATGGTCAGTTCTCACACAAACCTTCAGAGTTCCCGGGCCATTCCCAGATTTTATCTCGCAGCTGTGGGGAAAATCGGGAGAAGGTCTGGTATCATTACACGTCACGGACCGGAAATGGTGGACTCGGTTAGTACGTAATGTGGACTCCTTCCCTCCATTCCCTCACTTCCCTCCTTTCTTTCCCTCCCCTCTCATCCTTTCCCTTCACCTTCCCTTTCTGCATTCTTCCCTTCCTCTCACCTCCTCTCCCCTCCCCTCTGTTCCCCTCCCTTCCCCTTCCCTCCCCTCCTTTCTCCTTCCCTCTCCTCTCCTCTCCTCCCTCCCCTCCCTTCCCCTCCCCTTCCCTCCCTTCCCTCCCCCTCCCCTCCCCTCCCCTCCCCCTCCCCTCCCCTCCCCTCCCCTCCCCTCCCCTCCCCTCCCCCTCCCCTCCCCTCCCCTCTCCTCCCTCCCTCCCCTCCCCTCCCCTCCTCTCCCCCTCTCCTCCTCTTCCCTTCCTTCCCTTCCTCTGCTCTCCCCCTCCCTTCCCTAGAGTATATCTGTTGTCCAAAGCATCTATGTATTAAAGTGTAGCAGGCAACGTTCTACATGTGAAACAAGCTTCTGAAATTTGAGGTGCTTATTTATAACCATGGGGTGCTTATTTATGCACACAATAATGGAATGTGTTAACTGTGATATATTTTTAGGCCTCATGTTTCTCTTCTCACTAATCCTTGTCCCATGTTTATAGCTTTTCAAAACCAAAGATACAGTAACTGTTGGATTATGTACAATGCACTTGGTGCACCAGACCATTTTACTCACAAGTGGGTGTGGTCTGGGAACAAGACTGGGTTTCAAATGCCATACACACTCTGAAGCCATAACTTGTCTCTATTGAGTATTGCCTACTGCCTGCCTGAAACAAGTAATATTCGACTAAACTGGACAAAATGGGTATCAAGCAGTTCCATTTGGTGTGTACATTCATAACCTGATGTTTGTTTTCATTTTGGAGTAAGTGTTCTGAAAAAGTCTAGGTATGGTTGTGATTTTACCACTTATACGCTTGTAACTAACAATTTCATCCCTGCATGAAACAAGCAATATTTGACCAAACTGGATAAAATGGGTATCAAACAGTTCCATTTGGTGTGTACATTCATAATCTGATGTTTTTTTTTCATTTTGGACTCCTTATTTTTAACAGTGTAGTTTATCTTTGCGAAGTCCTTCTCTGAAGGGGTCCAGTTCTAGTGTGTAAGACCAAACAGTCATTTGGTACACAGAGCTTGTCCTACCTCCTCTGATCAGAGAAGTACAGTAGAGTGGGCAATGTCTAACCATGTGTGTTGATCTGTTAGAACGGCATCTCAAACAGTAGCTGTGGCAGTGCTGCATCATTCTCAGGTGGGATAAGTCTGAAGGTACCAGCAGGGAGTGAGCTATACTGAAAGTGGAAGGTACATTTGAACCCAGACAGTGGGCCAAGGAAAGCAACGCCAAGCTCCTTGTGGGTTCAGTCCCATACTCTGCCCATATTTGCAAGTATGATGTGAGATCAATTGACTTGCACTTTGAGGTGGTTAATGAAGGGGTGAAATTGGGAAATGTGAAATGACAGTATGAGCAAGTTATTGTACTGGTACCTAGTTACAGTGCTTTAATTACAAGTGTGACAAGACACTTTTACCGATATTTCAGATGGCCTGGGAATGAGGCTCGATTGCACAGATGGTCACATGTAGGCTCCCACACGTTATGCTTAATAGCTCACATTGTGTTATTTTGCAGGTCCCAATTTCCCCCACATTATGTATGTTCAATTTACCACCCATATGCTCAAATTAAGTGAGTCTGAGAATGAGACCATGAGGAGTTCGGCATCACTTCCCCAGGCACACTGTCTGGGTTCAAATACATCAACTACTTTTGGTGTAGATTGCTCACTGCTGGTGCCTTCAGCTTACTCTTTCCGAGAATGATGAGGCACCACGCTAGGAAATGCCACTCAAATGGAGCAAAGCATGTGGCTAGACACCACCTACTCTACTTCTACAAACATGTGTAGGTACATTTTGTGTTCACATTAGCCCCTGTGCCTGTAGCTACTGATTATGGTCACGATTGTGCTGGCATAATGTGTGCCTCCCTACTCAAAACTGACCCTTGTGTCACTGACTACAAGGTCAAGATCCAGATCAAGGTTAGTCTCGTGCCCAGACCCCACCTGAGAGGAGAGGGTCTGGTGACGTTCGGCCAATCCCTCGGGCTTCAATGACTGGATTACTTTCTGGGGAGAATTTCCCATCCGCCAATCACATTGCAGAAAACACATTGTGTAGTGCAAAACGGGAATCCTTGGCTACTTCAGCACAATGACACAGCACTTTTTTGGTGCGTAAATTAGTTATCAGTTCTCAACTATGCATACAACATGCACAACAAGCTATGAATTTTTAATGAAGACTGAGGAATCAGCCGAATGTCACCAGACCCTCTTCTCGTGGTACGGTGGGGTCTGGGCACTAGACTAGATCAAGGTCACCTTGTAAAGATCAAAAGACCTTGTCTGGCTACACTTATGTAAAGTGAGTGTCCAGATGGTATCAGAATTGTTACCATGGTTGCAGACAGGAAGAAAACAATTGTTTATTTTGGTACTACATGCTAATTGCATGACAGTAGCTGGCCCAATTACCTTACAACCAAAGTGGTAACCACTTCCTCTTGTGTTGATTATACAATTAATGTGACCTTGTTCACTGTAACCTGATATGTACAATAGCTTTAACCACTGCTGCTTGCAGACAAGCTAAGAGAGACAGTGGTTATGAGTAACTGATTGCACACAACCACCTGTAAGAATGGGAGCATTTGAGGAAGTGTCATGTTTGTTTAGTGTGCACGGTTGATTGGCCTGCAGTCTGGCAGATTTCTGTGTAGGATTGTTGCCTCAATCTTCTCACTCACTGCTCATAATGAGCTCTCTTTCTGTGCTTTCGTTTACGCACCAATATATATGTCACTGCAAAAACGAATATGTTGTTTTAATCACAGAGTGGTTACCCTGGTTGCAGTCAAGCTGTGGTTATGACGTTTTACTTTGGTATTAGAGACTAATTGCATAAGGCAACCAGAAAAGGAACTGCCCTGATGCGTAAACAACCTCACCCAGTTCATCTTTCAACCACAATACACTGATAATTATCCCTCAGAGCATCTGTGAGGGAGTCTTTACAAATGCACTTCAAAGTTGCAGTAAGAAACTTTCATGCGAAAGCAGGTGATTCCCTCACAGATGTTAGTGGTTACTATCAGCAGGATCATAGTTGTAAGATCATCAGAGCAGCTGCCTCTCTGGTTGCCTTATGCAATTAGTCTCTAGTACCAAAGTAAACCTCCCATATAACCACTATCTCTTCAGCTTGATTGCAACCAGGGTAACCACTATGGTGAAAACAACCAACTTGTTTTGCAGTGTATAGGACTGCCTTCCAATCACATATTGGACAATCAGACTGGTTACAGGTCAGCACTCTTGATCAACTAAATTGCATTGACCTTGCAAACCTTAACCCAAAAGCTACGTGCATATATGTGGTCAAACTTTATTACAGGCTGTACATTGCCTAGCCCAACTATATTCATGTGTACAGCTCATACTCTCCCCTACCCAAGATAAGCATAAACAACTGTTATCTTACATGTCTGCAACCTAGGTAATCACTTTGCAGAAAATGCAACTTTTAGTGTGTTGCCCTTGGGACAAGCAGGTGACTTACTCAAAGATATTCAGTGCCTGCAGAAGATGATCTGTGCCAGCTGCCTCTCTGATTGTCTTATGTAATTAGCCTCCATTACCATAACCTAGTTGCTTTAGCTAGGGTAACTGCATGACATGTGGTATACATTAGTTAGCAGATAAATATCTGTTCCTTTGCTTCTTAATGGAGCTTGATGGATCGTAAGAGGGATGATGGGTAGTAATTAAGTTTGTGAATTCTCTTCGTAGCTTAATGTCCAGGAAATGGAACTTGAGTAACCACCAATGGTTTGTAGGGTATCAGCCTGGCACACAATGAGCTCCTGTATGGGATATATAATGTAACCATGACAACATAGGTGATTGTAGTGTACACTAGTACTTTAACCAGGCCGCAGTTACCATAGTAACTGTTGTACAAGGCAATGTCCCAGATACAACCCTTGTGATAAACAAGGTCAAGGCAGCAGGGAAGTATACAGTAATAACAAACACACTAATTTGTAGCACGTTCGAAATGAACCCATCCTGAGCAACAAAGTAACTTCTGGCAGTTCTTGGTGTCTTGATCTTGAAGTACAACCAGTGTAGCACAACTCTGAAATTTATTTAGCTACTTTACACTATCAGCATTTCATTATGTAGCTAGACTAATGCTAGACATCAGGGACCCTGTATCTCAGATACAGTGCCTCTGATGTAAGCCTTAAATATGACGAATGTGGCACTTAGCACTACTTTGATCCACCCATGCTACAACCCCCCTCCCTCTCACAGCAAGAACCTTGGTCCCTCGGGAATCTTGTGTTCCCTGTACTACTGTGTAGAGTGGCTGAGGCTGGAGAGGATGGTGGATGTGTTCCAGGCAGTGCAGAAGATGTAGCTACAGAAACCAGGCATGGTGGAATCTGTGCAGCAGCATGCCTTCATATATGACGGTATTGCAAGAGTTCATCAGAACCAACTCAGATTTACAATTGTAGCTGTCCTCCCTCCTCCTCTTACTCCTCCTCCACCTGCTCCTCCTCCTCCTGTAATTTGCTACCTCTTTGTCAAAGCTTGATTCAGAGTAAGATTCAGTAATTTACTATTATGCTTGCTTGAAAAATCATGTGTGGTTTAATGCATGAAGAAGAGTTCGTATTAACTGCCAAAACATATGGTGTTAGAAAGGCATCATTACTATTAGCTATAACAGTAAGAGTGTGCAACTTCCATATGGTTTCTATACCTGGATAGGATGACGTAGCAATCAGCAGTGAATATTGTAAGCTGTGAAACACAGCAGTAAAGAGGTGGGCTTTTGCTACAGTGTTCACATAGCTAATGTACACTAGCACCTAGAATGGCTTCATGTTTAAGTACCTGATAAGCATATTCACTGCTGATTGTCTACGTCATCCTATCCAGATGGCGGGTGTAGAAACCATATGGGAGTTGCACACTCTTACTGTTATAAACTCTTGCTATTAGAAGATGCAGAGACATTGACATTACATATTCAGTTATAATAAATTCCACCATAACTATATTCAAGTAACAGTCTCACTCTCCTCATTCACCTTCTCAAGTGGAATAAGATCATCCTTAATATTAACGTCTATCAGTTTCATTTCCTCCTGATGTACTGAGTGATACTTCCTCCTGTGTTTCAGTACCATCATCATCACTATGTAAACGATCAACATACAGGTAGCGATAATTGCAACATGCCAAAGAAAACTGGCCACCAGAAACATCTTGTTATGGTGGTCATCCGGGTCCCAGTAGGTTTGACCATAGAGAATAATTCCAATCTGTATTACCCATGTCCCCTGCAGCACGATGCTCAGGGCTAGGCCAGCATTGATGAAGAGGTTTGTGGCTTGTAGCATTCTCAATGCTGAGAAGATCATGCATCCGAAATTTGCGTAGTTTTGTAGTGTGTGAGCACGAAGATTAAGTCCGTCACGATCATTTGCATGAAAATATAATGTTACTCCTTCAGCTGAAAAGGCAATGAAAAGGAAGAGCTGCGTAGTAGTACGTGGCAAGTCTATAAAGAGGGACAGAAGATCCACAACTGCAGACAGGAAGAAGCAGGAATGCATAGTGACATGCTGGAGAGGACCGATATCTTCAAAGGAGCCATTTGCAGTGTGCAGATTGTAGAGAGACCAGTACAAATGTTCCTTGTTGTCTTTATCCTTCCAAGCATTGATGCATGTTGCCATGATGATGCCACATGTTGGGAAGATGATCTTGAGTATTGCCTCTACTGGAATCTTGGAATAGAATGGTTGCGGAATGTACGACTTTTTGTTGATTTCTGAGGTGGAGTATGTGCCTCTGTCTCTCCTGTTGATCCCCAACTTAATTGTCAATTGAAGCCAAAATGCTAGGACTGTCCACCACACTCCAAAGACAAGAAAGAAGGCTCCTGTGCCTACATGACCACCTACATTTTCCGGCATGTCATTCACAATCTGCACTGTAAGAAAGTAAGGCCATTCTGGATAATTGTTAGGGCTAAACCTAAAAGTGTGCTCCGTAATTTGTTTACTATTGTTATGTACACCAACTCAAACATTTTAGACATATGTTTTGGGACCAACCAACCCTATATTCTTGTGGTCATGTTACACTGTAAACAACATGTCAATTCAGAGTGGCCTAATGTGCCTTACCCAGTACGTAGCAGTGATACAGTTGCAGTAAGAGGTACATGTATAACCTCCCATAGCCACTTACAGGAAAGGACAATGTAGGTAGTCATGCATAGCAAAAGCTTTCAGTGTCTTTAGCAATAAAGGAGTGTCTGATGGGATGTAAGGCTGGGCTTAGGGTAAATGTAAGGCTTGGGGTTAGGGTTTTAGCTAGATGCTAACCACTTGGCTTATAATTCACTGTTGTGGTTGCGTCAGTATTGAGCCTACAGGCCCTTGTCCAAACAAACTTAAGTGCCCACTGTCTAGATTAATCTGTATTCACTTTCTGCCTACAAAACCCTGGGCTGCATGCTTTCCCCAATTCGTAAAGCTAAATACACACTTTTTCTCGGTATGCACTCCTAGATTACTTGTGCTGTGGGTAGGCATGTAGCACCCCTCCCATGATTCTATCATAAAACCATAAATACACTTAGTGGCAGTACACAATGTCACTGTGATCCAGTGTTGACAGCCAGAAACCTCATGCTGCAACCGAAAACAACTGAGCATGAATACCTTATTGGGCTATTTAATGATACACCTCCCAAGAACAGCATTAAGGTGGCGGTTCAACCTTGCCAAGTGCGCGCTAGCAGTAAGAGTAATGAAGCCCTGAGCGAGTACTTGACCGACTACAAATTGGATTACATGTGCAGGAAACCACAAGATTATGTCACTCAAGTGTGTGATAATGAGATTCATAACCTAGCTTTCGTGTGGAACTCTCATACTTCCAAATATCTCGGGAACGGTATCCCGACGGAACCAAACAAGAAGCAAAAGATTCCGCACGCATTGGCCTTTGCGGCGACGTATGATATAGGGTAAAGGTCAAAAATTGCACGCGCTATAATAACTAAGCGAATGAAAAGTGGGGCGAGCGTGAGCAAGCAATGCACTGCGGCATTGAACTGTTATATAGTTAAGGTTAAGTTAAGCGATTTATCAAGTCACAGCACACGCCGTGGCATGTCGCTAAACAAGGTTTGTCACTCTACAGTCTGCAAAAGTGCAGCTTAGAGGAAATTGCCATGATTGTAGAGAATAGCTTGTCATGGAGAGTACCATACAATGGAGCCTTTTGTTCTACCTAACCAGCTACTCTGGCTAGCTGTAGGCTAAGTCTGAACACAGCCTGGGTTGTCATGCATATTCCTTACTTGAGGCATCTTAGAGAAATAGCAGATGGGAGTCGCCACGCACCAGCCATGAAGCCAGAATGTCGGCCGCCTACTGCATTCGGCCTGTCTACACAACTGTTAGCCTTGCATACATACAGTAGATACTCACGGTCCAGTTGCCTATTCCGATGTCACTGCCAACACAACTGCTATCCCTTGTACAATAGGTGCGCACGCTCTGGCTGCCCTTCCTGGCTGTCTTTCATAAGCGTCATCTTTCAAGCTCACCTTGGAGCTAGCTGGCTGCCAGAGAAATCAAGTTGTACGAAAATCTTACTTACGGTCCACATGCGGCCCGTGGCTATCGCGTTAAATTACAGCGTCAAAAACGTACGGAACGACGCACGTCAGATATATATGCAATGCAACTCACTAGTGTGGGGCTCGCTCACGCTCGTCCCAATTATAGATACGCTTGGCGCACTGCAAGAACAGATTTTTAGCGCTACTGCCCAAAGTCTTTACAGCAAGCGCTCAGGCATACGTCGCCGCAAATAGAACAATAGAAACAATTTTTAGCTTATTTTCTCACAATTTTCTGACCATCATCAAGTCAGATATTTGGAATATAGCATCCTTATACAAGCCAAGTTCTAAAAATTGTTTCTGTTTACTGCTGCTTCTTAAAGAACTGCGAGCTAGATATTTAGACAGAGCAGTCTTAGAGCTTTAAAACAATGCCACTATTCCCACAAAAAATAGGTTGGGTGTGGGGAAAAAATGCACTTTATATGACTAGTTGTTCAGTCCAGAAGGTTGAACCGCCACCTTATAAGCATTGATGTTTACATTTTAGGAGGGTGAAGCTGAAATTTAATGAAAGTTTTTTTTTCTTTTTCTTTTCTTTTTTTTTGAGAGGCGTGTCTATAGGGGTAAGACCGTGGTGTTAATTATGTCTGGGGCGTATGACTGGTTTACGCATGCGCGGATGTTGCCCGCGCCACCCACGTACACGCGCGCTTGCAAAAGAAAAGGTGATAGCAATGTACTATGCGATCTAGCGAATCCGGACTCCACATAGTCTGGCGTCGCAAGACTAATACTAATGTACCGCTAGTTGAAGTTCAAGAGATTCTGACTCCTGTGCAGGCCTGTCTGATAACTAAAATCCACCGGGACCGACATACATTTGTCTCTTACTGACGCGCTCCCGCACCCTTTTTTCACTTCCTGTACAGTTGAGCCTCTTCCAAAGAAGCTCTGTCAGTTACCCTTTCAAGTTATTTTTCAGGTTTGGCAGAAAGGTGAGAGGTAAGAATCGATGAAAATACATGACTGTGTAGCTAGCTAGCTATCTAGGCTAGGTAGCTAGCTATGCATGATTTACCTACTGAGTTATGATATTAATAAAGCTAGCTGCCTGCATGCATTTATCAAAGCAAATTAACTTCTCCTTGTTTAGGGCAAGACATATACACAGGGCGAAGAGGCCGTCTACAATCACTGGACTGGAGTATAGTGGACTGGACTGGTGGACTGACACAATAAATCATTTTTACACCCTCTAATGAGATTCAATTGCCTGTGGAGTTGCTTGGAAAACCTGCAGCCTTCTCTCTAGCTATGTACATGGTCCTGGAGCAAATACCGCGAAAACCGCGAAAATTTTGTCCCGCGAAAATTTCTCGCCATACGGTAACTCACTAGGCCTACAGAAGGTCTTTGTACTCAGTGTGTAATGGCTTTCTTCTCCCGTTTGTTATAGTGTAGACAACCTGACTTCAGTAAAGTTCTTAGGACTACAAATGAGGTTTGCAATCTGGTAAACTGTTCAGTTGTCATTACACCATATCAGCATATTAAAAACTGTAATGCTCAAGTGTATATTAGTGAGCAATCAGATCAAGTACCCAGTACAACACTTCTTACAAGCCTCGTCTACATTGCCAATCTCCGTGTTAAAAAGTTTCTTGGGAGATAAACATAGGATATTGCTCCCTCAAATCTTTAACACACAACTTTTGTTTCACCCTACACTGACAATTTTTGGAAATGAAGCCCAGGTTATGCATTGGCTATTGTTATCAAACAATTATTATTAGCCAAATCAGTCTGTGCAAGAAGAAAGCTGTTTTGGGGTTAACATGATGCATCATACAACCCTATAGGCGAGCGAGTCTCATTAGAAGGCATAAAAAATGATTTTTAGTGTCAGTCCACCAGTCCAGTCCACCAGTCCAGTCCACTAGTCCAGTCCAGTAATTGTAGACGGCCGGGCGAAGAAGGCAGTGAGGGTGATTCTCCTTGTGATGATCATCACGGTGTCGCACTACGAGGCATGCTTCAGATAATCTCAGTGAAGTGTCTGGAAGTCCAAACAGTCTTAACCAAACTGACATTCATGATCCAGAGAGCTATGCAGGAAAAAGATTATTGGAAGACAACACACTGTTGCATCTGACCTACACTTGGAAGGCTCCTGCTACTTTAAAGTTCCCTATAGCCTCCCGACAGAGATTCAATCCTAGTTAGCTAGTTAACAGGTTGACCCTGGTTACATTAGAGCATAATAAACGACAGTGTGTTCTGTATTTCTTATATGTGCTTCAGCAGTTCATATCTTCAGGCTTTAAGAATTGGAAAAAGCTCTTGGTAAGATTGGTTATATTGACCATAGTGAAAATCACAAAGTTGCTGAAGAAAGAGCTGCCTTATTTCTGTGAACACTGCACAGACATCCATGCAAGGATAACTAAGCAAGTCACTGAACAAGAAGTTTGCATTGCTAAAATTCCTTTTTTTTGGTGAAGTATACTTTGCATTATCAGACGCATGCTGCAAGTGCTCTTTGAGATCTTCATGAAATGTTGACTTCCAATTTAGAAAGAATGTAAAGTTTAAATCTTCAGACTTTTCCTTCTTAACTTTTGGAAGATTCTCAGTTTATTGTTGCCTTGACTGTTTCCCAGTTTGTTTTGAGCTTCCTTGGGCTGTGACTACAGCATTTCAAAGTACATACTGTAACCTAGCAGGTGCTATGTAGCATTAGCAAGAGAGTGTATTCATGATTCTATAGAAATGAAGATTGTTGGAAAAAAGTCTGGAACCGAATAGATCAGGTAGCTTCAGCTGTGGGGATCACTATTGGCAAACCTATATAGGACAGCTAGATTACAGTGCCATTGAGCTAATGCTGGTGCTGTTGATCAGAGTTGCTCAGATTATTACCGAATTAATGTTTAACAGGACAGAGTTCATTCTCTTGAGAGTCACTATGGAAAATTTTAACTTATGAAGAGAAGGAAACCCTTGCAGTTGAAGTAACAAAGTGGAAGAAATGTCATGAAGGTATGTCATTACAAGAGAGGCCTAAGAGTGCTACTTCTAAGTACAGCCCTCAACTTTCCTCACACTGCACAAGATCTTTCTCATTACACCAGTTGGTAGTGTTTCTTGTGAACGGTCCTCTGCTCTCTGTTGTCTCAAACTGTGGACGCACTCTTCAGTGACAGAAGAAAGGTTAAGAGGACTTGCTATGGTACTAATCCATAGGGACACTGATACTTTAATTGTCATTTTTCTCTTTCTTTCACATCTTTATTTCTCACCTTTCTTTCTCTTCGACTTTGACCAGGTTAAGGTCTGACTGTCAGGTCTGGAGCGTGTTTACAACTGAGCCTGCGCCTCGCTACGTCCACTCAGCGTCTTCATAGCTTCAAATTCACCCTGGTCAATAAAAGCCATTCACAACACACTGTGGCTGCTGTCCGTTGCGTAGGACGCCATTTTCAAAATTTTTTACGCATGCGTACACGTAGTCTCGTTCCCAGACCAAAGACCACGGTCATTGGTATGGGAGCAAGACTAATATGCACACACGGGAAATCGCGAGTTGACCGGTACGCATGGCTGGCACGGTCTCCTCATAGTAGTGGACAAGGCTCATGTAGGTAAGGCGCTGCATTCAGCTGCTTACTTATAGCTACACTAAAAAAACACACAGCTTTACTAAAGCTTGGTTAATTAGCTTTTAACCTCTGTCAGTACATGCAGTTTTCTGTGCTGGTCAGTTGTCATGTGATCGAAATCAGGAAATCAGCTTCATAAAGGGCTCGAAGTCTGGTATACGGAGAGTGGTTGGCCTTCATCAGAGTCTAGCTGGTAATGTTACACATAATTATTACACGCTTGGAACCACTACTAAACTGTCAATGCTGTTTCAAGTTCTGGGGTTGTGGTTACACCTGAAAGATATATTCTTCTTAGTCTTAGGTCTAACTTTAACTGAGATTAACATCAAAAAAGTACAGAAACAAGAAAATAAAAGGCTGTAGGGATGGCATGCCAAAAAGTATGCAAACAAAGCCCTATCCCTACATCTTTTTACACTATGCAGGGATGGGGCTTTGTATATTTACCTTCACTTTTATATCATCCCTACCTTGTTTGCATACTATTTGGGATGTCATCCCTACATCCTTTTTACGTTTTTATTTTCTTGTATAGTTACGGCTACATCCAGGAACAGAAATATAATGACCAGGCCTAACTTCAGACTGTCATGTGGAGTGCTTGCAATACTGTGTAAACGGTATAAGATCTCACAAGCAACTAGCTACGGACTTCACCCATATGCATGGGAACTAGTGATTGTGCTGCGAGCATCACGCCAGTATACGCGCAAGAAGATGCGGACTATTACTTCGTTGTACTGGTTAGCGGCAGTTTATAAACCAACTTAGACGGTTCATACCTTAACTCTACCTGCAATAGTGAACTTGTAACGGGCTGCTTCAAGTACTGTGGACTTTGAAGTCCTCGTAGAACGGACGATGGGCTTGGTTTCCTAACACAGCTTTGAATATCACCAGCCAACTGTTCAGGACATCTGCGTGGCCTTATGACTTGACAGTCATAATAAATTAGATTCCTTTTTGATACGTTTTTCATGTAGGTGTGGTGTGATAACCCAGACTATTCCGACTGGAATGGGAATACGTAACCCTGCCCAAAAGTGTCTTAAGCGTTGGTTGAACGATGCTGATGAAAAAAAGAAGTGGATAATAGACTCTCTGAACGTAATAGCGGAATGACCAGGGGAAAAAAAAAACACACAACACAACAAAACAAACAAACAAAAAAAAAACCCAACAACAACAACAACAAAAAACTACATGCGCGGTTTGAAAGCCACGTCCTTTCACCAACACCAACCGCTGTTCATTTGAGAGTTATGGATTCTTGCTGGCATTAATTCGTTAGTGAGCAAGGCTTCCTTATTGTATAGACGTCTACCTAGGTAGTAGGTTAAGCTGCTAAGTCGATCATGCTGTAGTGTTATATCTTCATGCACAACAATTGACTAAGTCTAGGGCCTCCACTACTCACCTTTATTGAAGTACTCGACAATTACAACATCCTCAGGTAAGCAGTAGTAGTTTGACATCATCCTTTGTTCATTATTAAAATTCAGCCAGCAAGAACTTGTACCAGGCTAGCTCAAAACAGCGTTGCCACTGATCAGCCAGTTTCTTAGAGCCTCATCCATATTTAGTGCACCAGTTGGCATGTGTATAGGTCCTCTCAGTAAACGTTGAAGGTGGTTCTAATAGAATATGTGTTTGCCTCGGACGGTAACCACCTTCAACGTTTATTGAGAGGAGCTACACCTGACTTACAACTGCCAAGTTCGGTGAAGGGGCGTGGCTTGCAAGACTGTGTAGGCGTGTACTCCGCGCCTGCATATACTCCATTCCGAAACTTTCGAGTAAAGTGACCTTTCCTCGCACAGTATATAACGGTCTGGGGTCCGGACTACACTGCGCCCACATGAAAATCCTCTCAACGCGCTCTTCGAATGCTGCATTTACTGTTGAGTACACATCACAGCTGCCTTCCTCAGTATATCAAAGCTACCTCCTTTGCTGTCACAATATAAAGGTAACCTGTTACTGTATCAGCAACGACCTGCCAAGTAAAATCCTTAATTGTCATTACAGTTTCACGATTGTTGGAGCAGTTCTAGGTATTTACGTGTGTATACTTACTGGCTAGAACTGTATCAGTTATGAACCTAAGCTACCTAAAGCTATGGTATTTAATATCTGAAAGCAGGAGTGCACTGTACTGTATATAAATTATGGCCTACGTGTGAACTTCAACACCACAAATTTAAATTAATTGTCGCCAGCATATACGAAGTACGATCAACTTGTGTGTGGTAATCAGTTGTGTGCATTAATAAGGCGATATAACTACACAGTAAAGCAATGCGTTATAGAAGCATTAAGGCTACCATTTGTTGCATATTAGTTTGCTCTTATCCGCCCGCACCCTTTCTTGTTGTTGGGACCCGCCTCTCATGCAGACCATTATCGCCGTTATTGCGCAGCACAATGATCTTGTGTTATGTATGCGCCACTGACTGCTGATTGGGGCGAGCGTGAGCGAGCCTCACACTAGTGAGTTGAATTGCGATTTTTCATATATCTGGTGTAAGCAGTTCCTATGGTTTTTGACGTAATTTAACGCGATAGCCGCGACAGCCAGCTTGCTCCAAGGAGAGCTTGAAATATGACGGTTATGAAGGACAGCCAGGAAGGACAGCCGAAGCGTGCACACTTATTGTACAAGGAATAACAGTTGTGTTGGCAGCGACATTCAGCTGGAATGTGAGCATCTATACACTGTGTCTCTCAGCACACCTGATTTAAGTGTGCTGAGCACACCTTCCTCCTGAAGTGTGTTCTGCACACTTTATAAAAGTGTTTGTAGCACACCACAAGCTCTAAGTGTGCTTTGTATACAATTTTTTTAAGTGCTCTAGGCACACCATAATAAGTGTGTCATGCATAGGTCAAAGTTTGTATAATTTTTAAAAAGTCATAAAATACACACATGCATGTACAATAACTTCAAGATAAAATAAGGTCAGTTATTGTGTAAGGTTGGTTAACTAGAAGTTTTGAGACCTGATGGCTGGCTACTAAGTTGCATTTACTTACTGCTTTAAAAGCGAAATAACCTGTGTCTACACAACTGTTAGCCCTTGTATACATACAGTATACTGTATATATACAAGGGCTAACAGTTGTGGAGACAGGCTGCTTACAGAACACAGAAGGCGGCAGAGTTTCTGCTTCATGGCTGATGCATGGCGACTCTTTCTCTAAGATGCCTCAAGTAAGGACTATGCATGACAAGCCAGGCAGGGTTCAGACTTAGCTTAGGTAGGACAAATGGCTCCATTGTAGGGTATTACTCCATGATAAGCTATTCCTTGAAATCATGACAATTTTCTGTAAGCTATTGAGCACTTTTGCAGACAGTATAGAGTGACAAACCCTGTTTAGCTTAGCCGTGGCTAGTGACCTGATATTTCACTGGTAAAGCTTTAGTTATATATAACAGTTCAATCCTTCAGTGCAATGCTTGCTCATGTTCAACATTCAACACTCCCCCATGCAGTTTATAACTACTCGGCTTACAATAAATCTGCTAAAAGGGGTCTCCTTATAGCTTATTCCTTGGATGCCACATTTTGTGGTTGTTTCACAGAAAGTGCATATGAACCCATGGTCCATGGGCCGAACCTTTACGTACGGTGGTCAAAAAAGTTACGTTTATTATCTTTATGTCAGGATTACGACATACATTAACTTAGATCTACATGCAAGTGCAATAGCAAAGCGTCAGTAATGTACGCAGAGAAGGATAAACTGAACTGAACTGGAATAATTATTTCCAATAGGAAGGGGTTGTACAAAAGGTAATCCTATAGGTGTACTTCACCTACATACACAAATATAACACATAGCACAAGAAGATACAGTAATAGTATACAAGTAGACAATACCAGTATGAATAGCAATAAAGGTAACAAGGATGATAAGTATACAAGCAAGAAAAACATTCAAAAACGTTTTGAAGAGCTACAAGTGTCAGCTACAAGGCTGACAAGTACAAAAATTCTTTCAATCTAGACTTGAATGACTTCACAAAAAAATAATACCTATAAATGCATTAATTTGTGACCTAGTAGTTACACCCCAAGATGCGAACTAATGGTGGGTAAAGGGGCTAGAATATGAGGCCAGAAGTTCAGAAGTAGCAGGCAAGCTAAAATTGAATCAAGCCCTTAGCATTCGTCTAACCCCTTGTGGGACACAACCCTGGTCAGGTAGATCATGAGTATCATTATAGGGTCGTGAATCTCATTAGCAATGTCTAAGGTTGAGGTCCAGTGTGTTTCGGAGTCGTAAATCTCTATAAGAGCCATCCAAGGACAAGCAGTAGCCAATTCTGTGTGGTAAGCTTTTACTTGACACACTCTGATTCCATCTGTCAGCAGAGCTCTCATGAATATCATTAAATGGCTGTTTTTAGGGCTCTTTTGTTCTCCCATTAAAGGATCCACGTAATACAATATAACATAAATAAGTTAATACACAGGCCAGAGTAAGGATTGGATCTCAAATTTGAGTGCATATTGGTTAGTGCCATGGTGCACCTACACCAGGAATGAAACTTTTGTTCACCAACAAGCATGGGAAAGTGCAAAATGAGAAAACAATAAACGGTCTCCGTGTTTACTCGCGCGTTTTCTGCTTATTAATACAGGTGTGCGGTAGTAATGTTATGTCTACCTCACTGATGTGAAGTAGGTGCTATGTAAACTATACTAGGCGAATGCAGTGCATTGTGGGGCGAGCGTGAGCGAGTTGTGTAGTGGTTGGTGTTGCATAGGCAGCATAACAGCTACGCACAATATAATGCATGTTTACAATGTATATATGCACAACAAAGAGAACCTAAGGGTTTATACAAATTCATGAAGCGGTAGTCAGGGTCAGGGTAGAGCGCCCAGCCTCCCTCCCTGCGCTTCGTTAATCTTTCCTGCCTATGCTCAGCTGTCTCTGCCGCACGTCGAGCCCGTTCTCTCCATCGTCGTAGCTTGTCTTCCTTATCTTGCGATGGTTTTGGTGCTCTTCTGGAAGTATTCAGAATATCTACGTTCACTACAGCAACTCTCCACCGAGGAATTCTGAATAACTGAATTATAAGTGTCTAGGTCCGCACGTGATGTTAGATCACGCGCATATTGTCCGTACGCGGCACGCGTACGCGTGCAATGGACGTACGTACGATATATATATATATATATATACTCCACTTCATCCTTGTTTCTGTGGCAACAGGTAGGTACTAGGGGAATGCAGTGCATTGTGGGGCGAGCGTGAGTGAGTTGTATGGTGCATTAGCGTTCCATACACACTAACTTTTCCCACTTGCATACATGTCATGTAAGAATAGTCTCATTCCTAGGTCCGACTGTAAAACTATAGGCGGAGAATGCCAGAGGAAGAGGCTATATATCAAATGTATGCCGGTATTTGTGGAGCAATTTAACTTGGGTATGTGCTAATCTTGGGTTCGTTGTACACACCCTGTGTGTCATTTCTGTGAAATGGTAGCTACTGCAGCAGAAATAAGGTCTCAAAGCAGTTGGAGGCAGCTTGAACAGTTGTAAGTTAGGGTGAGGGTTCAACACCTTGGTACGAACAAATACATTCTGTTGGTTTCCTGTGTCTCCAATGTATTCACATCTTGACACTGTCTCCTCAAATCACGGTCTATAGTGCATGGATAGTTGCTGAGCACATACAGCAGTGGAATCAGAATTCTCTCAGCTATGGCCGGGTATGGAGTCAGGGTGGTGTAGACTACATTTAATATCAGCCCCTTTCCAGAGCACAATTACTGGAGTTGTGGTATGGGATTTTAGAAGCTCTTCTGCAGCTGTTGCTCATGAGGGTTATTTGGTCAAGTCACGCAGACCTCACTGGTTCTGGTCCTCACAAGCTAATCACTGTCTTTAATATACTGAGCACTCCCTTTGGCGTCAGTGTCATGCAGCACGTTAATAATCAGTCTCCGTCTTGCTAGTCAAGCCTCCCTTTCCTCACTGTTTTCAAGTCCCTGTAACGTTGGTTCTCACTGTTCAGCCTTTCTATCCTGCTAGTCTTGTCTCTTGAGCAACAGTAGTCAACATGAATCAACATGCAATGAGGAAATATTGCATCGCGCAAATGGGGAAGGATGTGTATATACAGAATACGCACGTACCAAACATATATACATATATATATACATATATATATATAGACAATTTTCCATTTACACCACAAGTGTGGGGCTCACTGCGCTCGCCCCAATTATTTTCCATATACTGACAGGAAGTTGTAGATTCTGTAGATTCTGTTCCATATACCCCAGAAGTTGTAAAATGATGTTTCCTATAAGCTACCTTGTTTACAGTGTAAACTACTTTACATGTTTACTAATAGCATACCTTGTTTACAGTGAAAACTACCATGTGTGTTTACTAATAACTACAAGGACCAATCAGAGTGGAGAATATAACAGATAAACCACAGTAGACAGGGATTTATGGCCATAAACTACCCTCGCCCTCGGGCTGCACCCTCGGGCTCGGGTGATTTATGGACCATAAATCCCTGTCTACTGTGGTTTATCTATAACATATACACATATATCAGAAAAATTCCGCCGTTCAACTCACTAGTGTGGGGCTCGCTCACGCTCGCCCCAAAAAGTGCTAAATAGCCTACGAAGCAGTTAAGCTGCTACACTAGGGGAATGCAGTGCATTGTGGGGCGAGCGTGAGGGAGTTGTATGGTGCATTAGTGTTCCATAGCGCTACCTTTTCCCACTTGCATACATTGCAATAGTCTCATTCCCAGGTCTTCCCCACCTCCAACTGTAGCCTGTAAAACTACAGGTGAAGAACACCTGGGGAAGAGGCTATGTAGGATATCAAATGTATGCCGGTGTTTGTGGAGCAATATAGTAACTTGGGTATGTGCTAATCTTGGGTTCATTGTACACACTCTGTGTCATTACTGTGAAATGGTAGCTACTGCTGCAGGCAACAAGGTCTCAAAGCATTTGGAGGTGGCTTGAACGGTTGCAAGTTGAGGATGAGGGTTCAACATCTTTGTACGAACAAATATATTCCGTTGGTTTCCTGTGTCTCCAACTTATTCACATCTTGGCACTGTCTCCTCAAGTCACAGTCTTTGCATTGATATTTGCTGAGCACATACAGCTGTGGAATCAGGATTCTCTCAGCTATGGGGTATGGAGTCAGGGTGGTTCGGACTACACTGTCAGCCCTTTTCCAGAGTACAATTACTGGAGCTGTGGTATGGGGTTTTAGAAGCTCTTCTGTAGCTGTTGCTCACGAGGGTTATTTGGTCGAGTCACGCAGATCTCTCTGGTTCGGGTCCTCAACAAGCTAATCGCTCCGTCTTTAATACACTGAGCACTCCCCGTTGGCGGCTGTGTCACGCAGCACGTTAATAATCAGTCTCCGTCTTGCTAGTCGTGCCTCCCTTTCCTCACCGTTTTCAAGTCCCTGTTACGTTGGTTCCCACTGTTCAGCCTTTCTGTCCTGCTAGTCTTGTCTCTTGTCAGTCTTGAGCAACGTGGTTTATACATAAACCAACATGCAATGTGGAAATATTGCATCGCGCACAAATGGGGCAGGATGTATATATACGGAATACGCATGTACGTACATATAGACAATTTTCCGTTTTCACCACAAGTGTGGGGCTCGCTGCGCTCGCCCCAATTAGGGGTACGCAGTGGTCTAATGGTTAGGGTTCGACCCTCAACTTGGGCAGCGCTTTTTTTTTCCTTTTTTTTTCACTTCCTGTATCACTGTTTATGGCCTCCCTTTCCTTGCAGACAACAGTAAATACATGGCAGCACTTTCATTTTTATAAAAGCCTGTATTAAAGGTTATGTAGTCAACTCATGTCTGGCTCTTCCCTTGAACCTTGATAGTGAAGCAGTGAGCCATTCAGCAACCTGCAGCAATAACCTCTTATGAGCATCTCGCGATGCGGTTATGTTCAAGAATGAAGTAAGACTGTGTGGTCTAGTAAGGTAGGTGCTGGTATTATGAGTCAGAGGGTGTTGTGGGTCCACATGTAAAATTTACTCCTAAAATTTCCAAACTTGGTGTCCATTTAGGGTACATGCAGGTGCCATTATCTAGCAACTTCCCTATCGTAATGTGTTCGTTATGAAGTATTTTTCAAGGTTTGATGATTTTGTGGACCTCAAAGTATGAACGCTGAACAGGGTATGTTATCATTAATACCATGGTAGACTGGAAAGTGCTCCAGTCAAGAAAAATGGCGAGTAGCACAAAGAGAGATTATAAAATGCTAGGATACAGTTTGAGCTCCATCTGAAAATGTTTCAATCAATAAAGTACCTGGTGACTCATAATACCAGCAGGCGACTCATAATACATGCAAGAGTGCTTTGTAGAGGTTCTTTGTTTTAGAACCACAGCCTAGGGGAAAAATACCAACTTTATTTTTTGAGTGGCACATTCTCTGGAGAAATGTTTTGAACCTTTAGATGCGGCTGAAAAAACAAATTACACTAATGAGTAGTAATTCAGCTTAGGTGGCTCATAATACCAGCATCTACCTTACAGCTGCAGGATGCCCTAGTAAGCTTTAGTATCAATGCAGTCTAGTTTATGAATTATTTTATATGCCTGACAACAAGTAAGAAATTGCCTTCTCTGTTGCAACGTAAACCAGTGGAGTTCATCACTTAACTCCTTGTATGTCTTGGACCATCTCCTGGACACTGTGTCCCAGTGACCACCTATAACCATCTTGCAGCTCTTCGTTGGACTGTTTCAAGGGCCTCACAATCCTTTTGCTGGTATGGGTTCCACACAGGGGCACAATACTCCAAATGTGGCCTAACAAGGGCAGCATAGGCCCTTGTCTTAGTCTTCTTACTACAACCATACATTGTCTGTCTCAGCAGATTCAATACTCGGCTCGCATTTGTGGTGACCTCAGCAATATGCTCATTACACTTCAACTTGGAGTTGATTTTAATCCCAAGATACTTAAAGTATCCACCCATTCCAATCGCTCATTATTCATGTAATAAGCTGTATGTAGGAGGATTCCTTTTGTTGGAAATGCAAATGACTTTACACTTGCTGAGGTTCAGAGCAAGTTGCCACTTTTGAGCCCAGGCATATAATTTTGAAAGGTCCTTCTGCAAGATGGCACAGTCTGCAGCATCTGACACTTGGCAGAAGATTGTACAGTCACTAGCGAAGAGTTTGCTCTGGGAGGTAAGGCCATCGCTGATGTCATTCACATATACCAGAAACAACAATGGCCCCAGTATAGACCCTTGTGGGACACCAGATGACACTCGGGCTCATGTTGATGGACATCTGTACATGTTGCACAGAACCCTTTGCTGTTGGTCAGTCAGGAAAGCTCTGATCCATCTATGCAACTCTCCTCTCACTCCAATGTGATCCAGCTTCAGGAGCAGTCTTTGGTGTGGGACTGAATCAAAAGCCTTGGCAAAATCTAGGAAAGCAACATGTGTATATTAGCTCCATGATCTAGGGATCTCGCCAACTGGTGGATGGTTTCTAGAAGTTGGGTCTGACAGGAGTGAGCATGACGGAAGCCATGCTGAGATGGGTTAAGCTTGCTATGAGCACTTAATAATCTCCTCTGCAGAAGATGCTCCATCACCTTGACAACCAGGCTTGTGAGGCTCACAGGATGGTAATTCTTTACGTCATGCTTGTTGCCTTTCTTAAATATAGGGATGATATCCAGTCCCTTGGTAGGCTACCTGACCTCAAGGTTGCATTAAAAAGTCAAGAAGGGCCTTGGCAATTCAAGGAGCACCTTCTCTGAGAAGTCTACCAGGAATTTCATCAGACCCACTAGCTTTGCTGGAGTCAATCCTGCAGAGCTCTTCATATACTTCCAACTCAGTTCTACCTTCTCAACTTCAACTTCACTCCTGGAAGCCCTGACCTCCTCCTCTAATCTTCCCAAGCAACCTGTTACATCACAAGTTAACACAGAGCTAAAATATTCATTGAATGCTTCTGTGTTCTCGATTCCAGATGATAACACTTTGCCCATTTTGTGCAAGTCCAGCAAAGCAGAACTGTGACCTCTCGTGTTCTTCAGCCATCTCCAGAATGTTCTCTGGTTATGGTTCAGGTCCTTAGTGATCTCCTCAATATGATTGTGGTGATCCCTCCTAGTGAGGTCTCGACCTCTGTTGCTAATGTTTCTATACTTTCTAAAGTCCCTTCTGTGTCCACTTCACTAGCCTGTAGTCACGTTTTTTTTTTAAATCATATGAACAGTTTCTTCACAAAGCCAGTTTTTTCTGCTTCCTTGCACTAAGAGTCACCTTAGGGATGCATTGATCCACTGCTGTGAGCAGTAGATCCTTGAATTTCCACCAGGTTTCCTCCATGCTCCCTCCTGAACAACAGTCCCACAGAATGGTGGCCAGGACATCCCTAAACTGGTTGAAGTCTGCCTTCTTGCACTCCTTTTAGACACATGAACAGATTGTCTGCAACCCACCACAACAAAGGAGACCACATCATGGTCACTACCAGAAAGGTTATCCACTACTTTCACTTCATGGACCCTTTCTGGACAGTTTGTCAACAGCAGGTCTAACACATTCCCTTTCCGTGTTGGTTAAAAGACCAGTTGCTGGAGAGAGTGATCCAAGACTGGGTCACACAGCTTACTGGCAACTCCTGATGAGATTGTGGTGGATATATTTGACCAGTTGATGTTTGGCACATTGAAGTCACCACACAGTATGACAGGGCAGGTCTCTGGAATACGTGCCAAAGAATCTGCCAGTTGTGAGAGGTGATCACTGGAGGAGGTAGGAAGACGGTAATAACCCCCCAGGAGGATCTTAGAGGCTAGTAGCTTCAGCTATTCACAATTAGAGTCAAGGTCATGTCCTCGGATTGCAGGGATAGTGTTCCTCATGACAAGCATGACAAGCATGACTCCAGCATCTTGGCAGTTTCAATCTTTCCTAAACACTCCATGTGTGCTGTCTGTCGTCTCAGAATCAAGGATATCCTCTCCCAGGAATGCCTCTGTCACCGCTAGCACATCCAGATTTTCAGTCTCCAACACAGCTCTTAACTGCATTTGTTTGTTGACAATACCTCTCATGTTAAGAGAGTGACACCTCAGGCTGTGAGGGCTATTTTTGTGGTTATCCAATCCCAATGAAACATCAGTCCCAACTGTTACTGTGGATTTGGACGAGGACAGGTCAAACAAGCTGCTAGAAGGGGACATGAGGCAGCATGCAGGACAGGACCATACAAAAATAGGCACCCACACGAAAAGGCACCGCAAACGGAAGTGAATTTGCTAATTCGGCTTTTTCGAACGTAGCGGCTACTTTTCGCCAGTGTCTATCTCCGATTGTAAGCAAGCTATTGACACGGGATAAAAACCGAGATTACGCGCGTAATATTAGCCCGAAGCACGGTAGCGCGTTCAATACACGTAGCAATGATTTTATACGTAGGTATATTGAACGCATGACGTCACGTAAGCGGGTAAATCGCTTCGGGAGTCGCTGTGAGGGGTGATGGTGGTGTAGCTGGTGACGGGAGAATTGTTGATGTACCAAAGTTTCATTCCTGGGGTAAGTGCACCATGCCATTAATTAACGAATATCAACTCAGATTGGATGTCCAACGCTTCCTCTGGCCTGTGAATTATTGGGGCGAGCGTGAGCGAGCCCCACACTAGTGAGTTCTATATATTTTCTGTCGTACGTCGTTCGGTATATTCTTGACGCTGTAATTTAACGCGATAGCCGCGGGCCGCATGCGGAGTGTAAGTAAGATTTTCGTACAACTTGATGCTGAGCTTGACGACAGTTATGAAAGATAGCCAGGAATGACAGCCGGAGCGTGCGCACCTACTGTACGAGAGATAGCAGTTGTGTTTTGGCGACGACATTCGGGATAGGCTGCTGGAGCGTAGCACCTACTCAGTAAGTGTACAAGAGCTAACAGTTGTGTAGAAAGGCTTACCGAACGCAGTAGGCGGCAGACATTTTGCTCCATAGCTGATGCGTGGCGACTTCCCTCTACTATTTCTCAAAGATGCCTCACCGAGTCTTGAAGGACTATGCATGCCAGACTGTGTTCTGACTTAGCCTATAACTGCAACAACCAGAGTAGCTGCGTGCTGGCAGGACAAATGGCTCTGTTGTGTGGTACTACCCCATGAAAAGCTTTCTCTGCAACCATGACAACTTTTCTAAGCTATATGGCACTCGTTTTAGCTACATGCCCTGCATAAATGGCCTGTGTGCTGTGACACTTCACTGGTAAAGCTTTAGCGATACATAACAGTAAATGCTGTAGTGCATGCATTGCTTGCTCACGCTCGCCCCACAATGTTATACATTCCCCTAGTATTAATTGGGGCGAGCCTGAGCGAGCCCCACACTAGCGAGTCGAACGGTGGAATTTTCATATATTATATTATTATTATCGAGCAAAGTAACTGCACCCCAAGATGCTCACGAAAGGTTAGTGCTGCAGGTTTACCTTGGCTCGAACACTTTAGAGTTCAGTGCTATATGTAGGTAAAATCTTTGGTTAGTAGGCTTTAGGGGGAAAAAGTTCACTGCTACTTAGCCACAAGACCTGAAGTAGAAGGCTTTAGAGATCAGGGTTTTGTGCTCCAAATTTAGCTGAAGTAGGAAGCCTTAGAGTTCAGAGTTTTGTGGCTTCTTGAAAAAAGCTTTACCCTCAAGGAGGAGCCAGACATCAGTTTATCAATCGTGAATAGCGAGGCGCGCCTTCACCTGCTTTATACTCGCGCATTACGCACGTAATATCAGCCTGAAGCACGGTAGCGCGCTCAATACACGCAATGATTTTATACGTAGGTATATTGAGCGTGTGACGTCACGTAAGCGCTTCGGGAGTCGCTGTGAGGGGTGACGGTGGTGTAGCTGGTGAAGGGAGAATTGTTGGTGTACCAAAGTTTCATTCCTGGGGTAAGTGCACCATCTGTCGTACGTATTCCGTATGTTTGCTTAGACAAAGTTCAAAGTTCATTTATCTGATTCGCCCAATATGGGCATACAGAATACAACAGCAAACAGAAAGCAACATGCACACTCAGATGTAACAGTCCAACAATACAACATCATGAGCACACAAGTTGTCTCAGGGGCTGTCACGTCAGGGGGAAACGGAGATTCCTGAGAGTAGCAGTAAACTGAGGCATGGGCACCTCAGACACGACAGCATTCACACCTTGCGCCATCACCCTGGAACTGAAACTAAGTTCCATTGGCCTCTCTTCCTGATCAGTTCACACATAGGGAGGGGTTGCCACACAAGCAAAAACACTGACACTATACAAGTTTGGTTGAATTGCTAGGTCTTCCAAGCACAATACTCTCGTCAGAAGCTTTTAAAGGGGGAGTCCATCATCAGTCAGCAGACGAGATGTCAGGCTGCGTATAGCTGTAGCAAATGTAACACGTTGGGCTCTCTCACAGCCCCTGTCATAGATATAGCCACTCACCGCTCGGCGGACAGGCCGGTGGGACGTCCCCAAAGAATACCGCACCGCTGCACACCCCTTCGAGGCACGGGCTCGCAACCACAGGAGTTTTGTCGTGGTTTCTGCTTAGTTAGAGCTCTCTCACAGCTCCCGTCTTCTTCACTGACACTCTGCTTAGCGGACAGGCCAGTGGGACGTCCTCAAAGAATACCACACCGCTGCACACCCCTTCGAGGCACGGGCTCGCATCCACAGAGGTCTTGTCGATGACTCTCGGCTTGGTAAGAGCTCTCTCACAGCTCCCGTCCCAACATACGCTAGACTACATTTTGACAATTGTAATTTAACGCAACCGCGCGCCGCGTGCGGTCTATAAGTAACATTTTCGCTCTGACTTTCCAATGGCTATGTTCACCCAGTTTGAAACGGTTTCCGGTACGTCACGTTAATAACTACTTATAATCCGTCGCGCACCTTATTAAATATTTATAATCCGTCGCGCTGCTGTAAGTTAAATACACTAGGGGAATGCAGTGCATTGTGGGGCGAGCGTGAGGGAGTTATATGGTGCAGTAGCGTTCCATATACACTACCTTTTCCTAGCCTCGTTCCCAGGACCCGCCCAGCTTCCCGTCGCTTGCAGTACGGTTAAGCGGGAGAGGGCCTGGTACATTTTCTCACGTGAGTGACGTCACGGACAGGGCAAATTATGCGAACGTGGGCGTCATGTAAACCACAAAAAACTTTGCTCGCACGCACGCACTGGAGCGCGACTATTCCGAGTTGAAAGATGGCAGCGCACAAAGGCGCTTTTATGTCGCTATTCACGAGACAGTCGGGAGGACAGAGAGTTTTACCAAGCCAAGACAGTGAAGACACACAGCAGCAATTAAGTCGTGCTCGCCCACGTTCAATTAAAGTCGCCTTTCTACCCGTGACGTCACTCACGTGAGAAAATGTACCAGGTAGGGTTGGGCGGATTATGCTCCATTTGTTACCAATTATGCTATTCCAATATGCTCAAAATTGTACCAATTATGCCTAAAATTATGCCCAAAATTTGCCTATTATGCTCAAACTATGCCCATTATTCTGGAAGGAGCAAACTTGTATGTTTGAATAATTATTTAACACTGTACAGAAAAAGGAAATTGAAACAAACAGGATGGCAGTTCATCGACCATTGTAGTCTCGCGTGCCCACACCCCGTTCCGCAAGAGTGGGTGTGGCCACGCTAACATCATGGAAAGTTCAATGTAGATCACCAGACTCTGCGATTGCTGTTCATTGCTCCCTCACTTTGCCGCTTACCAACAGGGCATGGGACGAGATACTTCACCGTCTGGGACTGGGATACGGTCTGAGGACGAGACTGCCAGTCTACCACAGACATATTATGCTCAAAATGTACCTATTATTCCCGCATAATGCTCAATGCTTTCTGGTACCTATTATTCCGCAAATTATGCCAGCATAATCCGCCCAACCCTAGTACCAGGCCCTCTCCCGCTTAACCGTACTGCAAGCGACGGGAAGCTGGGCGGGGCCTGGGAACGAGGCTAACCTTTTCCCACTTGCATATATGTCTCATTCCCAGGACTTCCCCACCTCCAACTGTAGCCTGTAAAACTACAGGAGGAGTACACCTGGGGAACAGGCTATATAGGATATCAAATGTATCCCGGTGTTTGTGGAGCAATATAACTTGTGTTGTGCTAATCTTGGGCTCGTTGTACACTCTATGTGTCATTACTGTGAAATGCTGCATGCAACAAGGTCTCAAAACATTTGGAGGTGGCTTGAAGAGTTGCAAGGATGAGGGTTCAACATCTTGATACGAACAAGTATATTCCGTTGTTTTCCTGTGTCTCCAACTTATTCACATCTTGGCATGCACTGTCTCCTCAATTCACGGTGTATAGTGCACGGATATTTGCTGAGACCATACAGCTGTGCATGGGATCAGAATTCTCTCAGGTATGGGTATAGAGTCAGGGTGGTGTAGACTATTGCCAGCCCTTTTCCAGAGCACAATTACTGGAGTTGCATGTGGTATGGGGTTTTAGAAGCTCTTCTGTAGCTGTTGCTAATGAGGGTTGTTCGGTCTGTCATGCCGTGGATGGTCCCCCCTCAAAAACGGTCCCCCCGGACCGTCCGTAGCAGAATAATTGGTCCCCCCGGACCGAATATCGCAGCCATACCTGGTCCCCCCTGCCACGGATGGTCCCACCGTGTTCAGCAAGAGTGTCGAGGCTGACAAGTGGACCAGGAAGGATGAAGCTGTCTATGCAGTCAATCTTAGGCTGGGTTTTCAAGGCCAGCTAAACATTGACACTTAGCGCATCAGTGTATGTTCGAAGCTATGGACTCCAGTGGCAGGGCCCTTCACTACTGACGAGTATCCCTCGGCAGGTAGTAGAGTCTAGAGTAGAGTCTGTACTATGCCAGGAGGATGGTGTGTAACACTGGTGGAGAAGGTAGTAGAGTCTAGAGTAGAGTCTGTACTATGCCAGGAGGATGGTGTGTAGCACTGGTGGAGAAGGCATATTATTATCTATATACACGAAAAACGACAAGCGCAGCATTCGATCGAGAAACTGCGCGGCATCTATGGACTATTGTCGTAGGCCCTCTGCGATAGTTTTTTGACATGGAGACTAAGTTTGAACTACTTGAGTAAGCTATTTCGTTCCATAGTTGACTGTGTAGTTCACATTTTGACTTGGAATAGTGTAGTAGTGGGGGGGTCCAATTATGGCGAGGGGGGACGGCTTACACTGTAGTGTTGTTTTAGTTAACTAAAACCAAAACTAAAATGCATTTTAGTAAGGCATAAAACCTTTTAGTAATTAAAACTAAAACTAAAATTGATGCTGCCTTAGTCCGATAATTAAAAACTACAACTAAACTAATTTGAAATCATCCAAAAATGGTAGTTAACTAAAACTAAAAGTACCGATACTAACCCATTTTAGATTTGGTAATTAAAACTAAAACTAAACTAACAATTAGGATCTGTAGCCTAATTAAACTAAAACTAAACTACTAGTCCGAACATTAAACTAAAACAACACTAGCTTACAGCGCCGTAGATGGTCCTAGTGGGGGGCCCATTACAGTGCAATGGATGGTCCGGGGGGACCAAGTATTCTGCTATGGATGGTCCGCAAGACCACTTTTGGGGGGTACCACTTATAGTATGACAGGTCAAGTCACACAGACCTCTCTGGTTCGGGTCCTCAAGCTAATCACTCTGTCTTACACAGAACACTCCCGGTTGGCGGCAGTGTCACGCAGTACGTTAATAATCAGCTTCCGTCTTGCTTCGCCTTTTTCAAGTCCCTGTTACGTTGGTTCCCAATGTTCAGCCTTTCTGTCCTGCTAGTCTTGTCCCTTGAGTAACAGTGGTTACATGAACTAACTTGCAATGTGGAAATATTGCATCGCGCACAAATGGGGCAGGATGTATATATACGGAATACGCACGTACCATATAAACATATATGTGGCAGTCCCGTGTAGAAATCGAAGGTTATTCCGTCACGTATTTCGATCGCATCGCTGTGTTTGAAGCGCCGTATCGCTGAATTTCCGTTAAGCCAGGGCGGGGCTCATGCATGCTTCGAAAATCTAATGAATCTACGAAGCGCATATGAGCCCCGCCGTTAAGGGAAGTTCAGCGATACGGCGCTTCGAAGGCAGCGGTGCGATCGAAATACGCGACGGAATAACCTTCGATTTCTACACGGGACTGCCACATATATAAATAAATAGACAATTTTCCGTTTTCACCACAAGAGTGGGGCTCGCTGCGCTCGCCCCAATTAGACCATACAGCATGATGGCCGTCTGAAGCGGCTCGTTGGCTAAATGGTTAAGGGTTAGGGTTAGGGCTAGGGCCAGGGAATGTATATAATACTTCTTTTTTTTTTCTCTGGTCTTACAAAATGTGATGAACATCTTTGCTTAGGTAGCCTCTTATGAATATTTAATAAGATGACGTAACCGTTTCAAACCGGGTGAACTTAGTCTATTCCTTTCCAATGGGCGAAGACAGCGAAGAGAAACGCTTGGGAGGAGTAGCTGGAGCGTGAAAGTTTACTGTACGAGGGCTGGATGAGTAGCTGGAGCGTGAAGGTTTACTGTACGAGGGCTGGATGAGTAGCTGGAGCGTGAAGGTTTACTGTACGAGGGCTGGATGAGTAGCTGGAGCGTGAAAGTTTACTGTACGAGGGCTGCAGGTTGTGAAGACAAACGTGGCTACTTACAGAATGCAGATGGCGGCTGACAGTTAAATAGCTGACGGTGTCAGTATTGATCATCCGTATACGTAGCGACTTTTCGACGCCTCTCCTATATTTGTGTAAGAACTATGCTTGACAGTGTGTTCGGAGTCAATAATAATAATAACAATAATAATGACAAGAGAAGTCAATATAAGGCTTATCAGTCAATAAAGTATGAAATGTGTGTTTCTGGATGTTAACAGATGAACAAACGTCTAGTGGAGAGATACATGAAGCTTGGGTGGAATAAATTTGTCTCTAGTGGAGAGATACATGAAGCTTGGGTGGAATTTATCAATGACAGTGTACAGTTCATCCCTCAGGTCATGATATACAGCACAAACATAAGAAATGGACTTCATCCTGATACATCATCCGTAGCAACTTTTCGAGGCCTCTCCTATTTGTGTAAGAACTATGCATGACAGTGTGTTCGGAGTCAATACAGGTCAGCAGAGTCTAGACTTAATCCCTGCTAGATGCAGACATGCATGACCTGTATGCTGTAACCTGGTAATAAGGACTCGGGTGACTTTCAGTTAGCCAAAGAACGCTGCTCTGGTTTGCTCGCTCAGGCTCGCCCCACAATGTCCTACATTGGGGGAAGATGTATATGGGTACATGAGATAAGTACAAACATATCATATATGTACAAATGTTGAAGACAGCCTAGGACACAAGGTGGCTTCCGAGGGGAAGAGCTTGGCAAGGCAACCAAAAAGAAAGGAAAATAGCAATACATCTACAGACATATAAAGCAGGCTATAAAGTGTAGAAATGTTTGTTAGAGTCCCAGCTCGTACAGTTTCTCGAATTAAAAATGTGATAGGAGCATGTGACAGAGATATGTGATAGTTTCAGTAGTATGCTTTTGGCAAGTTGCTTCGAGAGACCAAAAGTACAGGTCAGGCATTTGATGGCACATGGTTCATAGTGACCAAGGGAGCCAATTTCCAGAGTTCCGAAAGAAACTGAGAGGCATCTGTCTTCCAGATCATCAGTTGGAGGTATAGTGGCTTTTACACTAGTTATATTATGGCAGGTCCTTTAAGTTGCATCTTGGGGTGTAATGACAGGAAGTTGTAGATTCTGTTTCATATACCACACTCAGCGTAGGGTCGGCGAAATCCCACGCACACGGCACGATCTGTCATGTGATTGCGGTTAGTACGATTTGTTTACGTCGGACTGTTGAGAAGCTGGCTGTAGCGGTAGACTGATGAAGGCCGACGTTCGATGACAAATTGACCAGGAGTCAGGGTATGCGAAACTACTACCGAATGGAACTGGTGATCACCTACAGGTAAGCTAAAGCAGCGGTGTGATTAGTAGCTAATTGGGGACGCAACTCTATTAAACTCCTCAGGGACCCATTTTGGGCTTGACCATGCCAGGAGTTTATAGTTGGGAACGCCCTCGATGAGCTATACGACTGTCATACTGATAGCACTAGTGCTAGCTACTGTGAATTTTGAAATCATGTTCAAAGTTTAATATCACTAGCAGGGAAACAGAATAACTTAGTTACAGAGAGATGTTCCAAGCTTTGAGAAGTTTGTCAGAGATCACAAATTATTTACAGGATACTCAAAGCCTCCAGCTTGTGTGTGCCTTTTAATGGATATCATCCTCTGAATTGTGTATACTGTGCTCTCTGGTGATTCCCTTCAATCCCCCTCCCCCAAGTCTCGCTCCTGGGACTCGGTGTCATGAGATCAATTCTCACGAGATCAACTGCCACCAGATCAACTCTCATGAGATCAACTTAATTGCCATGAGATCAACTCTCACAAGATCAATTTGCCACGAAATCAACTTTATTTTGTTGTTGTTGTTGTTGTTGTTGTTGAAAAACAAACATGAAACACATGTATCGCTACTTAGCTAACCTAAAGTCCACTTTCATATTTGATGGTATCTAGATAATCGCTGTAAGGCTGTATTGTCCCTTCCTCATGGAGGACACCAGCTTCTTGGCCTTATTAGATGCCTGATCTGGTGGATGATTGTGTTCAGTGCATGTGATATCAATGGTCTCGCCAACAGATATAGCTCTTTGCACCCAGCCTTGTGACAAACTCACATCTCCAAAACACTTTACCTTCTTTGAAGTTTGAAGTATGCTGATCAAAATATTTCAACAAGATCAAAAACATTTTGCTAACAGCTAAGTGTTCAAAATAACCGTTTGTCAACATAAAAAAAAATTGAATTGATCTGGTGGCAATTGATCTCGTGAGAGTTGATCTCATGGCAAGTTGATCTCATGAGAGTTGATCTGGTGGCAATTGATCTCGTGAAAGGAAGCCGTTACTGGACTGTTTTCACACCTAGGAAGAAATGGGTCTAGTTGCCGAAATGCTGGTGCATGAATTGTCTCGTCACATGGTTGCATTCAACTAATTTCAACATATGAAATATTTTAGTGACATGTTGATTGAGGCTATTCAAGAGCAAGAGGAATTGTAATGGAGTTTGCCAGCTTTTGTGAACAAATCACCAGTCAGAGAAGCAGAAGTATTTGTGATGTAGCTGTAACTTGAACCAAACTAAAGCTTGTAGGCAAACTGAAAACTAGCAGAGACTATTTCTTGCCCACTTATGTACATCTGTATATCTACCTCCCTTGCTCCCATGTCATCCTATCCCCACTCACACACACACACACACAGATGCAGTTGCCTACTTCCTGTGACAAGACACCAAGCTCTCCCTGTTTATTACAAGTTACAAAAGCTTTTTACTTCTTGACAGTTATTAATATAATCTGCACTGATGTTTGTGTGTAATTTGGTTTCTCAGTGGTTTGTTGTTCATGCATTATGGTAAAACTTTCAACTCACCGCTGCATCTCAGTTGACGCTTAGAACGGCCATGCGATGCCGAGACAGCTGTACGTGTGTTGCGGGTGTTTCACGGGTAAACGTAGTAGTACCACGTGAAAAAGGTAGGGTGTGGCTACATATCCGCGTGACTTCCAGAGAGATGACCACATAGAGTGTAGTGAATGAAAAAGCGGAAATTATATAGCTTGGTATTCTTTACCTTACCGACTACATTCCAATGAGTAGGCATCAAGGAGTTTGCCTACTGTGTAGATTGTGGAAATATTGTTCGTAAGAGTTGCTGTGATCGAAAGGATGCTCCAATTGTGTCAGTCTCTTGAGGGCCTGTTTGCTTGGTAGAGCATCTTCCCAGAGGAATTCGCGCAATCTACCGGGTGAGGTTTAAGTTAGTTATGAGTACATTCGAATGGTACTGTTAGGCCAGACCAAATTGATTTTCTGTTTCACGGATCCGGCGGGTCAGCATTCTGAATGCGCCGTGAAAAAATATTAATTGCGTGGGCGATGGAGGCGCACGCGGATATACTGCGGACAAGCGTGCACTAATTAGAATAACCACGTGGCCTCGCAAGTCTCCAGTGTCAAAGAGAACGCACTGTGCACTCTAGCTCCATGGCATCCGCGTCTTCTGCGTGGCTATCCGTGGTCGTTAAGCGAGGCGCCACCACCGTTGTTCCTCGAAAGATTTTGAACGTTGCGTGGGAAAGCAGCTTTGGTGTGAGGTCAAAGGTTGGATAATTAATTTTTTTTTTCCACCTACCTGCCTGGTCACTTGGAGGGAAAAAATCCGTGAAACAGAAAATCAATTTGGTCTGGCCTTAAGGTCACTCTAGCTACCCGGCATAATTCCCGCCTATCAGCCTCTGTGTTTGTTTTTGCTGGTGATGGCAGTCCCACCCATCTTCGTCACGTGACAGATATAACCTAATTAAATGCGTGTGTGAAAGGGTAAATCTTTCAGTTTCATAAGATTAACAAGTCATTATAGAAACACTGATGTGTGTAGGAACCATATTGAAGTACTGATGGAACACAAATACATGTGAAATAGCCTGACCCAGGCCTTAACTACACTGAGCAGGAAGTTGTAAAATGATGTTTCCTATAAGCTACCTTGTTTACAGTGTAAACTACTTTGTATAATAACATACCTTGTTTACAGTGAAAACTACCGGCATGTATGTTTACTGATAACAACAAGGACCAATCAGAGTGGAGAATATAACAGATAAACCACAATAGACAGGGATTTATGGCCATAAACAACCCTTGCCCTTGGGTCGTTTATGGACCATAAATCCCTGCCTACTGTGGTTTATGTCATCATTGTATAATACATGTGTGCCACTGGCAGGCACAGATCCCAAATTTCTACCTCAACTATCGGACTGTCACTTTCCAGGGGCATTTTAGACTAGCTTTACATGAATTTTGCCCTCACCTTGCTTTTCTGTGTTTTCGGACACGCCAATTCTCCCTGTCACATGTTTACACTCTGACTCGAGTGATGCATTACGTAATGCACAGTGCACGTGCCGGTCCTGTCCAAAGTGAATCCCAGTAGCCAAAGCGACCACATGTACTTCCATTTAGTACCCACCCGTCTTCCTTGCAACGCCAACTTTTGCTAGCCTCCTGACAATATTTCCCCTCTTACCACCTCGCATCCTGTTTCTCTTCCCTCACCATCACAAAACAAAACACTAAACCAACAGACAAACCAGTACACCACAAGGAGCACCAGAGCCAACTTTCGCAACCGTCACAGGCACATATACTTGGTATAAACACTGGGGTAATTCCAATTCATTGAGAATAACAAATGATATATAGGTGAACACTGCAGTGCATGTGGCAGGCCTGCTAATATACAGAGAGGTAGCCCCGCTATACAGGAAGTAGAGAAAGGGTATGGGTTAAGACAAAGAGGAGGAGGAATGTGCATCTGCAAGAGACTAACGTAGCTATGTCAGTCTCAGTGTCTTTTAGTTATGCGACAGGCCAGGGATGAAAGGAGAAGCCCACACAAGAATCCCTTGAACTTCAACTAGTGGTACATTATTATTAGTCTCGTGAAGCCGTGTGAGTCTGGACTATCCAAAAACGCCACCTGTATATACGTAGCACGAGGCATCATCTGTGCATGCATGTATTTGCTACACAAGAGGTCATTGCACGATACATGAGAGGAAGTAGTGAAGTATACATGTGCTTGTATGACCTACAGAAAGCTTTTCATACTGTAGAGTACCCTGTTCTTCTCTAGAGGTTGTACAATGGTAAGATGTGGAGACTTCTAAAAGATTGGTACGAGGTTCAGGATGAGTGAGAGTTGATGGACGATTATCAGAGGAGTTCACAGTACAGAGAGGGGTGAAGCAGGGGTCAGTTTTGTCACCAGTACTGTTCTCATTGGTTATGGATCCTCTTTTAAAGCAGCTGCAATCCACACAACTGGGACTAACCATAAATGAGTTATATGCTGGGGGATTTCTCCTTGCGGATGACATTAGAACTCTGGCGTCCAGGGCAGTCCTGCATGGTAAATGAGTTTGCCACAAGCAACTTCCTGCAGCTGAATGTAAACAAGTGCGAGATTGTTGTATTTAGTACCGTAAACTCTGGTTATTAAGCGTCGCTTGCTATTAGGCGCATATTATTTATTAGGCGCACGCATCCTTCTTGGTACACGGCATCATTTATTAAGCGCATGTGCATTAAATAGAGTACACGATGAGCTCGAGTGAAAACCATGGCGCCAAGGGAACACAGCACACTTGATTGTCATCCTGAGTCAAACAACAGCAGCGCAGGTTTTCGATAACACGAAGCTTGCAACCACACCCTTCGCCCCTTACGCATGTTACGAGACTAGAATTTCTCTGTACGCTTGGAGCCCTGCATATCTCTTCGATACACTGTGGCTTCGAACCACGCTCTCTGAGTTTGAGGAAGATGGAGTCTTCTGATCTTACGTCGATACTCGCCAGGTGAGCGCGTCTAACGATTTACTATACAGCGCTTTGTACCGTGACCTGTTGGGCGTGGCTCTAATTGCGTCCCTTATTTAGCGCATATCCTCTATTAGGCGCATGTTTGCTTGCCACTTACGCTCATAAGCGCATGCGCTTATTAACCAGAGTCTACGGTATCAGATCTGCCAAATCTCACGCATCAGGCGTGACACACGCATTTAAAGCATCACTGCAGCTCACACGCTTACTTACCTGAATCCTCCAGCACGCAGCACTTCTCCAAAGGTAGTGTAGACCCCACCTACCCCCAAAATCAATTCCCGCAAACATTTTTGAAACGGGGTAATACGTATTGCATGGCTAACTACATAGCTGGCTATATCGCTCCATTGATACTTTATGCATACACTGCCATCACCCAAAAACCATTAGCGACCGCCGTCAATTCCGCGGCCATCTTCTAGCTGCTAACGCCAGGTTGAGCAAATTCGTCGCGCCAATATTAACAAGCAAAGATCGCTTCGCTACACGGCAATGTATAAGCCTTCGGCCGATTTTCGAAGGAGCTTTTCCAGTGGTCTGATTTCGGTACCGTCATATATAGTCTCGGAGGTTAGACTCCCGTGAAGAGACGTCACTCTCGATGATAGTGAATTGTAGAGGGTGTGGTCAAGGGCCCTGACTCCTTGCGGCAAAATTACCCATGTTTTTGGTGTCGCAAAAATTTTCCGCTATACATTGGGTTTTGATTTTTGCATGTAGCATGGGTGCACAAAAGGCAAGCCTACAAGGTGTGCTTCCCAGTACACAGATACAGGGGAATGGCCTCAGAAGTGATCTCACAGCATCTAATATTACAAAATCTTCCTGGGGGCGCATGCTCCCAGACCCACACATGCACCGTCTTCCACCCTGATGTTTAGCACTCTCCAGCATTCACCCTCACTCAACTTGGCAGCTCTGAAGTATCAGAGAGTGGCACTCCCGTCATGTGAGGTAGACGGCTCTGTTCTACCAGCTGGAGAAGCAGGGAAACGCTTGGGCTATTGGTGGGAAAGGGATATCTTCTGGTAACACGTGCTGTGGAGGAGAACATCAAGAAAGTACGGAGAGCTTTCTTCCATTATGTAAGTACTGGTGTGTTCCAGGTAGATCTTAGTCCTTTGTCGTGTCGCTGTGTGTTGGTTGGTTTTCTGAGGCAGGTGATAGGCAGGGAGGGTTGTGGTCTTAGTGTGCAGGTGAGGGAGTCCTTCTGCGATGAGATCTCCTCTCTATCTCTGGTAAAAGAGTGTGAAGAATTGGAGAAGATGATGACTAGATACACTGAGAATATTGTGAGGGGAGAGGTAGTTGAGCTAAGAGAAGTGAAGGAGAAAATCAGGAAGAATGACAGACAGAAGCTGTTCAGTCAATGTGTGGAGAAGTCTCCCCTTATTGCTGAAGTGGCAAAGGACATCGGCTGGAGTAAACTGTGGGACACCTGTCTCAGTTTCAGGGAAAACTACACAACTGGGCTGCAGAAATTGAGCAGAGTCATGAGCTACCATGGAAGAGGACGGTATCCTTGCCCACTGTGTGAGAACTCAGAGTTTGGAACAACAGTCATGGAACACATCATGGAATGCCATAAGCCAGACCTAAAACTGGAGCAGAACTGGACTGTGGGGATGCTAACGGAGAAACTCAGAGAACTGAACATTTAATTCCTTTTTACCTAAATTTAGAAAACTTTATGTTCTCAACTGATATTTTAGCACCTGTTTTGTATTTGTCCCGCTCTCCGTGTGGTCGATATCGACATTCATTCATTGTATTCACCATTAATTGAGTTATGTAATGTGTCATTGTATGCCTGTTGTACACATGCAGGTGAACACGTGTTGTGTGTGTATAAACCCTCCCTGTTTGCACATTTTTAGTGTGAGTGTGAAGTGATGAGTGATGTGTGCATGAAGTGACTATGTGAAGTGTATAGGTTGCTTGAATGTGGGCCCACATGCGTGCATAGACCTTGAAAAGAGGTCATAACATATACCTCCGAATGGTATTAACCGCCCGCCAGCACAAACTTCAGGAAAAGTCGCTGATGAGAAACTAATCAACAGTGTTGTAACTGATCCCACCTTAAGCCGAGGAGAGGTCTTGATTATGAGTGACAGGTTGCTATGAGCAATATGCAGTGGGGACTGAGGACCCTGTGTGTATGGACTTGTTATCAGTTTAGCATAGATATCTGCACATTAAATAAATGAAACAGTTGCGTCGTAACTGGTGAACGACACTTCCAAATTGAAACTTGACTCAAACTGAACTATACTACAGAAATATACATTTATATACTAGACACATAGAATGTTCTAGAAGACATGACATTGCACAACATAGCTAGGTAGGGGGTACAATAAGCATACTGTAAATAACTAAATTACAAACAACCAGTTACAGAAAGTATACCATCAACTATTACATCAGCTTACAACCTAAGTACAATGAACTAAACTCTAAACAAAACATGAAATTGCTACATTCCTCCTTCCTTAGAGGAAACATGTCCATAGTTCAATGCGAGAAACGATCAGGCGGATGGCTAACTCTGGTAGAGTGATCTAATGGTTGTCTCATGTTAGGTACAGATGCTTGCACTGGTGTCGGCACTGTGGACGTTGGAACTGGAACGTCAACCAAATCATCTGAAGTAGAATGGGTGATGAAACTCGAGAACGAATGTGATCTACATGTCTGCAAATGTGACGACCGTCCTCCAGTTCTATGAGGTAAGAGAGTGGTCCATGAACTGCAATGATCTGTCCTGAGAGCCATGTCGGAACACTTGTTACTGGAAAGTTGCGAGCAAAAACAGTGTCTCCTACTTGGAACCTTCTCTCCTTTGCATGTAAGTCATGTGCAGACTTCTGCTGTTGCTGCTTAAGCTGAACTCGACTAGTCAGGTTTGGTTTCACCAAGTCTAAATGAGTATGAACATGCCTCCCAAACAGCAACCCTGACAGTGTTCTACCAGTGGTGGTGTGAGGGGTATTCCGATAGCGGAACAAGAAACGTGCGAGACGAGTCATTGGTGTTCCTTTTCATGCTCTCCTTGAAGATTTGGACTGCTCTTTCTGCCTGACCATTAGAGGCTGGGTGATACGGTGCAGACCTGACATGACGAATGCCATTGGCCTTCAAAAAGTCTTGAAATTCAGTGCTCGTAAATGCGGTACCATTGTCAGTCACAAGTATTTCTGGTAATCCATGAGTTGCAAATATGGAACGGAACTGAGTGATAGTTGATTTGGCGGTTGCTGACGTCATTGCTTTCACCTCCATCCACTTGGAGTGGGAGTCAATAACAATGAGAAACATCTGTCCAAACATAGGACCAGCATAATCAGCATGTAACCTAGCCCATGGACATTGCGGCCATTCCCACGGGTGTAGAGGAGCTGGAGGTGGTTGATGTCGTGTGCTCTGACAGCTGCTACAACTCTTGACCCTTTCTTCTATCTCTTTATCCGTCTGTGGCCACCAGACAAAACTCCTTGCCAGGCTTTTCATTCGGGAGACACCGGGGTGTCCCTCATGTAGCTCCTCAACCATCTTTTTCCGGCCTGCTGGTGGTACGACAACACGGCTCCCCCATAATACGCATCGATCATGTACACTGAGCTCCTGTTGAGGATGATGGTAAGGTACCAATGCTGCATCGTCAGACTGCTGCCAGCCTTGCAGGATTTGGTCTCTGACTTTGGAGAGAACTGGATCGTGATCAGTCCAGGTTTTTATCTGGCTTGCCGTCACTGGTGATGAGTCCAGTGCTTACAACAACAGGATGGTCTCTCCAGGTATGGGTACTTGGGCTGGTGCTTCTGGAAGTGGAAGTCGGCTGATTACATCAGCATTCGCATGCTTTGTTCCAGGCTTGTAGGTGATCTTGTAATCATATGCTCCGAGCAACAGAGCCCATCTCTGCATCCGAGCTGAGGCCATGAGAGGGGTGTTCAAGCGGCTTGTGATCAGACAATATTGTGAAATGGCGACCAAACAGATAGCCATGGAATCTCTTCACACCAAATACAATCGCCAACGCTTCCTTGTCAAGTTGCGAGTAGTTACGTTCTGCTAGAGCCAGAGATCTTGATGCAAAGGCCACTGGCCTTTCTTGTCCATCTTCCATCTTGTGTGACAAGACAGCACCAACTCCGTATGGTGAAGCATCACATGCCAGAACCACTTCCTTGTCATGGTCGTAATGAGCCAACACACAGTCAGATGTTAGCTGCGTCTTTGCATCCCGGAAGGACTTCTCTTGTTCCTTCCCCCAGGTCCATCTCATCTTTTTCTGCAACAACCTGTAAAGGGGGACGAGAGTATTTGGGTGCTGGGGCGTCTCTGACTACTCGAATCTTTTCATCTGTGGGTTGGAGACCCTTGGCTAAAATCTTGTGTCCAAGGTATTCCACCAACTCCAGCATGAAAGAGCATTTGCTGCGTTTCAGTCTCAGACCTGCTTGCTCCAATTGTCCCAACAATTCCTCAAGGTTCCTGAGGTGCTCTTCCTCAGTCCTCTCAGTCACCAGGATATCGTCAATCTAGACACAGACTTGAGGAATCTCCTGCAGGAGGTTCTCCATGGTCCTCTGGAAGATGGCGGGTGCAGCGGCAACACCAAATGGAAGACGGTTGTATCTGTAGAGACCTTTGTGGGTGTTAATGGTCGTATAGCCTCTTGAGCTCTGATCAAGAGGAAGCTGCTGGTAAGCATGCGCTAAGTCGAGCTTTGAGAATGTGGTGCCATCAGAGAGTTTGGCGAAAAGATCCTCAATGAAAGGAAGAGGGTACGTGTCAGTTTTTGCCGCTCGATTGGTGGTCACTTTGTAGTCCCCACAGATCCTCACTGATCCATCCTTCTTGAGAACTGGCACGAACTCGTTCAATGACCTTCTCTCTCTCTAGGCGGTCGAGTTCCTGTCCAACATTGTCCCTCAAGGTGTAAGGTACTGATCTCGGTCTGTAAAACTTCGGCTGAGTTTGTGGGTCAATGTGAATCTTCAGTCGTCCCTTGGAGCATTCCTAACTCATCCTTGAAAACAGTGGCATGGCGATCCAGCACTTCTTGCCATTGTTGCTTAGAAGCGCGCACCTGGTGTAGCTGCAACCAGTCCAATCTCAGCTGCTTTAGCCAGTCTCAACCCATGAGGCTTGGTCCATTACCGGCCACTACCAGCAAGTTGACCTTGGCTGTCTGGTCCTTGTATACCACGTTGACGTCGATTGTACCTTTGACAGCGATAACTTCGCCAGTGTACGTCTTCAGTTTGGCTGTAGAGGGCGGTGCGCAATCACTGACCAAAGACTACGGTACGTGTCCTGGCTAATGATGGAGAGCGTGGCTCCTGTGTCTACCTCCATCCGAATGTTCGCGTCGTTTATTTTCACGTCGACAAGAAGCGGTTTGGTGCGGTCGGAAGGAGTGTGGTACATCGTGTACTCGGCAGCGTCCGAGTCCTCCTCCCCCGTCGTCACTTGGTGCGTTCGCTTGCGGTGGCTGCCCTGCTCCCGATGGTCCTTGCGCTGCAGATCACGGGCCTTGCTTCGACATACCTTGGCGATGTGGCCCTTCTTTTTACAGTAGTTGCCGTCTGTGTTCTTGAATCGGCAATCCGATGGCTTGTGGTTACCTCCGCAACGGTAACAGGCAGTAAAGACATGTCGCTTTTTTGGTTCCGCCATGCAGGCTCACGGGATTCGCGACTTTTGCTGACGTGGTGCACGGGTGCCGGCTTTTCGGCCTTCAAGCCTTGGATGTCTTTGACTTGCTGTTCGGCTGCCTCCAGGGCCAGCGCGAGTTTGAGAGCGGTGTCATAGGTGAGAGTGGCTTCGGATAGCAATCGTCTCTGCCAGCGTTCGTCTCCGATGCCGCATATGAGGCGATCACGGATCATTCCATCCAGTGCTGTTGCAAAATTGCAATGTTGCGAAAGTTTCCTGAGCTCGGCGACGTACGCTGCCACCGACTCTCCTTGTCTGCGAGTGCGGGAATGAAACTTGTATCGCTGCACGGTTTCGGACGGGTCTCGGCTGCAAGTGAGCGGACATCTCCTTGACAAAGTCGTTGAACGAAACGTCGGTCGGTGCCCTGGGCGACAAAACGTTCTTGATCGTTCGATACGTCGACGCTCCGCATGTGCTAAGGAGGATGGCGCGTCGCTTTTCGGCGTCCTCAATGTCGTTGGCGGTACAGTACAACTGCAGGCGCTCTACATACGAGTCCCAGTCTTCGTGAGCGCTGTCAAAAGGGCCGAGTTGTCCGTGTGTAGCCATGGTAGCCCTCGTCGCCAATATGTCGTAACCATTGAACGACACTTCCAAATTGAAACTTGACTCAAACTGAACTATACTACAGAAATATACACTTATATACTAGACACACAGAATGTTCTACAAGACATGACATTGCACAACACAGCTAGGTAGGGGGTACAATAAGCATACTGTAAATAACTAAACTAGTGTGATGATGCATCATCGTGGGGCGAGGCTGAGCAAGCAGCAAACTGATTTGTCATTGCACAAAGCTGGATTTGTCACGCATAATAAGTAGATATCTTAATAAGTCTTCACCAGAGATAGCTAGGTATCACATATGCCAACAGCCAGGACAGCTACTATCAGTGTGGCTATATATGCATGGACTAAGCTTTACACTAAAGTCATGAGCTGAATTTCTGGTATTTATAGGTGCCCTTACCTGGAGCGACCTCAACCACCGTCGTGATCGAAATTTGTACTGCCTGTGGGCAGCCTGCCGTTGATGATCTGTAGCAGCACATACAAACAAGAAGTAAGTTGCCATGCGTGCTTCAACTTCAGTCGTCTCCGCTCCGGGTCACCGACGCTGCACTCTGGCAATAGCCCTTCACCTACCGAGTGTATGAACTCGATCTTCGTAATATTTAAACGCGCTCATTTACGGTATATGGCCGCAAGCAAACAAGCATACACACGCACGTGCGCAATGCAGTCACGCTAGTGTGGGGCTCGCTCAGGCTCGCCCCAATTACAAACAACCAGTTACAGAAAGTATACTATCAACTATTACATCAGCTTACAACCTAAGTACAATGAACTAAACTCTAAACAAAACATAAAATTGCTACAGTGTGATTTTCAAACTAGAGAGTGAGTAATGGTATGATAGTTACCGTAGTTTGTGCTTACTATGGTCATGCAGGCCCACACATCAAAAGATAGCTATGAATGATGCAGCCAGGCAACAGGGAAAAGGGGGGCTGAAACTCTTGTTGCGTAGTGGTACAAATAGCTTGTTGTAACACGTATCTGTCACTGATCAGAAATGCCACTGTAACCTAATCCTGCAGAGCAGGATCACAGTCCTAAAAAGAGAATAGTCTTGCTCCATTGCATATGTGCTGATAAGGTAAGATTGCGCTTAAATAGAAAGTGGTCTGATTCACTGACTGTTTTTGACTTGCATGATTGTGGAAACACATTGTCTAGTTGATAATCTCACCACTACATTGGCGGAAGTACTATAGTATTACTTGAAAGCCCTAAACATGCTAAACATGTGCAGTTATCATAAAATGTTTAAGGTTATCCTGTTTGGAAGGATTATTATAACAATAATGGATGACAGTATTTTGGAGTGCATTCGTTCTGTGTCCAGTGTTGCATACTTGTGGAAGCAGGTGGGTGGAATTCAAAGCACACTATTGATTACTGCTCACTGTGTACACAAATAGGGAACGTAAAATTATTCAAGAAGATGAAATTGGAATCAAGCAAGCCCCAGGGAAGAGGATAACTTACAACTGTAGTAAGACTAAGACAACCTAAGTTATAGATCCACGAGGACCACAGTAACTGCTACATCCCAATCAGTGTAAAAGTTTTTAGCCAAAAATTCACAGTGAATATGCTAGCAAATATTTCAATTTGTAAATCTTCACTGCAATGGTCACATCCTGCAGGCTTCAAACAGATGTGAACTGGATCTTCATCAGTGCCTGCTGCTTATACATTGGGTCATTACTGGTATTCATATACATTTGTACCAGCAGAGTCTTTCCTCATTTTATATATACCCTAGGGTGTATGTTGCTTTGTCTAAGGGAATGCATACAATTACAGGAAGGGTACCATCCCATACATGCTAAAAACCCATGGTACGATATCACCCTAATGAATAAATAACTATACAAAAGTTACAATTCCATACATGCTACAAACCCTATTATTTATATCTTTTCTACAGGCTTCCATAAAACAATAGCAGCATTGTTGGCAAGTCTAATAATGCAGTTGTATAATCCGATATTTACAACCTTGGAAGTCAACTAGGTGTATAGTTGACATCTACAGTATGCTGTTGCTACCATGACAACTAGCTACTATGCACAAACCTAACACGTAAAGTATAGTACTTGTATTTCTATGTACAGGTATAAAGTCAGATGCAAAATATATAAAATGTATACCACAGCAAAGCAATCGTGGCATTCACAAACTATTTTGTTCCAAAATAACAACAATGTGACATTAAAGGGAGAGAGGGGGGCAGGCTATATGATATTATAGTGAGGTATATACACACAAAAAGCTATAGAACAATTGGAATGATGGCTAGGCATGATGTTATAGAGAGGGGGAAAGGGGGAGGGGAGTGGAGGATCTAAAATGAATGTCAAAAGGACGTTATTTTGGAAAAAATAGTAGATGTCCCCTAACAGCCTAACACTGGTATGTGTACATTACCACTGGGCAGACTTTTTAATTAGCATGCACCACTTGCAATAATATGCAGTGATAGTCAGTAATACTTGTATTAATCTTGCTCTGCTCCATCTACATTACTCCAAAATCACAGTGTTTCTGTAAGTTAGCTTGGGTGTAAGTGTTAACTGCCACTGGTTCTATCTTGGCATCGTCGCCTTCAATATTTGCATGAAAATAGGATTCCTTTGATGGTTAGCTGAGCCAGGCACACTACTTTGTTGACATATGAAATCAGGAATATTTAATCTAAACTTAATATGGTGTCAATGAGCAGCATCTACAGATGCTTTTATTTTTATTAACTGGCACTTTTGCATCAAGTCTTTCTGAGTTAAGGGACACAATTGAAGTGTGATATTAACATGGCATACCTACCTAACTACATCACACTTCTGAAGATGACCTTTTCATGCCAAACCTTAACAATATGGCAACTTGCAATTGGATGGCATAATATATAATGCCCATTATTATGTCAGGGGACTCAGAGAAGAAAATGTGTAAGGAACAGAAGAGAATTCAATACCAATCAGTGTCAGTGCAAACTTCACCAGCACTGGTTCTATCTTGGCATCGTCGCCTTCTGCGGCCCAATCCGTGAACGTAGAAAATACCTCACGTGCCTCCTCTCCAATGACAGTGAGCAGAGTTGCCACTTGGACTGCTTCCGGTTTCTTGTTGAACTCTGTCACCAACACGTAGTTAGTCCGCGCTCTCTTGAACTTCTTCCATTTTTCTGATGCTTGGGGGTTATGTATTTCCAGAATTGCTGGGGGTGGTAGTGTGTAGCCTGTCGCCATTTTGTTGCGCGCGTCTCCTTCGAAATGTATAAACGTCTCCGAACGGCTCACAGGCGTGTCTCTCGACGGTTCATGACACCTGTCTGTTCTAATACCAAATGCCCCGCCGCTGCCACCATGTAACGTGTGCCCCAACTGGATAGAGCGTCAAATTAACAACAGATGCGAACAATAATCATTTTTTCAAGAGCCAGATCACATGACATAATCAAATGGCATAATCAAAATGACATAATTAAATATGTGCACTACTTGTGACAGTCACTGAGATGTCAACACTTTTGGTCATAACTCAGGTTAGCAGTGGTTTAAAAAAATCGCATAATTATGCCCAAGTTCTGCAAATACAGTCAAGGTGGCTAGTTTGGCCACTGCAAAATAGTGCGTGGTGGTAGTGCCCATTGGTTGATGGTAATTATTTGGCTCTGTCCAGTTGTTGTGGATCAACTCTCAGCCTTAGCGCTTGAGCCATAGATACTTAAATGACAACTGTTCTTAGCTGTGAGATCAAACTTTGGCAGTTTCTCTTAGACTGGGAAAGGCCAAAATAGTAGGCAGGTACATGCACTGTGTGGCTTTACATTCATTATTATAGTATACTATACTTTACTATAAAAGTTTCTCTTTCCACTTGAGGTGTAATTTGTAGTATTATTGAACGCATGCTCTTATAAATTTTGTAGGCAATGGAAGCACTTGCTGGTCACATCGCTGCTGGGATGTTTGTCTTGATCTACGGGCTATGGTGGATGTTCATATCATTTTGGGTCGACATCAGAGCAAAGTTAGGGATCCCAAGCAGAGCACATGCTCCTTCAGAGCTTTGTAGAAGATCGTTCATTCCGCAGCCATGTTGTTCGAAGATTCCCCTTGAACCAATGTGCAAGATTGTGTTTCCTTTAATTGAAATCTTGTTGACCACTTTTATTGATTCCTACAAGGACACTAAAAACAAAGAACATTTATATTTAACTCCGTGGAATGCCTACGAGCCAGATGGAAATTTTACTGACCTTTCTCCACTGCATCATATTACCATTCACTCATGCTTTTTCCTCTCAGGTGTTGTGGATTTGATCTGCCTGTTTGCAAGGTTCCCAAACAGCACTCCTCAGCTGTTTCTTTCGAGTGCTTTCAGTATACAAACCATGCTTCTTTACATTCATGTTGAGAACCGCCCCGCACTGAATCTTAAAGCTCATCAATTTCAGGCATACACGACCTTAGCCTGTGCCATCTTCTCCACACTGCGAATGTGGAAGGTCACCAATGTATTCATTAATACAGGCCTTGGTTTCTGGCTCACGGTGGAAGCAACGTGGTTAATGCAAGTTGGAGTCATTCTTCACGGACAGACGTACTGGGACCAACATAAGTTTGAAAATGTGATGTTTGTAACTGCTTGCTTTGGGTGGCATGTATGTGCTGTGCTCATTTTCATGTTTACTGTCTATTTTGTTATGACAGTTGTTCTTGGCTACTGCAAAAAACAAGGAAATTTTTACTCCCCTCCTCACAACGAACAGGCAGAAATGCTCATTCACAACTACAATCACACGGAAATGGAAGATTTTGATAGTTCTAGCAAGAGTAGTCACACTGAAATGAGTGCTTGAGTTGTTTTTACGTATACACTTTTGATATTATGGTAACATTCTATTTTGCTTGTAGCTTTTATTCATATCCATCATGCAACTTGTCAACACGGTGCCATTACATGTAGCTGTCACAGTGTTCTGAGTTGTTACAAAGCTACATGAATCTATGCAGTGTTTTGTAAGGTCGATTTTATAGTTGAACAAACCAAACTGTTAATTGAACTCTTAATCTGAGCCCTCTTCCCAACCTTTTCACTTTATGTTCTTGTCATTGTTGTACCAGTTAATTTTCTACATAAGTTGTAATACATTGTCACATCTTTTCACTTGTTTTTGGGTGACATTTTTGAACTCCTTCCCCACATTTCTTATATACAAACTTTTAAACCATTGAGGTAATTACTCTTATGACCTTGAGTTGTTGCAGCAGCCATGCATTTGTGAAGTAATTAGTGCACTGGGAAGGGAGGTGCATGCTGAGTAGAAAAGCTTTTAAAAGCAGGCAAATAAGGTATTATATATACTATAGGCATAGGTGGATCAAAGGCATCACCAAGGTGTATATCTTGACATATACACCCCTGACTCAGCAATATACTCCCCACAGTTGCGCTGCGGGGAGTACATTGCTGAGTCAAGGGTGTATACATGACAATTAGTGGTTGAGTGAGTGTATATAGCAGCACACTTATAGCAGCACAGTTAATTTGCTTTGAAGAGCAAAACTGCAGCACAGAGAAACAAAAATTTTGTTTTTGCGATGGAAGGGCCAATTCTCCCCGGTTCTCACTAGGAGAGCTACTGCCATACACTATAGAGCTCTTGTACTATACTCAATACTAGCACAACAGCCAAAGCAACAAACAAATTTTCAAGTTTTATTCGTGCAGTGACACAAGGCTTACGTGGTGTGTAGAATCATGCATGGTTGGATAAATGCTACTGCTTCCTGGCAGCTAGCCACTACCCTGACAGATGCTGACGATAATTTCACTCACCAGGCGGTGGATCCAGGGATAGCACTAGGACCAGTTTGTATTCCACGAGTCGTTATATTGTCCACTTCACCCTTGTTTCAAGAGCAAAATATTTGTATTTAAATCTTATGTGCAATGTACTGCCTGTATACATGTAGTAAAAACTCCAAAAACAGAAACACCTATATACTGTGTTACATATTGAAAATGATCTTAAAGCCGACCTCATTCCCAGGCTCTCCCCGCGTGTGAACTGCAAGCGATGGAAAGCTGGGCTGGGCCTGGGAACGAGGCTATACCCAAACATCAATGGTATCTTTAAACATTATGCCACACTGATGCCATGCAGGTTTTATTGCTGTAATAGTCATTTTTTATTCATTTTTCTCATATAATTACTTTTGGCTGAATATTTCCTCTCTAAATTTTGTAAGGAGAGTATATAGAGTAAGTTAGCAATCATCGGACGACAGGTATATTCGGACACTCAAACGCGGAGGGAAAACTGCGTAAACATTCGGCGATACCACAAGACTGTAGCTGAGGTACGTGGTACCTGGTGTACCAAAAATGACGCCCGCGCATTGTTTCCTGTTGGCGCTAGAAGCGATAAAATGGCCGTCCGAAAAACATCAATATTCGGAAAAGTGTATGTATTTTCAGACACTGTTGTTTGTGCCTTCTCTGAAGCTGCTTTTGGAGAGATTTTAGCATCGATACGATGCCCCAAGACCTCCCCCAATTCGCAATATATTTTGGTAGCGGTAGCTGCTTTGAACACTCAGGGGCGTAGCTGAACATGGACCAGTCCGATCGATCAATAATCGGACGGTGAAATTTGTCATTTCTTGCTGTGTTGTCTCCAAAGAAGTTGAAGTCTCCACCATATTAACATCAGTAGAATCTACAGGCTCTTGGCTACATGCTGGTACTTGTCCGGAGTTTGTGCGTTGAGTAGTTCTCGAGATATAAATATATTTCATGTTTCTTTCCATAAAGTACGCTGGTTGATTTATGTGCAGCATAAATAGGTGAGTTCAAACGATATCGTGCAATATCTCGAGAACTACTCAACGCACAAACACCGGACAAATACCAGCATGTAGCCAAGAGCCTGTAGATTCTACTGATGCTAATATGGTGGAGACTTCAACTTCTTTGGAGACAACACAGCAAGAAATGACGAATTTCACCGTCCGATTATTGATCGATCGGACTGGTCCATGTTCAGCTACGCCCCTGAGTGTTCAAAGCAGCTACCGCTACCAAAATATATTGCGAATTGGGGGAGGTCTTGGGGCATCGTATCGATGCTAAAATCTCTCCAAAAGCAGCTTCAGAGAAGGCACAAACAACAGTGTCTGAAAATACATACACTTTTCCGAATATTGATGTTTTTCGGACGGCCATTTTATCGCTTCTAGCGCCAACAGGAAACAATGCGCGGGCGTCATTTTTGGTACACCAGGTACCACGTACCTCAGCTACAGTCTTGTGGTATCGCCGAATGTTTACGCAGTTTTCCCTCCGCGTTTGAGTGTCCGAATATACCTGTCGTCCGATGATTGCTAACTTACTCTATAGGGGATTGAGGCAAAAATTCTTATTAAATGCATTTGAATTGGACTACAGTGTTCACTGTATTCTACATTTAAACTGTACTCTAGCCTGCACCATATTGCCAATCAAAATTTTTGTTATAACGAGCAAAGTAACCGCACCCCAAGATGCTGGTAAGAGGTTAGTGCTGCAGGTTTACCTTGGCTTGAACACTTTAGAGTTCAGTGTTATACGTAGGTAAAATCTTCGTTAGTAGGCTCTAGGAAAAAGCAAAGTTCACTGCTAGGCTTTAGAGATCAGGATTTGTTTACCTAAAGTAGAAAGCCTTAGAGTTCAGAGTTTTGTGGCTTCTTAAAAAAGCTTTACCCTCAAGGGAGGAGCCGGACATCAGTTGATCAATCATGAACAGCAATGCATGCCTTCACCTGCTAAGTGCACCATTCCATTAACGAATATCAACTCAGATTGGATGTCCAATGCTTCCTCTGGCCTGTGTATTATATTATATTATATTATATTATTTACGCGGATCCTTTAAGGTGGCGGTGAAGTCTTTCGGCGGAGGTTAACGAAAACATAAACATGGGTTACAGTCAGGACCAGGGTTACTCCTAGTTTCAGGGTTAGGGTTTACTTTAGCGCAATCTTGCTTTGCCTAATTTTAAAAAGGGTTTTAGTAGCTCATTAATATATTCATGAACCCAAAATTGCCACTCGATGGACGCATCTACACGCTCACTGTAGGTAGCGTCCTAACCACCAATGTATCTCAAATCAGTCTGTGCCAGCTTTTGTTCAGAGTTACTCTCAAAGTCAGGCTAGACTCATGTTTGTCGCTACTCTTGGAATGGACAACTTTGACTGCACCAAAATGAATGCACATTTCGCAGCTTGTCTACGGGAGGGGCTCATTCACGAGTGGAAGCAAGCATTACTAGCCCCACCTCTCCCCCTTATGTCGCTAAACAACTCACGGTTCTGTTCCCCACACAGCTCCTCTGCAGCTTTCTAGTCAACGGCAACGTAGTGACCAACGATATATTGCGCATTCTAGTTAAAGCCCAGCCCAACACTCGAAGCACCGGGCCACGATCACCTACTAGGCTTGGCATACGATCGCAAGACCTGGGTCTGCCCAATGAGTACAGTCTTGGCCACTGTGGCCTTTCTGCTGCTTCTAGACACAAGCTTGCTTTCACAAGCAGGCACTTCACACTACTCACAGCTACTGACACTACAGCACTCTACTAAACTCCTTCTTTTTTTTTTTTTAAGTCGATCTAAGCTTACCTTCAAAGTTTCGACCACCACATGAGGGGTTCCGCCAGGCCACATCTTAACTAACTTAATTATAAACTGATTATTGGATGTCAATGCCGACAGGAAATGGGGAAAATCCCCAATTTTACGGACAGTGAACGGATGAAGACTCCCAAAACGGACTGTGCGCTAAAAGTTTACAAAGACAAAGAATTCTATCAGCTTGGATTCCAGGTTTGTTGACCTTGAAAACACAGGGTTCCCTGCCACCTTAAGTTGCATCTTGGGGTGTAGTATATTACGCGGGTCCTTTAAGTTGCATCTTGGGGTGTAATAAATTATGGGTTGCGTAAGGTGCCGGGTGAAAGCCGCATGCGTCATCATTACATCATCATTAATTTTGTGCTAAATAGGACGGAACATCCTCCGTCAACGTGCACGCGCCGTGCCACGCCCTCTGCATACTTAGATCTTTGTCGAGCTTGATCAACGTCAACGAGGAAAAAGACGCCATCCCTCAGGTGATCTTTAACAACAAAGAATTCAACCAATAGCTGTGTGATTTCAGTGAACTGTATCCAGGTGAGCAAGAATGTGAAGCATTTGCCACAGTTCTGTTGTCTCCACTACACAATCTGCCAGGGACAAATTATGATGATGCAAATATAGACCTTTCTAGCCAGCATGACGTTTCAGCAACCTGGAAACTCTCAGAGAAAATGGACCCAGAAGGAGTGAACTGAACCTACACAGCATGCTACCAAATGCAGCACATTTGAGACCCAAGAGCTGTGTTTGGTAGCAGAAAAGATGCAGATTTCTTAATGAAATGCCTTTTTTATTTGGTGGGGGGTTGAGGCAAGACATTGAGTGGTATGTGCAGTCAATGAGGGCACAAATTTCTGGGCATTGGCTGTAATTTGAAGCAACACCAGAGATACAGAGGGATGGCATCCTTTTCCTCGTTGACGTTGATCAAGCTCTCACAACTGACAAAGGTCTAAGTATGGAGAGTGCGTGGCACGGTGCATGCACGTTGACAGAGGATGTTCCGTCCTATTTAGTACAAAATTAATGATGGCGTATGATGACGCATGCGGCTTTCACCCGGCACCTTTTGCGACCCATAAATTATTTACGCGGATCCATCTTGGGGTGTAATATTATACAAGTTTGGCTTGTCGGCAGCTTTGTACACTCTTTAACCACCGTAGGCTATTTACTAGAAGTCTTTTTTTTTTGGCTTTGAATACCTTCTTTGGTCCGTATTTCCACTTCTGCTTGGGAGCTAGCACTGGAAACTTGAGCCAAAGCTTTATTGACACAATCCACAATCTCATGAACTTAGCCAAACCCACTCATTACTAAGTCCACTGAATGTCAGAGCTCTATTCAACCAGCAAACCCTCCGCCTGACTGAAAACTTCCTTCAGATACAGAAATGCTGCCCCTACAAGGAGAGAGAAGAGGTTTCTGCGCCCATTTGTGCTAAGATGGTGAGAAATGGTCCAGCCAGTGCCAACCAAAGCCGTTTTACATCCAGCCAAGGCAGCTGCCATGTGCATGGTATGTCATGATTATGCCCGCCCACTTCCCCCTATCCCACCTTTTTTGCTAGCGCAAAACCTATCTTCAAAATGGATTGTGCTAACTGATAACATGCGGCCAAAGTCAGACGACACCAAAAAGCGTCACCAGTGGTTAATGGGTTATTAAAGCAACTGTGCTTAAGGTGACAATATTTTGACGACACTTGCATTTATTTTCTCAGGAAAGTTTGACATACATATGATTACAAAGCTAAATTATAAATGTAAGAGCAATACCACAATTGGTATAGTACAAAAAAGGCATACCAAACTACTTGTTTGTTGGGTAGCTACACAGTATGTTTAGTAATTGTGTCTAACTAGAATAAATTGTTGACAAAACTATGTGCTGTCTAACTTGATATAACAAGGTGATAAAGCACAGATCCGCTATGTGATTAACAATTTCAAGAGAGTGAAACCAATAATTTAACAGCTTCAATCTCACTTGCCAGAGCACCTAGTTCAATGTCACGCAACACTTCAGTCAGTGTTTTCCAGTTCACGGGGTGCTTCCCCCTTCCAGTAGCCCACTCCTGGAGGATTTCTATGTTGATCTTCTCAGCATGTTCTCTGTGCTTATGTTCTATATTGCGAGTTCTAGTTCCATTAGGGTCGTTTAGGAGGAAGATGCCAAACTGGCTGTAACTTGTGCCAATCTCTTGTGGAATGTTGATTGTTCTCTCTCTTCCTCTGAACTTGGTGCACTCTAACACAGTCGGACAGTCTGTAGTGACAACACACAGTACAGGATATAATTACACTTGTTTCTCTCAATGCAAAGATGAATTATCTACTGGTAGCTAGACCAATCCACAGGTAAGAAAGCAAAATGTACATATACCTGTTCAGTGCTATGTTGCAGTGTGTTAATTGTCAGATGAAATTAAAACGCATGCACATACCTTCATCCGCTTCAGAATGTACTTCCAATACTGCGTGCACTTCTGCAGTAGGTACACACATCCCTGATCACAGGAGAGCAAATGAGTCATGAATAAATTGTGTTTCTAGCAGCAAAACCCTTGATATTACAGTGAATATCAAGGGACAATGTTTCAGTAATTAGCTCAGGGTTAATGGTCAGGACATTAATATGTAGGTGCTTCTAATACTTCCTTCGGTAATTGTAGTCCTAGACGCAGAACAATGTTGTAGAAAGTCATGAAAAATGCTTTTAGTTGCAAACTCTACCAACCAAAGTACTCAAAATTTCTCGATAAAAAAATAGTTACACAAGTTTGCTAGCACAAAAACTACTTTAGTAGTTACCTCCATCATAATTCCTTGCTGCCAGGAGCTGCATATCTTCCTTGGGTACTTGGGCTTCTAAAGAGCATAAATAGTGTGCTATTGTAAACATCAAGTCTCTCCTGATTAGGTGGTATAGTAACCAACAAGTGAAGGATATGTTCTCTATTTTTATGTACAACAAAAGAACCATTAGAAGCTCAAAGAATACAGAACCCTTCAACAAACCACAATGAGAAAGAGGGCAATCACTAGAACCCCGTTTACAAGTATACTAACCCGGGTTAGTTTGATCACATATACAGCTGCTAAGTTTAGTTTATCAATGTTCTTTCACAACTAGTGCTTCTATGGCTGAGAGGTTGTACTACTTGTCATGAATTCCATAGACAGCAGACAATCTACTTACAAACCGCACTCTTCAGATCCTAATCCAGATTGCAATCATGGTTCAGCCCACACATCCGAAGATAGGTTACACAACCCGGATTGAAATCTGGATTGGTAGCCTTTTTCCCAGGCCCTCGCCCAGCTTCCTGTTGCTTGGTACTGCAAGTGACGGGAAACTGGGTGAGGGCCTGGGAATGAGGCTACCGGACTAATCTAGATTGAGATGTGGGTTAAAGATGGGGCTTAGTTGTGTTCAGTGCAATCATCCACTCCAGAACCAATTGTCTTTGAGTGCCCCTCTAACAATACAGCCTTATGCTAACCTTGTTTTAGGTATAACCATCCCTACATCTTCTACATTTTTATCCACACAAGACTATTTACACAACTTACCGTAAGTCTCCTCCAGCTTTGTTGCCAGGTGCTCTAGTGAGGGCTCATTGTGAAGAATATCCAGGAAGTCTCTGAATTTCGATGCAGGACTGGTTATAATTTGCTCTTCAACTGCTGACAAAAGTTTGCGGGTTCGCACTGAAGCAGAAAGTGTTTGGAGTTCAGCTTCTTGTCTTATATCTCTAGAAATCATGTCTCTGGAGTAAAGTTGTGTGGCAAGCCAGCCTGGTTCAGAGATTCCATTGCACAAGAGTGCAAAGCAAGACTGAAATGTTTGGTACTCAGCTGAATCTAGCTTTGATTTAATTTTAGCACCAGGAAGATTGTGTTGCACTGACTGAGTTGTCCCTTCCAAACCTAATTGGAGAGGTTAGTGGATACATGCGCAAGTAAGTACATGGTATGTAGAAAATGCATAGGTAGTTAATACAGTAGTGTAACACGGAATGTGTATCTGACATTATGGTAGCCATACATTGCTTGTGAGTAAATCCGCAGTCTGAACTAAACTTAGTATTTTGAGCTGAGGGTATTCTGTGAACTACTATGGTTTTAACAATGAGAAGTCTGCAGTCAGTCTGCAGTCAGTCAGACATACAGACAAATCATTTTAACTTAATGATAAGGTAACATGTAAATGTGAAAGATGGTGTCAAGCCTACAGGCCTTTCGTAATCTTCTCCACATTACGTAAAACCATTTAGTCACGCCTTAATGCACCTGAGGTCAGCATTGTGCAATGCAATTGACATTGGAAAACGTTTTGGGCACAGTGTGACAGGTAAGAGAAAACATTAATCTATAGGGTATTCGAAATTCTAATTGCAGAACAGTGATTGTAGAAAGTCAACAAAATATTCCTAGTAGGCTATATGCAAATCAAAATAATTTTTTTACTCTTGTTTTGGCAGTGAAGTAGCCCAAAATTTTGAAAGCAGCTTTGAAATTTTTTGCACACACTCGCATGGCAAGATTTTGTATATTTGCACTTTGAGTTCACAAGCTCTTTTTAGCTTTTTAGCATGCAATACTGCTCAATCTTAATTAAGACACCCTAAAGAGACATTAATGTCTTGTGAAATTTGTGCACATCTAGCTTGCACACTACAGAACAGCCGAACCCTGAATTAAGTAGTGTAATTACTGCCAGAACAAAAAGCAAACTCATGCACACTGCACTATATGCACTTTAGAAAGTGCTTTCAATGGAAGGTGCACTGGGTAGTTATTTGAGTTCAAACATGCAGTCACACAATTTTATCCACATCAGAATGTTCCACTACAGCCTGTCTGTACTCTTCTGCTCTAATCATGACTAATGTCTATACCTGGAGACTGCTGAAGGTGGCTGGGGTTTATCATTTGAGGCTGTTGCCACAGCTGTGATGGTAGAGCTTGATATGTACTGGGTAGCAAAATGATATGCTCTGCTGGGGAATGTGTTGGTAGAACTGCAGTGGCACTTGAGACATCAGCGGTCAATCCAAAAGCACTGTTTGGTGTTTCTTCAACTGTACATGTACATGGGAATAGTACAATGGCACTTGCATTTGTAAAAGACCAAAACTGGGTATGCCTTCAACTTAAAGTACAAAAGGAAACAGGTGATTGAACTGTGGACACAACTGGTTATAAGTTTCTGAACTCCGAACCAGCTACCTTCTTCTTTTCTGGTATATAAACTACCAAGCAGCTTATACTTTGAGTATGATATTCAAAGTTATTCATGCATTTTACTTCCATACTCACACCCAGAAATCTACTTCCTTCTGTTCCATTAAAACCCACCAAACAGGTTGCTGGGCAATTAATGTGAAGCAGTTACAAACATACGTATAGCTACATATTTTAAGTGTGCATTATAGATGAGCAATGGATTTACAAATGTACACACCTGTGGGCTGCTGAACTTGGCTGAATTGAAGCTGTTGAAGCTCATGCCCCAGTTCTGACTGTTGATGGCATGTATTTGGCTGTTGACCAATAGTTTGTGAACTTGTCTGCTGCACTGTGGAGTGGGTCAGTGGAACTGCAGCACCAGCAGAGCTTGAGGTCAATCCAACTGCACATGTGCATGCATAGAAATAGTACAAGTGCAGACAACAGTGGTGACTGATAGAGAAATAGCATGAATGACTGTATACTGTGAAATCATATTATAAACAGCTAGCCAGCCACCTTCCTTCTGTAGAAAACTGAGTCTGAATTGAAGGGCAAGGCTTTCTTGACCACTGCTTTGAAGGGCATTTCTAGAGCTTCTAGAGTTGGCCAAGGATGATTGGGAGGGACCCACTTCAACCACTGGCTCAGCATCTCTCTGAAGTAGCCTATGGGGTCTTCTAGAATGAGCATAGGGCTGCGTTGTATTAAAGTGAGTTCGGAATCTAGGAACCCAAGAGCATCACCAATTGTCTTCCACTCCGCAGCAGCTGCTTTCATTATCAAAGTAAGCATGTGTAGATCTTGTGCAGTCAGACAACCTAATAATGTGGTAAGTAATATATTTACTTACTTGATTAGTAGTATTTCTGGTAAGTGCATGTGGTGTGGTGGGACATTGTAGATGAATGATGCGTTATTGTGTATTACCATTGTACGTACATACCTGCGGGCTGCTGAAGTTGGCTCATTTGAGATTGTTGCCACATTTGTGATGACGGAGGTTGGTATGTACTGGGCTGTTGACCAGCGGGCAGTGAAGTTGTCAGCTGCACTGTAGGGTGCATTGGTGGCCTGTCAGTGGTTGAACCATCTGTACATGTGTATGGGAACAGTACAAGCGTAAAAGGCAATTATGATTGAATGGGCACAAGCATCTGCATACAACAATAACATTAATATTTATACACTTGTACAGAAACCAAAGCTTGACATTAAAAAAATGAAACAGGCCAATGAAGAATGGACTAAATTATAAATTTTAAACCCTGTACCTGAGTCTGCTTTTAATTAAAATTATGGCACACACTTGGATAAAAAAATATCATGTTGAGTATTATAGGTACAGTCTGAACACTATGCCTATTAGAACATGCATTGCTTGTATTGTTACCTTTCCACATTATGTGTTCATTTGTTAGAGGGCCAAACTGAGTTTCTGGGTTGATTTCACATTTCCAATAGTCAAATGCATCTGTTGGTAGTGCAAGGTGTGGTCGTTTGTTCTCATGCTTGCATAAGAAGGCTAGTTTCGGAACCAGCTGGGAATACCTGAGGGTTTCTGCTGCTTTCTGAATGCCCCAGAAAAGAGTTTGCTGTATTAACGGACACAAGCGAACACATAGTTCATATGGTGCATCAACGTGTACTTCAAAGTGAGAGAATGCGTCAATCAGTGTGAGTGATCCAGGAGCACCTGGGAACTGGAATTTGATGCAGTTTCTTGTCAAACACCATGGTTTGGTGGGATCTGCCGGGCAGAGAGACAGCCTCCAGGGTGAAGAATTCTGTGAAGATCGAAGGAATGCCACCAAGGAACAAAAAACACCATGTGGTACCAACCCGCATGAGAAGTGAATGGCAAGTGGAGCCACATGAGATGCTGTGATTCGGTACTGATCAACCTCCCTTGATTCCATTGTTTGCAAAAGGGAAGGCATAAAGTATTCTTCACCGCTAATGAGATGAGTTACAATCAGGCGATCATTCATAAGCTTCAGAAACTCAGCTGCTGTAAAAAAGTTTGTGTACTGGTCTGGGAACTGCTTAAGAAGCTTCAGAGTAATGCAACCCTCATTTTTAAACTTCTGTAGTTCTCCTTGTGTGGCAGTGTGTGGATCTGGATTATGCCTGAGCTTGTAGCAGAACTTGACCAACTCGGATATCTTGTCCAAAAGAAATTGTGGATCAACAAACACAACTTCTGGTAGCAAGTGTTGGTAGTAGTGGATGACACTGAAGCTAGCCAAATGGTCTAAGGCTGCATCAAGATCTTTTTTAGATAGGTGAAATAATCTAGCTATTTGCAAGCACTCCTTCTTACACATAATTTTTCGATGTTGACCTTGAGCTGTCTTCGTTATGTACTGCTCAAACTTGAACCAGCTGATGGGGGTCCTTCGAGGGGTCAAGCTAGATGCAGCATTCATAATCACTTTCGTTATCTCACTAGCGACTTCATGATCTTGAGGGCCTGGGTTCTTGGCATTTACTGGGAAGATAAGCTCTTCCATCCTTTGTCCATAAAAAATCAAACTTTGTTGAAATTTACAAAGTAATTCTCTAAGCATTTGATTCTTCTCTTCCCTGGTCTCTGAGCACTGGTGTTCAAGGTCTCTGTGAGTTCCCACCATGACAAGGTTCGTACTACCATGTTGAATTGTCTGCACACAACGCATGAGCATTTCTTTGTTTGTGAAGCGGCATAATATGGGCTCACCAACTGGCTTTCCATTTTCAAAGTATTCAATTTGGGGACGTTCAGCTAGCATCTCAGATAGCTTAGTGACAAACAAGCATACTGATGTGTGCTGGAGAAAAGCTGGCAGAATATCAAGAAATTCAATCTGGCCTCCACTATCAATGAGGTATATCCAGTCACAATCAAGAAATTGCTGTGGTTCAGATGTGTCCGCAATTTGGCGAGCTGTTTTATCTAGTGCCAACTTTGCTGTTTGTTGCAGTTCAGAATTGGAACCATTACAGCAGTAGCAAAAGCCTTTTCTGTGTGAGGTAGATGGGTTATCAGTGTTACTATGTGGGAGTGGATGCTTTGATGGTTCACCAATTCCTGTGCTCTTGGTTAGCTTTTTCATCCAATTGCAGCAATACTTTTGAATAGAAGTCATTTTCTCAAGGAAAACACCTTTTGCCACTGTGCAAGCAAGTATTTTATCTAGCTGATCAGGGTCAACTTCCTGCAGTTGTCCACCTTGTGTACTTACTCCGACTCGAATGGCTTGGACTGGCCTTACTGCTAATGGGGTACTGTTCCTAGACTCAGGAGGGGCCCATCTGAATAACAAGTGTTTCGTATGTGTCTTGCCTGCCCCAGCCACACCAACAAGCAGACACACCACTGTTCGACAAGTTACAAAGCCATGTTTCAAGGCTTCATCCAGCAGTGATTTTGACCGCTGTAGTCTAGCTTCTTCTGTTTCTGCACATAAATGTAACACTTCATGTAACTAACAACAACCTGAATACACTAGGCCCTACATAATGCCTTTGTTTAAAGTATACATATACCACACAAAACATAAACCAGTGCAGGTGATATCTACACTTAGGAGTAACCTCACCGTAGTAGCTAGTCCAATATTTTATTAAGTAGTCTTCAGAGTACATTATAACATAGCACTGTGACAGTCATACTGTCACTTTTAGAAATCCTTGCAAACTGTCATAGGCAGCTCAGATGGCTGTATACTTACAAAAGCAAGCAGCCATCTGAGCTGCCTATGACAATTTACAGTAAGTACTGGAAAGTCATATAACAGTTTGCTCCACTGAATGCTCTTCACGCAGATATTTGTACCTTTTGAATCGGTGCACATAGGCGTAGGAAGCAGAGTGGAAGTGTAGAGGCTATGTGCCGTGCGAAGCGCTGACGAAAATTTTGTCGTTGATGATTTTGCCGCGCATAGTGCAGCGGCGAATTTATCAAAAGTGTGCACCTTTAGACTACAAAATAAAGCATTTTTTCAAGGGTATAGGCCTATGATATCCCAGGCTCGTTCTCAGACCTTCCCAACTGTCTCAAGACTCAATACGTGGAAATCAGTAAGATCATAAATTCATTGTCGTCCCTGGAGACCATCCAGCTTTTCGTCACTAGCAGTAGTGGTCAGTGTTCATTAGCCTCCTGCTAAGGTCGCTCCACTGGAAAGGTTTTGACAGTATACTTTTTAAGCGTAAATGTACGCATGCTACTGTATATCTACACCAAAATAAGAGATGGTGCAAATGGCTTTCAATTCTGGAGATGCCAAAACCACAAGGCTGACTGCCCAGCAAGAGCCACATCAGAGGGAAGGAGTGTGGTTGTTAGAAAGGAACATGATCACCCACCCAACCCAGCTCAGACCACCACTCAACTGACCATTGAGGGAATGAGGAAGAGGGCCAGAGAGGAGAGCACCTCCATAAATGTGATCTATGATGATCAATTGCAGGTGCTTAGCCAAGAGGAGAACTCTGCTGATGTGCTGGCACAACTGCCAAGCCTGGAGTCTATCAGATCCTGTCTATACAGAGCTAGACACGAGAACACTCCTATCCACCCAACCCAGAGAAGAGAAGTCAGCCTCTCTACGAGATTCAGAAGATTTCCTCCTGGTTGATGATGGAGATAATGACAAGATCCTGATCTTTGCCACCGAAGAGAACCTCAGGCTTATGTCTGATGCAGATGCCTTCTACATCGATGGCACATTCTCCACATGCCCTTCACTATTCTATCAACATATCCCTCAACGGATACCTAGGGGCAATAAAGCACCTTACTGGACTTTAGTTAGAATTTAGTGGATCAATGTAATGGTTTTTCACCAGTTTTGTAAGTTGATTTCGTAAGAGTTGATTTCATTAAATTAACAGGCCCGTAGGAGCCACTATGGCCAGTACGGCCATGGCCGTACCGGTTTTTGTAAGCATTAAAAAAAAATTGTATCTTGCGCGCCGCCACTCACGAAAGCTAGTCTCGTGAAGCCAGACTCTTGAAAAGCGCGACCGACAACTTTGGACTTGCCGAACTGGTGTCTTGGAAAGATATGACGCTCAGGTTGGTGGGGTACTTCACCAACCTCAGGAAGACGACTAGACTCAGCCATTCACGATTTGACAGTGAGCATGTGTTTGAGTTTGAACCTTGAACCTTGAACCTTGTATGGTCGTTCTAGCTCCCGTGCACGAGGATCTTGGTTTAATAAGTGGCAGTGGCTACACTACGAGTCAACTACAGACTTAGCCTTCTGCCATACGTGCATGACAGCCATCAAGACGGGGAAGATGAAGATCGCTGGCAATGTGAAAAACTCTGCTTTCATCTACAATGGTTTGCATTTCCCTCAAATTAAATTGGTGTCTGAGAAGCCACCGGAAGCAGTCTTAGAAGGAGTAATTTTCAAAAATTTCCTGGGGGAGCATGCCCCCACACCCCCCTACATTATGGCGTGAAAAGCACGCCATCCCTCATCCCTTATGGGAATTTGGCCGGACAGGTTTTTTTTTTGCTTCCTATGGCCCTGTTAAAGTTGATCTCATAGCAGTTGATTTCATGAAAAATTGATCTTGTAAGAGTTGACCACGTGGGAGTTGATCTCGTGAAAATTGATCTCGTGTGAGGTAATCAATAGATTGTGTGTGAGTGCGGTCGGCGGGCTTTAAATGGGAGCGTGCTTCCCTTAGTAACGCCGGGCGTACTTATCCTAGTAACGGCATCTTTACGCTAGTAATGGCGTGTGCTTTGCTATAGTAATGGTACGCCTAGGGGTATAGTTGGTTCCGTAAGGCTGAGCTATGGCTAGGGTTGGGCTGGGGCTTGTTCGGTGATATCTGTGAGGCTCACACTTGTAATGTTAATTTGAGTGAGCCTCAGACCCGTAGTGTAACTGTGAGTGAGCCTCACAGTAGTAAGTCAAGTGTGAGAGCACTGTGAAGCTCACTCACAGTTACAGGTATGGGTCTGAGGCTCACTCAGATTAACAATGAATGTGAGGCTCTCTCACATTTGACTTAACACTGTGAGGCTCACTCACAGTTATGGTAGGGTCTAAGGCTCACTCAAGTTAACATTACGAGTGCGAGGCTATTACGAGTGTGAGGCTCTCACACATGACTTACTGGCTGCTGTGAGGCCCACTCACAGTTACGGTATGGGTCTGAGGCTCACTCAAATTAACATTACGAGTGTGAGGCTCTCTCACACTTGACTTACCACTGTGAGGCTCACTCACAGTTACGGCATCGGTCTAAGGCTCACTCAAATTAACATTACGAGTGTGAGGCTCTCTCACACTTGATTTACCACTGTGAGGCTCACTCACAGTTGCGTTACATTGTAAGACATTACTGGTCGCAGAGATGTTTTTGAGTTTTGGAAGGGTCACTTGTGACTAAGTTGCAACAGTAAGCTCAGATACTGGAACCTCTCTGTGTGCATGCTGTAGGTTTCTCTACGGGCTGGGTCAGGGGCTGTGTTAGGATAAGGGCTTTATACTTTATACACGTGTATATATGTGGAGATGGATAAAGACGGGGTCTTTTGACTACAGCTGTCCTTCAATGTATGTGGAAGTTATGCCCGTTTTAATTTTTTCCCATACAAATTTCAATTGAATGAAAATGCGAAGGTTTGTACCACTTAAGATTATTATCATAATCTTTGAAGCAAAGTAAGTTGTGGTGATATTTTGGCTCCTCAAAGTTTGGAGGGCAATATTTAGAAATTATGCTCACGTACATTGTCATATCTTGTGACGCAAATCAGAAGTTGAGTAAAATTGTTGATGTAGTATGTAAAAGCAGCACATGCATTGATGTATACGTACAGCATGCAACCAGGAAATGGTATATAGGCCAGGGAAGATGTGAACGTACCTCCATGATGTTGGTAGTAAACCTTTTAAAGAATTTACTAAATAAGCAGCCAGTCTTTCTAGAAACGCTTCACATCACAGTTAGTTCATGAAACTTGACCCTGCAGTTGACCACCTTGCCAATTTTTGATTCACACTGGGTGTCCATGCAATTTAGCAAGAATTTTGCCTTCTGACACAGCTTTTTGTTATCAGTGACCCGGCACAATTGCAATTTCCTAAGACATTATCAACCAGTAAGGTACTCCTAAATCTATCAACGTCATTCTAAATCACTTCAGCTACATATAATAACTGACAAAATATCCAGCCCTATTATGGAAGTGCAATCATTATAATTGTGAGGAGAGCTCGAGCAGTAGGACAATGAACTGTTTTCACAAGTGACTGCATGTTTGCTGAAGCTGAACCATGTGCTACAGCTCTGAACTCTCATGCTCAGCCCCAGTAGCTATGTGCAGGCTGCCACTGACAATTGCCAGCCACTGGCATCGTGATGGGCATGCCAGCTGGCTCCCACTGCTATTGCTTGCTTATGCCTTGTGGCAATGCAGCTTCCTCACAATCACTGACTCCAGATAAATTCCTCGTGTTTTGCAGGGAGTCATAGTTTGATCCCTACCTTCTGTACCTGATAATTGGTGCTCATGGACAGTAAAAATGAACTGCATGGGATTTACAGACCTCTTGTTCTACTGAAGGTCAATCACCCATAATAGTACAAACTTGCGTATGGAAGTTATAAAGAGACCATCATGGGATAGCTACCAGAAAATGTGCCATAATAGAAAAACTGAGCACAGAAAATACCGAATAAAATTCCAGCACTTTGCATGCTCAGGGTAACAAGCCACACCCCTTTGCTGATACAGTCTCTATATCATGATGAATTCTAGCTTGTATTCACTATTGGTTAGGTTTCATTGTACATACCTAGGTAAGCATCTTGGATGACAGTGTAGCAGTGATTTGTCAATAACAGTGTAGCACTTGTAGTAGTTATATACCTACTTTTCATAGAAGTTTCTATCAAACAAGATAAGTACCCTTGTGTTAAGGTACTTGACAGTATATAAACTAACTACCTACATAAAAACACACTACTACAGATGTAGTGTGTCTTAATACTCCCAGTTATCACATGCACACCAACCTTTTGCCTCAGCCATCCATTCCTTAACGTCTGTGACGCAGTACAAAGCCTCTATGCATGCAGCAACACAAACGATGCAACCTATGCAAGCTAGTACAACTGATACAAGAAATGGTAAAACAAGCCCAAGACTGGAAATCACCACTCCAGCTGTACGCAATTCAGTAGTAGCTGTAGAGTTAGAACCTGTTGTGAGTGGTGGTGGAAAAGAAAATACAGCAACTAGTGAGATGAAAGTGCTAGGTTATAACTTGTAAGGCTAGGTTGGAACATACAGCAATACCATACTGCGTAAATCAATCAAGAATTACTCATTTCTTGACTTACGCAGCAGTGTACCAGTATCATGGTGCCATGCCCATGACCACACTTTCAGATGTGTATGCATAAAGATTACGATTTACCAACAAGAGTGCATAATGTGGACAAGAATGATGGTAAATAAGCAAAACTTTGAAATTCGAGCTTTTTTAATACTTTATGTGGCTACAGTTACAAAATGGAAGTTGGCAGTTGATCAGTTACTCAAGTGGTTATTAATGATCAGGCCCACTGAGAGGGGGGGGGAGCAGGGGATACTTCCCCAGGGCCCCCAACCTTTTTTCCAGAAAGGGAGCCCCATGAGGTTTTAAATGAATTTTTATCATCATCATCATCATCAAAAGGAAGGAAACAAACATTATAAGTGTGCCTTTCTAGCCTTTTGTTGTGCAAAGTAGTCAATAATATTGTCAAAATTCACTTTGCGAGCAAAACTGCTTTCAATGGCAAGAGTTCCTAAATCAGTAAGTCGGTTTTGGTTCATGGTTGAGTGTAAATAATTTTTAATAAGCTTCAGTTTACTGAATGAGCATTCGCCTTCAGCTACAGTCACTGGTAAAGTACAAAAAATACGAAGAGCAATACAGCAGTTTGGGAACAGAGTTCTGTAGTTTAGTCTTCTGAAAGTTATTGAGTAAATCAATAAGATGTAATTGTTCCTCACCAAAGTTGGCAACATGAATTGCTCTATATATATAAGATCACTCATTTCCTGCACTAACTCTTCTGACACATCTACGCCATATTGGTGTACGAATCTTTGTGAATTTAGCTTTAAATCTGGTTTACTCATCTTCAAATACTGCCAGAGGAAAGAGAATTGAGAGTTGATTCTTTTGACTGCACTATATCTGGTTGTAAGTCCAGGAATAACAGCATCCATTAACACATAGAACACTTCATGCTTGAAGACAACTTCTCCAGTAGTTTCATCATTTGCACCTGATCTTCCTTCTTCATTGACATCGAGTTCTCTTTCATCAAAAAAACCCTTTCGTTTCAATTTACGCTTCTCTGGAAACTCTGCAGGCACTCCAATTTCATTTGCAACTGTTTTTGCTTCCCTAACAAGCGATGACCACTGTCCTCTTAAGAACTGTAGCTCTTTCAACAAACTGTTGATATTATTCACTTCTACATCCAAAGTGGTGTTGCGAGTTTGTAGTACCTTGTTCTGCAAATCAATGGCTGCCAATACCTTTATCCATATGCACGACATCATTACGCAGGTGAATGAGTTCACATACTTTGCAATCCCTTCAACTTCAGCTTTTGTTTCTAACGTAAGGCTTAATTGCAAGAGTGATTTTAAGGAAGCCTGTATACCTGGGATGTGAGCAGCAAAAGACCTAACACTATCAACTCTATCACTCCAACGAGTGTGTGACAATGAGTGTAATGAACAACCAATGTTCTCTTGTAGTATCTTCCACTGCATTGGACTACTGCTGAAAAGGTTGTACAATTTTTGCACCATACCAAAGAATGTTTGAACCTGAGGACAACATTCTGCTGTATGTGAGCCACACAAGTTTAGACTATGACATGCACATGGTGCAAAAACAGCCAGTGGACTGGATCGAAGTACATGGGCTTGAGCACCTTCATACTTCCTTGACATATTAGACCCATTATCATACCCTTGGCCTCGGCAGTCACTAATTTCAATACCATGAGCTTCTAAAGAGTAGCGTCAACAATGATGGAGTAGTACTTGGCAGATCTTAATTCAGCCAAGATTTCTTGCCTAACATGATGTGCACAAGCAGAGATAAATTCGTTTTGTGACTCAGCAGAAAGGTAATGCGCAGACAGCCGTTTCCCTATTTTCTGAGATTCAACAACTTTTGTAACATGCTCTCTCAAGAGGGAGTCATAATGACTGAGCAGCTTGATGATGCCAAGAAAATTGCCATTGTTGACACAGCCAATCTTCTGTGATGATCCACGGAAAGCCAATCCCCTTTCTCCCAAAAAGAGAATTAATTACATCAATAATTTGCTTAAGCACTTCCCTCCACATGCACTTCTGAGACAGAATTTCACTGTTTACTTGCATGTCAATGCCAGCATTTCCAGTTAATCTCTCAACTTCACGCCACTCAACATAGTTTTGCTTATGACTCACACTCCTCTCGTGCTCAGGTACTCTATCATAAAGCTTTTTCCATCCACATTTACTGGACCAACCATCTACACTGGATAAGTGACCACTGAAAGGTTTACACCCTACATGGAAAACAAAACAGTGCATTTTTACCTTCACTCTAGACAAGCCAATCTCTGTTAGTAACATCACCATTTTGTTGCTTGCGCTTCAGAATGGAAACTGGAAAGGGAGATTTCTTGACATCATTAGGGAAGTTTCTTGGATGAGGTTGTAGTCCAGATTTTACAACTATTTCAATCTCTGAAGGTGTTAGCTTCTCATGCCCTATTTTGCCAATATCACATCCAGTTATTTGTTCATTCTGGAGTGTTTCTATTGAAGGTCGTGTGCTTGTTGAGTTGATTACTTCTATTTCTTCAATACTGCTGGACTGTTCGGTTTCAACTAGTTGGTTGCATTCATTACTATCACTACTTCTAGGACTGGAACTGCCGAATGGAGCACTTTGCTCGACCTCTCTTCCAGCAGTCAAACTCTCATATCTCTGGAAGCCAACATGAGAAAGAGTGAGGGAACCTTTCTGGGCTGCATCTTCATGCAGTTTCCTTTTCTTTCACTTTTCGGCACCGGACATATATTTCCGCTGCATTGTCCGGACTCATTCCGACGAATGATTCCGTCAACGATTCGGTAGAACGATCAGTAAACGCTTTCGGTAACACTTTCAGTAAAGGATTGTTAGTGAACTTAGTGTAGAAAGATGCCTGTACACGGTACACGTGGCACATGTTTCATTAATAAACACCGTTAATTAATTGACCATGCCCTATAATTAATTGATTAATTACTGCAAACGTGTGACATCTTTTCCCCGGGCCCCCTCTGCTCTCTCGGCGGCCCTGTTAATGATGACTGAGTAAATCATCTTAGGCAAGTAGCCAGAGTACAGACGCTTTCCATAGCTAGGTGGGATTGATTAACAATTAAAATGTGCATGATGTGATATTTATTTGCTGGTTTACCATGAAACTCTTGGGGAGGGGGAAGTTGTCTTGAGCCTCTATTTGCCACAGAGAGGATCTAAAATTGTACGTTGGCCATATGCGCTAATTGCTGACTCACGTTTTAGCTCATGAATAATGGTTTACTGTGGGAAAATTTGAGGTCTCAATCAAAAGTGTAGTTGTATTACACTTCTCTTTCTTGTGCGTTTCTCATTAACATGTACCACCAATACCGGGAGGAAATACTATAATCGTCAGTTATGACACTGGTACAAAGTAGCAACAAGCAACCACAATGCACTAGCTCTTTTAATGTCTGGCTAGGATCTGGTCAATGTCTCACATCAAACATACAATGAATGTAGAAACCTACCATTCAATGAGAAAGAGGGACCAGCTAAATCTTCAAGGCAAGTTACATGCATGAGCTTGGCAGTTTTATTCTCACCCTACAAGCATATTATTACATGTTGTTGGAATTGAGTGTACCATCTTTAGTTATTATATGTGGCACGACAGGATACTAGTGGCTGGAAAAGGTCAAAAGTAAGTAACAAGCATACCCTGCTTACACAAGGAGCCTTCAAAACTGATCACTGGGAACTGAAAACGTATTTTGCTAGCTGATGGAACACGGCCCCAGATAGTCTCGTACTCTGGGACTTCATGTTCCTGAACACCAGGAATGAGTCTAACACTCAGGCTACTCCCCCATTATTGACCTAATGAAGGCCAGTTGGACTAGACACTCTATCTGAGATTTAGCATATCAACATTCACTCACATATTTGACATTGAAAACCAGAGTTTAGTCAATGCATGAACTGCCTTGATTCAAAGTCAATGGATTGACAAACGTTAACTAACCATTCATTGGTACAGTATCAAACTCAAAGGATGTCCGTCCAAGTAAGGCCACACCTATCACAAACACAGATGTAATCACATATCCAGGAGTAATCGCAAAAAATGATTTACATTTGCCATCTGCAGGTAGAGAAAAGTCAAAATTATAGCTAATGATACATGCAAAGTATATAGTCTGATAAGTGGACCTACAAGTGCATTATTGTAATCCACTTGTGGTTTTAGTTTCACTTCTACTTTGGCCAATATATATATATTGCTTGACTTCAAGCAATATTCATAACCAATGAACAGTGTATAAATAGGAAATCCAATCCAGTGGAAGAAATTCAATTTGTAGAATTTTTGATAGTCCAATTATGCAAAAGGCTGCTGCAGCAATTATTTTCAAGTGAATCCAATTTAGCAGAAGTTTAGGTACCATGAAGCCTAACAGCAATGTCATGGACAAAGAGATGCAGTTTGGTGCAACAGGAAGTGTTCTTATCAAAAGAACACTGGTGAAGTCACAGGAACCCAACTGGCAGTGTTCTTATCAAAACAAGTATGGAGAAAAGTGGCTGAAAGACCACAGACATTTGAGGTTCCTGCCAACACTGCACTTGCGGGAAGCGTCTTAGTACTGCAAGCAGTTGAAACAACAAACACAGAGGTAAGGAGGCCTCCATGCTTGGTGAGTGCTTTTCTTAGAAAACATGCTTCCATTGCAACGATGAATCTAATCTAGTGAAAGAAATTTGGTTCCTTCAGCAAAAGCCAGATTTGAATTTTCTACTGTTCTATTAGAATGATGACAGTAGTACTGCATGTAGGAAACTTTGCTCCATGTGTGCTGTTCCAAGTGGTGAGTGTATACACTACCAAAATGTATGTGCACAGCGTACATGCATTAAATGGTAATTTCATTTCTAGGCATGTCCCAATTGCATACCTGAGTGTGACCTAACCTTGCCCCACATATTTGCTAGGGTTTGTGAAAAAGGAGCACTTTCGTGTAAAGTAAATTGTTAGTATATGCCAAAATAGTTTTGCAGGCCATACATCCAGTAGACTCAGGTTGTTTTATCACAGATAAATATGGGCTTTCCCCTCCCCTCTGACTAACTTTGAACTCGACGTGTTGCTTCCATTGAGCCTGACTGTCAAAAACTACAAAACTCTCCATGCCCTTCACAGAGTGTGCCAACATAACACAGTGAAAAAAACAATTTACAACTAACATGTATGGAACACAGTTCATAGCTAACTGCCAATAACCTGCTGTACACTGGTAAACTGAATAGAACGAAAGGAAGCTTGTTGATTCTCCCTTAACATCATGCAGCTGACAAAAACTGTGATATTTGCGTGAAGTGATCCTATTTCAAGGTGGTGTGGCCAAAGTCTACATACTGCATGTAGTATCTAGGGAAGTCTGGGGGCATGCCCCCCCAAGGAAAATTTTGTTAAATTAGACGCTAGGAGATCGCTTCTGAGGCTAATTTTAGGCATCAACAGCCAAATCTCTGCAATTCTTAGCAAACAGAATTTCAATAGGTGCTACACGTACTCTCTGTGAGGTAGTGATCGCTGGCAGTAAACGATAGAAAGTTGGACGGGTCCTGGGGAACGAGGCTAGTGATTTCAGATTCCGCGTATGAACTTAGCTGCGCCATAGATGATATAGTACAGACGTATATCATCTATGGCTGCGCACACCTACCGCAGGCAGCACGAGCTTCGTCGCAGTAAGGAATGGCGATCGAGTAAACCGAAATGGCTGAAAATCCTAACGCAGCATTACCTTCTTGTCAGTGAAATTTGCACGGATGGGCAGTCGTTTCCCGAGACGGCTCGGTTTACAGTTCTTATACTTACGAGTTCACGTGTCACGTTTAGTCTGCGAAAAAGTGGTCGGGCCAAAACCCAACCAGCCCGACCACTTGCTACAGCCATGACAACACTAGCTGACATCTCAGCCTGTGCATCAAGAATAGTTGCTTGCACTAAGGTACTTGACAACTAAATTATGCATTTATATTTTCTCTGGTCCCACAACACAGCTAAAAGTATGACATATTGATCAACAGGGTAATGTGGAACATTGTGGGGTGAGCATGAGTGAACAGAGCGGAGTAAGATTGAAGTAGTTGTCACCATTGCATTGCCAGAATAAACACAGACATAGATTTTTATGTGTAGCCACTTGTTCTCCCTGGGTAACTACTATCAAGCTTGGCTGACTGTTCTACATGCTAGTCCTTGTTGTCTCTGTGCACACAGTTTGGCCTGTCATGCATGGTACTTGAATCAGTTTGAAGTAAACAAGTAAGTGACCATGCTGATATGCCAAATATACAGCAAATAACTTGGTTGAACACTCAGATCCCGAAGAATCTTGCCACCCTCTGAATTTTGTGAGCAGCCTGGCTTGTCTACACAACTGCTAGCTCTTGTACAGTAGGTCAGAGGCAGCGGAAGACATTTGAAAGTAGGGGAGCAAGATCGTTGTTGTACACAATAGCTAGGGGGATCTGGGGGCATGCTCCCCCAGAAAACTTTCTGGAATCAGATGCCCTGAGATCGCTTCTGAGGCATATTTGGGTCAAAAGTTGCCACTACAAAATTCTCAGTTTTGCCTGTAGTTCCGGGCAGGACAGCAGGCGCACTAAATATGGTGTGGGAATGCAGAGCTGGGGACGAGACTACACTCTAAATAGAAAATGAGGCCCGCACGCCTACACCCGTGCACTCCAACATGCTTCGACTGCAAGAATCGAGAGCCCCCCTCCCCCCTGTTCTGCCGCCACTGTAGGTGTATATGTTCCGTCTGTCCTTCGAGCTAGCTCAGGACCAAGTTCTGTGAAAATCATACTTATTTATAAGATCTGCATGCAGCGCACAGATCTTATGTTAAATTACAGCATTGCAGACATACAGAGTGACATATGACAGATATAACTACACTTGTACATACATACTAACCAATTTGCGTACACATTGCTGCGGTAAATATGGCTACCCAGATCATTATCGATATAACTCCAGTGAGAATGAGCAGCACACGACCACTGATACCCTCAGCACTCAGTCCAACAGAATCACCTGATGTGAGTGTGTAAATTAAATAGTGGGTAGCAGAATAACCAACAGATTACATGTGTATAACTGGTGTGTACATTAACGTACATAACACATCCACTCCACACAGATTAGGTACTATTTTAAGTGAAATATGCACAATTGCCAGAAATTTGAATAGCACAGCAGTCACGATGTTAATTTTTGTAGCGTACAGAGTTAGAAGTAATACAAGGAAGTTTACATTGTACCTTTTGTGCAATTATCTGTAAAATGTACGTGAGCATACATTTTTGTATCTATTTTGTACCTGCTTGGGAACAAAATCTGAATAAGTAAATTTCATCATTAAGTATCACAAAATTGAACTGAATTGCCAATTTTCAGTGTGTGCATGTAAGTAGAAATACTACCAGGGTTGGCTAATTCTCGAACCATCACTTTAGATATCTTTGGCTAGTAGAGAGATAAAGGAAGGCGAATATTAGTCAGAGTTTGAACTGCCATAGGCTCCTGTGGTAAAACATGAAGTACTTATAGCAGAAATGTGATGGACGTTTTCAAAGATTACAAAATCCGTGTTGTATTTCTGGCATTGCTATGCATGATTTTAACCTCAGTTCTCTACTGACCCAGCATTTCTAGCTACCTCAGTGTGGTTAAGGCATACCCCAAGTTTGATTTTTAGCTCAATTTTTGCTTTACCCTTTGTACTTTGAGTAAGTATTGAAAACAAACTACATGTTCTAACTTAAGATGCTGCACATAACTGAACTATGAATATTCCATGTTACATTTGTCAAGTCAACCCAATCCAGTGCTACCACAGAACAAACATCACACCACTAATCATATTCTTGAGGACCAATGAACGGAATGTTGCCTAGGGGTGCCACACAGAGCTAGCTAAATTCAACCTATTAATATGCACGAGGGGAGAGATTGCCTGAATTCCAGCCAGAATTACACGCCTTTAATGAGATTCATTGATCTCAATTCGGACATTAACATTCACGAGTATCCAAGGAGGAATAATGAGATTCATAGCCCTGTTCTGTTCGGGTTTGAGTCCATGAAAGGCTTAGGGCATACTTATAAATATTCAACATCATCTACCCATTCCTTTCAACCCCAAGTCAAGCTGCCAATGCTTCAACAGAAGGTCAATAATGAGGTTCATGAGAGTCAACATACTCTAACCCTCCCATTGGACAGCTGACTGAACCCAGGGTTGTTCATGGGTAATGCTGAGGTCTAGTTAAAGCCAACTCATTAATATTCATGAGGTGGACAGAAACACTCCAGATTTTAGACCTTGGTCGGGCTTTAATTAGATTCATAGGCTCAATTAGGGTTAGGGAGATTAGGGTTAATGAGATTAGGGTTAATGAGATTAGGGTTAGGGATTTTAGGGCAAACCAGGGTTAGGGCTAGGGCCAGACTTAGGGTTTAACAATCATTGATTAACCAAGTAGCATATGGATTGTAGTTCATTATAAACAAGCATTACCATGGCAACATGCCAACAATCCCAAAATCTGGTGGGGTCAAAGTTTAACTGCCTTAATTATATTTTGCTATATGTGGAAGTTGTGTGTTGAGTGGGGGAGCACCAACACGGCTGGCACATCGATGTTCAAAATTTCACACATAAAGTGTGAAGTTAAAATAACATAAAGGGAGATGGGGATGGGGCATTTATGGCTTAAATGGGATGGGGCATTTTATGGCTTAAATGGGTGGGGCATTTATGGCTTAAATGGGTGTGGCATTTATGACTTAAATGGGTGTGGCATTTACGACTTAAATGGGTGTGGCATTTACGACTTAAATGGGTGTGGCATTTATGACTTAAATGGGTGTGGCATTTATGGCTCAAATGGATGGGGCAGTTAGTTACTGTTTTTGGGAGATATGCTCAAAAAAATATTGGTCTTCAGGGAAGTACCCTTTCTGGTCCTCACATGACCACAGGTTTCGGTCCCTTTGAACTTCCGACCCGTGGCCTACTACAGAAAGGGCGGGACCACTCCCCGCCTAAGGTTTGCTTTGAGGAGCCCAGCTTTTGGTTGGCACATAGTGCTATGGGCATTCACAGTGCTATAAATATTCAAATTACTAAACAAATTGGGGGTGGGGCTCAATGGGTGGAGTTATCATATTAACTAGGGGGATGGGCGAACAGTTAATGTATGGGATTCCGGCTCGCTATCGTGTCGTCTTGGTGGAACGTCTGGGAGGCTTGTTCTTCGCTGGTAGGCGCTCCTGTACCGAAGATTCGTTCGCTGGTCATTCGGGTCTGTACTGCGGCGACTATCTCACGGTGGGTATTATAGTTAAAAAACTGGAGGACAAATCACGTGACGGCAAGCGGTTACTGAATTTGTGAGCTTCACTTGGTCAGGTCATTTTCTTGTCTGTTTCCTACCTTTAAGTTTTATAGTTCGCAATACAGTGCTGTAAACCTCTTTTTGATCTTTTGCTAGATTCTTTATTAGTTTTTTAGTGACGGTTAGTTTTTTTATTTCAGTTGAGTGGGCTTTAATTAGAATTTGTATCGTGGTCAGCGTTTCCTGTTTTGTTTACTATTTCGTTTCTAAGATTATTTTCTTAGCAAAATTAATTTTTTTAAGTCATTCATTTTTTAAAATTTTTTTATCTGTTCCTTGAAACTAATCTAGTTCCCATCAGCTATTTCTTTTACTTTGGTCACCAAGTGGTTTTTGTCACCAGTCGTTGACTCATCATGCCTCGTGTGAAGACCATCTGTGACATCTGTTGCAATGAAGTGATCGAAACTGAATCAAATACAGAAGATGCCCTATTTTGTGAAGGTGCGTGTCAGAAATGGGTACACCGAAGCTGTGCTGGTGTCACAAGATTCCATTTTGAAAAGTTGAGTAAGTCTGATGACCCCTGGTATTGTCCGTGCTGTACTGTTGTATCACAAAACAAGCAAATTGACACACTCAAGTGCAAAATAGAATCTCTTATGGCTGAGCTTGCTAAAACCTATGAATATTTTGCTGATAAGACGGTGCAGCTACAGAACGAGCTGAAGCAGCAGAAGGATTGCTGCAGGAGTCTGGAAGACAAATTGGAGTCAGTAACTGTTCAACAAATCACAACGACATCTAGCAGAAACAAAGGGAACAGCAACCACCGTGATAGAAGGAAGCAAAGGAAGATATCTAACCGCAATCATTCTAGCCCCCATGCAACCTTTGGCGCCACTGAGAATGGCACAACTAGAGCACAACCTGGCTGCAATATGACTAACTCAATCTCTGGAACCACCTCTAGCCAATTACACCATGATGTTGTGGCCCCCTCCCAACCAAGGGAGAAAGTCTCAGGAGTCCGTAGGATCTGGGGTACCCTTAGTAATTGCACTACCACTGTTGTTAGAAATGTGATAAACCGTCTCACAGATGTTGGAGAGCAGATTGAAGTGAAAAGAAAATACATATCTGATAGAAACCGCAAAAGGTGGTGGTTCCTACTCAAGGGCTCAGAGGAAGTCCTTGAATCACTTGAAAGTAACTGGGAACCAGTTCAGATCCAGACAAACTGGAAGCTTGAGCAGTGTACCAAACCCGTAGAAGTCCCTGACAACCCCACATCTCCTTTTTTAGATCAAGCGCAGTGAAAGACAGTGGCTACGTGGGGGGCGAAAGCTCACACAGGTTTGATAGGCCCCATAATGAGCTGAAAATTCTTTTGTTAAATGCTCGTAGCTTGTTACCTAAGATAGAATCACTACAATTGCTAGTTGAGGCTGAAGATCTTGATGTCATCTGTGTGGTTGAAACCTGGCTGAGTGCAGAAATCCTTGATGCTGAAATCACTATCCAGGGTTACCAATGTTTCAGACGTGACAGAAACCGGCATGGTGGGGGAATTGTGGTTTATGTAAGAGACTGTCTTTCTACCACTCCTATTATGGACAATGCAGATCTGGAACTTCTTATTTTGTCCCTCACAGTAAACAATAGAAAAACCACAATCGGAGCATTTTATCGCCCACCAAATTCATCCTCGGAACTCATGGATGCTTTGTATACATGTTTGGAAAACTTGGACATCACCTGTTTCACAAACTTCATCCTCCTTGGTGACTTCAACATTGATTTCTGTAATACACCTCATCATCTTTTTTGTAAGCTGTCTAACCTTATGCATGTTTTTTCTCTTACTCAGGTAGTAAAGGACCCAACTCATTATAGCCAATCAGGACACAGCTCAATTATTGACCTCGCACTTGTGTCTAACTTGCAGAATGTTAGTGAGTGCACCGTTATGCCACCCCTTGCAAACTCAGACCACAATTCTGTCTTTTTGCAAGTAAAAATGAAAGGGAGTAAGGAAAAAGCCAAAGCAACTCGCAGGCGTTATTGGAGGTATGATCTCGCTGATTTTGATAAAGCTCGGGAGAGAATTAGAGATACTGACTGGAACACACTACTTGAAAATGATGATATTAACGTCTCTTGGATAAACTGGAAAAATAGGTTTTATGAGATCATGTATGAATGCATCCCTCAGACAACCTCCACCGCAGGAAGTGCCGCACCATAATTGAACAGAAAGCTCGTAAATGGCATGAGGAGACGGAATGTTCTCTTCAAGAGGGCGAAGCAACTGAGAACCTCCACATCCTGGCTAAAGTATAAAATTCAGCGCAACAAACTAGTTTCAAACCTTCGCGGAGCAAAAAAGGAGTACATGGAAAAGTTATGTAATCTATCCTCAAATGCCAAAAAATTTTGGAGTGCTATGAAGAAATTAAATAACTCATCCTCTTCAATACCAACTCTCCTACATAACAACTCTACAGCCTCATCCGATAAAGAAAAGGCGTCAATGTTAAACCAGTTCTTCTCCAATTGCTTCAATCGATCTGAACCCCCACTTGATACCTCAGATATTGAACAGATGCGAGTACATCCTGACCTATGCCCTCCTGAACTTCTCTGCTCAGAGGAAGAGATACTGGAATTGCTGCAAGCCTTGGATACTAATAAGGCATCAGGACCAGATGGTATAGCGGCTAGAATGCTGAAATCTACTGCATCTGTCATTGCACCCTCTCTCAAAACTCTTTTCAATTACTCTGTAATGAATGGAGTAGTCCCAGATGAATGGAAAAACTCTAATATAGTACCTATACCTAAGTCTTCCAACAGAGCACAAGCTTCCAACTACCGGCCGATCTCTCTTCTCTCTATTCTGAGCAAGATACTTGAGAAGCACTTTTACAATCTAATCTTCACACATGTTGACTTATTCTGTCCTCTATCCCCAAACCAATGGGGATTTCTGCCTGGTAGATCAGCCGGTTCTGCCTTGCTCACAGTGACTGATGAGTGGCACCAGATCTTGGAGCAGAATGCAGAGGTGGGCACAGTCTTCTTCGACCTGAAGAAAGCGTTTGATTCAGTACCCCATAGACCTCTCCTAAACAAGCTAGCCTCTATTCTGGGGCCCCTACTCTTCATTATCTATGTTGACTCAGTGTTTCTGGCAGATCTATCCCCAGATACCCGATTGATTGTTTATGCTGATTATATGCTTCTCTACAAGCCTATCAGGTGCACACAAGACCTAGTTGACCTGCAATCAGACACCGACAAAATTGGTCAATGGACTCGGGACAACTTTCTTACTCTAAACAGCAGCAAATGTAAGACTATGTTGATAACTAGAAAGAAACAGTGTTCAATCTCAAATCAGTTTTGCATTACTCTTTACTCAGAGTCACTTGATCGAGTCTATCTTTTCAAGTACCTTGGTATCACAATTTCCTATAATCTCTGCTGGTCTGAACATATTTCGGACATTGTGGCAAGAGCAAAAAGAGTGATTGGACTTATTTATAGGAAATTCTACCGTTGGTGCAACACAAGCACTCTCAGAAAACTATATTTGACTCTTGTCCGACCAATTCTAGAGTACTGTTGTCATGTCTGGGACCCGTTCTTGCACAAAGATATTGAACTACTTGAGTCAGTGCAAAAGTTTGCCTTCAGAGTATGCACAAAACGCTGGAGAGAGCCTCACAACCACTTAAGAAACCTCCTGAAACTACCACTTCTAAAGGATAGGAGAAAGAAGCTAAAGCTCACTGTGGTCTACAAATGTCTGAATGGTCTCATGGTCATGCCCTCAAACATTTTTTTCCCAGTGAACCGTTCAAGTTGGAATCTGAGATCACATGGAAGCATATTTCTGTATCAGCCATTTGCACATACAAATAGTTATTTTCATTCCTGTGTCCCAAGTTTTGTGTCCTTATGGAACCAATTGCCTGAGAACTTTCACCACTGTCTCTCCCTTCCTTCTTTTAAATCCCTTATCGATAATGTTGTTTGATATAACTTCTTTTTTCTTCTTTTTATAGGGTGAACTTTGCACTAGCTTACGCTATTTGTTCATCCTGTGTGTATATATCTAATATATATATATTACAAATTCGTATAAAAAAAAAAATTTTAAAAAATAAAAATAGTTGTTCATGTGTGATACTCGGTCGATGGGCTTTAAATGGGAGCGTGCTTCTCTTAGTAACGGCGTACCTATCCTAGTAACGGCATTGTTACGCTAGTTATGGCGTGTGCTTTGCTATAGTAACGGTACGCCTAGGGGTGTAGTCGGTTCTGTAATATCACCGCTCACATAAGATAGCGTACCTATCCTAGTAACGGCATTGTTACGCTAGCAAAGCACACACCATAACTAGCGTAACAATGCCGTTACTAGGATAGGTATGCCATTACTAAGAGAAGCACGCTCCCATTTAAAGCCCGTCGACATAGCAAAGCACATGCCATAACTAGCGTAACAATGCCATTATACTAGGATAGGTACGCCGTTACTAAGAGAAGCACGCTCCCATTTAAAGCCCGTCGAGCGAGTATCACATACAAACAACTATAATACTCACCGTGAGATAGTCGCCGCAGTACAGACCCGAATGACCAGCGAACGAATCTTCGGTACAGGAGCGCCTACCAGCGAAGAACAAGCCTCCCAGACGTTCCACCAAGACGACACGATAGCGAGCCGGAATCCCGTATGTTAACCGTTCGCCCATCCCCCTAGTTATGATAACTCCACCCATTGAGCCCCACCCCCAATTTGTTTAGTAATTTGAATATTTATAGCACTGTGAATGCCCATAGCACTATGTGCCAACCAAAAGCTGGGCTCCTCAAAGCAAACCTTAGGTGGGGAGTGGTCCCGCCCTTTCTGTAGTAGGCCACGGGTCGGGAGTTCAAAGGGACCGAAACCTGTGGTCATGCGAGGACCGGAAAGGGTACTCCCCTGAAGACCAATATTTTTTTGAGCATATCTCCCAAAAACAGTAACTAACTGCCCCATCCATTTGAGCCACAAATGCCACACCCATTTAAGTCATAAATGCCCCACCCATTTAAGCCATAAATGCCCCACCCATTTAAGCCATAAAATGCCCCACCCATTTAAGCCATAAAATGCCCCATCCATTTAAGCCATAAATGCCCCATCCCCATCTCCCTTTATGTTTTAACTTCACACTTTATGCATGTGTGAAATTTTGAACATCGATGTGCCAGCGGTGTTGGTGCTCCCCCACTCGGACACACAACGTCAAACACCTTTCAATTCCGATGAAATGGATATTGAGCGAAAGGGACACTGCACCATATACAACCTGAAGCTCCAAGAAAGAAATATAAGTGTTTTTATGCCTCAAATCAGAGTTTATTTCGACTATGACAGCAACAACAGCCTCTGTCCCTAGGTAAAGTACGTTAGTACAACTAGTCCACTACACACTCTCAAAGTTTTAGTCACGAATCTAGCCATCTGACCTTCCGCATCAACCACCAAAGACAATGGGTCATCGTCGCTCGAGTAGCTCAAGGCATATTCCCCTCTCTGCTCCCAGAAACATGCAGCGCTCGGTCTCAATGGCATCCCGTCGGTAAGTCAGACCCACCTACTTCACAACCATGGATAACACAAAGCTAAACAATACGGACTAACAGCGAGATTAACACTAGCAAAGCTAAGAAGCTTACACATGGCAGCCATTCAATCTCCGCAAACTATGGCGATACATTTGCGAATTATTGCAATACTTTCGCATACTTCCGTGTCATGCGTAATACATTTGGGGCCGCCTTAACCGACCTGAGACAGCACTCGCATGTTGTTAAGCATACACTTATATCTCCACAGGAAGGGAATGATCACCTAGCAGCGAAATGTGCCTAACAGTGAGGTGAATTATGAATGTGCTTTATTTAAAGTATACTAGTGTTCAGTTGAACTAGACCACTGCAGGTTCTACTGTTGTTTGAGAGGTTTGCAGGTTCAAATGTTTTTCAGTTGAATTGGCTAGGTCTGTAAGTTCTAGTGTTCTTTCAGTTGAATTGCTATACTTGCACCTTCTTAAACACATTTTGCTTAAATATGCATATTCAGTGTTAAGCACTGGTTTGCGGTGCTACAGCCTGAAGAGTGGCCCAGCTCAACACTAGAGCCTGAAGAGCTGTATTTTCTGTCGTTTGAACGCAGTGAATTAGACGGAAAATAGTGTTAGGGCTTTGCATTCAAGAAGGGGGGTGGGGCTGGTAGTGTGCAGACGGAAGTAATTATGCATTCCTGAGTTGCTATGAGCTACAGGTATTTAAGGCTGGAGCTGCAAGGATGTAGTACTCTTGAGCAACAAGAGTGTTCTGCTCTACGTGGAAATGTTCCCCTAACTGGATGTGGCAAGTTGTTGATAGTTTAATTTGTAATGTGGTGCATCTCTTCATGCACATATGCTTTCCTACCCACTAGTACTATTTCAACATCATGCACTGTTGCATCCTGTGATATGTCGTGGACGTCACTCTCTAGCTACATCCAGGCAGAGTGCACCATTCTCAGGCAACTACAGCTTCAGTGAGAGCATCTGTGCCAACGACCTACCGTCGATCTGGGGTGATCACGGCGATCTACTTGGAACAGTGTGCTGCTCTGGATTGTCTAGGCTGTTTTTCTGTAAATAGCCTTTACACTGGGATGATTCATGTGATATTGTTTTTTTCCTCCTTCATTGTTTTTCCTTGTACCAAGGTTTTTTGAGTGTTTGGAGGTCTTTTCCCCTGAGTGCACTGGCCATGCACTCTATATTAACTGTTGCTACGCCCAATTTTTATTTCGGCCCATCTCAGTTTAATTGTTGTATCATGTATCTCGCTGTTCTCGCTGTTCGTTGCTGTTCGTTGCCCCACAATTCCCAATTTTATCAATTGAGAGATCTGTAGCGTATCAGTGCATGATACTGTGAACCCTGCATGCATCGCTTTAATGAGAGTGGCCTAGCTCAGCACTAGAGCCTGAAGAGTGGCCTAGCTCAGCACTAGAGCCTGAAGAGTGGCCTAACTCAGCACTACAGTCTGAAGAGTGGCCTAGCTCAGCACTACAGCCTGCCTAGCTCAACACTAGAGCTGAAGAGTGGCCTAGCTCAGCACTAGAGCCTGAAGAGTGGCCTAGCTCAGCACTAGAGCCTGAAGAGTGGCCTAGCTCAGCACTACAGTCTGAAGAGTGGCCTAGCTCAGCACTAGAGCCTGAAGAGTGGCCTAGCTCAGCACTACAGCCTGCCTAGCTCAACACTAGAGCTGAAGAGTGGCCTAGCTCAGCACTAGAGCTGAAGAGTGGCCTAGCTCAGCACTAGAGCCTGAAGAGTGGCCTAGCTCAACACTAGAGCTGAAGAGTGGCCTAGCTCAGCACTAGAGCTGAAGAGTGGCCTAGCTCAACACTAGAGCTGAAGAGTGGCCTAGCTCAACACTAGAGCTGAAGAGTGGCCTACCTCAACACTAGAGCCCGAAGAGTGGCCAAATAAACAGGTCGTTACTAAAACCCGGAATGGAATGGAACAATGGTGGAACATTCCGTCCTGTTCCACCTACTAAAATACGGAACTGCGCGTGGATAAAAGTAGCTACAAAATGAAGAAGACAGTGATGACAAAAGTTTTTCTGCTAGCTTCATGGTTTGAATGTGCAAGTTGAACAGCTGTGTATTTAACATGCATGCATGCATGGTGACTTACCTCTGCTTTCATAGATCAGCAGCATCACTGTAAATTATTTCACTCAACCATGAAGCTAACATGATCCGTGTGAGTACGATGGACCTCTGCTATCTGTGAGCATGGAGGTTGGCTTTTCATACATCGTCCTTTCTTCAGATAGCTTAGAAAACACCGAAGTAAGTGCTTAGTCGCCGTGTATGGTCGGCAGTAGCCGTTCAGCATCACACTTACTCACTGCTTATATAGCAGAGGGCAGCATGGAACTAGCTGACTATTCCGTATTTTAGTAGGTGGAACAGGACGGAATGTTCCGCCATTGTTCCATTCCGGGTTTTAGTAACCATCAATAAACAGGCAGTTTAATACAACACTTATCTAAGCAGTAATTAGTCCTAGATTCTCAGCAGAATCAGTATATACCTCACATACATCCATACACTTTTACTTTTGTTCTTACATTTTGTGCTTACACAAACCTTAGGATATCTAAAGTCACAATTTAAACCTGATTTCTAGGCCCACATTAGTCAATAATCAATGACCTTGCATGTGTTCAGTTGTAGAAGTGCAGCAGTTAAGGTGTACTAGCCAAGGGGAAGTTTCTCCCCTCTCAAAATCCCCAAATATAATCCGGCCATGACTGGAGCAACCAGACAGGCTCTTCCAGGCCTGCTTAGTCTACCAATAAATTGTTAAAACTGATTTACATGATTGTCAGACCTGGAAGTACAAACCTATTTTGTATACTGAAACTGAGACATGGATACTAACCATTTAGTAGAGACAGTACACTCCCAGCTACCAGTGACAGTGGAGGTATTCCAATGACAACAGCAACCAAAATAGCGACCTTTCCTGCTTCCTTAGGATCTGCATATATACCTGAACAGATGAGACCAACAGAAAAACACATACTATATTTCTTGTGTGTACAGAATCACTGCTGCACTCAACTGTAAGTTTCATTCAAAACCAGCATGTAAACATCATAGTTAAACAAAATTTTTGAATGAAAACAAGTGCATGTAGAAATCATCCTTCTTTAAAACAACCATACAAGGCAGAAATGACACCACAATGTTTTTTACACCAACACTAGCGAGACTGCATTACGCACATATGTATATCTATCTACCTAGCTAGCTATGCTTGTTTGTTTGCTACCATAAACCGTAAATTTTAAATGAGCACATTCAAATGTTTTGCGAAGATTGATCTCGTGGAGGGCTACTGCCAGAGTACAGCATCGGCAATCTGGAGTGACGACAACTGAGTTGAAGCTTGCATGGCAACTTATTTCTGGTTTATGCTTCCACCAACCATCAATGGCAGGCTGCTCACAGGCGTTAAAAATTTAATGTGGATGGTGGTTGAGGTCGCTTCAGGTAAGGGCATGCATACGTAAATGGTGCTCATAAACACCAGAAATTCAGCTCATGATTTCAGTGTAGAGTTTAGTCCATACATGTGTAGCCACATTAGCTGCCCTGCCTGGAGAAATGACTGACATATGTGACACTTAGCTATCTCTGGTGAGGACTAGGCTACTTATGTGCTATCAAGTTTGGCTTAAACAGTAGATAGTGACAAATCCTGCTATGTGCTATGAGAAATAATAGAGAATCAGCTTGCTTGCTCAGGCTCGCCCCACGATGACGAATCATCTCACTAGTAAGCTTTAAAGTAGTTAAAACAAATTAAAATCCAAGGGAGCTTGCCGGTGTCAGGGAGGAATTAAGTAGGATATAAGTTATGGCATGTGATCTTGGCGGGATAATGCTCAGCCAACTGGATGGCACGAAAGTGAATCTTTTCTGGCCTGCTCATGAAACCAGTGAAACCAACCTGCATGGTTCACGCCCCACCTCCCTTCTGCAGTTTTAAGGATGAATTTTTCACAAGTCTACCTCCAATCAAGTGCTACAACTCAAATTGGCGATGGACGACGCTTCACAGCTAGATCCCCACAATCCTCAACTGGAGGAACAGTGAGAAACCCCCAAACCAGACCTCACCAACGCTGTGATGGTTGCAGAGAACCTCCTGCAGGTGATAAAAGGCTGTCAACGGCCCCAACCCCTGCTTCTCAGCCAGGTAAAAGGAGGTGGAGTGTGGGCGTCTCAGCTTGGTGGGCCAATAACCTTGTCGGTCTTTTCCACTCCAGCTGTGAGTGTGACCACCCTCTAACCATGCCAAGTTCCTCACACTCATGATGGCCAGCTGCAGTGCCCATGCTTGGTCCCAGCATTTTGCAAAAATCAGGGCCAGCAACAGAGGCCTGTCAATCACCACATCCGCTCTCATACAACACCTACTTAAACAAGAAGTGGTGCAGGTCGCATGTTGCACATACCAGATCCTTCTGTTTTCCTATGTTTTCATGCTAACGTTTTCAGGGGCATTCCCAAATACACAAGCCCGGCAAATAGCAGCTTATCATCGACCTATTGGCACCAGAAGGCCATAGTGTAAATGACTTATTTAGTGGATGACAAGGGCTCCCTGCTGGCTAAAGCGGGCCTACCACAAGGTGCCCAGAGAACAAACTGCTTTTAGGGGTAGAATAGAAGTGTTAGACAAAGTCTTCTCATTCAGTCTGTGCTCAGCCCCGGTGATATTCTCCACAAATGGTGATGCAATTGAGTGAATAACTAAATGAAGGGGGTGGAGCTTATGTTCCACTACGGAGACGTAGCGGTTCTTTATGCCAAATCTAACAGCTACTTTCCGGGTCTAGCTACCCCTTTGCAAGCCTGATAGAAAGCATACTCGACTACGGGCACCATACTCCCACCAAGCCGTGATCAATCAGTTTAGGGTACCCCTTAAAAATAGGGAATGCCTGTTCTGAACATTCAGTTGCATAAGTTGCACTGGCCCCCCTCTGCTTTTCCTCTATTTCTCTGGATTGGTACATGCCAGACATTCCCTCTTAATTTTTATTTTTAAATTTTTGGCAGGCGATCCCTACATATGGAATACTACTGTATCCAATGATATGTACCGTAGTGTCCCGTTAATACGCCCCCCCATTTTGTACACTACATCCCGCCTAAAGTGGGGGGGGGGGGGCTTATATTCGAGGATGCAATTAGTCTCGACTATAAGCCCCCCCCCAAAGATTTTACGCAAGTGCTATGTACGCAATTAGGACACTTCCAACTAACTATGGCGACGACTTTCAGGATCGAGAGTACTGTTCGCGGACATCACGTTTACAAAGCTGCGTGGTCTCCCTATCTCGGAGAAGAGCTGCCAGTTCAACGCGAGGTCAATAACATTCACGACGACTTCGCTGTAGCTGTCCTCAAGAACGGCAACACTGTCGGTCATGTACCACGGGAAATTTCCAGAGTCTGCTGGTATTTCTTGCACAAGAGTGGCAGCGAGATGACTTGCATCGTCAATGGTGACAGAAGACGTTCTGAAGTTGATGGGAAAGGACTCGTGGTTCCGTGCGTGTACATCTTCAGAGGGAAACAAAAACACCTTGACAGACTGATAAACCTGTTTGCTAAACTAGCAGCTTAAAACTTGGACATCTAACCGGCTTTTCTAAAAGCCACAAAACTTACAAAAGATTCACCGACTACTATAGTCTTACTGAACGCACTTGCAATGTATAGTAAGCACGTGTAGTTTTGATGTTCCAGAAGACGCTCACCGGGGGGCGTTATAACGAGTCAAACTACCCTGTGCAGGAACTTTGGCGGAAAAGAGGGGGGGGGCGGCGTATTTTCGAAGGGGGCGTATTAGCGGGACACTACGGTATATACGTATATTTGCAAGACTTAGTAAGAGAGAAACACACGTACTAGCATTTGTTCAATACTGAAAAAAAAAACACAATCTTCCCACATTGCCTGACCAAAGTTATAAATCAAGTGTCAATATAATATTCTACAGGAGACATACATACTAACCTGCATAAACATACCAAGTTACAACTGGTGCAGGTAAGGTAGTACACCAAGAAATGGCTGCAAATATAATCAATTCAAGAACACTCGTTCCAGGAGTAGCAGTTAAATCAAAACCTGATGTGTCTGTATGTGTGTGTGTGTGTGTGTGCATGTGCATGCGTGTGGCTTAATGTCAGTATTACCCAAAACCTTATCACCAGTCAGGCCCGTAGGCAGGGGGGGGGGTTCGAGGGGGTTCGCTCGAACCCCCCTTTTGGCCTCCAAAAAGATTTTATACACCGCTTAACTGTACATTTTAAGTGCCCTATACCGTTTGAAAGTGGTCCACTAGCCTCGATGCTATTAACAATCACCATTGTCCAAACGACTCTGGTTGCAGCTATGCGGGTTTGTTCATGGAGGATCATATCAGCGCAGAACGCGCACGTAAGCAGTTTATGCCGCTGCGATGAAAGGACACGCGTAAATAAATCGCTATTTCAGGCGCTCAAGAGTTCACCAGTTGTCTTTCTAGTGAGTCACCGCCAACGATCAAGCGACAACTGAACAGCCTTGAGTCATACTAACTTTCTGAAAACACATGGAAACGTACGGTATATTATGGCAGTCTATAGACATTTTGCTGTCGTATAAGCTTGATGCTTTTCTGGCAGATTTTCTGCATACTATTTCACCATCTGTCACCCCACCTGCTGTTCTGTCAACCGTAGTACCTTCTCTCATGGAAATTCGATGTCAGCTGGCTTAGCAAATGCATACATGGACAGCCAAAAATTAGATACAATACTCTGCGAGCCATGTAGCGTATACTACTACTACGGCTCTGCTTCTGTCCCAAAATGGCCTCAGAAGCAATCTCAGAGCCTCTAATTTCTAAAAATTTCCTGGGGAAGCATGCCCCCAGACCCCCCTGGTTATACATGCATACATACACATCAGACACCCGTGTAACCCCCCTTGCAAAAATCCTGGCTACGGGCCTGCCAGTGTACTAGGCCCATACTAATGCACTACCTTGCACATTTGCACATAAATTAAGTTAAAACCTCTTAAACCCTATAGTACACTTTTGGTTACATCATACTGCGCATTGTGCAGAAATAATAGTCTCTGCGCACTTGTGCACAGGTTCTGTGAGAGCAGAAAGGGTGGGACAGGAGGAGGTGGGTGGGGTCACCCGCAGGGTGACATGCACATGGTGGCTGCTATGTTTGGCTGTAAAAGCACCATGGTTGGGACCGGGGTGGTCAATTCTTTCCCTGGCTAAAAGGACAGGCTTAAAAAATGCCACTCTCACCTTGTAGGGGGTCCATTTCTGGCAGGGAAAGCTGCTTGGGCTCTGAGCGGGTGTTTGACAGCCGAGAGTGCTGACTATTGCATGCTCGTTAATGAGTGGGCATGGTTAAGGTCACAAGTCTGTTGAGCCCCAAGTGTTTGTCTTAGTTCAGCACTTTGCTTTTTAGTTTAGTAATGGTTAGTTTTCAAGTGTAAAATCGACATTAGTTTAGTAGTAGTTAGTTCTTGGGAAGTGGTTTGAATTTTAGCTTAGTATTAGTTAAGTACCGTAGTGTCCCGTTAATACGCCCCCCCAATTTGTACACTACATCCCGCCTAAAGTGGGGGGGGGGCTTATATTCGAGGATGCAATTAGTCTCGACTATAAGCCCCCCCCTATGAAATCAATGCCTTTCACTATCAACTAACTATGGCGACGACTTTCAGGATCGAGAGTACTGTTCGCGGACATCACGTTTACAAAGCTGCGTGGTCTCCCTACATCGGAGAAGAGCTGCCAGTTCAACGCGAGGTCAATAACATTCACGACGACTTCGCTGTAGCTGTCCTCAAGAACGGCAACACTGTCGGTCATGTACCACGGGAAATTTCCAGAGTCTGCTGGTATTTCTTGCACAAGAGTGGCAGCGAGACGACTATAGTCTTACTGAACGCACTTGCAACGTATAGTAAGCACGTGTAGTTTTGATGTTCCAGAAGACGCTCACCGGGGGGGGGGCGTTATAACGAGTCAAACTACCCTGTGCAGGAACTTTGGCGGAAAAGAGGGGGGGGGCGTATTTTCGAAGGGGGCGTATTAGCGGGACACTACGGTATTAGTACGTGGAAGGGCAATAAAATTACTTTTAGTTAGTATTAATTTTAGTTTAGTTATAGTACAGCTAGGCAAGGTAATTCAGGAAATACAACTGAAAGGGATAAACACCATAGTTTGCACACTATATTTGTAGTAACACTTCCTGCAAGAAATTACAACTTGTGCAACAAGGTCATACGCACTAGGTTATAGAGTCTTCTGTGAAGCCTTGTTCCCTGTCCACTCGAGCCAGATGCTAGCATGATAATACTATTACGTTTGTAGTATATTATCCTAGTTTTTAGCTAGTTATAAGAAGTTTCAGATCATTACGGTTAGTAAATAGTTAGTTCATGAAGTTTTTCTACAAATTTAGTTTAGTTTTAGTTTAATTACTAAAAAATTTTTGCCCTTAGTTAAAGGGGTTTTAGTTTTAGTTTTGGTAAACTAAAACAACACTAGTTTGTCTAACCCTACCTGGGTTGTAACCAGCTGTAAGTGGCACATGAACGGCATTATGGGCTATGAATCTCATTAGCAAGCAGCCGGGTAAAATTTGGTGACTGATAATGAATCTCATTACAGCCTTGTAGAGACAGGCAGTGGCCAACTCAGTATTCTAAGTCCTTACTCAACACTGTCCGATTGGGACATGCTCCCCCAGGAAATATTTTTAAACTAGAGATCGCTTCTGAGGCTATGTTTCGGCCAAAATGGTACCAACCTGTAGACTTACTGCAGCCAGTGAAGCCACTTGAAACAACTGAACAAAGCTGCCAGAAATGACCATCTCACATAAGTACTTTTCAATGCGCTTGATCTAATCTCCTTTTTGAAGATTGCTGGCATGCATCAGTTCGCACACGCTAGCCCCACCCCCATTTTGTGTGCTGCTCTCGAGCTTGGATGTTGTATGGAAAATCGACGATCCAGTCGTCGTCACTTTGAATGCTCAATGCCTCACAAAAGTCTGTAGAAGGCCTTGTCATACTTTAGACATCCAGAGCTACAACGAAATGTCAGTTGAGGATATGCTATAAGTGCATGCGTCAGTAAAAATTCAAGTGATGCCCTTTTTTTCTTGCAAAAACTGGTTTGACCAAAGCCGTACTGGCCATACCGTTCGCGCTGGCCTTGTACTTTTGTTTACCATCCATGCCATACACGAGTTAAGTAGTAATGAGGCTAGACCACACCTTTCATCTTAGAATTATTTACCTGTGAAGAAAGTGCACCTCATTACTACTCACTGTTTACTGTGAACGTTAGACGTTAGATTCCTTAATGTTAAGTAGTAATGAGACTAGATCACACCTTGCATCTTTCTAGAATTATTCACCCCCTCTAAGTATTCTGAAAAAGTCCACCACATACTACTCACTGTTTACTGCAAAGCTAAAAAGCTTGTGGGTAGGTCCCATATCTTCAAATAACTTAAAAACCAGCTGATGGTTAGCTACAGCCTCCTTCCCAGGTCTTTCCACTGTAGTTTTTAATTATTAGCGTAAACCGACGTAAATTATTGACCACATTTTGTACTTGCCTTCATATCTCAGTCCAGAAACAGCGCAGGAAATTGGTTCTTGCGCCAGACGAGATAGCAGGCTTTTGACAAATATTAACCCCTTTAAAGGGGTTATACTGCACACACACAGACAAACCAACACTTTTCCCATGCAGGTCTATTGCTTCACCAATTACCGACTACCGGTACCAATTATCGACTGCCTATACATTTTCCTATTATCAAATATCGACCAACAGCATGTTTCTGAACTGTTAGCCTGAAAGGAGTGAAACACCACCATGCACCCCATATCTTTGTTACCCTATGTAGCCAGGCATTTTGCAAGAGCAGAGTCTGACGAATACAAATATCACTCATGCAAAACGGCATGCCATAAAGTTAGCGACACTGTTTAAATAACAATAACTACAACTAATAAAAACAGCTAACAGATAACAAGAATGACTGCCCCGGCAGGATGGACATTCACCACGGCCTGACGCACAAGGTAGTAGGGTGTTGTTTAACCTTAGAGCTCCTGTCGAAACTGCTAGCCTTTCTCTGCTTGTATTGACGAACGGTAGCTCCAATTGATGTAGGTCCTTCGCAAATCAGATGCATAGTGCTTTTAGTCCATGAATAAACACGGCAGACAATGCAAATTTGTCTAGCTGACTGTGCAGTGCTTAGACGGAAGTAAAAAGACTGTCCATCCCCTAGACATTCACTTAAAACTACCCGACATTCACATAAATTCTTTCCGTATTCTACTGGTCAATAATTGGTACTGCATGGTCAATAATTGGTGGCTTACTCTAACGGTATGGAAAAAAAAAGGTTGCCTTAGTTCACATAATTCCATGAGCTTACACCCTAGAACTACACAAGAGAATTCTATGTACTTAGCTACCACGTAACCTAGATCTTAACCCTCATTCCAGCTGAAATTCTATACTGGCATGCCTACTTTTAGAGAATAATGTAGCATGTAAAAGAGAACAGGGTATCAGTACTAACTAACCATTTGTATGTTGCACTGTATCAAATCCAAGAGATGACCATCCAAGAAAAGTCACATCTACCACGAACAAAGTTCCAAACACACATGCAAGGGCACTAGCACAACCACATACACATTTACAACCTGTGGGCAAAGAGAAGTGAAATGACACATACCTTATAAGTAGTATAGCTACACCATGTACAGTAGGTATGATTACTTAATAAGTTACTTATCTCTTTTTAGTGCACTTTTAGTTATGACTGCACTGTCGACATGAGATTTGTGGAATATGACAGAGGAAAGTATGTGGGGCTACCCAAAGGGTAACATGCACATGACCACTGCTGGTAGCTACAAGGTGGACAAATTCGCTCCATTGCACAAATGGACTTAGAATATGCTACTGTCAGCTTTGTAGGGGCTTCATTTTTAGTTACTGAAGGCAGTTTTGAGTCTGAGCAGGTGTTTGCTAGCCAAGATCCTTGACTATTGCATTGGCTTGGTTAGAGTTACAAAGCTGTTCAAGATTGATGTAAGGGCACTGGGATCTGTTTTGAAGTCAAAGGTCTGAAATATGGTGAATTTAAGATATGAATAGGCTAAAAGCAATCTTGAATGATCATGTGTTATAAATGAAGGTTTAGCTACTATTGGCACTTGGGGAGTGGGGTGGGGGGGAAGGGGGGTGGAGGTATATGCCGGTAATGCATACCTGTTCAGTACAAGAAATATAGCAGGTAGCTATTATATTTTTCAGCTCTTTCATGTGTTGTCACATTTAACTATTTACATGATTAGGCATGCCAGTAATATCCGCCCACCTATGATGTGCACCTTGTTCAAACTGTAATGTGTCTAGACAGGAACTGATCCAGTTAGGTTTGTAGCATCAAAATCAATTAACCCTTTAACAACTGATGACGAGTGTACTCATCATGCAAATTTGACCGCATGTTATCGGTTGGCGCAATCCGTTTTGAAGATAGGTTCTGCGCTAGCAGAAAGGGTGGGACAGGGGGAGGTGGGCGGGCATAGTCATGACATGCCATGCACATGGCGGCTGTCTTGGCTGGCTGTAGAAAAGCCTTGTTCGGCACTGGCTTGGCCATTTCTCTCCTCTTTTTACACAAACAGGCATAGAAACCGCTCCTGTGCCTTTGTAGGGGCTCCATTTTTGGCACTGTAGAGAGTTTTCAGTCAGGAGAAGCGTTCACTGGTCGGAGAGCCCTGACCATTGTAAGCTTGCTAATGAGTGGGCGTGGCAGAGGTCATGCACCTCGAGAGGATTAATGGAAGAACCCTTAGCTCAAGTTTCCAGCACTAGCTCACAGCAGAAGTGGAAATACGGGTCGTACAATGTATCAATAGCTTCAGAAAGACTTCTAGAAAATGGAACTCAGTGTATAATGGGTTAATTATTTAGAATAAATAATATATTGGTTTGGATTGACTTAATCTTAAACTCTAACTTAGTAAACTATTTGTATTTAGCAGTTTGAATATGAGAGCATTTTCTTGTCCAAATAGTTATGGCATTGTACGTTCATGTGTAATAAGTGCACACACTAAAAAATTTAAGGGGGGAAAGGGGTGGCTACCCACTATTTCTACCCCCCAATCAGCCCCTGCTACAGTCTCTTCTTGTCCCAATTTTGTGTCTTTTCAAGAACAAAAAACAGCAATACAGTCATAATCAATCGATTGCTGCCGTGAACCCGCCTAGCAAACTAATGCACCCATGGAAAGTTTAGGCTGATTTGTGGGTACCTGGGGATATGGCAAGCCTGAGTGAGCCCACAATAGTGGGACTGCATTGCGCATGTTTGTGTGTGTTGGTTTGTTTGGATTAACTCTTATTGTAAATTTCAAATAAGTGCATTCAAATATTTCTCAAAATTAACGTTGAATGTTCACAACACATGCACTTCAGCTAGGCTGTAGCATCGGCATAAACTTGGAGTTCGGGAGTGAAGATGACTCAATTGAAGCACACTTGGCAACCTCTGATTACTACCTGAACTATACCATGGGCAGGCAGTGCTCACAAATAGCAGAAATTATGTACGGTGATTGAGGTCAATTCAGGAAAGGGCCATGCACAAACGATGCTCATACACGGCAGAGATTCAGCTGTCATGATTTAAAGGTGAGAGACTATCCAGCATGTAGCTAACTAGAAAGATGGTTGATCATTATGAGGCGAGCCTGAGTGAGCAGCACACTGTCGATTTCATAATTTGCTTAAGAGGTTCAGACCATGCATGTAGCTTTAGCAACAGGGTTTGTCAGCCGGGGTAGCTATAGCTGCACCAGCATAGGCTAAGCTTCTACAAACCTGGTATGCAAGTGAAATTCAGAAGCAACTCAAAGTTGTTCCACTGGACGAAGTGCAAGTAAGTGTGACCGCATCTATTATCAAACCTCACAGTGCTAAATGGATTATTTCAACTTGGCAGGAGATTGAAAAGCGACCAGACCTTGCTATCAATGGGTTCCAGGCTGCAGGCATAGCGAGTGCTATTACAGCAGTTCGAGACTAGGCCAAAACAACCCAGAGACTAAGACTCATAGATTAGATTTTTATCAGTACTGTCATTCATGTTAGTACAATTTTGATGTATTGAAAAGTGTTTACATATGACAACCAATATAAATACTTGCTAACAGTGATATATACAAGCTAGCATGGAAATGCAGTAAGAGTAAAGTTTTCAAAGCATTTAACTAGGTGATCTCTTTTCTTGAACAACTTTTTTTCTGGTTGCCTGTGATTGGCCAGTGCTACACATGTAGCAATTGCAAAGACCCCGCAATCTGCAGCACCATTCTGCTGTGGACAGTTTCCCATCTCAATAACAACACCTACTCCAAACAGCTTTGTAAGTAGCTTCATAGTCATGCCATCAACAGATGAGTAGAGTGAATCAAACACCTGCAGTACTTTCGGTGAGCTTTGTATGTTTGAAGCAACAATCCAATGGTTCCCCCGACAGTGAATGATCTGAGACGTTGCAGGCAATTTCTGATGCTTAGAAAGTACCAGAGTAGACTGCAATCCTGTGAGGTTGTGAAACTGCATCTTCAAGATTTCTTGTGCGAAATTGATGTGCTTGTCTGTCAGCATTTTTCCTGAGATGATCATAGATTTGTCTGTTTCTGTTAGTTCAATTCCCTTTAAGCTAAGCCAGGGCTTTGGTGACTGAACATTAGTGAAGACTACCTTATCGACATCAACTACTTCAGAGGTAACCTTTCTCTTCTTGTTAGGCGGCTCGTTTTCTGTCTCATCGGATGCAGATGACTGTGCTTGTAACTGGTACAACTAACTTCCTCATTTTTGCTACGTCCTTTGGCTCTCCCCGAAATATCAACGTGCAGGGTACCTCAAGGCCTCCCTGAGGAAGGTCAGCCGAGAAACGCTGACTTCCAGTAATAGAACAGCAGATGGTCCATTTTCGTCTGAAGAACAGCGCGCAAGCAGCTGACATCTTTCGGGGGACATGGCCAACAACAGCGCTTCTACACATCACAGTCACAGCGTAAGGATCCTCAGTGTTTGTTGTTTCTCGCATGCAGTTCAATTCTTCCCCTGTGGTTGGGTTCCAAATACTTTTGAAAACATGGTAGCCTCGAATACAGCTGTCGACCTCAAAAGTCTCCATTCTCAATTCACACTTTCAGGGAGCTAGCGTACACCACGCGCTAAAAGCGCAACGATTACGTCACAGCATAAAAATGATTACGTCATAAGTACAGTTACAAATTGCCAAAATTAAATTTCACCAATATCAAAATACAGCCTTTTTTCTCCATTTCGCCAAATTTAATGCCCACCAAATCTTCCCGCTATACAGTAGGTTACTTAATCCAGAGATAAGTATTTAGCAGGTATGTTTACACAAGCCCTGAGTAAGTAATCATAACCTGGGGCCTGTACAAGAACTAGAACATTAATAAGGGGATGGATCCTTGTTATACATGGTGGGTGCTTGATACAGGAGGGGTGTTCAGTTTAATACTGTTATTGTTTCCAGTTGGCTAGATAGTTGGCTTGAATAAAATTTCAAAGGCCGCACAAAAAAAAAAGTATTTTACAGTCAACTAAAACAACACAATGGAGTAATGGAGTTCTTGCTGAGAGAGAGAGAAATAAATCCATGGAAAAAATTCCAGGATCCAGCTTGAATTCAAACCCAAGACCTTCTGAATACTGGTCACACTCTTACCACTGATCGAGCCAATTGAACCTCTGGCAGAGGAGCAGAAGACAAGCTACATAAGCAGCATTGCCTTGAGGCCTCAGCAGAATTCTGATTCTCACTCTCTCAGAGCTGGCACTGAACTGTAACCCTGGCTGAACTTTGCAACCACAATGGAGGTTCTCTGGTCTCACAACACATTAAAGTCTGTCACAATCAAATATTATAAATGCATACAAACCAAGTATTCCATGAGCCGCTGCTGCAAATGCAACTGTCCAGACCAGCAGCTGGACAACTGCACTGACAATAAGCAACACAAGTCCAGTGAAACCCTCAGTAGTCAGCTCATCAGTCGCATTTGGTTTACCTGATGTGAGCAACAATGAATAGCAGAATGTACAGTACTTCATGTGTAACCACTTCACTAGGGTACATAGTACACAATACATTTCCACTCCTCACCATTGTGCTTTTTGTACCATGACTGTGGTGGTATTTTAATAGGGTACTATGTAGCTGAGCAGTGCAGAGCAGTGTTTAATCCAGATGATGTACCGTACTTACATGTGCATACACTTATATTTCCACAAGAAGGAAGTGACTGCCTAACAGTGAAATATGTCTAACAATGAGGTGTGCTTAACATCAAAGTATATTAAAATTGACTATGTAGTACAGGAATTAATGCAGTGCATCATGTAACAATCTGCTAGGACTCTCTCATGTATTTCAGACATTGATGAGATCACATATATATATATATATATATACGTCCGATTCATTTAGCATTCTGAGTCATGAGTGTTACGGTCTGTATATGCCTATTATCTATGGGTTCCCACCTCCTAATGGGTCCCAGTGTTAGAAAAAGAAACTCTCAATTGAAATTTGCATGAGTGGATTCAATGTTTCATGGTGATTGTCTGTACAGATTCAATCATACATACTCAAAAAGAGTCTTTCAACCTGTATACTTGATGCAGGTAATGTTAATCCTGCAAAAGTACCAATAAGGTTGGTGGGTATGACAACACATAGTGTTACTCTTATTTTTGAGATGGTTGAAGAAGAAATGCACTGATCTATGTTTGGCAGTGTGACTGAATCATACAATTAAACTCACCTTGTGTTTGGTTGTAGTCACCTAGTGTGAAAGAGGGCAAAGAGCACATCAAATTGGAAGTAAAGTCCCACAAAATTCTGTCAGATGGTCATTTCAACCAATTGACCTTTGTCAACCCCCTCCCTGTAAACCCCACCTCCCCTCCCCCCTTATTTTAAAGCTTGTGATCTATCTGCTGAGCTACAAGACAGATAACCAACACATTCCATCTGTGTTAGCAATAGACAACACCCTACAAGGCAGCAAAATGGGGGAAATTATCTAAATTATAGCGCTGTTGGAAGAGCTGCTGTTAAAATGACAACAACTGATCTGATTTAAGCAGACACACACCACTCCCAAAATAGTAATCAAGAAGAGTCCTTTGTCATAAAAATTACTTTAATGTGCACCATCTTTGAGGCTATGAACAGTAATGCTACACTAGCTAAAGATGAGAAAATTGGATTTTTTTAAACCACTGCTAACCTGAGTTATGGTCAAAAATGTTGACACTTCAGTGACCACACAAACTTCATCGTGACTTGCAGCTCTGGAGCCTTGTATAAAGGCTAAGGTAGGTACATTGTTAAGAAGCTAGATCTACGTATTAGCTACAACTTTCTGGTAGCAGACTACCGATAGCTACAGTGCAGCTTCACTGAGCTACAAGTCACTTTGTCACTTCATTTAAGTGCGCACTTAGCTACTGGCTGCTGCACTACAGTATATTCCATGCCTCCACAGTGTTTTAGATGGCAACAGCGCTTCTTTACAACACTGACCAACATCTCTCAATAGGCTTTGGGCGGTGTTCTTAGCTCCTACACAACTCAGATATAGATGGACACAATAGTAGCATGGCCATCTTCTGCCCAGCAAGTTGGCTGCCTTTGTATTATCTCGCCTCTACATGGCTTCAATTGGCACCAATTAGCATTTGTCGTAGGTCTTAGACACACAGTGTTCATGCAATAGAAAGTGCATGAGCTTCATTTCACTCTACATGCAAGGCTATGCTTATTGTTAGAAGCTGGATTGTGCACCTAACTCTGATTCCCTCTTCCCTGTTCCACTTTTGCCCTAATCTAGCCAGGCTTCCACACTACCGTAAAATCGGGATATTAACCACCAGTGTCCATTTTCGAAATTAGCAGCCGGAGTGGGTGCTTATATTCATGGGGTGCTAATAAACGAGTGTTATATTCTAGTAGCGTACAGGTGTGTAGGAACAAATTAGCTGCAATATGTATCAGGGAGGTTCTTTTTCTGCTAATTCCTGTCCCATGCTTGTAGCTCTTCTAGACCCACAGATTCAGTCGGCAATCGATTGATCGCTGCCAACCCCCGCCCACCAATGTAAAGCGCTTGGCACTAACGAATCTGTGAAAGGTTTTTGCTAATTCCTGGATATGTTTTAGCAAGAGGCCTTGCCTAAAGTTCAGTTTATATCCCGGTCGATAGCTTGCTTAAAATCGGAGATAGACAGTGGCGAAAGTTAGCTGCTACGTTCGAAAAGCCGACTCAGCAAATTCACTTCCGTTAACGGGTGCCTTTTTGTGGGGTGCCTATTTTTGTATGGGTGCTTATAAAAGCGATGTGGTCGCTGTAATCAAAATGGATGCCTATGTTCATGGATGCTTATTTTGTGTGGGTGCCTATAATCCCGATTTTATGGTATATGTGTACCTAGTAGGTTAGCTTAATGAATTCTTTATGGCAGGACAAGCTGATTTGTCCACCTGCATTCAAGTCACCGTTTTCTTTCTACTTGGGGTGCGGTTATGCTCGTAAAAAAAAAATGAATAAATAAGTCGATCTAGGCTTATCTTCAAAGTTCCGACCACCACATCAGGGGTTTTGCTAGGCCACATCTTAACTATGAACGCATTATTGGATGTCAATGCTGACAGGAAACTGGGAAAATCCCCAATTATACGGACAGTGAAAGGCCAAAACTGACTATTTGCTAACAGTTGAGGAAGGTAAAGAAGTCTATCAGCTTGGATTCCAGGTTTGTTGACCTTGATAATACAGGATGCTGCCACATACTGAACTTATGAATATTCTACATGTTACATTCGTCAAGTCAACCCAATCCAATGCTACCACAGAACAAACATGACACCACTAATTGTATTCTTGAGGGCCAATGAACGGAATGTTGCCTATGGGTGCCACACTAGCTAGATTCATAAGCGTGATTGGGAGCAAACGTAGTGCACTAGTGCGTGTTGCCCGTTGGATGACATTGCAGAAATATTTCGGATATTTAGAATGATAATGGCCATAATGGTAAAATGGGGTGGTAGACTCTGGAGGGGGCGGGCGGAGGACGGGAAACTATATTCTCATTTGGAGTGGCCTAATCTTGCAAAATCAAGTTTGAGATACTATGACTGTATGTAGCCATGCATGAATTACATATGTGCAGGGTATGCTTGCTGGAGCCAGTTCAAATTTGTCAATTTGCTAGGTGGGCATTTTGCACTGTTATCTTGTCATCCTACTGTCTTTCTAATATTGCTGTCTGTTATTGTCGAACGCCTTAGTGTAAGGCACTTAATTGTGCAGGCTTGGCACGCACTGGTGGGGTCTTAGTCTGAGGCTGTGCTTGTATTTATGTATGTATGTCTGTCCATAATGTGTTTATGGTTGAAGTATAAGAGTTTTATGTTAGGTTTATGTACCCCACTGCCTTGTGTGTGCTCTTTGCAATAAAGACTAGATGACGACAAGCTAAGAGACCCATTAACCAACTTACTGTATGGTAGAGATAATATGCGAGATGACAGGAGACTGGTGCACTAGCAGCTAAGTGATATACCGTATAGCGGGAAACTTTCAAGGAAGAAAACTTTCATGAATTGGTGGAAAATACAATTTTCGCGGAGAAAACTTTTGCGGATCGCTCGCTTGTGCCGCCAAAGGACACCACGTCCCCAAATTTCGCGTAGAGAACTTTCGCGAATAGCCCAAAACCTCGAAATTCGCAAAAGTTTTCTCCCTCAAAAGTTTCCCGCTGTGCGATACTTCTTGTTTGGTAATTGCTATGCTTCTTGTAACCACCAGTACAACATCTAGCTTGTGATACACTCCAACCAAAGGTCTGGCTACACAAGACTAAAGCAAGCCAGCATTGTTGTAGGGAGACTCCTTGACAAAGGCAAACTTGCTGACTCCTAGATTTATCTGCATAAGGCACAATGTGCCTGTATAAAACGAGTTGGGTATGCGAAACGCACTGGAAGTTGTACTTAACCATGTGAAGCTACTTTAGGCTAACAATAGTAGCAGGACATTGTGGGCAAACAGCCTGACCAAAAAACTCAAAAAGTGCTTATCACATACATACAACCTTTACTCCTAGCCACACAGAACTCTACAACACTGTACATGCACTTAGCTGGTGTGATGCACTTAAGTGTGATGCAATCAAGTATGATCTATGTATTGATTATACTTATTCTTTCCTACGCAGACATCATCACATTTTATACGTGGAAGATTGAGTGAAAGAAAACATATATACACAAAAGGTTAAGTCATGACAAGCAGCACGCAAGGATATTTTCACAGTCTAAGCCAGGCATTTCTGACCACAACAGATCAACTTTGATTGCTCTGAACTTGAATTTCTGCTTAGTTCATTTATGTATTATGCTAAGTTTCGATTCATAGATTTATGCATGCATATTTTAGCACATTATCAGAACGTAAAGGGTAAGCACTCTCTGAATGTTCAGGTATTTCAGGAGGTTCTCATGCTATATTCAGAAAACCTTGAGAAGGTTTTTATAGTATTTCAGATATTCAATCAGAACTTTTCAGAATGTTTTACAAATGTTTTCAGAGTGTAATCAGGAGATATTCAGAATAAAGTCAGATACTCGATGAAAAGTTTGCCCTGGACGGTCAGATGGTTCTCAGAAGATAAACTCAAACGAGAAACTTGCTCTGGATGTTCACAAGATTCTCATGTTATATTCAGAAAAAAACTTAAGATAGTGTTTTTAGATATTCAGTCAGAACATTTTCAGAATGTATGTTTTAAGAGTGAAATCAGGAGACATTCAGAAGGTTTGGCGCAAGATTTTCATTGATATTTCAGATCTCTATATCTGCATAGTGAGGCTACTTGCGGAGCACAGAAGAAAGCAAAGACCCTCCTGCAGTTTGATCATCCCTCTATTGTCTGTAAGCAACCCAAGGTGAATGGTTTTGCATTTAGCATGTGTGGAAAATTTTATGCATCTGCTATTTGTGTAAGTAGAGACTACGTATGACAAGTGAAACAGTGTGTTCATGGTCAGCAGGAGGCCAGACATTATATCCCACGTGTACAGATATTCGGCTAGAGTAGCTTTGGCAAGGCAAATGCTCCACCATGAGGTGTCTCTTTATGTAAGGACTTGTACATGGGTTGCTTACAGACAGTAGAGGGTGGCAACCCTTGTTAGCTACAGACACACATTGTCTCTATACTGTGATCTGATCATGCACTGGTGAAACCTTGGTAGCCAAAAATGCTCTGCATTTCTTGCTCAGGATCACCTAGCCTCGTTCCCAGGCTCTTGTGCGGGGAGGAAAGAGAGCCTGGTACATACTGTTCGCGCATGCGCCAAATTCCCTTGGTAACCTGCATACTACTCCGCTACACTAAAATTACGGTCAATGTCTGTTTACCTTCTGAAAGGCTGCACTGCCTGGTTATACTCCCTGTGAGATACATACGGGCGGTTTTGAAGTCAAAAACAATATCGCTTTGACGGTAACGGTCTGCACTGCTTCGTTCGAGGCGATCGGTAAACTTCAAAGGGAAAGATTGCATCAGTCACGTGCCGCAGCGTTTAGCTGGAATGGACAAACGCGTGGACAACTCCTGCAAGCGAAGAGCTGAGTACCTTCGCCGCTCCCTCGTCATCGTGTACACAGAGCGTGGTCAGTGGCAGGCATCTTTTATACGGTAGAAGTCGGCGTGCCTTGCGGAGGTTAGTGTAACGGAGCAGATTTTACGGAAATTTCCAAATTCCCAGAAATCCTGGTGGAACTGAGCATGCGCAAACAGTGTGTACCAGGCTCTTTTCTCCCCGCCCACGCACGAGCCTGGGAACGAGGCTAAGGATCACCCTGCACTGTTCTACACATTTTTACAGGTAAATATATGAGAATAAAATCTGTGACAGTTATCCTATGTACATTTTTGCTTTATCTGTGATGATAAACAGTACACATTCATGACACTCCGTTGTTATAACAACACAGTTTTGTTGTGTAGTTTTCATCAAAACAGCCTACACCTATACCTACACCTGGAAAAGTTTTCACGGTACAACTGCATCTTGGTGATACTGATGGAAATTTTGTACTTCCACTGTGCAGATGTATGACCCGGCCTTGCCACACCCTCTCAATAGTGAAACCCTGAGAGGAGTGTTTACTACATCAGCTAGTTCAGAATGGAAGAGAAATGGCTCACCCAGTGCTGACCAAGGCCTTTTACGGCCAATTGCAAGCACAAGGGTTTCCATGTGCTGACACACGCCCACCTTCCCCTGTCCCACCCTTACTGCTTGCTTTCAAGCAGAGCCTGCCCCACAGTGGTGACATAAGTGAAATATGTTGCAAATATGAAAAAGTAGGTAAGGGAAATGCCATTAAATTGGAACAGGTGGTACTTCAGAAAACTGACACTTTCTGCTACTTTTCAAGGGATGTAAGTACTTACATAACAATATATAGCAGCCAACGCATCAGGATTTGATAAAACATAATAGCTATATATGCCTACGTACTGCACACGTGTGACAGGCTAACACTACACGGAAACGTAAATATTCCTTACATGCATGCCAACAATTTTCACACAAAGAAGTACAGAAAAAGTGCAATTGCTATGATACATGTCATTTGCTACGATGCATTTCAGTCACTGGCAGCCAACTATGCAACAAAGGTGTCAATGTGGGCATTCAAACCTTAGATTTATGAGAAAACCCCTACTACGCACTTTCCTTTCACTTCTTTACCAGATTTATTTAAACCCTTCAATGCTCCCTAAGCCATATTAATACAGTGGAATGTCTCCTTCAAAACCTTTGGGAACAAAGAAATTAGAGAGTTGTTCTCATTTGAGGGGTCAGTTTACACTGAAAGTGTTTGGGGCATCCACATGAATGCAGAGATGTCCCACCTATGCCAGAGCTTCTGCAAGGTGAGACATACTCGGGTCTATTAAGGCATGTCTGCGCAGTAGGGGTGAGAATATTATGCTCCAAAATCAGAGAATTATGCTACGCTTTGATGTTCACAATTTATGTCAATTATGCTCCACAAATAAGCCATTATGCTCCAGAAATATGCCATTATGCTTTTAAGCAAAATTTTTTTAGGTCACAAAAACACATTTTCACATAGAACAGTTAGCCGAGACAGTACGCTCTCCGGCTCAGCACTGGTCCTGCTCGAACTCTCGGAGGCATCTTCCCCCGAGTCTTCAACGTCTTCTCCATCGCTCGAGACTGTGGTAAACCTTGTGCCAGAAGCTATCAGACAGGCTACTAGTACTACAACTGGGCTCGTTGCGTTCGGCCATTTTTTCCTATCTAGTCACATGGAAACTGCGCATGCGCAATACGCACGGGGCTAAAAAAGAACCAAATTATGCCGGCATTATGCTCGATGCTTTGAAGTGCTCGAAATTATGCCGGCATAATATTCGCACCCCTACTGCGCAGCACAGTGCATGCATTAAACCACGCCCAATACATGGTTAACCAGAACTACGGTGTTGCCTAGATTCCAGGTCGCGGGAAAACTGGCAACTTGCATTCGCAGTACGACATCCAATTCCCATTCTGGTGTTAACTTGCAGTTTGAGAATGTGTCCGCGAGCTGAAAGTGTTGAAAACAACTTCTCACAAGGTGGATGACTTACACTCAGTCCTTAGATGTATCTCCGTTCTAAACGTGAAGGTAAGTGTTGAATCAGCTACTGGCTCAGGGGGAATAATAGCAGTAGCTTAGTTCAAAAGTTATGCTGCGATTTATGTACTCAAAAGGCCCATTTCAAAGTAGATTGGTTCTTTTTTCATAGTGTATGTGCTGCGAATCATTTCGTGAGTACGAAGTCGTCCACCTTTTGCAACCAAAAATTTTCATACACATGTTGTTGTTTACACAACACTTATTAGTGTGGGTGTGGTTTTAAGTCATTAAGGATATTAAGTGTGGTGCATAAAACATTCTCGCCAAGTTGCATACACAAAGCAGTATGAGCAGTATGCCTTAGGCATCTGTGAGCAATTTAGTACTTTGTATGATCTCCGTGCCTACACCTGACTACATACTTACCATTTTGTTGGGATAGTACACCACCAGCCACCAGTGTCAGTGGAGTTACTATCATTCCAGTGACAATCACTCCGGTAATAAGAGGAGCATAAGTAGACTTTGATCTATATTTGCGCCGGCACCCAATCACAAGAGGAAACTCAACAGACCAATCTTCTTCCTCTATTGGGAAGGATGGGAGATAGAAAAAAACTTTAGCCATGTACACAAATGTGATGAAGGAGGAAAAGGTTAGCCTCCTTCCCAGGCCTCCCCCATTTTTGTTCTTCAATTTGCATTCACACATGGAAGTGGAAGAGCTAGCAGTAAAAAACAGGGATGGCCTGGGAACACTTATCACATGATGTTGACGCAAGGTGGACATGCCTGACTACAAATATGTGCACAATAAACCTGAGAGTGAGCTTCTTCCCAGTCAAGTGGAGTACTTGCGAACTTGTGAACTTCTTGGGTTTTGTGTAGCGACAGAATACTGGATAGTGAAGTCTAGTACGTTATCTGAATGTTAACCCTACCCCTCTATGTCCAACTCATGTCCACCTGATGTAATTCATGGTCATGTGGTAAGTGTTCCCAGACCTTCCTCGTTTTTTCTGCTTCCATGTACCGTACAGCAGAAAACTTTCGAGTGAGAAAACTTTCGGCGAATTTCGAGGTTTTGTGGTTATTCACGAAAGTTTTCTCTGCAAATTTTTGGGGTGTCACGACCGTTGGCGGCACAAGTGAGCAATCTGCAAAAGTTTTCTCTGCAAAATCATATTTCCCACTAATTCGCTAAAGTTTTAATTCTCCCTCAAAAGTTTCCCGCTATATGGTATTATACAGAATGCAAACTGAAGGGAAAACATGGAGGAGTCAACTCTAAGAAAAAGTGGACTGGTAGCTATCTAAAGATACAGACCTGTGGTATTGTAAATCCTTATTTACAACCATCAACAGGCCTGCCAACCTATCCAGTCCAAAAACCTTGTGACTGGGAGTGTCAGATGGATATTGTTCCAATGAATCGCTTGTAAGCCACACCCATGATTGACAAAAAGTGATCAGTACGTTTACAGAAATGCACTGTAAAACAGTTGCACATGCATGATTGTCACTACTCTCTCCTATCATGTGGTCAGGTACGAGGCTAGAAGGAAACGTGTTATCTAATATGTGCTATATAGCTACTCCAGCTATAAGTTTCAACGTGTATGTACGTATCATGTAAGTGTACATATAAGTAAAGCACATTGGTGTAGCCAGGACATCGCCGATGCTAGGGCACAGCATGGGCACACTACGTTTGTGCGAACTTCTGCACGAAGTGCAGAAGCTTTTAGGGGGGTCTGGGTGCATCCTCCCCCAGAAAATTTTGGAATTTTACAGCCTCCCAGGTCGGTTCTGAGGCCATACCGTATTAACGAAGAGTAAGTCACTTACGGCAAACTCATGTATGATGAGTGTATGTGACTCATAATTCTGTGGATATACATAGCGATACTGCGCCGTTCGTTTTCAAGACTGTTTTAGCGCCCGATTCGCGATCAACAACGCTACTATCAGCACCGATAATTCGCATGCTTACCTGCACTGGTGGGGCACGGTCTCTAGTTGCTAGGGCACGTGCCCCAGTGTGCCCTAGCTTGGCTACGCTACTGGTAAAGCAACAGACTTGTCTAAGACTCTATACATCTTTTATCTTACATTGCCTGACAAAAAAACATAATATCAGTAGCTAAATCAACCATTTTATGGGTTGCTAATACAGGAGACTACTACTTACGATCCCGGGTAATATAAATGAGAAACCAGAGCGCAGCAAGTCCAGTGAAAAGATAAATCCAGATGACAACTGTCAATGCCATTAATCCACCAACACTTGGTCCAAACGTAGCAGTTGAATTAGTGAAGTTAAAACCTAATGTGTGTGTGGTGAAGTAGACAAGCCCGCACAGTGTCACTATTTATTTGAACATTGGATTCTCTCTCTCTATATATATATGACTTAGGTGAGCCTGAGTGAGCCCCACACTTGCAAGTTAATGGTTGATTTTGTTCTCTAATAATACTTCACCCTTCAGGAAGTCAGTCCTTCTGTAGAAACCTCACACTTTCTTTGCAGATAATTTTCCTGCTCACTTTTGCAAATATTAGGCCCATAGGCAAGGGGTTCACTCGAACCCCCATTTCGGCCTTCAAAAGATTTTATACAAGTAATAGCAATATAATTCCGAGCGAAGTGAGGCTATACCCGGTGTCATAGGATATTTGGCATCCCCGGTTTTTTGTATCCCCGTACATAATATCCTAGGTTATTACGTACCCCCGCACGAAATATCCTTAGGATATATGGTACCCCCAAATGTATCCCCTAGGAAATTTTGTATCCCTGTTGCGGTACGGACTAAATTGAACAAACGAAGAAGCTAGCCAATGAGAGTGAGCTTGCTGTGCCGTTTTTGAATCTTGACACCTTCGGTAGAAGTTTCTGGAAAGATGCCATCTGTATTTAAGGAGTTGTGTCGCCCGATAAACTCAAAATGAGATTTTTCGTCGTCGTCGTCGTCATTGTCTACAATGGTAAACCGGAAGTTGGCCTAAAAACTTCGATATCTCAAGAATGGTGTACGGGATCACTATCAGACTGGCAGGCATGAAAGCTCTAGCTGTTACTAAACAACAGTGAACAAACTGTGTCGGTAGCCCAATGGAAACAGATGCAGCGGTGAGATATCCGTAAAACATGGACTTCTCCAGAATGGTAGGCACAACAGCTATCAAACTTACTGGTATGACAGTTCCACCTGTGAGCAACCAACAGCAGACAAATAGTGAATGTAGCATAAGACAAACACGCTCTTTGTTCCTACCAACTCAAGCTTACAGCAGGAGCCATTTTTACATGGTAAGACTGGTCTGGTTCCCAGGATACATGGATTGGGAACGTAGAAAGTATACTTGGGAAATACAAGGGCAAAGGCGGACGTTCGCTGAGTGAGGTCATTTGCACAATGTGTATCCCTAGTCTAGTGCCCTACCATTTGTAAGTGGACCATTAGCCTTGCTGCCATATTGAGAATCACCGCTGTTCAAGCAAGTTTTGTTGCTGCTATGCATCGCATTTGTTTATGGAGGATCTGCGGATGAATGCGAAACACGCATGCAGGCGTTATGCCGATGCGATGATAGGGCTCACGTGGGTAATTATGTGAGTAAATAAATCGCCATTTCAGGCGCTCTAGAATTCACCAGTACAGCGTCCTTCTAGTAAGTCACCGCCAACAATGAAGCGGCAACAGAACAGCCTGGAGTCATACCATCTTTCTGAAAATGCATGAAGATGTACGGTATATTATATGGTAGCCTACAGACATCTTGCTGTCATATAAGCTTGATGCTCTTCTTATTATCAGTATTCTCTGCTTACTATTTCACTATCTGTCACCACACCTGCTGTTCTGCAAACTGTACTACTTCCTTTCATGGAAATTCACTGTCAGCTTGCTTAGCAAATGTGCATGTATATGGCAGCCGAAAAACTGGGTGCAATACTTTTTGGACCATGTAGGTACAACAGCTCTGCTTCTGTCCAAAATGGCCTCAGAAGCAATCTCAGAGCACCTAATTTCAAAAAATTTCCTGCCCACACACCCTCCTAGTTTTGCATGCTTAATTCTGAAAATTCTGGCTGCGGGCCTAAATATTGACACTGTGGTCACAGTGCCAAGTGAAAAGAAGCAAGTTAGGTTTCATATAGGATTTTAAGTAAGAATGGCAAAGAACAGTGACTGTATGTTGCTTCCAAAAAGCACAAATTACAAAGGGGGTGTGAGTGTATATGTACTATAAAATGTTCAATTTTTGCATTCTCTGAGACTGATTTAGGAGTAAACTGAAGATTTTAATACCTGTACTAATATTAATAACATTTGCAGTTGTTTTAATATGAAGTGTAGTCTAAGATTAAGCGTCGGGATTGGAAATGAGGCTTTCTAAGATTTAGACGTACATTTGTGGGAGAGGAGGGGAATTCCCATCTCCCACTTACATAAATACTTTTAAGATGTGTAATGAATTTAAATAGAAGAATTGGACAGAAACAGCCATACAAGTACAAAAAAATGCCAGGCCAGTGGAAACGATGGACATCCAATCTGAATGTGCTAGCAAAAACACGTAATGGTCTCCACTCTGATCTTCTCCTACAGGTCTAAACTGCACCCCAGAACTCCTACAAGTCTAAACTGCACCCCAGAAGTTTGACTTTAGGTTTGCACATTTACCTTAGCTAGAAAACTTCCAAGTTCAGTGCTACAAGTGATCAAAAACTGGAGCTGGGGAAGACCTTCAAATGAGGTTAGGGTGAGAGTTGTGTAGCTGGTGAAAGGAGGCTTGTTGGTGTACCAAAGTTAATCCTTGGGGTAAGTACATGCATCAACTCAGATTGGTGTCCAATGCTTCCTCTGACCTGTGTATTAACTTATGTTGTGTAAATCTTTAATGAACACTTTATAGGCTATACCGTTGATCTGGAAAGTTTTGTGTTGTAAAATTTTCGTGTTTTAATTTTTCGTGTAAAAATATTTTCGTGGTCTAGGATACCCACGAAAATTTTGACAGTGTTAAATACGTTCCTAGGTTTAGTGATCTGGAATGAGACTACGCACGCTTATAGAAAATGTGGAGTATGAACAGCTTGCTGCGTTCATGGCTACCATGCAGCTGTTGGCAAACTACTTGCGTACAAAAGAGAACCGAAGTACGCTGTAGGCATGTACTATAGCAGTAAAGACAGACAATTTATCGGACACTGAGCGGAAAGTCGTTGTGTTTGCCATGAGTCACCCTGCGGGTATCAAAGAAGTTCTTGCGCGAATTAACTAGCTAGCTGTGCTGCAAAACCGTGTGTACAAAACGTACTGACTGTAATGATTATCCGTTGTAACATTTTTTTTTTTATGGTTTTTACCCAAACCACGAAAATATTTTTACAACGAAAATTTCCAGATCTACAGTACATAGCATCACACATGTATATAGCACCTACTTAATGTCAGTAAGGTGTCTACAACGTTACTACTGCACACCTGTATGAGTCAACACGGGGAGACTGCTTATAGTTTTGTTATTTAGCAACACTTTCCCACACTTGTTGGTGAATGGAAGTTTTATTCCTTGGGTAGGTGCACCATGGCACTAACCAATATCTACGCAGATTGGACACTTCCTTTGGCATGTACATTATACTTTTGTAGCATTGGTTTTTGTTTAGCATCTTGGAGTGTAATAACTCTAGTGTTATACTGTACGCACTGCATATCAAGTAGGTGCTTTGTAATAGTTGTAACATGGGCTTCTAGGGTGTATGGGATTTGTACCCTTCGTGTAGTTATATGTATTCCCGAGGGCGAAGCCCTCGGGAATACATATAACTACACGAAGGGTACAAACCCATACACCCGCAGAAGCCCATGGTACAGCTGACTTGTAGCCTCGTTCCCAGGCTCTCCCCTCGCCCCGACGAAAAATATAAACGGAGGGAGAGAGCCTGGGACCGATTCGCACGTGATGCCGCGGCACGTAGACGTCACAGCAATGATTACAAAAGTCGTGACGCAATTATGCAGCCACGTGATTGGCTGACTCAAACAGCTACGATATACTACTGAAATAACTGAGCTGTGACTGCATTGGTGAGACCTCGGCACGGGTCAAACAGCAGCGACGGTGGAGAAGTACCCAGTACGTAGGAAAAACTTTGCCTATTTACTGTTACCATGTTCCGCTTTAAAACAAATTGCTACGAGGCTATGAAGAAAGACTTTAGTTGGCTAGCGCTACACTCTGGCGTACAAAATAAACTCACAACCACATTTTAAAGCTCTAACATAGCTACACAACAATAAACGAGTTGTAGTAACAAACTGCTGAGCTGAGAGTACTTCGCGGCTCCTTCGCGGTCTTCACGTGAGTGATGTTTCAGGTTATTTAATGGTTAGTGCAAAGTTGTCGTGCCGCGATATCACGTGCGAATCGGTCCCAGGCTCTCTCCCTCCGTTTATATTTTTCGTCGGGCGAGGGGAGAGCCTGGGAACGAGGCTAGCTGAC